>JARYHS010008074.1:281719092-281935482 GCA_031002005.1 Vandiemenella viatica | reverse complement strand
ATTTAATTTTTTCATTTTTCCCTAGCAAGTCGAGTAATATGTCTAATAGCACTGAGAAATAATTTCTTTTTGTGGGACACCAGTGTTGTAAAGCTTACAATTTTTTCACTAAACGCAGCTTTTGTAAAAATTTAAAGACGTGGCTTTTTCACACTGTAATAGAATGACGAATATGGGTCATTCCGTACATTTTTATATGAACAATATAAATAGTCCGTCGCCAGGGAGTCGCGACAGCCAGGTGAGGACCTACAATGGACAGACAGCCTCCCCTTGTGTTGTATAACGGGTTCACTCAGGCAGAAGATCGCCCGCTTTGGGAATTTCTCTCGCCTCAGGTGAACGGACTACCGTTGACCTATACGCCACCGGACGTTACTGAAGGTCAAAATGTTCCGAACTATTCCGACTGACTCCGAGATTGTGCGCTTATCCCGAAGTCGAGTTGTCCAATCGTTTTAGCTAGAGAAGGCGGAACCTATAGCAGGAACCAATCAACAGCTAATAATTATCCACGCATTTCTAATTCCTGTGAATTTCTCTCTATGTTAAAAACTTCACTCTGGAATGTGGCGTGGAAACCACGAGCGACGGAGAGGAACATTTACGGCGGACGCTAGAGAAGTACTGCAAGTCCAAACCACAGAGTGTGAGGTTGTACTTAGCATCTGACCCCCGAGGTTGGAGCTACTGGAGACAAATCTTCCAAGGTTGGAGATTGTTCTGCCTTAGCATTTAATCCTCTGAGGGTTCGAAACAAGCGTACTGTGGCAGTGATTTTGTCTGACAACCAGTCAGTAAGTTGTTTGAAGGATATACTGTCCCATCGGTAATGTTGTGCCCTGTGAGTAGTACAATTTTTGCAGCAGTAACTGTACACCTACGACGTAAACAACCAGAGATATAAATCATATAATACATCTATTTAATCAAGGAAGCAGTGAAAAAGATACTGTACATTTTCCTCATAGCAGTGAGTGAACTATCAAGGAAGCCGTGAGAGATTCCCAAATTCTAATCGTATAGACAAGTAGCGTGAATGCCGCTACAAGTCCATCAAACTGCCGACTTTACTGTGGTCCAGGCTTCATGGCACCATAAATCGAAAGATAAGTAATAAACAGTTTTCCACTCCCGCTATCTGATGAGTCGGCTACAAGAGAATACTTTTATTTTTATTGCAAAAAATTGAAACGGAAATTTGTACCCCCATGTGTGGTGTAATGAGGCTTGGACCTTAGGATATCATCTCTTTAGACATTCGTTAAGTTGATGCCGCTAAGAATTGCCCACTCTGTCTCCTTTTCCTATATTTATTTTCAGGCTACGTTACAATCTAAACTGTGAAAAAGACTGTAACCGGGAGTCTATCCCTGTATTTAAGTTCACTTTGCCAAATGATCTGTCTTATGTACGCTGGCCACTTTATTTTGTTCCTACCAAGTCCTGACTGTCCATATAAAGTTCGTAAAATTCCCGTCTAGTCTTGTTAATACTTTAATTTATTCAATAGGTATGCGCATATCTTTGCTCACGTTAACATACCAAATATACGATAACTATACGCTAAATACAAAATTATAAATTAAATAACCGCTGTAAAATAGGCTACCTCCAATGATTAGGATCTAATAAAAACAAATATTTATTTAACTGCTCACTTTTTTAATTGAACTAAATTAACTACGCTATCAATCTTTCATATTTCAATATGTCTCTGGATGTTTACATCTCTGGTTGTTTACATCGTAGATGTACAGTTACTGCTGCAAAAACTGTATTACCCACAAGGCGCAACATTACCGCCTCATCCGCTATAGCTAATAAGCTAAAGCATTTGCGCCGTCAAGGAACGCCTATCTCCATCACGGTAATAATTCTACGAACAGTGCAGTGTGGTACTTACATGCAGTCATTGGGTACAGGCCTGTAACGACACTCCAAAGAAAACTTTGATTGATTGAGAGTTTTCGCTTCCGACAGTTATTGAGCTAGTTAAGACAGATTTCACGAACTTTCCTATAACCGCTTGTGACGGAACTGGGAACATTACATACATTTTGTAAGTTGGTAATGCGATCGTAGATATGCATACAATGTCTTTGGAGCTGGACACTCGGCTAGCGTGCAGTGATACAGTACGGTCGAGGGGAGTATAGTCGACAGAGTCTAGCGGGTCGGCAGCCTCGAGTGTTTGTTCCGTGTGGACTCTGTAATAATTCGCTATCGTGATATCACCGACGTTCCGATGAACAGATGTGGACAGTGCAGAAGAATTTGTAGACTTGTGGACACTGTGTGTTCTAAGTAACATGTTTGCTATAGACTAATTTTGGCGAACTGCTACGGTACTGCACGGCGTCTATTGTTTAATGAATAATAACGGGGCTACTACTCATTAGTTCCAACCTTATTTATACTCGAAACTGCATTCCTTGGTGATGAAGACTATTTTTAGTGTCTGGTGGCTTGCTTTTGGATTGTGTCACATAAGTGCATTAAAACTTCGTGAACTATGAATGCTGGCATGTGTATGTGTTTTAATTAGCTTCTTGCAAGTGCCCTTTGATTGTGAGTAGTATAGGTTGGGGGCTGTCGGCTACATGGTCTCTTATGGAGGGGGCTGGCGATTACATGGGCTCTTATGGACGAGGCTGGCGGCTACATGGGCTTTTGTGGACGTATGTGAAGGCTACATGGGTTTTTATCAATGCCGATTTGCGACCAGTTTTTCAGCCAATCAGAAGCGAGGGCGGTGCGCTCTCAGACAGCCACGGTAACCTAGAAATCGATACCACGGGCAGAGAACAGGTATAAATAGCCTGCTTACACCAACCAGCAATCACTTCTGCGCTGCACTTCGACGAATAAGATCGCGTCTCTTCTGAATTCCAGTAGCCATGTCTGAAGATCTCTTCAACTACGAAGGTATGTTCAATAACACTTGTAAACATTTTCACACTTTGTTAATAGCATACTTCATATATTATTGTAGTTCGCTCTTAAATAGTATCGTATATATTATATTTCTTTCAGAGAAATGCACTCATTATGGGATGACTTAAATAATTCGGATCTTCCTGATAAGAGATAGCAATATATATCAATAAATTATTCAAGTTTGTTTTAGTGTTCACGTCTAAAGTATTATTCTTTTTCTTTGTTTTTAGGTACAGCAGAGTTGAGCCAGTTTGATGAGTATGGTAAGAATTTAGTTAGCGATTGTTCATTAAACTGTCAAGTGTTGCTAGTTTTCTCCATTGATTTTGTCTTTTGTAGGAATTGATGAATGTTTGAAAATTCCAACCAACGAACTGATTGATGGTGAGAATTTTTCTTTGTTAATTTGTATTTATTTTTTATAAAGCTATATTTCTTTCTATTTCATTCTTTTCTGTCTCCAGAATTTGCCCAACTGGAAAAGCCTGTCTTTGAAGGTATGTGCGTCTTTTAAGATTTGTAGTTATCTGTTTTTAACTTGTATAATTTTTTTCTTTGTTTATATTTATACTAATATTTACACTGTTTTTATGTTTCAGATATGGAAGCAAGTTCTAGCCAGCAGCAGAGTAAAAGGAATGGGGCTCCTATACGATCTAACTCCAAACGACAACGTACTACTTCTAGTGGTAAGTACCAATAGTTTTAATATATATATTTTTTCATATTATTGCTTTTCTTTCGTGTTACTAAATATTTTTTTTATTCTTTTCCAGGTTCGTCACAGTGGAGTTTAGATGTCATGGGGTCAAAACAAAGCCTACCTTCCTCAAGTCTGCCACCAACGCCATCACCACAGAGGTGGATAATGCCAATAAAATCTCTGGTACAAAAACCTACCACGAGTCATGCTTCACCGGCTACAGGATCCAAACCATCACCGCAGCCAGCAGGAGATCCGCCTACACACCGGAAAAATATAGCTGATGGTAATTCATTAATACTTCTTTGAATAAGTGATTGTTTTCATATTTTTTTTCCATATTACTAAAAATTTTCCTTTTTTCTCTTTCAGGTTCCGGGTCGGTCGCAAACAGGAATGAACCTGCCGCCAGGAGGAATGAGCCTCCTCCACCACCAATTTGGAGGCGCTGGGAAACGTCTGCCGTTGTAGGACCAAGTATCTACTAGGCGACCAGCTGCACCCATGCCCACTGTGGCGGGACCAAACAAACCTATCGCCGCTCCTCGCCGGCCTATCGCAACCAAATCAATATGGCGGCCGACCCCATCACCTCTCCAGCCAGCTACCGACACACCTACATGGCAGCCGACCCCAGCATCTCGCCAGCCAGCTGCCAGCACATCTACATGGTTGTCGCTCCGGAATCCAGCAGCAGTAGGAACACTTAGAGATAGTTCATTAGCATCATGCAGCCAAGCAGCAACGGGGGAAGAGTTTGGCAGCATCATCCTTAGTCCTTGAAGATAGGCGAAGTGCATTTAAGAGTAGAATATATTCCGGTACAATTCAAAATTCCCCAAACTATATAGAACCTGTTAATTTCATTTATGCGTGGTTTGATCTTTTGGTTAAAAATATTCGCGATATTGTTGATAATCACTCCTCCCCACCTGTAAAGGTTCAGGTTGCGAGCGGACGTGCGTAAGGCAATGCGTGATGCGTTTAAAGAATTCCAAGCCAGGAATTTATCCGAAGATCTGATTACTAATCCAAAAAAGTTCTGGTCATATGTCAAATTAATAAGAGGGGAATTATCAGAAACTAGCGTTGAGAAAGCAGAAATTTTGAATAATGTATTTAAAAAAGCTTTCACAACAGAAAACTCGGAGGAGATTCCGATATTTAACAATCGAACCAACAAAATTATGAATGATCTCGTTCTCGATGTCGAGGGAATAACTAAACTGCTTATGAATGTAAATCCCAATAAGGCTCCAGGACCAGACGGTATTCCTACAAGATTCTACTCTAGGTACGCAAAGGAAATTGCGCCGTATTTGATGAAATTATATACCGCCTCCTTGGATCAAGGAAAAATACCAGCCGAATGGAAGACCGCCATCGTAAGTCCAGTGTTCAAAAGTGGGAATGTTAATGATCCTCAAAATTATAGGCCGATCTCGTTAACCTCGATATTTTGCAGGATTTTAGAACACATCATCTATTCAAATGTCTTGCGGTTTTTGGATGAAAATGAGTTTTTAAACCCAAATCAACATGGATTCAGAAAAGGCCGATGCTGCGAAACACATCTTGCCCTCTTAATTCACGACTTGAGCCGTATTATAGATGAGCAATCCCAGGTTGATTTAGTTTTATTAGACTTCAAAAAAGCTTTCGACACTGTGCCTCACACTAGGTTGCTTAGGAAACTTCGCGGTTACGGTATATCTAGACAAATATGTGATTGGGTTGCAGACTTTTTGAAGGACAGAACACAGTGTGTAGTTCTTGACGGTGAGCGTTCATCACTCGCCGAAGTGAGGTCCGGGGTTCCCCAAGGAAGCGTGATAGGGCCTCTGTTGTTTCTCATATACATTAATGATTTGTGCGACATAATAAGGGGAATTAAAAGATTATTTGCCGATGATGCTATTATTTATCGTGAAATCACAACCCAGGATGACTGCGCTTTGTTACAAGACGATATTATGAAAATAATTGCGTGGTGTAAAGATTGGCAGTTGGAGTTAAACGCTAGAAAGTGCCAAGTCATGCGTGTAAGTAAAAAGGTGACACCATTTAGCTTTGAATATACAATTAATGGCACTGTCCTTAGAACGGTAGATTCCGCTAAATACCTAGGGGTAACAATTCGTAATGATTTGTCGTGGAATGAGCATATCGAGAATGTAATTGGGAAAGCAAATCGTATGCTTCGATTTCTAGGTCGTAATTTAAAACAATGCACTCCGGAAGTTAAATCGATTGCGTACAAGTCACTAGTGAGGCCTCACTTGGAATATTGTTGCTCTGTATGGGGTCCTCATCAAAAGGGATTAATGGGGCATTAGAGATGGTCCAAAGAAGAGCCGCCCGATTCGTGACAGGTATATATAGTTGGAGGGAAAGCGTAAGTGCCATGTTGAAGGAGTTAGGTTGGGAAGACCTGGAGCACCGAAGGCGTTGCTCTCGACGGAAGCTAATTGAAAAATTCTCGACTGATGTATTTCGGAATGACAGCAAACAAATATTGCTACCAGCAACATTCATATCTCGGAATGACAGCGAAAATAAGATAAGAGAAATCAGGGCCAGAACCGATTCATTTCTCTACTCATTTTTTCCACGAGCGATTAGGGAATGGAATAGAATGGATTTACCGGGCGAGTAAACACAAAATCGGACAGGAGTATCTTCCGATAAAGCACTCCGGCCATCCTGATCTGGGTTTTCCATGGTTTCCCTAGATCGCTCCAGGCGAATGCTGGGATGGTTCCTCACAATAGCCCATGGGCGCCACCTGCCATATCCCGTATATCCCTTCCAAACCATTACCTTTCCTGATAGGTGCAATGCACCCTCCGCCAAACACTTTTAGTGAATCGCGGAGTAATTGTAATAGTAATAGATTACTTCATTCATAATACAGAAGGACTTAAATTTCAAAACCGCCCATATAAGTTTTTTCACAAAGATGCGTGACACAAGGAGCACTTGCCTGTCTGATTGGTATGAAAAATATCTGAAGCCGGAGCACCTTGTAAAATTAAGCGAGTTCCAAGAGCGGGACAGTGGCAAAACTCGCGATAGTATAACACCGCTCGACATTAATTTTTCTAAATTTGAACCTTTATATCGGGGGTCTTTCTATGTTGTTCTGCCACTTGTGATGTTGTGGTACAACGTGATCGTGTAATACATGCAGCAGTGGGCAATCAGACACGCTTATTATCTACAATCGTGAGTTTTTCGTCTCCGCTGACCGATCATCGCAGTGGGTGACTTGCAGTTCCGAGATCACAGATCAACACATTATCCTCCGGCCACTCCACTGGTGTGATAATCTTGCACCGTCCTTCACCATCCATCGTAAGAAAACGTACAGTATTACCCAGTCATGACCCTGTTCACTAATTACCGGATACACATACGATAATGTTATCTATAAAACGAAAACAGGATAAATTTGAACTAGAAAAAATCAGAAACAGCAGATTTCGATGGGGTTTTCACCGTTTTAAAGGTTAGAATCTCAATTCAGTTGTTTGGCATGTCTTATGTTTCGATATTATATAACGCCGGAATATTAAATAAAATTCTGAACTATGGTGACAAATACCAAAGATGGAACGACTAGATGTTGTATACTCCGCAATGAACACAAAACTAGAATGTCTCTGACCGTAGCCTTTAATGAAAGCAATAAAATCAGTTCAAAATAATAACTATTATGTACACTAAACAAACACTGGAAACTTTCTTTCCTTTAATTCGGGATATTTAGTTTTTAAATATCGTAGATGGCCATAATGAATGCGAGAAACTAATAACGAAAAAACAACAGATTTTTTTTATCACAAGCTCTGGCAGCACAACTACCATGTCTCTCTCTGACTATCATCTTTGGAGTTTTTTTTTCTTCATATTTCACTTAGTTCTGAATACTTGATATACAATTCTGAATACCTGATATTCAAATGTACAGGTCCCGTATCTGTTTAAAGTATGTGCTCCAGTGCCAGATGAAGTAACATAATAATAAAATAATTAGCCCCCAGTGGCAGATGAGTCAAGATAATGAGACACATCAATGTTTTTTACTGTGAAAAATCGGGCTAAATCGATTCAGCAGTTTTCAGGTAATGCTAGATTATTCGTAAAATAAATGTCTGACATACGTTAAATTTTAACGTTGACCCCAAGCTTTCAAATTTTGAAAATCCATTCAAAATCTGTGTTTTCCGCGCGATGCTGGAATAAACACACATTCCAAATACATATTTATGTATGTGGTATGCGTTAATGCAGTCAATGTTTCGATTTTCGAGCAGCAACACTAGCAAATTTAATTAGGTTGAAATATAACCTGGACCAAAATGAAATCTGACATTCCGGGCAGTTCTGTCATGTGGTGCCACACTCTGATAATTAATTCTTATAGAACTCGACGAAACAAATCGAAAATAAAGAATAAATTTTTTTGATATCTCCTTTAGTTTTAGAGATATAGCATGTCAAAAATCAGTTATATGTATTGTCCCTTGTGCATTTGGTGACCTTAGTTCTGGTCCAGGCCGTATTTCAACCTAACAACAACCACTAGGAAGAAAATAAAACACCTATAGTGCATTTTCACCGTATAGATATAGTGGTTTTGGTGATTTTTTTTCTTGTCCAGGCCTCACTTTCGAGATACAATATCACGAGAACTAAGTGAGATATCAAAACAATTTATTATTTATTTTCGATTTTTCTCGTCGAGTTACATACGAATTCATCATCGAAATTGGCTATTGCGAAATGTTTCTTCTAGTCCAGCCGCATTTCCACCTAACCACGTAAGATTTGTGATATGTTATCTGGAGAACTAAGCGAGATACCAAAAAAAAAAAAAAAAAAAAAAAAATATGTCTTGCTGAGTTACATAACAATCCATCTTCAAATTGCGGCGCCACGGTTATCGTAGAATCCTATAACGGGGCTGATTGATACCAAAAAGGCAATAACTTAATAAAATTATTTAGCATTCAAGAAAGTTTAATGAAAAATTAAAATTCCATGGAAAACATTAAATATACGATGTTTGGATTTCCCGTTACAACTCGCTGGTCATTATCCTTAAACAGATAAACTCAAAAACTTCGTAAAAGTAGACGTCGCTTCGTGAAATCAGATTACCAATTCCTGAACCTGCAGTTCTTTTCGGAAAGGAAGTTTTAAACAACAACCCAAGTAGATTGTATGACGGGTGTTGGTTTAGCTTTAGTTATCGTTGATATTAAAATGGAATTATGATAAACTAAGCCTTCCTTCATTGAAAATATGTATATGAACTTTTTCTGGTTCTAAAATATCGGTTAAAGAAAGAAGTTAACAGCGAAGCGCGTTTCAATCACCACATTCCGTCTCAATGAATATAAACCACTCCATTCTTAGAACTGTGCTCCGAAATCATCGTTTAGTTTAGTGCCGGAAATCAATGAAGCTTGCTACGCATGAATCTTTTCGGAAGAATAAAAATGTTGTACGGGTAAATCAATTTCAACCCACTCCTTTCTTGGCAGGGTGCTGTTGAATCTAGGTTTATTTTAATTCCGGAAATCGATGGCGCAAATTGTATGAAACTTGGTACACGTTTCTCATTGCGTGAATAAAAATGTATGGGTAAATGAGCGCCAGCTCGACCGGGCAACGCCGGGAACTCTTGTTAGTTGCTCTATAAATTCTTCGCAATAATGACCTACTAAGAGATTGTTCACTTGTTTCTGAATTCTAAATTTTGATATTTTGTTTTGGGAAGACATTAATAAATTGTGAGACAATCAAATTTATGAATTCTTTTGGGATTTGATTCATTAAGTTAATATTCTCTTGGCATGTTCCTTCCATTGCAAAAGGTTTAGGAATAATTATAGGTGTTTATTGATAATTTGTCAACTTTGGTAATAACCTAATGGCACCAAAATTATATACATCATTCTGATTCATATCATAGCAGAAAAATAATCAACTAATTATTACATAGAAAATACACAAAGATGCAGTAGAAACAAAGCAAAATTATTATTATTATTTTAAAAAAAGATGGTCTACGAATATATATAATTTAACTCTTCGAAAATGCTTGAATACACATATAATATAGTAATACTGTTGGAAGAACCTTGTGAGTACTATCTTTATTAAGTTGGAGTACTTTATATTACAAAGAAGATAAAGAGCATACTAAATTATTTCAAAATTTTCTAATTTCAATGAATTATAGATTTGCTTCCATGCCACGTGGCATTTACTACAGAGTGCAAAAATTGGAAAATCCGGCGGTAGTTGTGATATACGGCAACGCTTTATTGCTCTCTGTAACGAAAAAGCTGGAATAACTTCTGATTAAAAAAAAAATTAACTTACATGGCCACTTGCGTTGATTCCTGTTGTCCCGCTGATTTTGTACTCACCGTTTTAGAAGAATCAACACTCTTGCGAAATAAATGCAGTAGCAGCAGATAAAGGTTGAATGTGTTTAATATTGCTCAGCTGCTCAAAGTGGAGCGGTACACGGTTAACTTGGAAACAGCAGCTGCCGACAAATTGTATCACGGTGACGTCACGGCAAGCAGCTCCTTTGAAGTAGGCCTCGCCTCGTCACAGCTCAAGAGGCTCTTGCCTGGCGCAAGAGACGGAGCGCCACAGCCGCAAACTGATATTTGTATTCTCATACAACACCAGTGTAAATGCTTCCTCTGCATTCAGCTGTTTCGATACGAGATGTCGACGAGGTTAGATATTAATATTTCCGTTTCTATTCCAATATCCCTTACTTACTCTCGTGTTTTCTGGATTTTCCTTTTTTGGCTCTCCCTGCAACTTTTAAAAATAAAATTTGCTACATGTAGGTTAAGCTTGACTGGCAATTCAGTGAGCGTCACAGACGATCGTCCCATTTCAATTAAATTGAATGTTTACCTGTACAGTGAAAAATAATTACGTTGTGAATACGTTTTACTCTTTACATGATTAAGATTCATCAACATCGTCCATGGCAGCCATTTTTATTCATAAAAAACTATAATGAAATGATGTCAATACTTATCAGCTGTAAAATTT
Organism: Vandiemenella viatica; assembly: GCA_031002005.1. Lineage (NCBI taxonomy): Eukaryota > Metazoa > Arthropoda > Insecta > Orthoptera > Morabidae > Vandiemenella > Vandiemenella viatica. Next base: position 281,924,750 of record JARYHS010008074.1, on the reverse strand, counting down.
CCGAAACATTTACATAGCTTTTGTAGGTCTACATAAACGATAGATTTTCTTTTGATTTTTCCGTTCGAAATATTTTACGATATACACCGCCTCTATGTAGGTTGACAGCTACAAGAGATACAGCTGATGCTAATTGTTTTTCATGTAGTGTTTAGGGTTATTACCCTTGAGCTAATCACTAATGTTACATTGTTACAAGTTTCCTCATAGTCGCTCCTTTTATACTGAAAGATGACTAGTAATACGAGCAATTTTTTGTTGCTTAAATCAATGGAGCTCACCTCTGCTCTGGCTCTCATACAGCTGTTACCGTGAAAGACCGAAATCAGAGAATGTCGACATTCACCGGTGAATGTCAACAAACACCAAATACGTCGGTGAAAAATCGAATATTTCATTACATTCTTGTACATTCGGACCCTCACCGGTGTATGTCGACAATCACAGATATGCTCTGGTGGAGGTCGAAAAGAGAGGAGCCGACAAAGAGGCGACTGGCTGTTTCTCGCCAAATCCGCCAAATCCTTTGTTCTGGTGGAGTCTCCCGCCAAATCCTGACGACTGGCTGTTTCCAGTTTCCAGCCAAATTCTTTGTGCTGGTGGAGTCAGTCAGCTTTGTCAGTCTTATGCATATGCAAGGTTCGATGGTGAGAGCAAAGTTTTCTTAATTTTTTTTTTTTTTTTTTTTTTGATTTCCTGATTTATACAGAATGGATACTGCAGTGAATCGTGATCTTTTTCTTGAAAAGTTAAATGTATTAATTGCGGGTAAACGAGAAGACATTGCTTTTATTTTTCTCGAGAAAAGTACTCTAAAATACTTTCTGAAGTGGTTTCTGCTAAAACTAAGTGCAACACACCTTTGGATTACATACAATTAAAACGTTTTGACGTTTTAAAAATTAATGATGAAGAGAAGTTAATTGTACCATTAAAACCAGGAGAAACGAATATACAGTATTATGTTACCAATGACGAATTGTTCAGTATACTATATGAAGCTCACACCAGGATAGGCCATGGAGGAAGAACACGTATGCTTAAGGAGTTGCAAAATAAATACAAAAATATTACATATGAAGTTGTAATGTTGTATTTAAATCTATGCAAACAGTGTCAAATGAAACACAGTGCACATAAGAAAGGTATAGTGGTGAAACCAATAATCAGTTCTGAGTTAAACTCAAGATGTCAAGTTGATCTGATAGATCTGCAGTCAAACTCAGATGGTGAATACAAGTTCACAATGGTGTATCAAGATCATTTAACTAAGTTTGTCCAGCTTCGACCTTTGAAAACTAAGAGGGCTGAAGAAGTAGCGTATCACGTTCTTCCAATATTTTTAACATTTGGTGCTCCAGCAATATTGCAATCAGATAATGGTAGAGAATTCAGTAATCAAGTCATATCCGAAATATGCGCTATGTGGAAAGATGTTAAGATAGTTCATGGAAAGCCTCGTCACAGTCAAACACAAGGCTCAGTTGAAAGGGCCAATCAGTATATACAGAATATGCTAACTGCATGGATGAACGATAACAATACAAATAAATGGTCAGAAGGTTTACCCTTTGTTCAATTTGCCAAGAACACTACATACCACGAAGGAATACGCTAAAGTCCTTATGAAGCCATGTTTGGCATTGAAGCGAAAAGAGGCATAGCATCGTCTTTTTTGCCTAACGAACAAGTCACAAGTATCGAAACTGAGGAACAACTTGAAGAAATCGCCATTACTTTTGAAACCGAAGAACAGCTTGAAGAAACTGGTAATACTTCTGAAAAAAAATTGAGCAGTGGTCAAACCGAAAACCAAATTCCAAAGAAAAATATTGAAGAGGACTTGCAATATACCACGTCTTCACATCAAGTTCTGAATGAAAAACACGAGTTAATTTCTATAAAAAGAGCGGCCGCGAAAGAGAAACTTCTACTGCAAGCAACAAAAATATTGCGAACCTCACTAAATCAATTTCCTCCTGCTCAAATTGGTGATACTGTACGAATACAAGTCCCTGATGTCGACCGTGGTCGTACAGATAACCGAAATTTATTAGCGGTTGTTGTTGGAATAGAAGACTCCGACTTCTATAAACTTGCGATTGAAAATGGTACCCTCAAGCAGCTTTACACACGTAATCAGTTCGAAATTTGTAAAGAAAAGCTCTTTTCCATAAATAAGATTTCTTTTCAACAAATTTCGCTGAGAGAAGCAGCTGCAGCTAATTCGAGAAGCGGTGGGCAAGGCTATACACGCCGTCATTGCAAAAGGAAGTGTTCCACAAATAAATGCAGTTGTAAAAGCAAGGGCCTCTTGCGCAATTCAAAGTGTCATAATAGTTTAAGTTGTTGCAATAAATAAGATTTGATTCACATAATTTAGTAAGTTTTTAATAACTATTATTTTATTTTCTCATTTAGAACGTACTGTATAATTAAGTAAGTTTTTTACTTCTATAATTTTCCTTTCTCATTTTGAAAGTACTGTGTGTTTTAAGTTCTTAGTTATTCCTCTCAGAAAGAGAGGCGAAAAATTTATCGCGACTGAATTACGGAGAAAAAAATATAAATCTCGGACATGTTCAACATTCACCATTAGTGCATGGTGAATGTCGACATTCACCGGTGAAAGTCAGAAATAAGGGTATTTAGCAAATATTTAGGTTTTTTTTTTTGCTTGGGCTTTACGCCTTGTCGACAGCGTGGTCATTAGAGGCGGGATGGGGGACAAGGAACGGGAAGGAATTCGGCCATGTCCTTTTCGAAGGAAGCATCCTGGCATTCGCCTGGAGTGATCTGGGGAAACCATGGAAAACCCAAATCTGAATGCCCGGAGGGGGATTCGAACCGGCGTCCTCCCGAATGCGAGGCCAGAACGTTAGCCGTTCACCCACCACGCTCGGTAAATATTTCGGACATACACCAAGCGACTATGTGAATGTTGACATTCACCGGTGAATGTCGACATTATCCAGATTTCGGTGTTTCACCGTAACACAGCTATTACCTAATTTGAATCCCAACGGTGAAAAGACACTTTTATCCGCTGATGCTTTCGTTTCAAAACGTCTTCTTTGTAAGCGGTATTTATAAGACACCTTATACTTATTAAACACTTAGCCTAAATTGTTTTCGTCTAAGAATCGGTTAAACAGAGAAATAAGATTTTTGAAAAAATGTTTTCCATTTCAAAATAGAGATGTTAGCAACCGCCAAATTCGCCAATTTTAGACCAATTTTGTTACCGAGTCTATATCATAAGCGGTATAATATCTACGATATCCTGTATTTAAACGACAAATGCTAAAAATACTAAATATAATTTATTTTCTATGTTTTGAGCAAAGCAACTAAAAGTTTTTATTTCGAAGTTATTTTTCCATTAACACTACTTAATCTAAAAGTAATTTTAATTTTCAATGCATATAGCCTACACTTTCCGACAGAAAAAAAAATAAAAAAATGAAGCAGACAGAAGACATGTTCGGGTGTCCGATCTAACTTCGAACACATATACACCATAGACGGATACGAAAAATGATTATAGAAATACGGTTTTGTCCAAACAGATTGAACGGCCACCCGTGTGCATTAGTATTATTCGTATTTAGTGCTATTGCTAAGCCCGGCCTTGAACAGCATCGGATGCTGAGTGATCACTGCGAAGGACACGGAGATGCTGCCTACTCGTGTGAGAGCTTTATCATCACGTGACATAGTTTGAAAATGACCTCATTGTCGGACTCTATTTAGCCGACTGATCGAATAATGCCATAAACACAAGTTTCATTTTGTTTCCTTCTATCCTTACGGGTGCTTCACTTTTTTTGTCATGAATTTTAGATAAATTTCACTGAAACCTAACGAATGCACGAGCAGTTTGAGCCGTAACGTGGTGCTGTGTTTGGAACCATGAATCGCAATCTGCTGCCTAGTCTGAAATGTGTCAATCATTGATTTATTACACCATGCGACTCCGAGTAGGCGCGAGGAGCAGTCGTTTGAGGTGTCGGAGTACCCGCAGTTCTGGTATCCGAGACTAGCACCCGGCTTACCACACAGCGTGGCGTCTGTTCACATCTACAGACATCGCACGTGTCAGACACGTATCAGCACTGACAAGACAATACGATTGCACACATTTCGCGTAGGCGTATTCACATCTACCGCGCGAGGGAGGGGCGCCGGCACCGGACAGCATTGTCGGCGAGAATGCATTGTTTGTGCCGGCATCCATCTGAGCATTTCTATAATTGTTTGGGAAGTTAGTATAAACGCGGCAACTTAACAGCACAGACTATCAATTGATCTAATAAAACAAGATAAATAACGAAAGGCAGATAATAAGATAAAATATTTTGTCTTGAGTAATAGTAAAGATAAAGAGATCCGAGTCGCTATTATAACTATGTAAGTTCGCCTGCATGATATGAATCGCAAGGGTCGGAATCACTGAGCGATTTTCATAGCACACCGTAACCATAATCAGGATACTTGAATTGAATGAGGGCTATAATAATAACGAATCAGGACTACAAGGATTCAACAATATTAAAAAACGAGTAGTTCGGAGTCCGAGAATTAAACAGTAAATATTTACACCATATTACGACAAACGTCTCGCAATGAAACTAATTTTGCTATGTGGATACTAATAAGAGTACCCAAAACCAAATTTTTGTACTGAAATTAAATAATTGTAATGTTACAGACAATCATCAAATACGCTATTATTTCTTATAAAGTGTTTTTTTATCACAAGCCATTATCTTCCTTGATAACTAACTGAAAATAATGTATGAGGTATCACTTTAAAGTTTAAGGTCTCCAGTTTGATCATATCACATATTAAGAAAGGAATTTTTCGAAATTGAACGCTTCAACAGCAAAAATGACATTATTTTTTAATTCTGTTGTTTTGTGTCTCGAGCCATTTATCTCCGTGCATACTTAACTGAAATCATTAAATGAAGTATCATTTTAAATATTATGATCTCCGCTTTGTTGCAGTCATATATAAAGTGAGGAATTTTTCTGAATTCGACCCTTAAAGGGCAAAAGTATCAATATTTCTGCAACGAGCCATTTATCTCCCTTGATGTCTACCCAGTATAGAGAAATGAGGTTTCATTTTAAAGATTAAGGTCTTTGCCGTGGTTTCATCATATTTCAAGAAAGGAATTTTTCTGAAATCGACCCTTAAATGGCTAAATTACCATAACGTATTTTTTTTTATCATGAGCCATTGATCTCCTTCGATATCTAACCGAAATAGATAAATGAGCTGTCATATTAAAGACTAAGGTCTCTGCTTTGGTCACATAATATCTTAAGAAAGGATTTTTTTTTCTGATTTTGACCCATCAAGGACAAATTATCATTATTTCAATAGCATGTTTTTTGTTACAAGCCATTTATTTCCATTGATACCTAACCTAAATCGATAAATAAGTTATCATTTAAAAGATTTAGACCTCCACTCAGGCAACATTATAAATTAAGAATGAAATTTTTCGCCCCTTAAAGGGCAAAAATAATAACCGCGAATGTCGCGCGAATGAGACAGTTCAGATCGAAGACGCTAGACAGCAGTAGCACATATCACAAAATAATAATAAACTGCTTCACTGGCGACCTATTACACTAAACAAATGAGGCGGTTCTTCTTTCATCCTATTACAAACCCCCAACATTACTTTTCACTGTATTTGCGAAATTTTCGCATGGGTCATCTAGTACAGTGGTTCCTAAATGGTGGTCCATGTAACCCTGGGGTTCCGTGGAAGGGTCACATGGGTTCCGTGTTCCATTCGCGAATTGAATAAAATGTTCATTGAAAAGAGTCATAACCGCGCCGTGAAAAGGATATCATGGTTCTGCTTCCGTCTGTGATGACTTAACCGATGCGAGACTGATTTTTCAGCTTACGCTTATAAAAATGAGGATCCGCCAAAAAATGTATGATCAATTATTGTTCCGTGGCAAAAAAGAATTTGGGAACCGCTGATCTAGTATATATAATTTCTACAAGGTGTTTCTTTTTATGACAAGCTATTATCTACCTTCAGACCTAAACGAAATCAATCGACATATGAGGTATCATTTTAAATAATAAGGTAACCGCTTGGGCCACATCATATTTCAAGAAAGTAATTTTTCCAAATTCGACCCTTAAATGCGTTTTTTTTTTTTTTTTTTTTTTTTTTTTTTTTTTTTTTTTTTTTTTTGTACCACGAATAATTTATCTGTCTATATTCCTGACCGAAATCGATAAATGAAGTATCATTTTAAAAATTAAGATCTCCATTTTGTGACATCATTTATTAAGGAAGGAATTTTTCGGAATTTGACTCTTAAAGGGCAAAAGAATCATGATTTCAGCAACGCGTTTTTGTGTCAAGAGCCATTTATCTCCCTTGATATCTAACCGTAATAGATAAATGAGGCATCATTTTAAAGGTAAACGACACTGTTGTGGTCACAACATATTTTAATAAAAGAATTTTTCAGAATTTGACCCTTAAAGCGCAAAAGTATCATTATTTTCACAACGTATTTTTTAGTCACCAGATATTTATCTACTTGATATCAAACCGAAATCTAGAAATGAGTTATTATTTTAGGTATTAACGTCTCCGAGTTGGTCACATCATATTTTAATAAAGGGATTTTTCGATATTCGACCCTTAAAGGGTTAAAAGTATTATTATTCCGATAACGTGTTTTTTTACGTGCCATTTATGCTATTGATGCTGTTCATAAAATCATTTCTTTTGCCTTAAGTATGTAATAAATGGTTTAATGTTGTTCTTTTCAAAATTACCTTTATGCCACTGATAAAATTCAATATTTTAAAGAAATTGGATTCACGATTATTAAAAAGATTATTGGAATAAAAAAAGGGATTATAACAAAAATATTATTTTATAAATAAATTGTAAAGAAAGCAAGGGCTTATTAAATAAATATTAATTGGAAGGAGATTATTACACAATGTCACACTATGTTTGTTCTTTGACGAAACAATGTTATTAATTCAATACAATGCACATATTACAAAATCAATTAATTCTAAGATGAAATGTTTCATAAGAAAAGTTTTTAAGTTTCAGGATTATTTTATCTGTTTATTCATCTATTTGCTGAGATACTTCTATTACACTTTCGTAGCCGTGTTATATTCTTGTCCATTTGCAACAGTATTGACTGAATAATGAGTTGTATGTTCCAGCTTCCTAATTAAAATTCCCAGAGTCGATGTCTAGGAGCATTGCATCACGAGTTTTAATGCACGTTTAGAGTAAAGATTTTTAGTCTGAATTCACGGAGTCAATTGTCCCAAAATTTCCTAATATGAGGGACATCTCTATGTTCCCATTTTATATTAAAAAAAAAAAATAGAAAAAAATTTAGTGGAATATCCCAATCCACTTACTTTTACCCATTACGAATTTTAATTTTAAATTCTATCGGTGTTTTTGATAAATTATTCATCACTTACTTGACACATCCTTGACTCCCTTATGCACAAAAATTAAGTACTATCTTATGGTCATCTTTTCACTTGAATGTAATACTTCAAATTCTTCTACCAATATCAGTCCAAGCCTCATTACCAATATACGCCAAGCACAGTCTCTGAATTTTCTTTACTGTCCTCTTGTATTCCGGTAGCTCCCAATCCTCCTTAGTCATGTCAATTACCGATTGGATTGTGCAATCCTGACGTCCTTTGCACCTTCTCCGCCTACTCCTTTATTTGATACCCAAAATGTGGGTCTCATACTATCAAGGCCGCATTTATGGTCTGTAGGCCCCTAGGTGCGGGCCCTTTATATATACAGTGTGTTACAAAAAGGTACGGCCAAACTTTCAGGAAACATTCCTCACACACAAAAAAAGAAAATATGTGGACATGTGTCCGAAAACGCTTACTTTCCATGTTAGAGCTCATTTTAGTTTCGTTAGTATGTACTGTACTTCCTCGATTCACAGATTTTCTGTGAACGTGTGGGCAGGAATTGTTGGTGATGTCTTGATTGGGCCCCATGTTCTTCCACCTACGCTCAATGGAGCACGTTATCATGATTTCATACGGGATACTCTACCTGTGCTGCTAGAAGATGTGCCTTTACAAGTACGACACAACATGTGGTTCATGCACGATGGAGCTCCTGCACATTTCAGTCGACGTGTTCGTACGCTTCTCAACAACAGATTCAGTGGCCGATGGACTCGTAGAGGCGGATCAATTCCATGGCCCCCAAGCTCTCCTGACCTCAACCCTCTTGACTTCCATTTATGGGGGCATTTGAAAGCCCTTGTCTACGCAACCCCGGTACCAAATGTAGAGACTCTTCGTGCTCGTATTGTGGACGGCTGTGATACAATACGCCATTCTCCAGGGCTGCATCAGCGCATCAGGGATTCCATGCGACGGAGGGTGGATGCATGTATCCTCGTTAACGGAGGACATTTTGAACATTTCCTGTAACAAAGTGTTTGAAGTCACGCTGGTACGTTCTGTTGCTGTGTGTTTCCATTCCATGTGTAATGTGATTTGAAGAGAAGTAATAAAATGAGCTCTAACATGGAAAGTAAGCGTTTCCGGACACATGTCCACATAACATATTTTCTTTGTTTGTGTGTGAGGAACGTTTCCTGAAAGTTTGGCGATACCTTTTTGTAACACCCTGTATATATATCTATATTACTTATTATATTGAATAATGTAGTGATACTAAAAAATATGCGAGGATAACTTACTGAAGAATAGAAAGTTCGTAACGTGCTTTCTGTATCGTTTCCGAGACTGAAGTGAACGATGTTATCAAATGATGCTGGCACGTTAAATTTTTCGACTTATGATCGATAGATAAGGTGCTGTCTATTTTAGTGATGTTGTTGCAACTAAACAGCACCAGTAAAAGCCTGCGGAATGACAAACTTCAAAGTTTTAGTAACAATATGAAGCAATAGGCCTGCTTATTAAGATAAATCAAACGATAATAGGTGATTAACATCACCAAAGCATCCAACAAAGAAGGATTAAAAATACAATATTGATTATTCACGCACGCATGTCAAAAAGATGACAGCGACTAACATATTTTTATTTTTTATTTTTTCAAGTGGTGCGGGCCACTAGGCTACATCGTAGCTACGCTTAAATGCGGCCCTGTATACTACAAGACCATATTTGCACAATAGTGTGACTAAGATTTAGTATACAAATTTCTCATTTCCCTGTTATCTTTCCTCATCACTCTCTCCAATAAATGAAGGATTTTGAATCCTATCCTTTGCTCAATGAGTCCTGACCAACAGAACTTATAAACAGAATCTAAAACGCCAAGATACTTACACTTAATGCAGTCAGTAAGCAATTTGATCATGTTCTTCGCACATCTGTAAAAACGCCAACATTTGAATCCTGTTAACTACCTCCTGATAACTCGCTGATCTTGATTATTTTATACATAATAACTTATTTTTTGAATTGGTTAAAACTAAAGTTCCATATCTCATCAGTGACAAAAATAAACGATATGTATGGATCCTTACTTTTCTTTAGCCTCCTCCTAGTAGTAACCAGATTGCGTTTCTTGTATTATTAAAACCATATGGATCTTTATGTAACATCTATTCCTTATTATTTTCTACTCTTCTGTGAGTTCTCAAGATCAATAATTTTGAAATATCGTTAAGCAGTACATTAGCCGCCATACTTCTTTTTGGTAGATTGAAGATAAGCTTTTATGAAAATCTAGGTATCTGTTTTGTGTCATAGCTTTTTCGTTCCATTTGAAATAATCTTTGATTTCCTCTTCACGCAGATGTTTTAGCAATTCTGAAGAAATATACTCCTAATTCCTTTTTTAGTCTAAATCTATCAAATCCTGGAGAAATTTAGTTCTTGCAACTGTATCTGCTGTATCAGCATCTTTCCAAGTTGCCAAATGGATTCTCTAAACATTTATTTAAGCTTCCTGCTCTTTATTATGAAGCTAAAAGAAATATTCCGCAAAATGTTTCGATATATACATAACTTTTCCTGATTTCGTCAATATTTTGTTTACTCTCGTGTCTCATTGTGTTCCTTTCCTCTTTATTTTATTTATGAAATATCGCCACGCCTGTCTTCCTCCTTCGTCTCAAGAGTGTTTTGTCTGAATCATCAGTTCCCACAATTCCTCTAGATCCCAATTCCACAACTGTAAGCACTTGTTCTCTCTCTGTATTAGTTACATTACTCTGCAGTGTATTCTAAGATTCCTCAGTTAATTTATATTTATCATTTTTTATCTCTGTTTTATTTTGTTGGTACACAAACTTCTTCTGCGTTTGCTTCTCATTCTAATAAATTTATTTATTTTTAATTTAATTTAATTGCAATGGAGCACAGGCTCCGGTGGCAATTTCCCTACACACCCATCTTCCCCCTATCCTGCATCCACCTACATTTGACCTCTACAAATTTTATCTTTAAATTCTTTCAAAGTTTTCGGTAAATTATTCATCATTTCTCTTGGTAACTCATTCCAATCCCTGACACCCTTACCAAAAAAAGAGAATCTTCCCACACCCTTGAGCCTGAAATCGAGTGCCAGCTTGTGGTCATGGTCATCTTTTCCATTCCATGCACAACTTTTCATACCTATTGCAATATCTTTCCATGCCTCATCGCCAGTATATGCCCTGTACACTCCCATGACCCTCCTCATCCACTTGCAATGAATCCCATTTCAGCTCCTTTATCATATCCGTCACTGATTGCATTCTGCGATAATTTCCAGAAACAAATCTAGCAGCCCTTCTTTGCACCCTCTCCAACTCCTGTATTTGATACGTAAAATGAGGGTCCCATACTACACTACCATATTCGAGCAATGGTCTGACCAAAGTTTTGTAACCCAATTCCTTTACTTTTCCCGCACATCCCCTCATCACTCTCTCCAACAAGTGCAAAACTTTGAAAACTTTTCCTACCACCTGTCCAATGTGTCCAGCCAAGTTAAGCCTGTTATCAAAAGCAATGCCAAGATATTTACATTTCAAGTCTTCAGCAAGCAATTCTTTCCCCGCCTTATATTCATAATTAACCATTTGTTTTTTATTTGTGTATCTAATAAGCTGACTCTTCTTTGCATTTTTCTTCATCCCATGTTCACCAACCCAACTAGATATCCTGTTCAGATCACCCTGCAACTGTTTACAATTCTCTATCGTTTTGATTCTTTTATACAGCATTATGTCATCTGCAAACAATCTAATTTCAGATAGTAAACAATAACACAATTATTCATTAGAATAATGAATAGCAATGGTCCCAATACGCTACCCTGTGGCACACCCATTTTTACCTCAACTTCTTTTGATACTACATTTCCTACCCTAACTTTCTGTTTTCTACATTTTAGAAATTCTTCTACCCAGCAAATCACTTTCTCATCTACTCCAATGGTTTTAACCTTATTTACTACCATTTTATGGCTTACTCTGTCAAACACCTTTTACAGATCTAGTGCTACACTATCAATTTGGCCTCCCTTGTCCATTTCATCTGAAATATTTTGCATACATCCCACCAACTGAGATTCGCATGAATATCTTTGCCTGAACCCATGTTGCCTACTTGAAAACCACTTACGTTCCTCACATATATTTCTGATGTGGTTGCATATCAATCTTTCCATTAATCTACCTACCACTGATGTCAAACTGATTGGCCTGTAATTCTCAACTCTATTTCTCACCCCTCCTTTATGTAACGGTACTACTATTGCAATTTTCCAGTCCTGTGGTAAGCAGCAAGTATCCAGACTCAATTTAAATAATATTTCAAGATAAGGTACAATGTCACATCCGGCTATCTTTAAGATATCTGTAGTAATATTATCTTCACCAGCCCCTTTATGTTTTCTCAGCTTTCTTATTTCTTTCATGATTTCCTCAGGATGAATATCAATTTTTTTACTATCGTCATTTCTAATTGTATTGTTAAGCTCGTTCTCCGAATTAGACCCTCTTGTTTCTGATTCATTGTCCCTAATGCTTTCACTGAACCAGTTACTTAAAATCTCTGCCTTTTTCAAATCGTCAGTAACTTCTTCTCCATCCTTATCTATAAGTGTCTCTACACCCTCCCTTCCCCTCAGTTTCCTGATATAGCCATAGAAATTTCTAGATGCATTAGTCAGTGGCCCTCCTGCAATGACAATACTCTTCATAAACCCATCTTTAGCCATTTTCTTTGCTGTTATTAAGTCCTTGTTTAGTTGTTTCAAATATTCCCTACTACCCTGCTGTCTCTTAACTCTGTTATGTTCTTTTCTTACCAACCTCTTTAACCTCCTCACTTCTCTACTATAGTACATAGTTTCTCTACTTCTCTTTAGTTTCTGCCTTGGAATAAATTTTTCTGCCCCCTTTCTTATTATCTCCTTGAACTCTTCCCACCTTGACTCTACTGTACCTGAGCCTTCCTTCCATTTGCTGAATTGTTCTCTGAAATATCTCTTCAAATTCGAAACCTGTGCCTTTTTATAATTGTACCTATTTCCCCCTTCAATTTTGACTGCTGGTTTACTGAATCCTCTAATATCCATCAGAACTACTTCATGATCACTTATTCCCTCAGTTACTTGATACTTTAAATGTTACTATAAAATACGTTAGTAGTATTGTAGAGACACTTAGTTGTATATATATTTCTTCTTATCTAATGCCTATACTAGACTAATTTATATTGTTTTTAGTTTTATAATGGCATCATAGTTTTTCCTCTTAAAGACAAAAAAATATTTATATGAATTTCTACAAACATCTCTTTATCAATTCACCAGATGATGGAGTCGGAGAGCGGTTTCGCGTCCACACAGCTGATACACCGTGAAAGTCTTCATTATTTTATTTCTGTATTATTTGTGTATCACTTCACTCTTCAATTTAAGTGCACTTGTCTTTATTCGTCCATTGGCACATAAACTTGGAAAATTGTAAATAATGTAGTCCTAGTTATTGTCCTATCATTATAGGTCCTGTTACTTTATTGGTCGCTATGTAGGCACTATATTCTCCATATACTCCAATCTTTGTCTTCCTCTGCAATTTCTACCTTGGACTATTCCATCTCCTAACAGACTAACTATTCCCCCATGACTTTTAATGTGACCCACCATGATACTTTCTACAAAAATCTTTTCTAAAATATTATTTGTAAAACTTTTTGTTAATTTCATACTTTATTGGTCCGGTAAATTTTGTACATTCTTCTATTGAAAACTGTTTTAAATATTTTCATTTTTCTTCCTTCAAGTGTTTCTAAAATTCACTTCCATCAAGCTATGTGTTCTATAAATTGAGATTTATTTCTTTCTTTCCGAGTCCTAGATAAAAGTTTAAAACTAAAACAGTTCACTTTTTGAAGAAGGTACTTTCATCTAAAGTTATTTAGTTCTTCGGCCATCAATTATATTTTTGCCTCCTAAATAACATAACCTTATTTCTTCTTCTACATCTTACACAATTCCTATCATCTTATTAATTACAAATATTTAGACAGCAATACTGCTGATAGCTTGAGTCTTAATGATTTTCTTTTCAGTGCAAAAGTCTGCTCGCCATTTCAATTAAAGTCTCTGATTCCACTATCATGGAGTGTCTTGTCCTCGATTCTCCGTTTTAAGCAATAAAAGGAAATCATAATACAAATTAATTTCCTCATTACATCTCTTGGTTCATTAATTATTGGTTTACATTACCTTCTGCTTTCTCTGGCTGTTCATTTCTTATTATCTTCCTCTTAGTTGTTTCCAGCCTCAAGAGCAAAGGATACCTCGGATCATTATCCGCCCTCTTTTATTAGTAGGCCGTTGGATAGCAGAGCATTTTCTGTGGAAACAACATACAACGAATAAAGCAAATGTTTATATTTTATTGGAAGTGGCGAATATATTATTACACTCTAATCCCTTCAATATTAATGATTCAATTCTCCCAAATTTCTAATGGACCTGGTCGCTCTTGTGTTTCCTGTATTTGGCTATAGAAACAATATAATCTATAATACAATTTAGAATTCTGTAAGAACTATTCCAGGGCAGATGAGGATAGTTTCATGTGAAAGAATGAGTGATCTTGGATTAAAGTTCGGATACCTTATTTTGCAGTTACAAATCCAGATGAATTGCTTGCAAAAGGAATTTGTGAGTTCAGTTACCTCTGAGTCTTCCTTTAACAGCGTGAGGCGAGGAAAAAAGCTTTAGTGACAGTTGCTTTGTTATTTTTGTTGAGACTTTAAGAGATGTCACCATCTAAAAGTTTGAGAGGCGTTGGAGGTGATTCTTGCTCTTATCAAAGGGATCTAACACACTTTCAGTGTTCGCGTTGACGACGAATAATATTGATACACACAATCTTTGAACTTTTATCTTTTCTTCGTTGTTGTGTATATCCACTATGATGGCACCTATCGTTATCAATCTAATGACAGTCCAATAGATCTTTGCCGATAAAACATTGCAGACAACCATCACATAATTGCGTGGAACATTTAAATAGAGTTACTGAAGTTTTAACTAGGCCTGATATATCACGTAAATAGCAATAAATTATATTTACCATTATGGCCAGTAATCACTAACAATAACATGTTATTGTAATTTTCGCGTATGTCTCTCGTGCAGGTTCGACGACTAGTTTCTTCAAGATCATATAGGTCTACATTTATTGAATGGTCTCGATTCATTTTCAGTCGAATCAAGTGCAATTCAATGAAACCTTTATGATCGTGCAAATGTTTTTCTAAATACGATTAGTTACAGCTCAGTTCTAAATTGTGTTAATTGTACGAATTCCAGAACTTTCATCAATTTGTGTTTAAATCTTTTAGAAAACTCAATTCGCAAAATTGTTAATAATCCTTCCACCCTGGCTATATAGGTTCAGTTTGGTTTGGTTAGTGACTTCAACAGCTCGCATTTGTTTTTTAAATGAGATACGCCGAGTTTATTTCATTGAGTGACTGCTATGAAGTCTATGTGATGTCGGAACACATGGCAATGTTTAGTGAATTTAAGGAACATAATATGGCGAATCCGTCGATAGTATTATCCCCCCCAACATACAAATTACTAAATTAGAACCATTGTATCGACGATCTTCATTTATATCTCTACTACAGTAGAAAAAGGCTGTAGTCAAGTACAATACGTTTACCTTCTCGATTATACAAGTATTGAGTTTCTGGTTAAACTTTCAAATATTATATAATTTGACTGGCAGAATCGAGACGAGTCAATACATGTATTTGGCCAGGAGAAAATTAATTAAGGCAAGCACACAGTGTCAGGCTCCTACACCACGGAAACAAACATTAACTTGATAAAAACTTCTCGGGTTTCAAGCCGCGTCAGAATTGAGCCGTCTGGCGACGTTTCGGAAGCTTGCACTGCTTCCATTGTCAAGCCCCCGCTTAACATTACTGAAGTCTGCCGCACGGTAGTCTATTATATAGCGCCAGCAGCCGGGAACGGAGGGGAAAGCGCGTGGAGGGGCGATATAGTTAGGCCCTGCTCGCTTGGTGACGTCACGATCGGGTCACTCGTATGCCCTAATATGGCTCGATTCCGTCGTTTGTAATAATCCAAATGCTGGCTTCCAAGCTTGGCTTAAATTGAGGCTTTGATCACGATTAATAACATTGTTGCTAATCGTTGTTATTAATCGTGATCAAGGCCTCAATTTAAGCCAAGCTTGGAAGCCAGCATTTGTATTATTACAAACGAGACGGAATCGAGCCATATTAGGGCATACGAGTGACCCGATCGTGACGTCACCAAGCGAGCAGGGCCTAACTATATCGCCCCTCCACGCGCTTTCCCCTCCGTTCCCGGCTGCTGGCGCTATATAATAGACTACCGTGCTGCAGACTTCAGTAATGTTAAGCGGGGGCTTGACAATGGAAGCAGTGCAAGCTTCCGAAACGTCGCCAGACGGCTCAATTCTGACGCGGCTTGAAACCCGAGAAGTTTTTATCAAGCATTGCAGCCGCGAAAACGTACATAATTATCAAACATTAACTTGTTTATGATTACAGACTATAATGGTAAATATCATTACTGCTGGGTATGTGACACATAGAGCCTAGTTATATCTTCAATAACCGAAAAAATGTTCTACACATATGCGTAATAGATGTTCGGATCTCTTGGACTGCGACAAGGTTGATAGTTCGAGGGTTGGTTTTATCATACAGGATCTACCCAACGTAAAATACGAGACCCCGAAGCAGAAGAATTTTGTGTACATCATTCGTCGTTTAAGAGGACTTTGAAAGTTTGTTCGTACCCCCTAATAGCTGCATGCCTCCCCCCTATTCGTCCTACTAATCCAATATCCAGAAACACATTTGTTTTGCTTCGACAGGCCTGATCCTTTGCGCATACAACTCTCAAATGTCCCAACTGGTTTATCAGTTCATGAAGGTAACTTCCTAACTTCTCTCACTTAAGGCTGAGAAAGTGTACCTCTTTAACTATTTTCATCAGTAGTCCTTAGTAGTCTAACTTTTAGATATTGTGTTTGGGAACTGGCGGCACACTGAATGGTTTTCGATGTTGCATTGAAAATAAATTTCTGAAAGGCAAATACTGTTGGTACCAGATTAAAAAAAAAAAAGACCTGAACGTTATTGAAGGAGGGAAGCATCTAAGTAGGTATTCACACCTATGGAGAAGGGGTCCTTATTTTAAGAATAAGCGAATTAGAACTATGAAGTTGCATCATTAGCCGTTAAACGAACGATAATTTTTTTTATCTGGTTTGTTAGTTCTATCTTATTTTTAGATAGAAAATAGGTAACCCTGCCTAATGATTATAAATAGTTCAGGGACGAGATCCTTCCGAAATGTTTAAGATATTCTGTATAAATATAAACGAAAGAAAGGAAGGCTACCTAAAGTTGGTTTAATTTTTTCCATAAGCGACTGTATCTACACAAATTTCAATACTAATCTGACGCTGTGTTTACTTAGTTGTAACGAGTGTTTTCGTGCAGAAATGCTGTTGGTATTTACTGAAGTTACACAAGCAAACAGACTGCATTTATTACGGCACATCGGCATACTAGACACGAAATGATTCCTTAATGTCCTACAAAACTACAGCATCTGGGTTTCCTGATTTGTTTTCACAGAGTGTGTACTAACTCCTTGGAAGCTAAACAGTAGCCAGCTGGTTCAATCCGTCTGAATGTATGTACAACACATCTGGGCTTTTCTTGCAAACAGCATTTAACTCGACTGTGTAATACGCAGTGTCGGAGCAAAATCTTTTCTTCATCAACAGAAAAACTAGTTTTCTTTTTCTTCTTTGCTCTATCTAAATTTCCTATTGTGGTGTCATTCAGAACGAACGATTCCTTAGCTGAGTTTTGTTTCCAATGTACGAAGTACTTTGACGTGTTAGCTACTCTTAATTATTGAGAATCGACCATTATCAAAGAGTGTGTCGTTACAGTCATCAAATTCGCTTTCAGAATGTTGTGTTCCTTTTAAGATATCCTGCACATAGCATGAAAGTTCTGACAACTGAAATTCGCCGCGTCCATCCAGAATCTAGATTCTACTTGATACGATATAAGTATAGAGGAGATATAACTTTTATGGAAGTTCCTGGCTGTGACACCAGGTATTTAATTTTTTATAACTACTTCAGTCGATAATTAATTCTGATGATTTAAAAAAATCATTTAAGTTTATTATGTCCCTCATCTGGAACAAAATCATAATCGGTCAGCTAGCAGCCGGGTCACCTCTCATTGAAAACATCACTTTATTTTTTTAAATTGTGTGTTTGACACCCTAGTGTCTTATTTTTTTCTATTTTTTGTTGGAAAAACGCCCTTATGGAAGCCAGTTGATAGTGTGACGTTCTGTCTTAAGGGATAAAAGTGAATCAAATGATCATGACAGAGGGAGTCCTGGTGCAGTTTTTGAAGCATGGTGCGAATCAGAATAACAATAAGGGAGCGTGCATAAACCACGTAGCTTCATTTTGGCCTCCTGTGAACCCCCCTCCCCCCCCACGTAGCCCTAAGTGGCTTTTGCCTCTACCCTCCCTCCCCCCCACGTAGCACGTAGCTTTTTTCCCTTTTGATTCCAGAAGACATTTTGTACTGTTTTCTCTTGCCAGACGATTGTAAATTACTACGGAGATAATTAACTGAGGGAAATAAATATTCACATGCTGTTGTGAGTTCTGTTCCTTATTTTAACTGTGAAAAATGTTATGAAAGGAAAGCTACGTGACCTGGCTCTGAACCCCCCCTTTCCCCCAACGTAGCCTTCAAGCTAACCCTCCCCCCCCCCCCCTGGACCGAGCCACGTAGACTAGATGTTTCTTCTTCAGAGGCACTGGACAAAAATATGTTCCTGTCGTTATGCTGATAGTTAGTAGTAGATTTCTTTGTTACTATTACAAGCCAGTGGCCTTGATTTCTCGGAGGTAAGTCACCACCAATAGCGCTCTTAAAAGTACTTAAGCCTCAGATCGCCAGAGCGCAGATGACTTCTCCAAATACTGGTATATTAGCTTCAATTTCAGCGACTTGACACTTACTGAAGCATCTACTGTGCCCTTCGTGAAGTTCAATACTCGTCAAGTTTCATGTTTGAATTCTCGCAAGTTGTAATCTCTTACTGAATCTGAATGTGCTTTTGAATGTGCACTCACTAGGATATTTTTTTTTTTTTTTGGTCTTTCGACTCGTTTGATGCAATCCTCCATCCGTTCCTATCTTACGCTAATCTCTTCTATCACTTCATCTCAACATACCCCTTACACCGTACGTCCTCAATTACCTGCTTTATATGTTCTAAACTCTGTCTTCCTCTACAGTTTTTACCTTCGACTATTCCCTCCACTAACAAATTAACCAATGCATCATGTCTCAAAATATGACCTACCATCCTGTCTCTTCTTTCTGTAAGCCTCTTCTACAAAGTTCTTTTCTCACCTACCATTTCCAAAATTCTTTCCTTTCGTACTTTATCTGTCCACTTAATTTTCAGCATCCTTCTATAGCACCACATTTCAAATGCTTCAATTTTTTTCTTTCAGGAATTCCTAAATTCCATGTTCCGTTACCATAAAGTGCTGTGCTTCAGAGTTTTATAAAGCTCTTTCTGAGTATTAGATCAATTTTTCAAACTAAAAGATTGCTCTCCTTTATGAAGGGTTATTTTGCTATTGCTCTTCTGCTTTTAACATCATTCCTGCTTCGTCCATCAGTTGCTATTTTTATTTTCTAAGTAGCAAAATTCACTAACTTCTTCTATCGCAACCGACCGTTTTTTATTTTAATATACTATTATTGGTATCATTTCTGCTACATTTCACCACTTTTGTCTTGGTTTGGTTTATATTTATCCAAATTTTCCTCCAATGTTTTGTTCATAATACTCAGCAACTTCTCAACATCCTCAACCTGTTCTGGTAACTAGACAATGTCATCAGCAAATCGTAGCATGCTTTTTATTTCTCCTTGAACATTTATGCCACATTCAAATCTCTCTTTCACTTGCTTTATCACTTCTTCTACATACTAGTTGAATGTTAATGGGGATTGACTACAATTTTGTCTCATACCATTTTTCACTGATGCTTGTCTCTTACTATCATTCCACGCTCTGCTCGTAAAATGTTTCCATCCATTCTGATGACTTCTCCCTGTGAAGACCCCTCCAGGACCCAGGAAGAAGCCATCATACTATATAAATTTGGCAAGGATTAAATGGTCTCGGAGTACCCTTTGGGTCTTTAATGCAGTGACTTCCCGTAGTCATCTGCATCCTTATGCCATTCATCATTTCTGATTCAACCGCCTTTAGGGGCCGTTTCCAACCCCAAGGGCAGGAGGGTTCCCTGGACTGCTTCCCGTTCTTCCGTCCTCCTTTAGGAGGCCGTTGGCATGGTGTGGGTGACTCCTTGTAACCGGGAATCTTTCATTAGCCAGAGTCTCGTCCGTGCAAATAGAGTGAATGAGAGGTTGAAATTTGATTGGATGAGGCTATTATACTCTTCCAAACCCTTACACCCCCAGGATGTTATATAATGTGTAACAGGTCTTGGTTGTAATCTGAATTTATGGGAAATTCGTCCGAAAACATGACATGGGTCCATAATGCTCCCACTGCCTGTAATTATAAGTAATTTGTAGTCTCAGGGCATCCATTGTTCAGGGTCAAGCGAATGCATCGCAAGCGGATAGCGCATGTAGTATTCTATGGAGGAGATAGCGCAGAGTCGTGGAGTTAAGACATTGCCACTCCTGTTGTAGTTCTACACTCTTGTGCTGAGAATTGCGACGATTTGTATGCTTCGTCCCTGTCATGCGAAAGAGCTAGCAGTATCACAGGCGTGCCGTCCCTTTTCCTATTATGTGAGGTAACAATCATAGTATTAATCATATATAAAATGATTCACTGATTTATGTAATTTAAGTTGTTAATACACGTGGTGAAATGGCTTCAGCATAAGTATTAAATAATTGCATAAGTAAATAAGTTGGCTAGCCCGTAAGATGAATAGTAATATAATGATTATCGCTGAGATTAGCCAAGAGCTTGTGTATTTGGTTTTTATGGAAAAAAGTTATTTGTCTGTGGACTAGAGACTTTTTAAATAAGTTTTTTTTTTTAATTATTTTTTTTTATCTGCTTAACGTCTCTCTAACAGCGAGGTATTTAGAGACGGGAAAGGATGGGGGGCAAGGAATGGGAAGGAATTCGGCCTTGGCATTTTGAAGGAAGCTTCCCGGCATTTGCCTGGAGTGATTTGGGAAACCATGGAAAACCAAAATCTGGATGCTCGGACGGGGATTCGAACCACCGTCCTCCCGAATGCGAGGCCAGAACGCTAGCCGTTACAGCACCACGCTCGGTTTTTAAACAAGTTAGTAATGGAACGGATTTATAAATGGTTTAACGCGGTGTTGGAAATAAATATTTTAAAGTTTCAAAAGACGAGAGAAGAATTGTTTATAGTGAAACAGATTATTATTTATCATCAGAAAGACAGCTTTCGTTTGCCTGTTAAATTTAAATAAACGGATTACCTTGCAAAATTGGCTTAAACGTGGACATGGAATGTAGAGTAAGAGAAAAAATCAAAGAGATACCTTAATAACAGATTTCAAAACAATAGGCCATTCTTTGTTATGCTGTCGCCATTTTTGTTGAAGACATTACAGTTAGGGATTGCAATCCAGCAATCTCGCGGGATTTCGCGTCTTTAGACAGTCTAGCGGACCTCGCACAGAATTAAGCGGATCTGCAATCCGCAAAATCCGGCGAAAACGTGGATAGTCTGCGTGATTCGCTGCCCCACTCGGTCTCTATCGGATGAATTGCACTGTTTGCCTGTACCCTCCCAGTTGGTATTTGACTCGTGTGAACAAACGTTTGTTTTTTGTTAACCTTCTTCATTTGTAAGTAAACAGATGCACATTTACGTATTCATTAAAACTTACGTTTTTTCTGAGTACACCTTTCTATAATTTGGGTTATGTTGCGTATTTGCTACGATTTTCTTACCTTATAATAAGTATTTTTTATGTGTCGTACACGACATTTTTATTTGCAGACAATTTCCTGTATTTGTGTCTGAAGATTTGATTATTCGTTGATACGAAACTAATGTTATTGGAATTTTAATGATTGCATACCTATTTATTTATCAGTTATCAAAAGGCAATTATATGTCCTTTGACCGCTGCCTCAATGCGTTTGAAACCCCCACGTTCTTTGACAAAAGCCGCCAGCTTATATATGCCACTCTGGGTTTCGATTAATCCCTCTTGGGATGATTTGATCAGTCGCCACAATACATTATGTTTGAGTGAACAGCATGCGTCCTTTCAATTCCTTGTTATTATTTCGACTAAAGGCAAAAAAATGTTGTAATAAAGTCTTCGGGGGTATATCGCCGAATTGTGTTGTAAAAACGCCATACTTCGCCGGCTGCCTCCGCCGTCTTCCTCGCGTATGAAATCTCGTGTTTTTTACAACGCAATCCGGCGGTACACCCGTGAGGACTTGCAAGTATACGACGAGAAAGTCTCCTTTGTTACATAAAAAATTAATTTCCACTCTAAACAGTCGTTATGCCACTTAAAGTAAAACTGAAATACTCAACAGTTTACGCCTTGGTGAGTAGTTTCTTGTAATAACAATGAATCAACTATAAAAACAATCAAGAAATCTAAAGACATAATAATGAATCCCACAAAAACAATTCTTCTAAAAATAGACAATTCACGTTGTGAAATAGAATGCTTTCTCTCGGTGTCATAGATCGTTTATTTAGAATAATTATTATAAAAAAAATCATATGGTGACATGGCCTTTACGCATACCATGTTTTCAAGCCGATCTGATTTATTGTAAGGTACATCATATGAACTAAGACTGAATATTTTGCATTTTATATTATTAATTTAAAAATTGGTTTAGATGGTTTAGATTTAAAAAAAATGTAAAACTCAAAAAATTCTTAAGACATACTAAAAAATTTTAATGTCAATTTACCAATAGGCTCAAATCCCGAAAAAATGCCGCGGGATTGAAAACATTGCGGGATTGCAATACCTAATTACAGTCACTTTTTGATGCAGTGGGCGCTGACAATTCATTGAGGAGCATATGACACCGTCACAGCATGTTGTGATTGATAAAACCTTTTAGAAAAAGTTGTAGTAAATTGTTTAATAGTCGAAGAATACTAATTCTAAAGAGTTGGAAAAAATCACGATAGGCCATACATGACTTTGTGAATGAAGATATTGTATGTATTACTTTCAATTTAATTATGAGTGACGAGACTATTGGAAAACAGAAAAGAAAGTCGTGTATTCTAGCCTGGCGGCGTATTTATTACATTTTCTCTCAAAAATGATTACAAAAATGCTGATTCTGGATACTGTTATTGATCAATGCTGTGTAATATCTTCTATTACATAAAATTACTGTACAATTTTCAACAGTACTATTAAGGGGCATCCATTAATTACGTGAACTCAAAAGGAAAGTGGAGGGGGCAATAAAAATGTCATGTCACCTTTTTACACAATTTTTTCCTCTTATTTTTTTTTTTTAATGTAGTCCACAGAAGACATCAGTGTTAACGTCTAGGTATTTCGTGGCATGAAGCAAAAAACAAGAGCATTTCAAATAAATTTAACTATTTAAAAATTAAAATAATAAGATAAATTTCATGTGAGGGGGAGGGGGGAGGGGCAGTCCCATCACATCTTACCAAATCTCACCACGGGAGAGGAGGGTCTAAATCCAAGAGAAAGCTCCCCGAGTAATTAATGGACGATCGCTTATGGATTTTTTTCGAACATTTCTCTGGAGAATAATGTCAAAATATGGTTATTTTATATTATCTAATGTATTATTATATATTATTTTAATATCTTTTAATTTTTTGTTTTTGGTTTTTGTAGGGCGAGGAGGAAATGTAAGGAAATGGTTAAAGCAAACAACTCAATAACAACTCAACAATTAAATACTACATTCGTAAATAAACAGGCCAAATTATCGACGAATCATAACAAAATGTAATAAAAAATGTCGCGCAAAGAGTACGTATATGAACTGCAGCCAGAGGCGGATATTTGGCACATATGACACTGATTAACCCAGCAGAGGTCGCGCGGATTACATATGTAATCCACTCCAGCGAAATCATATATTACAACAAAACTTGTAACGCTAATGCTTTGATCCTCCGGGTATTTGTTGTTCAACATTTGATCGACACCCATGTGTGTTGCTCGATCTTCGGTCGTGCTTGGTTACGTCACAGGAACTCCGCAATTTCTCTGGTCGACCCCTGTAATCCGCGCGACCAATTACGTAAGTAGTTTTGACGTACCTTTTTCTTTAGTTATTAATTTTTCCTGCTTTGTTTGTTAGAAATAAAAGTATTTTAATTACCAATAATTGATTTAGTGGGTGGAGACATTTAAAATTATAGAATAATTATGTAATTTTAGAAAAAATATGGATAGACAAGCAGCTCAAATAGAAGTTTGGCTGCAGGAGACTGAGAATCAAATTTGTGATTACTTTTCGAGCTCTAATGAGAAGAAGACGCTCTTGAAGAGCAGTACCATCAGTCTGTGTCGGAGGAGGAGGAAGATATTTCAGGTGAGGATGCTAGTTCAGAATCTGAATCTCCTGAGCCACCCCAGCAAAGGAGTCGTGATGACTTTTACGTAGGTGTGGATGGCACTGCTCCTTCGAATAGACGAAAGACTAGGAGCCATAACATTGTATTTGTGGCTCCAGGACAAATTAATTGCTCGTCAGAAAAATAGTCCTGAAGATCGCCTGTCTCTTTTTCTACGAGAATATAATTGATCTCATTACCCAGTAATATAAAAATAAATTATATCAAGAACAAATACTTTACAAATAGAGATGCTAAAACAACAAATGCAACTGAAATAATGGAACTAATAGGAATTTTGTAGATGGCCGAAGTATCGAAATTTAGCCGTTCGATTACTGGTCAAATATTCTAGCACATGAATTGAATAAATATATTTGATTATGTCAGAGCAAAGATATAAGTTTCTAACCAGAACGATTTGATGATATTGAAGACCCAAATTTCCGGGTACTATTGACAAACTAGAAATTTAGGGAAATTTTTTATTTGATTCTGAAGAATTTTCAGCAGTATTTTGTCCCAAGTGCTAAAATGACTTTCGACGGACAACTATTGGTCTTCAGAGGACGCTGTTCATTTAGACAGTATATATTCCAAACAAACCTTCCACATATGGACTGAAGATATTTGCTCTTGTAGATGTTCACTACCCTATACATTCAACTAGGAAATTTATGCAGGACAAAAACCTGTGGGGCCATTTCGCTTGTGCAATAAAAGAAGAGGTGTAGTGATGAGAGTAGCTCGTCCAGATCATTCCAAGATCATATGTCTGTCTTGCTCAGAAAACAGCAATTAGTTTATTAAAATTAAGAGATTTTTTTTTTTTTTTAAAAAAATTGAAGTCAAAGTGAAATAAGTGATTTTTGGTACAAAATAATCAAAAATTTCTATTTCTGTTAGTCTATTTTTATGATCATTTTCAATAAAAGATATGTCAATTAAACATTAAAAAAAGAAACAAATTATTTTTCAAAATGATGTTTCAAAATGGCATACATATGTAATTCACGCGACCACTTACGGAACTTTTCAGAGAGCGACCACTGCAGGGTTAATGTTATGAGTGTAAATGAATATGAGGCTGAGAATAAAAATATCGGAATTACTTATCGTGAACTGTCCTGTTAGGATCATAGTTTTATCTCTTGGAAACAAATCCAGAATCTGCTCTCTTTGAAACTGTCTGATAATGGGAGCATTAACAGTCGAAGTCTCAAGCTCACAATAGAACGTTACTGTCATCATAACATAGAACTGTAATTTATACTGGTGCATTTTTTACGAAACTTGGAACTTACGTTCCTTCAATAACGACTTACTGCATTTGTTTATCAGATTCGTGTTCTGCCATGATATCATGGAATATTTCAATAGAAAGGTTATAAAATTTTAGTAGACAAACTAAAATCTGAAAAGAATTACAAATTGTAATGTCATACTTAGTAAAATTCATTATTGATGGGTTTATAGAGGTCGGTTAAATATATACAGGGCCATCATTAAGTAACCAAAAGTACTGAAAGTGCGTTGAAGTCCACAGTCGAATAAATAACTGCATTTGGCACCATCTGTAAGGTGTAGAATTTGGATCTGCTTTGACTGTGCCTGTGATGGCGTTGGTAATATCCGGTGGCGCCCCCTCTCCTTCCCGCAGCCCATTTCCTTTCGGGCGCTTGCTTGTAGATCCCCTCTAAGGCCCGTCTTCTCTGTCCTCTTGTCTCTTCTTGCCAATTTTCGCTAACCACATCTTTATATGACGTCTACACCAACTCAATAATGGAGTTATGAACCACGTGACAAACTGTTGCTTACGCGAGGGATTAAACGATTTAATTCGTTAAGAGGCCACAGTTTAATGAAACCCAGCCCGTTGGGTTTTTCTGAGCCCGGTGCCTAACATGGAGTTGGTTGGTTCGAATCCTGGTTGGAAAGAAATTTTCATTAACAGGACTTTGCCGGCAGAGTAGGAAAGGTGGTGGAGCATAATTCCTATTCATCAAATTGCCCATCAAAATCCTGGGCTAAGTCCCAACTGCGGAGAGAGGGCTACGGTATTGTCGATCAGTGCTGCCAGACACTAGGCTTTGAATATCCGTAGATGGCCGCTAAAATTTCCGTAGATTCAGCACAAAAATCCGGAGACTCGCTAACTGAAAGACTAAAACAATAATTATCGAAGAGAGAGTCAAAATTAAGAATACTTTTTATTTCCAGAAATAATATTCTACGTTGAAAGTAAGAAATATCGCTGAACATATTTTATACATCGTCACTTTTATCACCGCTGCTGCTGACCTACTCTCTCTCTCTCTCTCTTTTTAGTGACCATACATTTTTTTGTTTGACATTAAATTTATCATATCTTTTGTAATAGGAAATGTTATAAACTGCGACCCCTTTAATTCTCGGATATTGGTTAAGCCTTCTCGGAAGCCACTTCTTTGTAAGCCGTGCCAGCGAGCATGTCACCGTGTATAATGATTGCGTCGGTAGTTTTGTATTACAGTCCTTTAAGATCTATAAAATCTGTAACCAAACAAAATATGAGTTTTATTTCAATCGTTGGTTCACACGAGCGGTTGCAAGGAAACGATTCACACTTATTGACCATTCTGTACTGCAGTAACACTATACCCTCAAAGTTTAACAAATCACCAATATAAGGAAATAGTGACAACTGAGAAAACTATCAAAAATCCGTAGATATTTTAGCAAAATCCGAAAATCCTAACTTCTCCTAAAAATCCGTAGATCTACGGATAAATCCGTAGAAATGGCAGCGTTGTTGTCGATGGTGATTCGCCCCCTTGGTATTATTTGCAAGAATAAGACTGAATGGGCCGGCATCAGGTTTCACCCTCTCCATTCTTCTACAGCACAAATAACACACTAAACTGAACATACAGTCACCCCCTTAGAAAACAATAAACACTTATATTTCCTAAAAATAAAAACCCAACTAGGCCAACGGTTGAGGAGATAAAGAATAAAGGTTGGACAAAGGTTATGAACTGATTAACGGTAGGAATCTTCGAAAAATATTATTTGCTTAAGAACTATAGCAGTAATCTAATAAACAGGTATAAGGCAATGATTCACATTTGTGCCCTCATGTCACTTACTTCTTTAAAATGAAGGAAGCGTTCATCAGTTGACGAATTAAAGAGATGGCGAAATTGAAATTTTTTAATTTACACTGTGCGCAGAATCATAGTCATGTCAAAAGGCTCAAGGATTTTCCTTCATAATCGTTTTAGATCAGAAAATGGTTTCGCGCTGTTTAAAACAGTTAGTGGCAAATACAGAATCTCGTCTTTCAGAAAGAATAACCTGGGAATTTTATTTTGTTGCACTGAAATATGAGTGAACGCGTTAGTGCATACAAGCTACTCGTATGTGCTAAGCGGTATGATTCAGACAGAATGTGTGCAAATCAACAATTTTTCCGAGTGATTTGTTTTCTTGTTTCTACTGTCCAATGCAGAAAACAGACAGCTATCTTTGGGAGGTCCGGCTTGCGTTTCTATCTAAGTACTAGATAATATACGCGTTGCTGTGCATTTAAACTGACACTCCACTAGATAATTACCATCGCCAGGGCGGACGGTAGTCAGGCCTAATGTTTGCATCTGCATCAGATTTAAACCCGTCGTTTCCAGTATTCCCACCCTAAGAGCGCTAGGCGGATGGGAGATAAATTATTTGCTAAATATGAAATAAACGGGGCTGGATGAATCAAACCTATCGACAGAATCTAGTAGCCAGGAATGTAAATATGAGTAAGGTAATTGTTCCATCTATAAAAATCGCCCATTAAACAGTAATAAAAAAATACCGGAATATAATTAAAGTATCGGATATGAAATTAAGGTGTTCGCAGTACGAGTCACGTCCAGAAGGTAAGTTTCCTATCGTCGGCGACGACAGACCACTGATGAAATGTTCTCGGGAGACTACCCGAGTGAGAACGCTTGTAAAGCACGAAGTTTCGGCTGTCGTATACTCTGCCGCCATTGTCACGTGACTGCAGAGTATACGACCGCCGAAACGCCATGCTTTACAAGCGTTCTCACTCGGGTAGTTTCCGGAGAACATCTCATCTATATACATCGCCGAGAAAGCCTCTACTCCTACAAAGACAGACCATGTTGTAGCGGAAAAGCAATATCTGGCCTCGCATTCCGTAGGACACGGATTGGGATCCACGTACCGCCATCCAGTTTTATGTTTTCCATAGTTTCCCGAAATCACGGACGGTTCCTTCAAAAGAGCATTGCATAATTCCTTCGCGTTTCTTGCTCCCATTTCATTCTCGCCAATAATGACCTTTGTGTCAACTAGGAGTAAAACCATCAGAAAAAAAGGAAAGGCAGTACACGTGCGTGGGAGGGGCATGATATGACAATGATGAGCGCATTTCTCAATTGTTCGCAGTAGCTCGCTGGAGCGGTTGAAGGTGATTGCCGCTATTCCACCACCCTCCGACTGCGAGATTCGTTCTGTGGTCAAGTTTTTCAACGAGCAAAACACAGCGCCTCTACTCACCTCTGGTATATGAATCAGATGTCATGAGCAAGCAGATGTGTTGCTAGTACATTAGGACTGCAGGGGGTGGCCATCGGTTGTTTCGGACGACCTTATGGAGCAAATACAGGATAGCATTTTGGTGAACGGTGCTTCACGGTTTCGGAACTCTACAATTATTTCGCCCCTATTTGTTGCCTGAAATTGTTTGCTGTTTCAGAAATTTTATGCGAATTTAGAACTGACATCCGAACACAAAACAAAGTGCGTGGGATAAGCACTGACAATATTATAATCTTTTATAACCTCTCAAGAAATAACTATCTGGCCAACATTTTCAAAGTGACGCAGTGACGACTGCCAACCAGTGATTCCGATCCTAAGCGGCAAACATTAATAAAAATATAGTCAGTCCCACGGCATCAAAAATGTTTCAATAACGGTGAGAATTTTGTCGAAAAATATCTGTACAATTGTTCCATTAAATAATTACATAAACATTACTTTTACTTCTTGAAAACGGCCCTACGAAATCTTACTTTCCGGAAGGCTCTTGTGCAAGTGTTGGACTATGAGCACCAACTACGGCATATTCAGATATTTTTATGAAAAGGTTAACATTTTCTTCAGGTATTTTTTAATTTAAATTTAATTTTTATTTTTTGTTCTCTGCATGTTTACATAAAGAGTTACTTGTACGGTCAGGCCACGTTTCTGGCGTCCGAACGACCGTCTGCCAGAAATATGCGACGTGGCGTTTGTTATCTCTGGCCTGAGTGGCGATGATACGGGACGTAAACCATCTGACGGCAGTTTATAATCCTGAGTACTGGTATTCTACTTTCGTCACGCATTAGATGCTCTTGCACCTATCTACACCTAATAGATCTTGCGTTCCTTGCTTGATCGTGTACTGGTTGTGTGCAAACTGCTTACAATAGAAAATAGATATTGTATCGGTATGTATCTGCAGAAACCGCTTGCAGAGATCGACGACGGAAAGATATGCTGAATGAGTGGATCTTCAGTTTTTATGTTCAAATGATAAAAGTTTCAAGGTTCCTACTAAACGTTTTAGTTCCCTTTGAATCTATTAGAAATTGTTCAAATGGTATTTGCATTTCTGAGGTAATTTTTTGTTTACATGTGACATACAGTTTTATTTATCTTTGAATAAACTCAAACGTGCATTATGTTTGGTTACCTGAATCTTTCACAATAGCCACATTACGTATTAGATGATCTGGTTTCGCAATCCTTTTGGCCACTTCCATCACGATTGCCAGTGCGAGTAGTTTCATCTGGTCGTTATTGCCACATATCAAAACATACTGTATTACATCAGTCTCGTATTGCAGCAGAGAAATTATCAAAAATTAACTTGCTTAATGTTTGTTGATCGTATCCGGAACAGCATCGTAATGTTAGTTGTTTTATATTCGTCAAGAATTCCTGGAGAGACTGCGGGGCGTTGCATCCGACTGTTTAGGTCACCCCTGTAGACAAAATCCGTGTTTTATTTATTGTTTACTAGCTCCATCGACAGACTTCTTTCTGTCAAAAGTTATTGTCCTATCGTAGTCCAATAGAAAAAATAAATAAATAAAACGTATTACAGAGCGATCACTTTGTTTATTGATTTAATGTCTCAATAATTAACAACGTTTACTTACAAAAATAAGTTTTCTATTTCGTACACTCCAAGACGTTAGTAATAATGTGATTATATTTTTATTGTAATGCTTTATGGTACACGATATTTTTTGTTTGGTTACCTGGCGCGTAAACAAATAAAGCTGACGGGTTTCCAACTTGGGAGCAGGCAACATACAACTGTCCACGAGAGAAGCAAGGGTTTTCAAGATTAACGCCGCAAACACTCAACGACTCACCCTGGGATTTATTTATGGTCCTAGCGAAAGCAAGGCGTATTGGAAATTGCAGTCGTTTAAATTCAAATGGTAAGTCAGTTGATACAATTGAGATGCGAGGTATCAACACATCTTCTCCCTTATATTTTCTCTTTGGAATGGTTGCTTCGATCACATTGT
Source organism: Vandiemenella viatica (assembly GCA_031002005.1). Taxonomy (NCBI): domain Eukaryota; kingdom Metazoa; phylum Arthropoda; class Insecta; order Orthoptera; family Morabidae; genus Vandiemenella; species Vandiemenella viatica. The sequence continues at coordinate 281,893,932 of JARYHS010008074.1, read as the reverse complement.
TCAGTAATTTTTTCACTTCTAGCCGTGTGCCATTACAAAGACGCGGTTGGTTGATATTTCGCAATATTATGACCACCGATCTTACTTTTAATTGAAGATTATGAGGCAGCAATCCTGGCAAATTCAGTGAGTTCAAAAATTCTGGTGGATAGTTGACGACATCATCTTGGTTAGTTGCGCAGTCAACCGATTTGTATGTCCTTAATTCACAGGTAATTTCATTTTGAATTTTGAAATTTATTTAATTTACATTCGTGTTTTTGTCTCTGTAATATAGCTCGTTCGTTCAACCAAAAAATTGACAGGAAATGTAATGCAGCCAGTCAAAACGTCTACAAGGATTTTGTGATTATCAATGCCAATGAATTGTTTTGAAAACATTTCTTCATATCGATCATTTTGCAATTCCAAAAATAATCATAAAGCGCCTTTGTTTTGTTATGATTGACTGGGAGTAATATTATTTTCGTTGATGACACGAAAACCCTTTTTTTCCTTCGAACTTTATTTTGGGCAGGCATAGACTAATATCCATACAGTCTAATCAACTTTTTATTTTATTTTATTTATTTTGGCCTTCGGTGACACTGACCATACAGCCATCTTATGTATTATACATTGGTACACCGTAGTTACAACATGCATAGTTTGTACAATAGAAATTACAGCAGTACAGATACATTTATTTACAATTAAAATTCACAAGAACAATGTTCAGATACTAATCAACTTGAAGGCATACCAAAAATAATCCTAACGTGCATTTGTTTTGTTTTGATTGACTGGTCTGTATGGGAAAAGTGTTGAATTTTACTATTTTCCTCGCAATTTTTACGTTTTTCTCACCATGTGAACCTTTATTGTGGATTAACAAAAATTAGCCTAATTGGTCGAGCCGTTCTCGAGTTTTGCGCTTAACAACAAATTTGGCGATTCATTTTTAATTATATGGATTTTAAAAAAGAGAAAGTATTATTATTTGCAGCCAATTCAATCATCGTGAATTCTACCTGAACATAATTTAAAAACGAATGGAATCCATCACCACAAGGCTTACCAGAATATTTCATTCTTAAAATAATAAAATAAGTGTGGCTCGAGCGTCAGACTATAATGCATATCGCTTCTCAACTGAAATACCAGTAATCGATTTTGCTTTTTAGGTATTCTTAGTATTGCATCCTTTTAAACTGATGCATTCTATTTTCATAGTCGAAACTTTCGTGGTAGGCGGCATGTTTTTAAATGAAAACACACTGAACAAATAAACACTCAATTGGTTTTCAAGAGAAGAGAAAATTTAAAAGCAACCAAGAAAATGCCACGCACGGAGGAAATAATGATAACACGTATGTCAGTAATATTATTTTCGCTGATCACACGCAGGCATAGATTAATATCCATAGAGCCTAATCAACTTTTTTATTTTTATTTTTATTTTGAAGTCAAAGATAATCCTAAAGCGCCTTTGTTTTGTTTTGATTGAAGAAAAAGAAAATTGTTTTTACTATTTTCCTTCCAATTTTTACGTTTTTTCTCTCCATAAGAACCTTCCTTGTGCCGTAACGAAAATATATAAAAAAAAGAATTAGCTGTATTGGTGTAGCCGTTCTCGAGTTTTGCGGCTAGCAACACATTTGGCGATTCATTTTTATTATATACATTTCGTCTTAGGTCTTGAATAGGCCATTCAGTCGGCTTGGTAGAGTTACAAGTTAATAACAAGTGCTTTGCAAAATAATCATCAAATACATAAGTCAGCGTCCTTAACAAAGCCCTTAATAAACAGAATATTTTGTTGTTATTTGTAGCGAGCAGAACTGGAACAGTGGCTGCAGTGCTTTCACAAGAGACTTGATGAAAGATCCTTGATTTTGGTAAAAAGTAGAGCAGTTGAAGATCAAAAGTTTGAGGTCCTGTAGTGCCTGTCCGTTACATGTGCAGAAGGGTGAGTTTACCGCTTGCATGCGATAAAGGAGATTAGGCGGGCCGTCCAGTGGACGCGTATTCGAGCGAATACGCCTGTATACGCGCGTACGGGTCGCTGCAATCCAAACACAGTGAGTATGAAGTGACTCCGTCCACTGCGAGCGCCCGAGTCGCGCGAACCTACGCGAGGACGACGAGATCCGAGATTGTTGGATTTGGTCGCGCGAATCAGTGTTGCCACCTTACGAAAACAAAAGTCGCTAGACATGGTCTAAAAACTCACTAGATTACGGGGTATTTAGAACTAAAAGAGTCGCTAGAAATCGCTAAATAAAATAAACGAAAATTTTTAGGTAAGTAATATAAAAATATTTTATTAATTAGTATTTTTATTAAATTAAACATAATATTTTATTAAAAATCAACATCAAATTCTTCAATAGGTATTTCTTCTTCATCACCTTGCTCTATTACTGGAGTTACAGATGTGGAAGGATGAGATGAATCGTGAGTCTTAGATTTGAAAGAGTATTTAGCATCTTTACCAATTGCAGCAATCACATCAGCCGGAAGCTCGTAAATGTAGCAGTTTTTTTTCACAATTTTCAACTGATTCCTTATAAAAAGAATGCTATTAAGAGTATTTACAGACATTCTGTTTCTCAATTTGTTTTTAACTATGTTCATTGTGCTGAAAATCCTTTCTACTTCAGCATTCGAATGAGGAAGTGATAAAGCGGATATGGCTAAATCAGATAACTCCAAAAATGTATTAATTCCAGCAGCATTCTTGTATTTTCGAACTTCAGCCCAGAATTCAATTACATTTTTTGTAGCGTTCCATTGAACATAATTAATACCATGCCATTGCTGAAGGAGTTTGTCAATTTTTTCGTCATCAAATCCGAGTTCTGAGGCAAGATCTACTATTTTGTTGTCTTTGACCTGGCGAAGAGTATTTTCCACACTCAAAAGACACATTTTCTCCAAAATAATATAGTTGGAAGGAAGTCTTTGCTGAATCTCTTTTGCTAATTTGGTAGTGAAGTCAATACAACGTTTCCTGATTGTATTTATGACATCGGTGGGTAATGATGTCTTTTGCACTTGAGATTCAAAAAGATATCCTAAGTAGGGTACCGGATTCAAGTGGTTTTCTATTTTAATTGACAAATAATCTTTGTCAGTTGTTGCCGCTGAAGGCATTAATACCCTATTACAAATAGAACGAAACAATGTCATCAATGTGTTCAGCAAGGCAACAGGATTTGAATCCTCACTTTCAAAGCTCTTCACTCCAATTTGTACATCATTCAGAATGCTCCTTAAAAAGCACATATAAAGGCGATTTGTCTCATCGGCGTACATAGAATGAAGTAAATCGGCTGTAAAGCAATTATCTCTATTCATAAGAAAATGCAATTTTAATTCTTCCCATTGTGACAAAATCCTGGTCGCTGTTTCTTCAATCGACAGCCAACGAGTGTCACAAGACTTCAATATTTTCAACGGTTTTTCACCACAATTTAACGCCTCAAATATTCCTCTGTACTCATCACAACGTTTAGGTGAATGTGAGAACCATTTATACGTTTCTCTGATGAGAAATTCTATATTTGATGGTAATGTTTGCTCAGAAGCATGTGACACTGCTAATTGCAGAGAGTGGCAAACACATCTAACAAGAATTAAATTGGGTAAGCCGTATTCATTTTTCAATATATTATGTACGCCATTATTAATCCCAGTCATGACAGAGGCATTATCTACCCCAATTCCAATCAAGTCCTTCAATAAAATCACCATGGGATTGTAAACAGTTTACCAAGGCAGTAGCAATTCCAATGGTTCCAATGCTAGAAATGCAGATATGACTGTGTTTTGTGTTCTGCTAAAATATCTAATGACTATGAATAATTTTGATACACTGAGGTCAGTAGATTCATCTAAAAGTACACTATACTTTTGAGAACCAATGTCATCCAAAAGCATCTGTTTGAAATGAGGAGCTAAAACATTTTTAATTACCTCAGTGCATTTCGTTCTGTGCATTTTCACATTCATTACAGACTTCGAATCACTAACACATTTCTTCAGAGCTTCAGACAAGTGGTCAATGTGCGTTATGGATGTATGTTCTGCAATAAACAAGCATAACGTACCTTCAACTTTAACGGCGTCCATATTATCTTTAGATGCTGGCGAGAATTCAATCCGTCTGTTTTTGGAAATTACTTCACATTTGTCTTTGTGTTTTTTTGTTTCACAGTGTTTCTTTATATCGTTAATTCTTGCCAATATTTCACAATGACAAAAGGCACAAAAAGCTCTTGTAGAATCGTTTATCACAGGCCGTAACCACATTTTAAACTCTTCTTTAGTTTCCCACTCTTTCCGATATTTTTGTGTATACACAGTTTTCTTTTTCAGTGGCACTTCCATAGTGAGCGATAAATACCACTTCACACACCACAGGAACAGCAGAATTTTATTTGTATAACTTTCGCGAACACTTCGACTCTAACTAAAACTGAAACAACCTAAGTCAAGGCAGGAACAGCTAAAAACGTATAGATTAAAGTGTTATATCTGTGATCAAAGACTGTTTTCTGTAATTGTTGGGTCTGTGATCCCCGACAATGCTTTATTCTAGTTATAACTGTGCAGCGTGGCGAGTACATTTTTCGAAACTCTGCAAGATTGAATATCACTAAAAATCACCAAATATTTTTTTAGCGATAACATATTTAAGAAAATCGCTATCGAACTTCAAAAGTCACTAAATCTAGCGACAAAATCGCTAAGGTGGCAACATTGGCGCGAATCGCGATGGATACTGAGAAACTGATTGTTCTTGTTGAAGAAAGAGACACTTTGTGGAACCAAAAGTTACGCCAATACCACCAAAGCAATGTTCAAACGAATCTTGCGAGGAAACAAGTTGAAATGAATCTACCACATGGTTAGCTGTATTATTTATCAATTTATTTAAAGAAAGTACGATATTGTTTACCTAATACTTCCGTAGTATATGGATTTATAACATTTATTATATATTAAGACTAGACGACCCGTGCCAAAATTTCGCTAGTAAAATGCCATAAATAGTGAGGTTGAATGCTTGTAATATAATAAAAGTAGAACCGTACTTTTGTAGAATATATATATATATATATATATATATATATATATATATTAGTGTAATAGGTACGCATCAAAATACCCAGAACATATTACGAAACAGTTAGGAAAAATTAAAACACTCTGTATTTATGACAAACTGTCACTGACCTTAACAGAATAAAACCAACCTGAACAAAATTCACACAACATATCAACATCTCTAAAATATTTGTTGCTGTGCGAATAAAATAGCAAAACGACAATGTTTCCGTAACAGAAAAAAATAATATCCGATAAGCTACTTATTGAATAAAAAAAAGTTTATTGACATCTCTGTGATATCCGTTGCTGCAATCTAGGGACTTGGCTCTGAACAGTCTCATATGCGCTACCACTTTAAGCACCAAATTCCTGAAAATTATTTCTTAATTTATAATTTTACCTAGCTGGAGACCTTAATTTTTAAAACGATATGTCATTTATCAATTTCGGCTAGGTATCGAAGAAAATAAATGGCTTGTAAAATAATAATAATAATAAAACACGTTGTATAAATAATATTGATACTTTTGCCCTTTAAGGGTCGAATTCCAAAAGATTCCTTTTATAAAATATGGTGTGACCAAAGCAGCCACCTTGGTCTTTAAAATGATACCTCATTTATCGATATCGGTTAATTATCAAGCGAGGTATAAAATAAAAAGTTTTGAGAAATAATGATGTTTTGGCCCTTTAAGGGTTGAATTTGGAGAAAGTTTTTTTCTTAAAATATGATGTGACCATAGCGGGATAATTTAATACTTAAATCGATACTTCATTAATTGATTTTGGTTTTGTATCAAGGGAAATAAATAGCTGGTGACAGAAAAATGCGTTGTAAAAATACTAATACATTTGCTCTCCAAGGTTAGAATTTTTAAAAATTTATTTCTTAAAATGTGGTAACGGAACCGAAGACATTACGAAGACCTCAATCTTTTAAATGATACCTCGTTTATCAATTTTGTTTAATTGTCAAGGGAGATAAATGGCTCCAGACACAAAAAACGCATTTTAGAAAAATTGACATTTTTGCCCATTAAGTTTCAAAGTACGAAAAATTACTTTCTTAAATTATAATGTTACCACGGCGGAGACCTTAGTTTTTAATATGATATCTCATTTATCTATATCGGTTAGATGTTAAGGGAGATAAATAGCTCGTGACACAAAAATGCGTTGTTGGAACCATTTATACTTTTTCCCATTAAGCGTTCAATTCCAAAAACTTCTTTCCTAAAATATGATGTCACCAAAGCAGAGACAATACTCCTAGTAATCTTACATGATTTATTGATTTTGGATAAATATCCGGGGAGATACGTGGCTCGAGACACAAAAAACGCATTTTAGAAAAATTGACATTTTTGCCCTTAAGGGTCGAATTACGAAAAATTTCTTTCTTGTAATATAATGTTACCACGGCGGAGACCTTATTCTTTAATATAACACCTCATTTATCTATATCGGTTAGATATTAAGGGAGATAAATCGCACGTGACACAAAAACGTATTGCAAAAATATTTCGCCCTTTCAGGGTCGAATTCTGAAAAATTTCTGGTTTAATACATGACGTCACTACAGCAGAGAACTTAATCTTTAAAATGATACTTCATTAAACGATTTCAAGGGGATAAATGATTCGTAACACAGAAAACAGCATTTTAGAAATATTGACATTTTTGGCCTTTACGGGTCGAATTCCCGAAAACTTGATTTCATTAAAATATGATGTGACCAAAGTGGAGACCATATGGTTTAAAATGACACCTCATTCATTGATTTCGGTTAAGTATGAAGGAAGATACAGGCTTGTGACAAAAATTACCTTATAGAAATAATATATATGATTATATTACCTCCTATTTTTTAATAAATTAGGAAATTACTCAACATATTGCATAATACTACGAAACAAAACGCATTTAATTAATGATTATTTACGGCGTAATTCATTTCCTCTAGTTTATCATCGTTACTTTTCCTGGAATTCAGCTGAAAATTGTTTATTCGTTTCACTTTGAGATGGTTGTTTCAGCTGCCCTTTCGAACTGTTTCTTTTTTTCTGATTCCTTATTAAGCATTTTTCTCTTAACATTAAACTTTTCCTATAATTACCAATAACTTAACTTAGTCCACAACCCGAAGGTTGGTTGGATCCTCCCGAAGGAGGCATACTAAGCCATTGTGTCAGTGGTAGGACGGCCAGTTCCTTTCCTCTGGGACCTATAGTTTAACGTGGAATCCGAACCACGCAGCGTCCTGACATAACTCATATGATTAAACACAACTCTCAAAATTCCTGCGCCTGCCGGGATTCGTGCCAATACCAATATGTTTTCAAAAGAGTTAAATAATAAATTCATTATAAGATTAAAATGAATTAAAAATGCATTTTCTCAGGTGCAGATCTTTTGACAAGTATCCTACTATAACTAAATTGAAAAACGAAAAAAATTATGAACACATATTTTCTTTTTTCGAATCAATAAAGATGAAGATTATGTTTTGATAATACGTATCTTACTACAGTTATGTACGTATATTATTCGTCCATTTCTTCTTTCCTTTTTCAAGCATCCTCCTACCCAGAATTATTGATTCCAACCCGACTAATTACAACATTTCAGCTATTTCGGCACAAACTGCCATCGAGAAGTAGTGGCACAGTCGCGCTAATGTGCTTTCAGTGGGTGTCTTCGCGCCAACACAGTTTGCGCGAATAAAAACGTATTCGCACAAGTTTTTTTAGCGCGAATTCGCGTCCACTGGACGGCCAACCTTACAGAAAGCGGTATGGTTGAATCTCATAGGGATGATGAATGTGATGTATCGTCGCTTGAATACCAGCGTCCTGAACTAGAGCATACTGTTGCCCTCTGTGTTGTTTCGATTCGTTTCAACTCCTGGTCCATTGGTAGTATGCATAGTTGACCATTGTTGCCTGATAATCAATGGTGTTGCGGAGTAGTGGGATAAGGGAGCGCGGCGCCATCAAAGGGATTCTAGGCCCCTAATTACCATAAATCATCAACTCCTGTCATCAAGCTGTCAAAAAGGCCATTAATCATCGGGACCACCCACGTCGCAGCGGACGCAGGTGTGTGCGCTCTAGTCTTAATGGGAATAATATGCTAATGAGGCTACGCGGCACTTCTTATGGGAGGGGAGTGAGCTCAGATCATAAATCGTATTCTAATGGGAATAATATGTAAATAAGGCCACGTGCCACGCAGGTGCGCTCTGGGAATAATTCGTCTAAATGTCACGCGGTCAGGGTACTAAACCTCAATTACATGGTCTTAGAATATTAATTCAATTCGAAATGGAGTATAATATTCACTTTTTCTTTTTATCGGTTCAATATTAGGGATGTGACGTATCGATTAGTATCTAAATTTTCTCACTATTATAATGGCGTTTATTTCATTTAATTCGGAGTACTGGTTCAGAAGATACGGAATTAACATTTTAGCCCACGTGCGCGCCTGACCACATCTTGCAGAGATACGTCTGGAGTGTATTCTTATGGGAGGGGGAGTGAGCTCAGGACCACCCACGTCGCAGCGGACGCAGGTGTGTGCCTCGCCACATGCCACTTCTTAACCTGACTTAGAGGTCATAAATGGGAATAATATGTAAATAAGTCCACGTGCCACGTTGTTACGCGTCATAAATCGTATTCTAATGAGTGTAATTCGTCTAAATGGCTTTATTATTTATTTTTTCTACGCGGCCAGGGTACTAAACCTCAATTACATGGTCTTAGAATATTAATTCAATTCGAAATGCAGTATAATATTTACTTTTTTCTTTTAATCGGTTCAATATTTTATAATAAATATTAAAATATTAATTTGTACTAGTGGTGTGAGGTATCGATTAATATCTAAATTTTCTCACTATTATAATGCCGTTTATTTCATTTAATTCCGAGTATTGGTTCGAAAGATACGATTTAACAGAGATTTTTTTATTAAATTTTCGTTCCTACATCTCATTAGGAGGCGGGAACGCGAGGGTAGAACCAGTCGGCCCACAACACATAAAAAAGCCGGCGTGTGTGTCACCCCGCGGCAGGTTGCGGAGAGGGAAAAAAACACCTTCTAAGAAACTCGTTTCCTTACACCAGACGTTTAAAAAATCGTTTTGTCAGTCTAATTCATATGCACTACGATCTGGAGTGTAATGTCCGCTGTCCCCCGATCACAGTCCACATTAACATGTAATTCAAACAGCTACCAATGGGACAATCATAATTTGTTTTTCGACGAATAAGGTAGAAGTATTTTTTAATATATATCTCTTTATGCGTCTGTCACCGTATCAATGACAGCGTGCCTTGAACATCGTGTATGAAGAGCATTATTTATTCATACTGAAAATACTCTTATGATAAAAAGTACTGTACAATTCAGCATTCTTCTGCAGCACCACATTTCAAATTCTTCAATTTTCCTTCTTTCCGGTATTCCTAACGTCCATGTTTCGCTACCATAAAGTGCTGTGCTCCACACATAGAGTATTAAAAAGTCTTTTCTAATTCCCAGATCAATATTTGAAACTAAAAGATTTCTCTTTTTCATGAATGCTATTTCGCTTTTAACCTCATTTTTGCTTCAGCCATCGGTTGTAATTTTTCTTCCTACCGTAAGTAACAGAATTCACTTACTTTTCAAATTGTATTCGATCCTTTTTTTTTATTTATATATATTTAATCTACTAGTATAGGTATCATTTCTGCTACATTTCGTCGAACGTGGTGTTGAACCGGCTAACGTTCTGTCCTCACATTCGAGAGGACAGCGGTTTGAATCCCTCTCCGGGCATCCAGAATTCGGTTTTCCATGGTTTCCTCAAATCACTCCAGGCGAATGCAGGGATGCTTCCTTCAAAAGGCCAGGGATAGACTACAACCTTGCCTCACGCCGTTTTTAACTGATGCTTGTCTTTGCGTGTCACTGGTTTGATTTTATCTTATGTATATACTAGCAGTTACCCGCGACTTCGTCCGCGTTGAAGAGTGTTGTAATATAAGATTTTCTTGAGAGGTTTGGTTGCTCAGTGGTTAGAGCGTCCAACTGAAGATGGAAAAGTCCCCAGCTTGAATTCCAGTCTCAGAGAGGATTTTCAAAGGTCCTTAGCTCGACCTTCACATCTGGCATAGGTTGTGCGACTTGAATTACGCCACAATGCCCACTTGGTTCTGATTCCGTGTTGAACTGTGGGTCCTCTATGTCCGGTAGGATTACTGGGTTACGTTAAGAGGCTACGAAATGGACTGATTGCGGAGACATAAGGAAGCCTTGTCACCAGGTCAATACGACCATACAATTTATTTTAGAGCTATTTTTATTAGTAATAGTAGTAATAAATGTTGGAATAAAATAACAAAAATCTATTTATGTTCCACACTTCATTGAATTTTGAAAACAGTAAAAATATTCTGTTTGTAAGGAGTATTTTCAGTTTAATATATCCGTATATACAATATTGAGGATTTGCCTCCTAGGTTTTGCCTATTTTCATAGCCCTAGTTTTCTTACATTTCTTTGAAAGATTTGAATTTCGTTTACCCAGCATCTCTTAAAATTACTTATTTCATCTCGCGAATAAAAATTAATATAGTTTTAATTAATGGAAGCTCAAAACGTCAAAATATTATCAATACATTGATGGAATCGACTATTCCAACAATAACATCCAAACAGCAAATAAAAACTTAAGTGGCCCAAGGACGTTCATTTCCGTTAGTAAAATTGCTATTTTAAAAATGAATATTTTGATTTGCATTGGATATCTGAAAAAAAAATCCTTTTAACAAAAGAGAACTTAATTTTCTCTTTGAATATTGATTTTTTTTTGAGGATATATTGGTTCCATCAACAGAAATTTACATATTATAGTAGTAAGTATAATAGTAATTGATTCTTTTATCCAAAATGATCAGTGGTATTGTGGTAATGGTTTCTCTATCTCTGGAAACAACTGAATTGCCTGTAGACCAGTTTACTATAGTTCATTCGTTTCGAACATTAATTCTGCGCTAAAATACTAATTTCAATGTTAAAGTAGTAATAGATTGTTTCTTCATAATTGGTTTCTCACTCTGCAAACAGAATTGAATGACAACCGGCGAATTACCACTCCGCTTGTCTGCCACTCCATTATCTGAATAAAACATTGATAATTTCAAAAATTTACTTTGGGCAACGCCGCATGGTTCTGCTAAATCGTCCAAGCTTACTATAGATCTTTTGATACAATATCGGTACAAAGCGATACATGATGTAACTAAAATGGTGCTCATGAAAGAAGCTTAAATAACTAATAATGTTTCAGTTCTCATTTTGGCCCAGGCTGCGTTTTAAAATTACTCAAAACTTCTATCACTCGCACATTAATACATTCACTATATTGTATGTTAGTGACGTCATGAATAGCGAAATAAAATTGACTTATTATTAAAACAGTAAATTAAATACTGAATACATCTAAAACTACATTCAGCCGCATGAACTATGTCGTCAGCTTCATGACAGTTATTCAGGTAACGTAATTAAAAAAATTATACTAAAATGCTTTTAACTTACAGTGTACAACGGAAAGTCCACAATTCTCTACGGTCGTTAATATTGCTGGTCAAATTTACATCGCGATAAAGTGACTTTTATTGCTCGTGATTTAGTAAGGTGTATAATGAAATTAATTATGATATAGAAAATTCTGTTACTACTCGAAATGTAGTTCCAGAGCATTTAATGTGCTGAGATGTGTTCGTATCGTTTGATTTTCTAGCGGCAATATTAACAGAAACAGTGGTTTGGTTGAATTGCTGCCTGGACCAGAATGTTTTTGTTACAGCAGAAAGCAGAAGGAATTTAGTTATTGTTAGTAATAAGTATGCAGCTCCGTGCAAATGAGGTGTATTGTGTTGTAAACGACTTCCAGTGTTACTTCACGAAACAATAAGTTTATACATGAGCCCATTGAATACATTCGTTTTAAGTGTAGAATTCGATAGATATTTGCAGAAAAGTAAAAAGCAGTACTATTCGTACAAAAATTCTGAACGAAAAATAAAAAGGGTTAGTTAAGTTTTAAATTTCGCCAAAAGTAATTTGTAATGCAGAGACTGTATAGTAACAAAAAAGAAACAGGAAATAAATTAAACCGAGATAGAATGGAATCCGTAACATTTTTATAAATACGACCTTTCGGGCACCGGCATTTTGCACTTTTAGTAAATCGGCTTTCGTGCTGGTATATTCACTCATAGCATTTTACGTTTTTTTTTCCAAGTTCTGATTTTTTACATTTTGTATGACGCATATATTAAGATCGAAATTATGGTGTAATATTTGATATGTCATACTATTTTATGTAAGCAAATGAAAACACGAATTTGACAACAGTACCTACCTTTTTTTTTAATTTAATGTTAAGTACAGATTTATATTTCCTGCTTCCAAACTATTATTTGTCCAGTGCGTCGGTTTTATGGCTTTTAAACTACACACAAACTTGCATATGTAAGAAGGTTCTGAATAGTAGTGTTTGCGATTTACGTAAAAAGCAAAGAGTAAACGTGGCACGGCTATCTACGAAGTAGGAAACTCTTTGTTGTTTCCGAATTGATATTAATGGCAATTTCTAAAAAAACTATGCGTTTTTGCGGGATAAAATCTATCCTATTGCACTTCGCACGCAATTAACTGACTTCATGCCAAATTTCATTTAAATATGTTGAGTTATTAAGGCGTGATTGATTGCCAACGTACATCCAAACACACATCCGAACTTTCTCATTTATAGATATATAGATTACTAGCAGTTACCCGCGACTTCGTCCGCGTTGAAGAGTGTTGTAATATGATTTTCTTGAGAGGTCTGGTTGCTCGGTGGTTAGGGCGTCCAACTCGAGATGGAAAAGTCCCCAGCTTGAATCCCAGTCTCGGCGAGGATTTTCAAAGGTCCTTAGCTCGACCTTCACATCTGGCATAGGTTGTGTGACGTGAATTACGCCACAATGCTCACTTGGTTCTGATTCCGTGTTGAACTGTGGGTCCACTATGTCCGGTAGGATTACTGGGTTATGTTAAGAGGCTACGAAAGGGACTGATTTCGGATACGTAAAGAAGCCTTGCGCCAGGTCAGTACGACCATACAATTTATTTTACAGCTATTTTTATTAGTAATAGTAGTAATAAATATTGCAATAAAATAACAAAAATCTATGTTTCAGAACTACTTCATTGAATTTTTAAAACCGTAAAAATATTCTGTTTGTAAGCAGTATTTTCAGTTTAATATATCTGTATATACAATATTGAGGATTTGTCTCCTAGGTTTTGGCTATTTTCATAGCCCTAGTTTTCTTACATTTCTTTGAAAGATTTGAATTTCGTTTTCCCAGCATCTCTTAAAATTACTAATTTCATCTCGCGAATAAAAATGATTATAGTTTTAATTAATGGAAGCTCAAAACGTCAAAATATTAGCGATACATTGATGGAATCGACTAAATATCAACAACAACAAAAAATACTAACATCCAAACAGCAAATTAATACTTAAGTGGCCCAAGGACGTTCATTTCCGTTAGTAAAATTGCGATACTAAAAATGAATATTGCGATTTGCATTGAATATCTGAAAAATATCTTAAAAAAAGAGAACTTAATTTTCTCTTTGAATATTGATTTTTGTTTTTGTTTTAGGGTATATTGGTTCCATCAACAGAAATTTACTTATTATAGTAGTAAGTATAATAGTAATTGATTCTTTTATCCATAATGAAGTGGTATTGTGGTAATGGTTTCTCTATCTGTGGAAACAACTGAATTGTCTGTAGACCAGTTTACTATAGTTCATTCGTTTTGATCCATTCATTCTGCGCTAAAATATAAATTTCAATGTTAAAGTAGTAATAGATGGTTTCTCACTCTGCAAACAGAATTGAATTACTATCGGCGAATTACCACTCCGCTTGTCCGCCACTCCATTATCTGGATAAAACATTGATAAATTTCAATAATTTACTTCGGGCAACGCCGCATGGTTCTGCTAAATCTTCCAAGCTTACTATAGATCTTTTGATACGGTATCGGTACAAAGCGATACATGATGTCACTAAAATGGCGCTCATGAAAGAAGGTTAATAACTAATGATATTTCAGTTCTCATTCTGGTCCAGGCTGCGTTTTAAAATTACCGCTAGAAAATCAAAGCTTCCATCACTGGCACATTAATACATTCACTATATTGTATGTTAGTGACGTCATGAATAGCGAAATAAAATTGACTTATTATTAACACAGTAAATTAAATACTGAATACATCTAAAACTACATTCAGCCGCATGAACTATGTCGTCAGCTTCATGACAGTTATTGAGGTAACGTAATTAAAAAATTTATGCTAAAATGCTTTTAACTTACAGTGCACAATGGAAAGTCCACAATTCTCTACGGTCCTTAATATTGCTGGTCAAATTTACATCGCGATAAAGTGACTTTTATTGTTCGTGATTTAGTAAGGTGTATAATGAAATTAATTGTGATAGTAATTTAGGAATTTTGATATAGAAATTTCTGTTACTACTCGAAATGTAGTTCCACAGCATTTAATGTGCTGAGATGTGTTCGTATCGTTTGATTTTGTAGCGGCAATATTAGCAGAAATAGTGGTTCGGTTGAAATGCTGCCTGGACCAGAATGTTTTTGTTACAGCAGAAGGCAGAAGGAATTTAGTTATTATTAGTAATAAGTAAGCAGCTTTCATATGCTCCGTGCAAATTAGGTGTATTGTGTTGTAAACGACTTCCAGTGTTACTTCATGAAACAATAAGTTTATACATCAGCCCATTGAATACATTCGTTTTAAGTGTAGCATTCGATAGATATTTGCAGAATATTGAAGTAAAAAGCAGTAATATTTGTACAAAAATTCTGAACGAAAAATAAAAAGGGTTAGGTAAGTTTTAAATTTCGGCAAAAATAATTTGTAATACGAAGACTGTATAGTAACAAAAAAGAAACAGGAAATAAATTAAACCGAGATAGAATGGAATCCTTTACATTTTTATAAATACGACATTTGGGGCACGACCATTTTGCACTTTAAGTAAACCGACTTTCGTGCTGGTATACTCGTAGCATTTTACGTTGTTTTTTTTCCAAGCTTTGATTTTTTATATTTATTATTACGCATATATTACGAACGAAATTATGATGTAAAATTTGAAATGTCGTACTATTTTATGTACGCAAATGAAATCATCTCTTTGCGAAGTTGACAACAGTACCTACCTTTTTTTAAAAAAATTAAGGTTAAATACAGATTTATATTTCCTGCTTCCAAACTATTATTTAAGTGCGTCAGTTTTATGGCTTTTAAACTAAACACAAACTTGCATATGTAAGTAGGTTTTTTCTTATATTCTTGGAAGTAGTGTTTGCGATTTACTTAAAAAGCAAAGAGTAAACGTGGCACGGCTATCTACGAAGTAGGAAACTCTTTGTTGCTTCCGAATCGATATTAACGGCAATTTCTAAAAGAACTATGCGTTTTTGCGGAATAAAATCTATCCTATTGCACTTCGCACGCAATTAACTGACTTCATGCCAAATTTCATTTAAATATGTTGAGTTATTAAGGCGTGATTGATTGCCGACGTACATCCAAACACACATCCGAACTTTCTTATTTTCTCATTTATAGATATATAGATTATCTTGGACTTGTTACTTCTTTCCTCACCAATCATTTCCAAAAGCTCATTCTTTGTCTCTGCACTTAATTTTCAGCATTCTTCTGCAGCACCACATTTCAAATGCTTCAATTTTCCTTCTTTCCGGTATTCCTAAAGTCCATGTTTCGCCACCTTAAAGTGCTGTGCTCCACGAATATCGATTTAAGGTATCAACGAAACGGTTGATTTCAGTTATACGTCTCACAAATTGTACATTAGCACAGGGTATTATGTTTTCTACCGGTAAATACTATATTACTAAGAGAATATGATCACACGATCAGATACAGGAGTTAAATGAATTCGGTATTGGTGGCTTAGTGCATGCCAATTGTTTCTGAGTGAGGTGTCTGTTTATTTTTTTTTTTATTTTTTTTATTTTTTTTTTATTTTTTAAATAACATACATAGTGCATACCGTATCGTTGTGATATTGCCAACTATGCGTAGTTTTTGCCCTCTAAATCATTTGGATCATGGTGGTAATGTCATGCTCTGACAGGATTTTTTCTTCTTCTGATTATCGAAGACTATCATGTCTATTGAAATAGAAAGTTTATACGGATGTGTGTGTTATTTAGTTCGTATCAGTGTGTGCCAGTAAAACGTAGTAATATCACGTCATTGTTTGCTGTGTAATGTTAACTATACCAATATGTTTTGGTAGTTTAGATACCACGGTAAACTCAGGGACCTCAGTACTACGTAGTAAGCGTGGTGGGTGAGGACGCAAAATTCGAATCCTCGTCCAGCCATTTGGACTTTGAATTTCGTGGTTTCAGGAAATCACTCCATTATTTTAGTTTCCACAATTTTACCAACACAGCCCTGCTAAATCAGATTGTAGTGGAGGAATAACCCTGAGAATTTTATTTTCACTGGATATCCATATTAAGGTCTTACATTAGCATCGAGATGGTCAGAATCGGGAAAAAGTGTTAATAAGCTCACCCTGTTGAAATGAGTTTGCTTTCATAGAATTTTGGATTTGCGCTAAACTATTGAAATTTAAGGGAAAGAGCTGTTTGGTGAGGCATGTACTCTATAGAAATTCTATCACCAGCGTCTGCCTATAAGTTACGAAATACTTGAGAAAACACACGTTCTTCGAATTTACTCTTCGTGTCCGAAGAATACTACTTTCAGGTCTCAATGAAACAAATGACTCCTTGACTCCTATGTTACCCCAAGCTATTAGGTAAGTAAATTCATGTAGGCTGCCTAGTACCCTCCATTCATCCATTGTCATGATTGGACCTGCAGTTTAACGTGGAAATCGGAATCGCTGTCCATCATTGTGTACCTCACATAGGCAAAACAATATGTATAAAAAAAATGTATCCACATTCGATTAATCGTCAGTGTCTTCAAAAAGACACCTCTGCAATACCACCCAAAATATATATAGCGGTGGAGTGATTCTATAAAGCCAGAATTTTTCGCTTCGATGGTATGGCTATTTTGAGAGTATGGTGGAACAACTGCGATGATTTTTTTTTTGGCTCCCCATGATGACAGTGTTTCTACTCCTCCTCCGCGACTTTTGTATTCCGAGGGGATTTATTCTGCTGGAGGATGTTTGAGTCTTGCGATTTGAATGTATGCAAAACGTGGAGTTCTTCGTGATAAATGCATAAACTTTCTGATGCAAATCACTGTCACAAGAAAGTATGCTGTACACACTACAAGGAATGGAGCATTAACACATACTCGTATATAGTCTCGTACACCAAGCTACATAAAAAATACTAAACGCACACCAAATGAACGGAGATACTGACTGCAAGTCACACTCGTTACATGTACGAAGAACCTACAATACCGTTAAAAACCACCAAGATTTCTGAGAGGCAAGAATGGTCTGGTTGTCAATCCGTCCTAATCCATATATGTAAACAACGATTATGCAAAGAATATCGATTTAAGGTATCAACGAAATGGTTGATTTCAGTTATACATCTCACAAATTGTACATTATAGATAGATAGATATGTTCACTTTGATCCCATGTGAGAATAATCTCGGGGATGTGGAACAGTACATTCACTTATTAGTAATGTCAATATTACTATATAATTGATAATATTATATATTGACAAGAAGTTAGTTATGACCCATTAGTATAACCAATATTTCCTGTAATCTACAAATACAATCCCGAGTTAGTTAATACTTATTATGTGGAACAGTGTATAAACTTGTTACCAGCATCTAACAACCAGTTATTTTCTTACCAACCAGTTACCACAACTCATAAGCAGTCAATTACTTAAAAACTTGTTAGTATCATAATTTTTTACAGCAGTTTTTGAGTGAATGCTATCCCATGTTCGTTACCATATATGAGTGAAATTTTATAAACAGTGTAATTACTTCATTTGTCAAAAGTTTCAACAGAAAGAAAAACCATATATCATTTTAGTAATTGTGGACAACTTTGTCACCTTTCCCTTCCGTACACCATATATACTATTTTATCAGTCATTCTTAGTTACCAAATTCCAAGAAGAAAATTCTTTCACAGAGTAAAATGGGTTCTGAAGCAGAAACTCTTTCAGTTTGGACTTAAAGTAGTTGGGTTTTTGTAGATAACATTTAATTTCTGTTGGTAAGACATTGAATAAGGAAGCTCCAGTAAATGTTAACCCTTTCTGTACAATTGACAGTGATTTGTAATCCTTGTGAATATTATATTTATTTCTAGTATTATGGCTATGTATGTCAGCATTAAGATTGAAGTGTTAGCATAGGGTATTACGTTTTCTACCGGTATATACTATACTAGCATTTGCCCGCTGCTTCACGCGCGCGTGCCTTGGCAGGTGTAGAAATTATTTATCGATTTTATTCTCTTATCAGACATTAACGTGGAAAGACATGAACTGTTAATGTATTCTGAATAGTTTCGTTTGTTTCGGTTAATACGTTAGGTTCGGTTTTCATACTGATGTCAGAGAGTTGTTTTATTCATATTTTAACGTGATTCAATTGATTCAATAGTAGAAAAGGTTCCTGAAAACTTAACAGTAGTAATTCGTGGTTGTAATTATTGTGCGAAGTATAAACATTTATTGTTTAGAAAGGCTTTTATTTTTGCGTTATAAGTAAATAAAGCAATGCTTAAGAGAAATAATATACTATCTTCAGCATACTTCGTATGTCACTCATTGTAATCCCTCTGTGTAGACCACGTTTCTGGTCTGATTGTTCATTGTACATATGTACAGGCGTGATCTGCCACTCACCCTGGAGCAAGCAACGTATAGCTGGCCGTGCGAGAAACATGGTATCCGAAGATCAATGCCTACGGTTCCTAGTGTTTGTCCCTGAGACTTGTTAATTGTCATGGCAAAACATAACGTTACGGGAAATTGTAGGCGCTTAAATTTGAACGGGAAGTTTGAAGGAACCAATGTAACGTTAAGAAAGCTGATATTATAATCATTATGTGTAATTTTTTTTTTGGCGATTTTATGTGTAAACTTTGCCTGGGATTATATAGCTAGGTATAAGCTTTGTTAAGGATGTATCTGTGGATATAATGAAAAATATTGTTTCCATGATACTTAACTAAAAAAAGTTTATTTTTAAATGTGGATACCGAGGATTGCAACATAACCGCGGTGCCATAAATTTATGTAAATATAGCAGTAATCTACAACTTAGTCCTCTTGGAAGTGTGCTGAAATATAAAAATTCGTTACCAATAATCACAGCATCTCAATTTTTCTGATTTATTTATTTTTTGTTGTTTGGATATTGGTATTATTTTATGTTGATACACCATCAATTATTCCTGCTTTAAAATAGAAATTTACGTGAATTGGAGCTACTCTTGATTTCAAATCGTCGTATCATTACTGTCATTATTTCAGTCAGATATAATTAATCCAAAAATGTCGAGATGTGATCATGGTACAGTTTATGTAGTAACGTGCATGTAACTGAAACAATTATTTCTGAGTTGCAACATTATGGCAAGTTGTGAATCGCTTGAAATGCAACCTGACAGCTGATATGATGCTTTGTTATAGGCCTAAGAGACGATGCCTGCAGCTTTATAATCTACGCGGTGTAGCATTAGGATATGAAACATTTTTAATTTAAGTTTCTTTCAATATAGCCGTATTTTCTATGTAATTATTTCAGTCACATGTACGTACCTGGCGAAACAACAGCCTGGACCAGATGACAATTTACTCGTTTTGTTTAGCATCAGGCATAACGGGTTTAGTTTTAAAATTTACGCGGTGTAGAATAGAATTTTAGGATGCCTACCAATAATCACAGCATTTCAATTTTTTCTGATTTATTTATTTTTTGCTGTTTGGATATTGGTTTTTATTTTATGTTGATACACCATCAATTATTCCTGCTTTAAAATAGAAATTTACGTGAATTGGAGTTAATCTTGGTTTCAAATCGTCGTATCATTATTGTCATTATTTCAGTCAGATATAATTAATTCAAAAATGTCAAAATGGATCACGGTACAGTATATGTACTAATGTGCATGTAACTCAAGCAATTA
This sequence comes from Vandiemenella viatica, assembly GCA_031002005.1. NCBI lineage: Eukaryota > Metazoa > Arthropoda > Insecta > Orthoptera > Morabidae > Vandiemenella > Vandiemenella viatica. Next base: position 281,873,558 of record JARYHS010008074.1, on the reverse strand, counting down.
TTTCTGAGTGGCAAAATTATCGCAAGTTGTAAATCGATTGAAATGCAACCTGGACAGTGATGACAGCTGATATGCTTTGTTATAGGCCAAAGGGACGATGCTTTTAGCTTTATAATTTACGCGGTGTAGCATTAGGATATGAAAATTTTTTTATTTGAGTTTCTTTCAATATATCCGTATTTTCTATGTAATTATTTCAGTCGCATGTACCTGAATTTTCGGATGCCTAGTTATATTTGCACGTTATAGCCACGAGACATATTAATCGAATAAAGTACTTCCAAATATGTGCAATTCCGCACAAGTCATTATGAAAGAAGTATGTTTTATTACTTGCTGATATTTATAATAGCTGTTTTTAAGACATCGCTCTTCGAGAAAAAAACTGATTTCGTATTAAGTATTGGCTTATTGTGGCTGTATTGTACAGCGTTCACATAGCAGTTTTGTTCCAGAGACAAACTGTATAACAGTCTACCAGAGACAATACATGTCTTCAATATCAGTAATATAACTTTTTCGTAATTCAACAGACCTGTTACGATTCAAGTAAATGCTGATTATACTTGATTCACGTATTATTTTTATTTTGAAGTACTGCGGTCCAGAAATATGAATCGCAGAAGTAAAAAAAAAAAAGGAAATCCTAAATTTTGTCAGGTCTCTTTATGAAAGGAGTGACCGTCTGAATGTGTATAATTATCTGTGGTCTACAGTTTCACATTTCTGAAGTTTTTTACTGACTTGCTTCTTCCCATGGTACATATTAGTCGTTAGCTACTTCTGCAGATGTTGATCAGCAACATTAGCTTTAAAAATTTGGAAACACCATGCAAATTGATGCGGTAGTTTTTGCGTTATTAGAGATCAAGCCTCACTACAAACGCAGCTTGCTTACAGATTTATAATAGTATAGATTACTAAGAGAATATGATCACACGATCAGGTACAGGAGTTAAATGAATTCGGTATTGGGGACTTAGTGCATGCCTATTGTTTCTGAGTGAGGTGTCTGTTTTTTTTTTTTTTAAATAACATACATACATAGTGCATACCATATCGTTGTGATATTGTCAACTATGCGTAGTTTTTGCCCGCTAAACGTCTAAGTATGATTTTGAACCGGTTGTGGTGCTCAAAACAGTAGGACACAGCACCAGAGTTACACTGACCGATGAAGAATGAAACGTGCTAATTCAAGTTTGGACGTAGTGTCCGACTTATTCAACACCGCCTTCTCCGAGATCGTACTTCCACGCGACAAACACACAGTCGCCTGCCGAACGGTTGCTGAGGTGAAAAATAGTATGTTTTTACCGCACACGGTCTCCTGCCGAACAGTTGCTGGGGTTAAAATAGTATCTTTTTACCCAAATACTGAGCCTACCAACGATGATTCGTTTTGGAAGAACCTCATCAGCGTGCAACTGGCAGTGACCGGCACCTTGGTTGTCAGGAAGCATTGGGGCTACCTAGTTTCAAGATACTATACAGAGTTTGTGGGCATTTTTGCTAATAAAGTGCCATGTGACTATCATATGAATAAATATATTCGATTGTTTTTTTCCGCACGTTCATGTTTTTCGAAAGATGGAACTTGTATGAATTAACTGTTTGAGCTTACATGGCAGTCTCTAGAATAACCCGCAGAGCCAACACACACTTAACTTTATATCATAGTGGTTGACAGTCAGAAGATGTGAGCTACATATGTATGCATCCTAGAGCTCAGCGTTATCTGTTCTTGAGTGGTGCAGTTCAGCCACGGATAGAAGCAAAAATATATATATTCAGGCCTAGTCAGAGAAATAGAGCCATGTATCGAGGGAGCAAGAGAGAAGCAAAATTTTGTGATAAATACACAATTTCAGTGAGAAGCATGAAAATCCTGTATATTCCATAAATTTCATGAAAATCGGTAAAAAATGATTAAAATATGTAAAATAATGCCAAAATTACCTAATTTACTCCAAAAAAAGACGTAGTCGATTGATATGAGAATTACACCTGCGTGCATCACAGAGTACAGTGCCCAACTATATGATATGTTTTCATTACCACAACGGGCTACAGAAAAGAGTCATAAGCGTACAAAAAAAGCTGGCTGTCATTACAGTTTCCAGAGAAACCTGCACCACCCCTCCATAACACAAATCACGGGGTAGGCAGTACATCTGACATAGAAGCGAACATGGACTCAACGAGGTATAGCTAAAACTACTACTACCAGTATGCACACGATCCATCGTTACTTACATTAAACTCTAGTTAATATAAGATACCACATGAGGTTAGGAAAACTATGCGATGAGTGTTCACCACATATACAATCTTCCCATCATGATAGTGTGTGCGAAGGATGGAAATAGTAGATATATGCATCATAGTACTCAATGTATTCGAGCCAAGGTGCTGACAGAACGTATGAGCCACATTAACGCACACCATCAGTAGGTTTACAAATCTACATAACTTACTTTAAACACAGGTTACTTTAAGATTTTAAACTGTGCACCATATTGGGGAAAGGTACGTTAGGGTAGCCCAAGTTAGGTTACTCCATCACATCTTAGCAGTAACTAAGGTTACTGTAGGCTGGCATATTGATTAAGGCTAAGTTAAATCTCGAATGAGGTGTTAGAGTTATATGCACCATTCATGTGAAGCTATAACTTTATGTAATGATTGTGGGATAAACTAGAGTTTAACCTCAGTTTTAGGTTAATCAACCATCACACCCTAGCAGTAATTGAGGTTAGTGCAGGTACGACAGATTAGGCAGGCCCGACTTGTTACATTGTGTTAGGTCAGGTTAACGCGCGATTACCTAGCCATCAGTAGACACACGAGCCGTCATAACTTACGATATTTTAGGGTAAGTTCAGGTCAGCTGCGCTGGATAAATTGTTGCATTGTGTTAACAAGCGAGCTTGGTGTTACAGCCAATTGCACTGTTTGCCCAAAGTCTCAAGTGCTGTGGATATGATGTTTGTGATACTACATGCATGTGAAAAGTATAAATAAAACAAAACGCCTTGTACATTATTCTCTTTTATTTTTACCCACCTCCCAAGTTCCCACCTTATCGAGTTATTTTTAACGAGTTTTTGTGGCGGATTATTCCTTCAGCACTTATTACCACTTAATAAGACCGAATCGTAATGGACATCAACACTCGATAAGACATAAAGTGTGTTGGATATAAGTTATTATTTGCCACTTTTCATGAATTTAACTAAGAAGTTGTGAAAATGTAAAAAATAGATAAAAAAATCAAGAAACTGATAAAATACAGCAAACAATTGATAAAAAATTGTAAATTTCCTCCATGAATGAAGTCAATGATCGACATAACAATTGTACAAATTTTCTGTCTGGTGGAAAATCTGCCACCATCACTAGGTAGGTGAGACTTATCTTAAAAATCTAGTTAATGTTATATTGCTTGTAGGTTAGAGTAAGTACAGGTTAGGTTAGGTCAATATAGGTGAACTGTAGTTTGTTATATAGTGTTAGACCACGGCAATAAGTTAGGATGGTGTTATAGTCACGTGTACTAGTTGTCACAGTGTTGTTCTTATGACATCGTTGAGACGTGGAAATCCTAACGTAGTTCACATTCCCGAGGCGGCTTTAGCTTAAATCTCCATCGGGGTGTTACAGTTATGCTCGCCATTTACTCAATATAGTTTGAGAAACGTTTACTTCATGTAATGAAAAAAGGGTAAGTTAGTTCCAACTCAGGTTAACCCTTATTTTTCATAAATTGAGAGCGCGTGTGATGGGAATAGCGGTAACGAGGGTGCGATGCACTAGAGGTTAACCCCAGTTTTGGGTTAACAAACCATGACACCCTAGCAGTAACTGAGGTTATTGTAGATGATTTAGGGTAGGCATCGTGTTAGCTTAGGTTAAAGCGCGCGCGGCAGCAGAACTCACATTCATCTCCTGTCAAAGGTTTTTCTGACCCATCCGTGTGCATATGAACTGAAGATAGCCATCTAACAGATAAATATTCCTGGCAAAAGTGTTGGACTGGTTGGCCGGGCCGTGATTACACCGAAATATGGCTTACTGCCCAAGAGATCACACATTGTTGATAAAGTATGTCATACATATGATTCCGCGGTCACTGTATGTATTATCTTGGTTCTCCGAGTGGAGAAGCTCGATCTTTCAGTACAAGAACCAACAGAATGAACGAGCCGCCATGGGAAGCCCACTGTCCCCACCAGTAGTCGCCGACTTATTTATAGAAACTTTGGAAGCTGAAGTTATCCATAACTCCTCATTGAAAGCATCGCTAAGGCTGAGATATATGGATGACACTTTTGTAATCTGGCCCCATGGAAAATAGTTGCTTCATATCTTCTTAAATCGTTTAAACAGATACCATGATAAGATCAATTTTACTATGAAGATTGAAATTGACAACCAGCTCCTGTTCCTATATGTATTAGTTACAAGAAATGATGATGGCTCGTTGGGCCACCGAGTATACCGAAAACAAACGCCACCACCACCACCCACAACACCAACAACAATATTTACGCTAATGACCTCGATGTCGACGCGCCCTAAAGCAACAACAACAAGCAAGATTTAACCAACAAGTTGAGGGGAACCAACATGAATTTGTAGACCGGTGGTTGGATTCTCCTTCCATTAAAAATCACTGCTGAGGATTTACTTGCCGACAAGTTCAGGCCATGTTGGAAGAGCCAAAGGCTTCTTGTAGGAGAAAAATCTCCGATGAAAGCCACAGAATTATGGCTGAAACGTTAGGTTTCAATAAATTGACGCGGTTCCACCTGGACAACCAAGATAAAAAGAAACTTAATTGTCGGTACCGATGTTGCTGAGATGAAGATGCAGATGTTATCGGCGTATTGGATGATGTTCATGGGAATGGAGGCAAAATGCTCTCCAAGGTTCAGAAGGGGACTGAGCACTGTGCCTTGAGGAAGACCTTGATGGGTGCATCGAGGTCCAAGTAGGACGTGTTTATGCGGAATATAGCGCTCGTTTGCAGAAGTTGATTGATACGAGACACAAAGCGGCGAGGAATACATAGTGAGACGACTTTTTCCATCAGGACCAGTATCCGTACATTAACATAAGCCGCAGATATATATATAAAAAAATGCAGTTAGGTATTGATTTTCCAGATAGGATGCTTGAATCACAATGACTAACGTGCCATGGTTGTCAGCTCTTGCGAAATCCGTTTTGTGAGCTGAGTAACAAGGATCGTGATTCCAGTCACCATTCAAGTCTATGTTTAATCATTCTTTCCAATGCATGTATAAAGGGCGATAGCGCGATAGGAAGCGGGGTCGCCTGGTACCTTTCCAAGCTTCAGAAGAGTAACTATTACTTGCGTCATCCAGGCTTCGAGAGTTTCGTCTGGGAGGTACAGTAGCATTATGTAGCGGACGTCATCTATGCCTGGTGATGGATTGGTAGAGTTCTCAAGCGCCGTTCAGAATTAATAGAAGGTAAAAGGTGTGCACAGAAAATGGTTAGAATCTTCTTCCGTGAAATTACATGGGGTAGGACTTGGAGAAGGTGGAGCGATTTCTATCGGCCAAATTCTCCAACCAAGTGGTATCTTCGGAACATTCGCGCGGACTGTAGTTTCTGTTGTGCAGGGCTTTTATACATTGCCATACATCCTTCACATTGATCTCCCTATTAAAGAAACAAAATTGTTTTCAAGTCTGACTCTTAGCCCAAGCAGACACTTGCTGACACAAAAAAAGTGTCTTGGTTGGGTGGTTACGGGATTCCCGGAAAACCGCACATTGGTGAACGACGTGCCGAGAACAATCTGTTATGATTGGAGTATTCTTCTTCGGGACGGGGTCTTTCTCAGAGGGATGGAGAAGAGGGCTGCGCGTTGAGGGGCTTCTATGAAGAGATTATAATCATACATAGCTGAACTGTAGTGCTGAAAGCTGCGTTCTTCGTAAATCATTGTGTCCGCGAATAGTGACCAATTAGCAGCTTTAATGTTCCACTTGGACGGGGCGTGGGCCACTTGATGGAAGATGATCAGTGCTTATAAGTACTGGGTAGTGGTTCGAACACAACGAGTCTTTTGAAGCGCTCCAGTAAGAAATGGTGGCTATGGATGGAGAACAGCCGATGGACGCTGGTATAGTGACAGAACGAGTGTATGTGACCCATCATGAAGGATAGTTAGGCCATACAGCTCACATATTTCTAAGACATTATCGGTGAAGGTACACCCTGATGCAATACTGTGAGCATTAAGATTTCACATACTGTATCAGCAAGGGTGGGTTTAGGGGAGTTAAATTATTACTCGTCTCCTCTATTATAATCTTGTGAGGTTTGCAATAGACAGAGAATCATGAAATAGAGTGCAGGAGGCTGGATTCTTGCGGCAGCTACTTCGATATCGGGATCTAACTCCACTGTAACATTTAAGACCGTGATCTGATGGACGAGAAGGGCTGTTCCACCTTTCCCATCTAGTCGATCTGATCGGATAGTGGCATAGTTTTTAAAGCGCACAGTTGAAGTTTCCTTAAGAGACGTATCAGAAATTGTTGTTATCTTGATTTTTTTTTTTTTGACAGAGTTTATATTCTAGGCTTTATTTATTGGCGATGGCCGACCTAACACTCCACAGCAGAATTAAAAAAGCCATTGAACTTATTTAATAGCGTGCATAGTAAGTCACGGATAACGAATGGATTTCCAATAGAGGATGACTGAGGCGAAGGAATAATGGATATGATGAACTGAAATATTTCTGCAATAAGGAAGTCAGTTCGTGTTGGAGAAGGGGAGGAGATGTTTCATAGGCACGGGTGGTTTGGGTTATGAGTAACAGAGGAAATAGGTAACTGCAGGAGAACAAACAACCGTTGGTGAACGGGGGATAAGCTGGGGTGGGATGGTATGCCTCGTGCTAAGTGGTTGTGGGTAGTGCGATTTGAGAGACTGCGCCCAGAAACATTGGTTGCTGTGGTGATCGAGTAAGTTGCTGTGTGTGCTACTGGATGTAGTTATTGAATTTGCAGTCGGGGGGGGGGGGGGAGGGGTAGTTGCATGCTGTGTCGACTGTAGAGTGGTCGGCCTTTGTGGTAATTCCGACAAAAGAGGAAATTTCGTATGACTGCTTAATTGTGGTGGAATTGAAGCCGCCTGGGCTTAGCATTGAGATTGTTGACTCAAGCGCAAACAAACACCACACTGAATTACAAGGAAAACATATGGTGCCACAGCACAGCGAGTTCCAAGTATTGTCACATGGGAGGGTAAACTCTGCAACCGAAAAGATACCAAGCAAATTGGAATAGGTATCGCACACTCTTGGTTGATCTGCGACCTTTTGGTGAATCGTTTAATACGCACAACTGGAAGTAGGGATATTATTGTTTCTAAAAGTTCTCAAGGTAGTATCAAAGTTTCTTATGATGCCACGCTTGTGAGTCAAAAAACTTGGAATATAGGCTTCTATAATTTTTTTAAAAAAAAGTCTAGTTGCACTATTAAGTCGGCAGTACTGGTTTCTATTTTGAAACGATTTTTACCGATAGAAGTGATGTTGAAGACATCCCTTTTGAAGGCATTATTATACTGAAATATTAGTTTACCGATTGCCATCGGATGTAAATTACCAACGTTTCTGTCCAAGTTCTCTACAAAACCATGATATGTCCCACAATCTGTACTGCTATATATATTGTCTTTGCTGCGATAGGTTAGAGCTGTCTTGTCAGCCTGCATGTTAAGAGGATTGAGCTGATCGCTACCGGTGCTAGAGGAAAAGTAGACTTGGTAGACCCTGATGTATCGAGTATGTCAACTTCCTCCGTCAGTTCTGTTTGTGTTGGTACTATCTCTCTGCCTGTACTTCTAGTACCTGTACACAAAGTCGTTTAGCCACCTGATCCAACTCATCCGTAATTGTCGGTATATCTCTTCTGTTAGTACCTGTAGATATGTATCGATACTATGATGAAGAACTGCTTGATCCTTGTTCCGTCTCTAGAAGTTGTTGCTGCTGCTGTTGTTATTGTTGTTGTTGCAATTGTAGATGAGGATGATACTACTGCAGTTTTTCTGTAGCACATGGCATGTGTCGCTGCTCACTCGCAAAAGTTAATGCTTGAGGCTTCAAAACTTCACCGACTGTGACTGTGAGATAAGGTTATTAGCATAGGACGCCTCTAGAGCCGTTTTAATCGTCTGTCCCGTATCCGGGGGATCAGCCATACTTCGGCTGTGCCGCGAAATTCACTGTTTGTCCACTAAGGCATAAGGTGATTTCATCGATTTTAACAAAAATTCCCTCTCGATTTTGATGTAGAATATTATTCTGAAGACTTTGATTCAATGATTTAGCGTAGTTTAATTTATCAGTATATACTGGCATGCCAGTTGCAATTTCTAATTTCGATAAATTATGATTATCATATAGTTTAATTTTCTTTGGGCATCTTAATACTTTTATTTCATTTATTCCAAAAATTACCGAACAGAAATCCACTTATCACAGGAATATCTCTTTCCCAAAAGCCTACAGCAAACTAACTCTGTTGATATCTCCGAACACTGTTTCATTAAAATAAAAGGTGTTTTAGATCCCTATCGTTGATTTTTCGCAGTAACATTTGTAAATAAAATTTTTCTGATCTAGTAAACCAATTTCTGTTCTGTCAACATTTTTACATACTCTCCTTGCACAATTCCTCTTGTGACTGCTTTATATGCAATGAATTTTCTTTTGTTGGCTAGTTAGCGAAAAATCTTGTATTTTTGCAACTGTTTTAGTTCGCAATTTTTTATTGCACAGCATTAACATTAATCGCTTATTTCAAAATCATCCATCATGAAATATGTCATATTTCCTGAGAAACTCACGATAAATGAATGATTTATCTGAATCCAGGAAAACACTTATTTCCTGAAAAGATTCTAACTTATATATATAGGTAACAATGAAAGGAAAGAAATGCCGCGAGGCAATATTTACATGGAAAAGAAAGGGAAAATACACCCAACACTCACCAAAGTTGAAGGGAGGAGGACAGCAGCAACACAAACAAAGAAAAAACAATATTTCGGGTGAAAATCCCTTTTTCAAGTGGCGGGTCTTGCGCAAGACTTGCGTTGGACGCAGCCACTCATAGAACGCAACAGACCGTCGGAGATGGTGGGGGGAGCAGAGATAATAACGCAAGTCTTGCGCAAGACCAGCCACCTCTCTGTTAACTTGAATAAGGTATTTTCACCCGAAATATTGTTTTTTCTTTGTTTGTATGTTGTTTTGTGTTGATGCTGCCCTTCTCCCTTCAACTTTGGCGAGTGTTGGGTGTATTTTCCATATATATATATATTAGAATTTCTTCTAGTCCAATATCGTTTAGACGATAAGCGAGAGCGCGGAGTCTCACAGAATGAAGAGAGAAAAATTGGTCACATTTTACGGCATTGGGGATTGTTCAATTTTTTAGTGAAGGAACTGGTCAAATGTAAGAATTGTAGAGAGAGAAAGTAAGTATAACAAATAGTGGATAACTTAGGTCGTAGGTTGTAACGAGTATGTCGAGAAGGATACAAATTCTCTCAGGATATGAAGAGGGGAGAGGATAAGATCAAAGCAGTGATAGAAAACAAAGATATTGTTCGTATAAGTCGATTTTGACAATGCATAGGAACGCAGCCCGTGGCGGTGAGCTCGTGGTCGAGAGAGCGAGCGAGCCGCGTGGCTGTGTATGTCGAGGGCAGCGGCAGTGTCCAGTTGAAGTACACGCCGCCCACGGCTGATGGGCTGACGGACCCACGAGCACTTTGGCAGCTTGCCCCGCTCCACTCTCTGACAGGAATAGCCACCGAAAATATTATACCGTTACCACAGGCCGCTTCCTGTGTAAACCGAAGTTACGTACTCGAGATAAACTTAGTGGACCCACTTTAATATCAGCTGGATTATGCATGGAAACCTCATGTTTGTGAGAAAGCGTCTTCTGTTTGTCCCTTCGAGCTTGCAGATTCTGAAAAATATACTAGCGCTCTCTCACCCAACTGTAACGGTATAAACACTACGGTCTCATTTATCTATTCGAATCGCTTTGTAACTGAGGAAGTCAGAGATAAATAAACAAAAGAAGACAGGTATTGCAATAGAGTTTCCAATTTTCGCAAGAGACGATCTGTATCAACACCACCAGAATATTCAGTGCGTTTTTAGTTACACAAAAAACGAATTCAATGGGAATACTATTGTGAAATAACGTCAAAAGGTCTATGCCCACATTTTGATCGTTGCGTGCTTCACTGTCGAAGGTTCCAGCCATGCTTTACAGTTTTATTCACGTAATGTACAGATGGTATGTGATCAGTGAATGATTTCTAGCAGCCATAATTCAGGTGGTGATACAACTTCCATACATCTCACATCAGTTCCAGTAGACGCTCTTTGCAACCGTTAAGGCAGCATGATAGACACTTTATCATCCAGGTCACATAAAGCAGCAGAATAAATTGCCGTTAGCTACTCCTTCACGGACATTAACATTTTATTGTTGATTTTGACATAACATATTGATTCTCGGTAGTGTAATGGTAAGTGAAAAATTTGCAGGTGTCAACTAAAGTGCAATATCAAGCCTTGAACACCCGTTAATCACAGTTCGGTCCAAAGTTTAATCCCAAGAATACCTTATTAAATAAATTGATGTAGCATTAAAGTAAATTCACGCGGTTTACTACAGTATACAGAATCTAAGATTGCCACGCATTGTGCCATTAACGTCCAATCCGTGTCACACAACTTTATAAACACTAATCTGTTCCAGAGGTGAATGTCAGATAATTATCCATAAAAATAAGAAGAGACGAAACCATCAAATAAATGATTCTTTTTTTTTTTAAGTTTGTTTGTCAAGCAGTAATACCTGTATATATGGAATCGTTCAGTCGGATCATTTTTGAAAATAGATATCATCGCGTGAAGTAATGGTAACTGTAAACTGCCAACCGAATTCTTGAAAGTAGAAGATAATTTTACTTCATTTGAATTTCGGAAACAAAATCAAAATCGACTCTTCAATATTACAAAGGCACAACACATGACAAAATTTGCGTCGCTTTCTCTTAGCGATAAACCGAACGACTCTGCTGGCTTCTGTCAGAGATACATTTAATGGGCCACAGAGAAAATTCTAGACGTCTACAAAAGTGTCATTAATCACTTCCAGGCAGGGTCTGCCATAAAGATCTAGGCGCCCCGGGCGAGTCTCGCATTTGGCGCCCTTTAATTTTTTATTATAATTAAAAAACTTATTTTGCACCATATTTTTCTTGAATTAATAGAATGCAAAAAACATTTATTTATTATTATTATTAACATATTTAACAATTCATTCTCTAAAAATGATTCCTATATTGTCTGCCAGTTAGTCACGAAACATTTAATGAAAAAAGGAAATTAAAAAAGGACTGAAACCTTATTTTTCTAGCTTTTTTGTCAGCAAACTCTCAGATAAGAGTCGCAAGATCTAGGTTTTCTGCAACTTGATTTTCAGTAGACAGCGAGGCCAAACTAGCTAATCTTGTTGAAGACATTGTAGGCCGTAATTACGTTTTTATCAATTTCAGTTTAGAAAAACTGTGGACTGAAAATTGGCTGCTGTAACATAACAAGCGTCTGCGCCAGGTGTCTGCAGCAGACGACGCTTGTTAACGATGTATTATCTTTGAGTAATAGTAATTCAGTCTGTCTCTGACCGCCGGACGAGATGGTTAGCGCGGAGGCACATTTCGGTCTAACAGTTTGGAAATTGTTGCAGACTCAAGTAAAGTAGTAAAGTGATTTATATAAGCGTGTGATGACTAGAATTTGTGATTCGGAAGAGAACATTTTTCTTAAAGTGTGTACATGTGGTGAGAGGAACTTTAATCAGTGTGGTAGATAATTTTGTTGTAGAAACTCTTTATCCTACGGACTTGTAATTTTCGGCGAAGTTCGATTACTTATCTAAAATCTCATATTTGGTGGTGGTATTTTTCCGTTGGGTGAGATAGCTGCATCATAACTATTCATCATAACTATTTCAATAAAGTCACTTTGTGTGAAGTTGCATATAAACTGTTGAACTGTTCTTTTTATTTAGTGAACCCAACGCTCGAAATTAACCTAAACCTGGCGACCGCGGCATAAGAACCTTTTTTTACCTGTTTAATGAACTTATTTGTGTTTCTAAGAAAGTGACTGTGTGCTCCGATCAGTATTCAAAATTTAGCCCAACATAAACCTTTTGTACCCTTGCACTGCGTATCAAAATCCGATGCTAATTCAGTTGTTATGACAATTTGTTCGATATGTTTTCCAGTAAGAGCAACATTTATAAAGCATTTCGGCAAAGTTGACAAAGTCTTTGCTCACATCGTTAATTTGAAAACGAACATCATACCAGTAAACAGATGCAAGCCATCAGAAATTAATACACTATAGTGCAGTGAAATTACTAAGAAATTATTCATAAAGATGCAACCAACACCGGTGATGCATACTGCTATTACAGACACAACTGATGCTGAAATATTGTACAATTACAAGCAAATGTGAGCAATGAATATACAGAACCGCTGAAGATGCTTCAGAGAATGAAGTGAAACACATTCGGGAAATAAACCAACAAATTCAGTTTGCATTGGCGTGACAATTATTCATAAAATATTGATCCTATCGCAATTGAGGAAATGGTCCACAATATCCAGATGTTAACATCGTACCATATTATAAGAGAAACAATAAAGCCAAAATCTTTTATCTGTCCTGTCAGTCTGGTCGCTTCGTGTGACGTCGCAGCATCGCTTTGATTGGTAACGTCGGCCAAGGAAAACAAAGCATCATGCATTTCATATATCTGATAACGAACCGCTTTTACGCTTTCAGTTCGAGCTTCCCAGCACGTGTTGCTCAAATTTTTTAGGGTGTATATTTTAAAATGATCGGTCAAAATTTTCCATCTATTTACCGATCCTGCAATTAAACATTCTTTGTAAAATTCCGAACAATGTAACGGATTTTACCTATGATTTTGCCGCTTCGCACAAAACTAAATTATAACTATGTCATCCACATGGTACGAAAAAAGCTAGCGGATTTATGTCCGTAATTCTTTTCTGTAAACCTTTATTTTTCCCCTTTATGTTTGCGCCATTATCATAACCCTGTCCTCTACAGTCATTAATTTTAAGGTCATGATAACTGAATGTTTTTAAAATGTTTTCTGTATGACCTGCACCCGTTGTATCATCTATTTGCAAAAATGAAATAAAATATTCTTTTATGCTTACGGCATCCTCTGTTATGTCGGCGTATCTTCATGCAATTGAAAGTTGCTCTTTATGAATTATATCAGGAGTACAATAAGCTATGATTTCGTAATACTTTGCATCTTTTATGCGGGATACTATTGTAGATATAACTTTTGATGCTGTGAGTTGTTTAAATTCATTTTTTATATTTTTGCGCAACAATGGTCAGCCAAATCACCGTTCACTACCAATCTGACATGCTCTTTCATGATGGAGCCAAACTTTGGCAATAATTGTACAAGGCCTAAGAATTTTCCGTTGTTTGGAGTAAATAATTTATCGGATGACCCTCTGAATACCATGTTGTTTTCAGCCAATTACAAGGTTATGTAGATCAGTCTTTGAAGCACATTGTTTCATCGTAATATTTCTTTAGAAATTACCCTCTGTTCTTCCTTGCCAATACTTGAACCAGCTCTGAACCTGATTTCAGCTTCAGGTCATTGGATAAATGTTTTTTTTTTTTTTATGTGCAGGACTATTTTCATGCATTTTACGAATCTTCACTTAAATGTTTCCAATTTTTCAACTCTTCAGTAGTGGTCAAATTTGTAGTTGAGTTTAATTCAAACATTCTACAACAAAATCAAAAGACATCGTTTGATACTGAATAAACTAAACACCGACGTCTGATAGTTTCTTCGTTTTAAAGCATTATTGAGTAATGAGCTAGAAATGACGCTCATTTTCGTCTTTCAGAGAATTATTTATATGTACTTGTGAGGGTTCTGAAAAAACACTGCTTATAGTTGGAATTAAATGGAATTACAAAATTTTGATATTGATCTGAACATATTGAACAATTTAAATTCGTCAAAAAACACCTTTAAATAAAGTTGTTGGCATAACATAACATATCATTATCCTATAAATAAAATTCCAGGTATCGCAGTCAGTTTAGAACACTTACGAAATTTGACACACTCATTGAGAACCGTTCCATATAATACTCAGAAAAAAAGATTACACACATCAACGAACCACTCCCACTTAATTACAACACATGAATCAATTCATCCCAGTAGGAGCCCAAAAATGTAAATATTCTTAGAAATTTTGCAGAATTGTAGTACCACGAAAGTGATAACTATTCCATAAACTTTTTACAAACCATGGTACAGCGACCAAGCAAATAAAGGAGAAAAAACTAAAATATTATTATAATCCAATTTTGGAATTGATTAAAAATGAAACTGAATTATGTCTATATAATTACAGTACACTTTTTTTTCCAAAAACATTTGGCTTCTTAGGCCACACAGCCTAATCAATGTGATTATTATGACTCTACCAGTTTCTCCAGTATATTGTTGCTAATAAGTAGGGACACATGAATACCACAGGACGGATACGACATTAAAACATACAACACTTAAACACCCTTGCCCTCGGGCGGACTCGAACCAGCGACCTTCGGCACGTGGAGGCAGTACTCTAGCTCCTACGCTACCGAGGGAGGAATAGCATCCAGTTTACTGAGAGGTCTTGTAATTGTAACGACAGCGTCTAATTTTAATTTAATTGTGATGGCACATATGCTTCGGTATCAGTTTCCCTAAATGCCTATTTTGCTATTTCTTGTTTCCTTACTTTCAATTTGCTGAGTACAGTTTTCCCACTCTCCTACTTTTGTACTTTACGAATTTTAAGTTCTTTCAGTGTTTTCAGTAAATTGTTCATCAGTTCCGTTGGTGATTTATGTCAAATCCTAAACTCCTTTACCTGCAAAAGAATATTTTCCCAGTCCCTTATGCCTGATACCAAGTGCCAGTTTGAGGTCTTGGTCAACTCTTACTTCCATGAACTACTCTTAATTTGTCTACCAATATCCGTCCAAGTGTTTTTACTAATATACTCCTCCTCCTGCCTTCCAGTAACTCCCAATCCAGCTCCTTTATTATGTCAGCTACTTGACAGTGTTCTGCGATAATTTCCACGAATCTAGCTGCCCTCCTTTCCACCCCCTGAATCTCCTGTATTTGATAACCAAAATGTGGATCCAATTCTATACCACCCTATTCAACCAATTGGTCTGACTTAAGCCACTACGCTATTAGAGCCAGCCCGGAAGCATTAACAGTAGTTTAATCAATAAACCCCTGGTTTGATTTCGCAGACTATTATTTACAATTATAAGTCGAGACATAAATTAGTCATAGGATTTTGTGGGAGAGCGGATCTTATAAATTAGTCTTTTATTGGCTCTGATAAAATATCGGATCGTAATATTTGTTCCAGAAAGCGCCGGTGAATCGCAGGACAAAAAATACTACAATTTTAACTTCTTCATTTTAAGAATAGAAAGTCAATTAAAGTTGTTTCATTCTGTTTTATGTTCGTTGTAAGGTATACGACTACGAACTCGTAAATGGACGTGGAGAGGTCAAAACTGTGAAGAACAGTGTTTTTTATTTGCGTACTCGTTTTATATGAGGCATTTTGGTGCCAATACAATTCAGAATTTCTTTTAACTATAAATCCTTGTATTGCAGACCAAGATGGCAGGTTTCAGATTATGTGAGATGTGAATCGATCAAGCTCTCTCTTCTTGCCTAATGTCGTCCTTTAAAAATTGCTCCAACCGTTACGTCAGACAAACTAAATAAGTAGTCTATTGTCTTGAACCAAGTAATTAGTGCCAAGAATTGCAGTAGCTATTTATACACTGTTTCACCCCAGCAAATACAACAGGATACTCACGTGAAATTTTCTTATTCCTACTTAGACTACAATCTTAAAAAATAAAGTAAACTTTCTTATTTCAGTGAAAGAGATAAATAAATAGTGAATTCAGATTTAAAAAAAAAAAAATTCAAAAGTTGACGAGCATAAATGGATCCAAAAGTACATTGGTTGGATTTTGGAATACGTCTTCAACGATACCATTCTCGATGGGGTAGGTGAAAAACATACTTTATCCCTCTGTTACATGCATAGGTTCGAATCATAGAAAACTATTTTTTAGTCTTTTACTAACGTATCTGTTTCGCGGTCATAAAATACAACTTACAATGAAATTTCATCACAAACGACACAAATATGACGGAGTTATGAGGCTGTTTTTATGTGGCAGATTAATGATGATTTCTGAAAATACCGTCAACGAAATTATAAAAAAACAATTTTCGGTGAAAGGTTCCATTATTTTGAATTTTTCCATATTTTCTGCCGTATGTTTAGAAAACACTGGAAAAGGCTCTTTTTCGTGGAAGAGGGAGGTAAGGTAAAAAATATTTTGAATATGTGCCTACGGACATGTTTTGAGGTCAGTAAAACACAATCACAATCAATAAATCACAATCTGTGTCAAATACGGCGGAAATGTGAGGCTGCGAAGTATGTTGGAGTGACAGAAACGATAAAATTACAAAGGTTCAGTTTTGCAATTTTGGCTACGGAACCATAAAAATTGTGGCATCTTTTATAATTTTGCTTGAAAGTAATTAAAACTATAATCTGTTGCCTTTTTTAATAATGCTGGTCTCACGTTACTCAAATTAGTTACTACGATATCAAATTTCCCAATATTACTTATGTCATCTCTACCCATTTAAAAAACGACTAACTTGTTACGAACGCACGAACTTCTATATCTAATGGACCATTAGTGTACAAATTTACCAAGACATTTCTGAAATAATGGACCAGCTAGCCGACACGATATCCAATTAGTGTATTCAGAATACATGAATGAGACATGGTTTCTTGCTGAATGTATTATATCATCACAACCCATCTTCGAAAAGGATAAGGACTACTTGCGAAACACTAGAGACTTTTCGTTTGACAGTTTTAAATTTGATTAATTTCGTGGTGGAAAACCATTTCCATACAATACAATAACTCGATTGTTGTCAAGTTTTTTACTTGTTGCTCTTGCCCTATTGAACCACTCTATATCTTAAACTCATGAGCGCAGAATGTTTTGGTTTTCGAGCAGCTCTTCCAGCCTCTCTCTCTGGTATATACGGACTAGCGCAGGTGCTGTACACACATTCGATCGCTCGGAGCTTTAACTTTGATGGATGGCGCTGCGTTTTGAAACAACGGCACCTGAGAGAGTTGTGCTTTGCATCAAACTACAATACAAACTCTTTGAGTGCGCACTTTGCCCCCCAGCGTAAACGCAACTCTCCAAGAGTTAGTGGTATTTAATTCCAGGTTTTTGTTTCTTTGTTTCAAACTCGTTCTACACGGAAAATAAGAACATGAAATATGTTTGATACCTTTTGATACCTACTGCAGACTTTGGGTCTTTGTCGATGGTCAAATATCCTTACTGTCCGCCAATGCCGCAATGACTGAATTTAGCTCAAAAGAATTTTTGCAGGTGGATTTTTGTAAGAAATATATAATTAAATTTGATTGTGTATATAGTTTAGAAAGTTTACAAGAAATAAAGGTTTCGGTGGAATAGCTAAACTTTTTATTGTTTAAATTGTATCTGGCTGATACAAGCAGCTGCGATATATATATTATTTATCACCATAGATTGTCTAGCTTTTGCAGATGACATGGCGGTAATTACTGATTCACTGGATAGTGCAAAAGAACAAATCGAAGAACTGGAGAAACAGGTAGCCAAAGTAGGATTACATTTGTCTTATGAAAACCCAGTTCATGACAAACATCAATGATGCTCCTCAAAATCTTAAACTTTGCAATGGAACAATAGATAAAACAAATTGTTTTAAATATTTAGGAAAATGGATAACGAGTGACACAAAAGAAAAGGCTGCATTAGAAACTAGAATACATAAAATGGAAAGAGCATTTCATATGACAAAGAACGTATATAACAAAAAATCCTTATCATGGAACACAAAACTAAGGCACTATCAAGCAGTGGTTAGACCAGAAACGCTGTATTCGGCAGAAACGCTTAAGCTAACAAGATATGGGGATCTTGAAAACTGGAAAAAGTTGAAAGAAGAATGTAACAGCCCTCATACCTGAATTTTGAATAGTATTGTACTGTATGTAGTATTTGTAGTGAACTAAAGTTTGCTTGAATATGATCTGGTATGTTTGTTTTGTAATTTCTTGTAAATCAGTGTATATAGACTTTGTTTTATGAAAGAAAATTATTTAAAGTCCATTTAATATGTTTAAGAACCGAATGGTGCAAGAGAATTTCTTAAATGTTTGTAATTCCATGTATTAATACAAGTTATAATGTCTACAGGACAATTTTCTACAGTTTGAGATGATTTCCGCAAGTAATTATGTATTTAAGTATCTCTAATTACCATTTCTGATCATTTTGTAATGTTGTTAAGTAATTTTGTATTAATTCCGATTGTTTTTAATATGTTTGATTGTTTGAATGATTGTTAATGTTCGAGAAATATCGGGCGGATGCCTTTGAAGAATTCTCATAATTTCGATAGAGACTATATAAACAGATCGGCTGGACAGAGTCAGTATTCATTCAGTATTCAGTTTTACAGAGAGATTCATCCAATTAGTTTTTCAAGTTGAGTTCACAGAGATTTTATTTGCGACGGCTCAGAAGTTCATCTCTGTATTGTATCTATGCTTGTGAATATCGCTGTCTTCGTTTTGAGCAAATAAACAAATCTTCAACATAACCTTCTGGTGGACTTTTTAATTAATCAATATATATTAATTAAACCACCGAAGAACCTAATATGGCGACAGTTGACAGTGACAGTTATTAATATCTGTGAGATGTTAATCTTCTAAAAGAATCTGCAGCAAATTGCGACGAGGTATCGGCGGACTGCGACGCGGCATTTAGAACGACGACACGGGTTGGACGGCGTCGACTTCAATCTGAATACGAGTTGACAGTACTCATCGGAGATTTTCCTTCGACGTCGGCAATCGGCAATAATTTTCCGACGGCAAGCGGATTTTCTGCGACCTCAAGATCAAGTCTTCCAGCAGTACAGTGTTTTGAGTGTGGAAAGTGTGATTAAGTGTTTTAATCCGTGAAAAAAGTGGTGTTCAGTGGTGAAAAGTGCTGCTATCTGAAATTTAAGGTGACGAAAAGTATTTAAGTGATACAAAAGTAAGTACTGAATATTCAAATTTTGCTTTTGCATGTTATTTTGTGGCAGGTTAGAAAATTTTTAATTCTGCTTAACTTTGTTTTCATGTTGATTTTGCTAATTACTGAAAATGGCTGATAGTCAGAATCTACAAGAATTTCTAGAATCTTTTGTAGCCAAATTTGACAGTAAATTTTCTGAAATTAAGTCTCAGTTTTTCGAAATTAATAGTAAGTTTTCCGAACTTGAGGGCAAATTTGATAGTAAGTTTTCCGAACTTGAATCCAAATTTGACGCGAAGTTTTCTGAATTTAAAGCTGGGGTAAAGAAAGATATTAACAGTAAAGTTTCGGAAATATAATAGTAAGGATTTAGCTGAACCAGTTTCTGATTTGGAATGTGACTTAGAGGACACAATACTTTGCACACTCTTTGACAGTGAACTTCAAGTAGCTGAGAAAAATACTCATGTTGTAAAAGAATTAATTGAATCAGATGTTAGAATAGTTTTAGGTACTGATTTAGATAATTTGGTAAGTTTAAGTAGTAATCAGATGATGAAGAGTGGAGTTGGGGTAATGACGGACTAAACTGCAGTAGTGAGGATAATTAATTTGTATTACCAGTTGAGTCAGCAACATTGCTTTTAAGTGACAATCAATTTGCTAAAACAGAACCATTTTATGTCTCAGCTGTTCTATGGTTGTACCAAAGTCTGTTGTCTGAGATGATTGAAAGTTTGTGTTTCTGTCGATATATAGTGAAGCTTTGTGTAAATAGAAATTTAGTATTAGATGTGTATTTAAAGGTGGAAGAAAACTGGAAAGTTGGAAAAAAATAACATGGTTTTGGGTTTCCAGAGAAATCTTGGAACCCACTTATAGAATTAGTTTTTTGGAATGCATGGTTTGGGGAGGGGTCAACAACCTGTAAATATCTAATTTTGTAAATAAATTTGTCAATTGATGCATGTAAATAGTTTGTGTGAATATTTAAGTTCAAATGCAGATGTAATAATACTGAATGTTTAAGATGTAAGAATTTCACTGTATAAAACAATTTGTGACAGTTTTGTGTAGAAACTTTTGGTGTTTTCATGATGTTGTGACTTTCTACATTGTGGTGACAAATTATCAGCTGTAAAATGTAAACAGACTGTTATCATTAACAAGCAGACATCAAGTGGGTAAGTCTTAGTGAAAAATTAATTGTAACTTAAGGTAATAGCATTGAATGTTTGTTGGGTAAAACAGTAACTAAAAAACTGATTGGATCTGAAAAAAGACAATTATTGTAACTAAAATCAGTGTCATGGACTATGTGCAGATGTTGTATGTAATGAAGAATTGTATTTGTTCATTGTAAAAATCATTATGGTTTATTGATTGTAATCTGTTTGTGTTGGCATTATGTGAACATTCAACCTGCTTAGATTCGTGACTGATTCAATCGATTTTAACAGTGTAAAATTAAGTGTATCCTGGGGAGGGTTGTAACAGCCCTCATACCTGAATTTTGAATAGTATTCTATTGTATGAAGTATTTGTAGTGAGCTAAAGTTTGCTTGAATATGATCTGGTATGTTTGTTTTGTAATTTCTTGTAAATCAGTGTATATAGATTTTGTTTTATGAAAGAAAATTATTTAAAGTCCATTTAATATGTTTAAGAACCGAATGGTGCAAGAGAATTTCTTAAATGTTTGTAATTCCATGTATTAATACAAGTTATGATGTCTACAGGACAATTTTCTACAGTTTGAGATGATTTCTGCAAGCAATTTTGTATTTAAGTATCTCTAATTACCATTTCTGATCATTTTGTAACGTTGTTAAGTAATTTTGTATTAATTCCGGTAGTTTTTAATATGTTTGATTGTTTGAGTGATTGTTAATGTTCGAGAACTCTGTATTGTATCTATGCTTGTGAATATCGCTGACTTCGTTTTGAGCAAATAAACAAATCTTCAACATGACCTTCTGGTGGACTTTTTAATTAATCAATATATATAAATTAAACCACCGAAAAACCTAATAAGAATCTTGTGAAAAATACTGGGACCCAAACCTAATAGTAATGCTGAATACAAATTAAGAGTGATAATAGACAGCAGAACACTTTTTAGAGAAGTAATTCACAAGGCAGGTTTTCAGGAGAGACAGAAATACATCAAGGGAAGGAAATGGACCCAGGAACAAAAGTAACAACACTCTCAAAGAATGAAAGAAGTTTGGAACCAAAGAAAATTAAATACAATGAAACATAGCCAAAGTTGATTTATCGTACCCTCCAAAAGGGTTATTCGGAATAATAATAATAATAATATTTATCACCTTCCAAGTACGTTTTACATTGATTCTGGAAAAGCATATAGATTCTTCAAGTGTACATCATTTCTCAGTCTTTCCGTACACCACAGTAAGAACAACACAGGACAGAAAGAATACATAATTAAAATCTCCGGTGCCCGAGACCGGACTAGAGCCTGGGATCCTTGCAAGTCGAGGATACTTACGATTTTATTTTAAACTTGTTTCGGGATTTCGTTGAGTGCTTTGTTTTAAAGTGTCACCTTTTCACAGCCCAATGCATTAGCGTCTTCACTAATATGAATTTTTTCAGTTTTGCAGCTAGTTTTGATATACGGCACGTTGCGGTTGATCTGCTTAGGTATTTCCACCTTGGTTTGGGTATTAATGTTTAGAGTTCATTAAGTAAAGGACTAAGATAATTTATGAATCTTGAAAATAAAGATGTGAGAGACCGTCAAAGTGGTGCATTTTCGGCCATTCTCTTATACGATCCATCCCAAAAATAATGTCACTTAGGGCTATCACCTATCGACTATGGTATTCAAACGAAATATACTTAAATCTGTTACATCTAATGTAGTTTCTAAGTAGCGAGCAAAAGAAATATATGTTTTCATTTTGACTTTACTTTTCCATATAATAAAACAATCTTTTGAATAGTGCTTTTAATTCAGCCTGCATTTCATCTTGATATACTGAAATAAATTGAATAATATACATGTGACAAATGATAATTGATGGAATACTTGCATTTTAAAAATTCATCTAATTAATAAATTTCACAATTTAACATACATTCATATTAAAAAAGAAAAACATTATGAAAATTAATATCTTTGCATACATGGCACAACGTATGCACAGAAAGAATCCAAACAAAAAGAAGAACCACATTATTTAACCAAAAAAATCTCGTTATTACCTGGTGAAATGAAGTTCTATCAAACAGAACTAACATATCAAGATACCCCTTCCTGTCTCATCAGAATTAACTGAGACTTGTCAAAATCCCATCTCAAAGAAGAAAATCGCTTTGGTTTGCGGTTGCCACTCAGCTAACTCAAATTTTGCAATTAAAGGTCCATAACAACTGAGAAAATTCTTTAGCTTGTAGTTTTCCCTACTAGGGCGTGATGCTTTAGATCACAATGAAAATTAAATTAAGTTTACGCTTAATTTAGTAGTGTTCGTTAACTGCAGACTCCACGACTGACATTGCGACCTTCAAGTTACTATACTACCATACAACCACACTTATCATTGTCGACGCGCTGTTTTAACTATGGTGAATTCACCGCAAAACTTCTATAGGACCTGCACTCTGTAGCACGGCGGCTGAAAACTGCTGTTCAGATTTCCCAGTACTCAGTCCAAGTACCAGTACCATGCCCAAGTGGAAGTCCTAGTGCCCGATATTTTGCTTCAGAAACTAAGCATCGCTATTTTCTTCTACCAGCTTGGCTCACCGTCATTGGCAAAAACAGATAAAACCACTCTACTTGCTTCAGCTATTGGATACAACCTTCCGTAACTAGGCAATCGGCAATTCCTGGTGTCTATCTTAGCGGTATTGGAATGACATATTCCAAACAGAGCTGGCGAACTTTGGAAAGCGTTCACCGACCTCAGGGTAAAATATCCCGCTGCTAAAGGCGCGTTTCCACTGAGGCAACAACGAGCGACATGTAGCATGCGACACGCGTTATTTTGTTGCTACATGTCGCCGTGCGTCTTCATACTTTATCGCATGTCGAATGTCGCCCAAGAATCTGTTGCCAGTTGTCACATGCTATTTGTCGCCGTTGCTTGTAGCATGCGCCAAAAGCATTTCAAGTTATTCGGCAGCTGTTTGCCAGCAGCGTGCGTCATGTCATCTGAAGCAGTGGCAGCTGCTACTTATTCGAAAACAAAACTGAATACGCCTTGGTGGTGTTTTGATGGGGATGCTAACTATTGCTTCTTGTATGCCAATATTTGTTGTCAAATGAGGATTTCACACGGAGTATTGTTTCGCCAAACTTTATTTTACTATTTTTCAATGAAAAATGAACTCGTAATAACCTCTCCCTGGAAGTAAATTGTTATCTCCTTACGTTTAGAAGACGCATTTCCCCTACAGGCACACATTATGAAGCGTTATCCATGAGTCAAGAAAAAGATTCTAAGAATAGAATATACAATTACAAACAAGTACGCATACGAAGAATGGTGGAAAATACTTTTGGATTAATGGCATCAGTTTTTTATGTGTTTCGAAAAACTTCAATGATAAATGTTAAACACGCAGAAACTATCACATCTGCGTATGTATAACTACGCATTTTTTTTTTTTAAAGCAATAACTCAAGAATTCTTTATGGAACCATAGATATTGATACTCAAGATGGAACTGTCATTCCAGGCTCATGAAGGACGATAATAGACGACACAGGTATGGTTAAAATCAGATGAAGATACAAAAGGCCTCTGCGATGAATTCGCTAGGTATTTTGTGATAAAAGAATGAAAAGCATCTTGGCAAGATATACAAAGAAACAAAACACAAACTTTGCGTTCTCGTATTACCTGATTTCTCTCCATCACACACAACTATCAAAAGTGAATGGCCAACTCAAGAAAAATTTAATTTATACTTTATAGAACCTAATTTGGGAAATATTTTTGTGTCCAAGCTATAAATATAGCCTATATTAATAATATGTAAATCCTTTTGTAAAGTTTTTATTACATATGTCAGGAGATTGTAAGCAAATCACTTTTCTTTAGGAGATGAGCTGCTCATCGGTGTAGTAGTCCTTTTATGTTCCCGTTCAAAATCAGACCTCAAATTCTTGATTTTATTTTTTATTACTTTTTTTTAATTTCGTACTTGGTAACAAGTAATTTGTTGCTTTTCACATTCCTCTTTTTATATTAAACACTTGTGTTGTTCCACATCTCCCGTGGAGTATGATAGTCTTCAATAATAAGGTTGAATCCTGTATGTTTCACTCCATGTCGCCCGTTTTCTGTCGCACTTATCCACCACCAGTTGGATACAGGCAACATCGTGCGACACGCTATATTTTTGTCGCACAGTGGCCCATACGACCGGCGACACGGCCCAACATGTGGCATGCGTCATTGTAGTTTGCCACATGTCGCAGCGTGTTGCTTCGCTTGAAATACTCCTTGTCGCATGCATCAGTGCCACGTGCCACATGTTGTCCGAAGTTGCCTCAGTGGAAACGTACCTTAACATTAACCATAAATGCGATGCGAAAATCACACGCCGCGGGCTGTTTTCCTGCATTCAGTTTCCTCACCCCACGGCCGAAGCCAACCGGTCAGCGAGCGTCCAGGTGAATTGCAACGCTCTGGCTTTCAAAAGGCCACGGCCCAATTCCGTCCCGTTGTTTGCCCCCAGTCCTCTCTCCCGCCCCTTAACACCTTGACGTCGATCAAGCATAAAGTAAAAAAAAAAAAAAAATCCGACCAGTCTCCCACTTATAGTTTGACATGTACTCCTTCCAGCTGACTTACGGCTAAATTACAAACCGAAAAAATTAGGTTTCTCCTTGATTCATCCTCTCACTATCTTACGCTCTTATTAATACAACTGTTTTTATTTTAATATTAACAATGAGTTAAATATTAATAAACATCTTCTTCCTTCGCACCTTGTCGTCGATATTAAAACTAGCAAATGAATCAAAGTCATCATTACAATAAGTGTAAGGAATTTAAATTGAACTGAACTATTGCACTATCGGTACTAGCGGCAAGATGGCGCGGTGTTTGCTAGGAACCGTGTAGCATAATATACCACATAACAGTATGCCTAGTGACTTACCTCATGCGAGATATCTATTAAGATGATTAGAGTACAGAGCCATGGGCGTATCCAGCGAGGGGCAGAGGGGGGCTGCTGCCCCCCCCCCCTAGAAGAAAAATTAAGTTGCCTTCAGTACGCTTCGACGAGTGAAGAACTAGTTCAGGAGCACTTTGGGAGAGAAAGATTGACTGGATTATGTCTGACGAGTGTGCATCGAAATTTCGTGAAAGAACACCATGAGATGATTCTTGGTTGTAGCCACGATGAACATGACGCGGCGCCACCCGGACAGCCAAGAATCAACTGACTCTGGCCGCGGAAGCCTACGATTACACACCATGAGATATTGACAAACAAAATTATTGAAATTTAAATTCCGAGACAATTAATGTTTACATAAAAAAACTAACTGACTTACGATGTTAATTAACTACATAGTAGGTCCTTAGATTAAGTAGTTGGGTTACTAGATTAATCAATGATTAAAATAGTTTTCTGAATAGGTTTGAGTTTGATTTTGTAATGTCATGTTTCAGTCCCCCACCCCACTTCCTCGAAACCAAAATGAGTTGCCCCCTCCCCTAGTTCAAATCCTGCCCCCCTCTAGTTCTGATCCTGGATACGCCCTTGTACAGAGCCCCTAATTGCGCGAGGCACTTGCCTGGTTACTTGAAGCAACATTATATATCGCTACAGCAGGTACAAATCTCACTATCTCCACAACCGTATTACTGTAAATCGACGTCCTCAAATGAGATCGGTGAGAAGAAAATCCATAAGCAACAAAACAAGATATGATGTTTCGATTACTCAGGGCCGGCGCTAGGAATTTCGGGCCCGGGGTAAAATGGGCGACCTTTTTTTTTTAACTCTACAAACTGACCGGGCGGACAATGGGCGGATTCTTAGCTTCGAGGTCTGGGGGCCCCTGTAACCGGTGATCGGGGCCATCAGGCGGCGGGCCCGGGTACATTTGACCCGCTTACCCCCCCCCCCCCCTAACGCCGGCCCTGCGATTACTGAATAATTATTTACTTCTATTATTCCATATACAATAGGTTATTTAAAAGTGGTCTTGTATTCCGGAGCGGATACGTATATTTAGTCACATGTATGTTTGCCTTGTAATGTTTCAGTTTAGAACTCAACTATGACTAGTGATCTCCAAGGAAATGCATTTTCTCCTAAAGCCTAATTAATTTTGTGTTAGGATTTTCTAAACTTTCACATGGAAACGTGTAGAGTGATAAAGGAGATCAACCAAAAAAAAAAAAAAATTGAGGTTTATTGTGTAGAACTGGCTAAAGATTCAGACACGTAAACGTTATTAGTATGGAAGGTTGAACGTCGTATATTTGGAATACTTTTTTCTCCATTTGGTGATACAGTAACTGGATAAACATTTATATCAGAGCCCGAAGCCTGACCCATAAAGTTGTTTGTAGTAGTAGCTAGTGGAAGTTATTAACAAGCCGATCTGTTAGACTTTTAATAAGAGAACTTTTATGAAGCGACTCAGACATTAACGAAGAAACTCTCCCCTTGCCTCTTGTGAATGGGGCCATTACCGACACCGGTCGTTATTTACGACTCTCTAGCCGTGACTTCTGACTGCAGGGACTAATGCGTTTGGGCGGAGGAAGGAGGGGGTGCATTTATTTCAAGCTGGCGCCGTGTTTCTCTTTCCTCTCATTTAAGATAAACTGAAATAATCGACTAGGCCTCTCCGTATTAGCAGCTGTTATCAAGATTATGGTGTCCGGGAATTAAAAAGGGGTTAAGTAATATCCGGAGTTACTACCGCAAGTGTTAAAGTGAAAACGTCTTCCTTCAGCCAAATAGCAAGTGAAACAACAAATATGGTATTTAACTTAACATTTTATGCAGGTACACAAGAGAAATTACTACTAAGTACTTAGCTGCTAAATATTTTATTTAGATACTCAAGAAAAATCCCACTGATCAGTTCTTAACTGTATCATAGGTGGTTTACAGAACTAAATATATGGTTTACAATTTAAATTTTATTTAGGTACACAGGATACAGTTGATAAACATTTCATTTAGTTAAATAAGAAAAACTACTACTCTTTACTTAGCTGTTACATGTTTCCGAGGAGGTTTTTAGACGTGAAAAAGCTCAGGCTGATTTAGTGTCGGACTGTGTTCCTTGGGTAGTTCTATTGTAACTCCCTCCTGCACCGTTTCGTCCAGTGTACGTCGACTTCTGGGCCAACTTGGTAATTCCTCAAGGCTTTCTCTCATTAGCTTTCCTGTTCATTCGGTAGAGCAGCCACCTCTCAGCATTTCAAACAGGGTTTGTTCGAATTGTTCTTCTTCCACTTTCTTAAAGTTAACTTTGCCATTTTCGCTTTCAAATTATTAGAAATTAACATTTGTCGATCGTTAAATAGCCTTAAATTTTTCTCCGCAATGGATTTCGTATGAAATTATATTATGCTACCTAAAGTCACGTGATAGAAGAGCGGGGTCCGCTTTCTGAGGGTCTCGGCGAGCAATTAAGCGCCGTTTCGTTGTCCTTAATGGGAAAAAGTATAAATGGTTCTACAACGCATTTTTGTGCCATGAGCCATTTATCTCCATTAATATCTAACCGCAATAGATAAATTCTAAAAATTCTGGTTTCCTCTGTGGTAACATA
The DNA here is from genome assembly GCA_031002005.1 of Vandiemenella viatica. Taxonomy (NCBI): domain Eukaryota; kingdom Metazoa; phylum Arthropoda; class Insecta; order Orthoptera; family Morabidae; genus Vandiemenella; species Vandiemenella viatica. The sequence continues at coordinate 281,845,395 of JARYHS010008074.1, read as the reverse complement.
ACATTTTAAGAACTGATTTTTTCTGAATTGAACTCATAAAGGGCATAAATATCAATATTTCTAAAATACGTTTTTTTATGTTTCGAGTCATTTATCTCCCTTGATAATTAAACAAAATTGATAAATGGGGTATCATTTTAATGAATGAGGTCTTACATTTTAAGAAAGAAATTTTTCAAAATTCTAATCTCAGAGGGCAAAAGTATTTATATTTCTATAACGCTTTTTTCTGTCACGAGCTATTTATTTCCCTTGATACCTAACCGAAATTAATAAATGAGGTATCGTTTTATATTAAATTATCCGCTTTGGTCACATCATATTTTGAGATAAAACTTTCTCCAAATTTATCCCTTAATTATTATTTTTTTTTTTTTTACCTCGCTTGATGCCTAACCAAAATCGATAAATGAGGTATCATTTTAAAGACCAAGGTGGCTGCTTTGGTCACACCATATTTTATAAAAGAAATTGTTTGGAATTCAATCCTTAAAGGGCAAAAGTATCAATATTATTTCAACAGCGTGCTTTGTTTATTATTATTACAAGCCATTTATCTTCTTCGATACCTAGCCAAAATCGCTAAATATCATATCGTTTTAAAGATTAAGGTCTCCAGTTAAGTAAAATCATAAATTAAGAAAGAATTTTTCGGAATTTGGTGCTTAACTGGTAGCGCTTATGAGAAAGTGCCGAGCCAAGCCCCTAGATTGCAGCAGCAGATATCACAGAGATGTCAATAAACTTTTTTTTATTCAATAAGTAGCTTTTCCGATTTTTTTTCTGTTATGAAAACACTTTCGTTTTGCTATACAATTCAAATGTAAACATTTTATTCGCACAGCAACAAGTATCACAGAGATGTTGATATGTTGTGTGCATTTTGTTCAGGTTGGTTGTATTCTGTTAAGGTCAGTGACATTTTGTCGTAAATACAGAGTGTTTTATATTTTCCTAACTGTTTCGTAAGATGTAAGTATTATGTTGCGTACCTATTACACTAAAAAATATAATATTTGCTACAAAAGTACGGTTCTACTTTTCATTATAATACAAGCATTCAACCTCAGTATTCATCGCATTTTATTCGCGAAATTTTCGCACGGGGCGTCTAGTTCTATATATTTACAACCAGCCACTTCGTTTCTTTATTAAACTCAAACTTAATTATTCACAAAGATGTTAATTAAGAGAATTGGGTATTAGAAGCATTAAAACTTCGTTTCGTGTATAGAAACCAGTCACGAAAATTAAGAAGAAGAAAAGAATTTGGTGGTAGGACTGAAGGAGAAATAAACAGTATACTGCCATTTTCTGATGCTACTGTCCTGTTTTAAGTAAAGAATGGGGGTACAGTGAATGAAATGAATAAAATCTTCTAGTATCTAACATAGAACAAGGAATAAGAAAGAACTTAGACTGTATGTATGAAACACTACGCTTTGTATAACTATAGCTGGGGCTTCAGGAACATAAAAAAGAAATTAATTACAGCATTTAAAATTAGTTGATGTAGGATTTAAATGTAGATTTATTATTGAAGTATGAAAAGACTATAGCGCGGAAATATGGCTGAAGAAAAAAGTTTGTAGAAGAATTTCTGAGAAAAAGACAAGTCTTTTTAAAAACATGAGGAATATTATGACACAGTATTAGGTGGGTGTGTCGAATTGACGAGATTAACTCACGCTAGCAAGTCATGGAACACTGCACCAAACTTTTCGAGGGACTTTATGACGGGGAAAAGTAAGAAACGTTATATACGTGAGTATTCTTAATATGAACCAAAAGAAAATGCACTATGAAGACTGTATTGACACACGTCGCAGCATAACAATGGAAGGAATTAATTTGTGGAGTCCTCCTACACATGAAAACAAATCATCTGCATTGCACATTTAAACTCTTACTGATGAGGCAATTTGATGGCGGCGCTCTTTGTCTTTCTGAAAGAGAAATGTTTTCACCCGTGTGAAGCAGAAGGTAACTACTTCGAGTAGTTTGTAGCGAAATTCTTCGTATAGGAACATGTTATCCCTAAATTAATTCGTTACAGTAAACCGGAAGTATAATGCTCGATGTGAGGAGCCCACTTAACAAATATCATCCAAAAGAGATTGATGAAGTTAAACTTTGTTTATTTCTATGTATCGTGAAATTAGAGTGTTAATATTATTTTTTTATATTAAATATCTCAATTTTTTAAATTTTAAACAAATGGTGACACAAATCGTACTATTCCTTAAGTTGTATTATGTAAGTAATCTAAGAAGATGATAAGCAGGTTTTGCTTTTACAAAATAACTTCTTAATACTGAAGAAGTATTTTGCTTACCTTCTCTGGTGGCAAGTCTAAGATGTATTGCTTTAGATCGGACGGCATTTCAGTTGGCATCTCTGCTGGTTGCGTATAGCAATGCGGTTTCCAGTCATATATCTGAAAATCAAACGTACACTGGCATTATTAAAAAAGAAAGTGGCAGTAAACACCGGTGGAAAGGCAGTATTCTATCGAGCTGCAGAGCGTTTTATGTTATCGGACGGTCACTGTCGTAGACGAACTTATGTCCCGGCAGGCACAGCCTGCTCACATCAAACGGCTGAGACATCTGTCAGTGATATTTACTTTCTATAGGTCTCCAGCTCACGATAATTCTGCTCTGTACCCGATGTGGGAGTTTTAACAACTCTTATAGTCCCTGGACAGACAAAACACAGAAAAGCTTTCTGATGAATTAGTGGCACGATATATAATTAGTAAAACAGTTACAACGAAAAACATAAGTTAATATGACACTTATGGAAGTTCTACAGCCTTTTTAAATTACATAATTTTTCTCACATGTCTGACTTATGGACTACACTTTATTACTGTTAATAGTTCAGTCGTATAATCATTTCATAAATGAATCTGTTAGAATATAGAGGTCTGCTGGAGCTAGCATTGGATCGCTGTGATAAATAAGAAAAAGCAACAAATTTTAACCAATCATTTTCGTCTAAAGCACTTAATAAATATCAATAAAGATCGTTTGTAAATTTAACTTTTTTTTTTTTTTTTTTTTTTTAACTGCTTAACGTCTTTTAACAGCGAGATCTTTAGAGACGGGAAAGGATGGGGGGCAAGGAATTGGAAGGAATTCGACCATGGCCTTTTGAAGGAAGCATCCCGGCATTTGCCTGGAGTGATTTGGGAAACCATGGAAAACCCAAATCTGGATGCTCGGACGGGGATTCGAACCGCCGTCTTCCCGAATGCGAGGTCAGAACGCTAACCGTTACACCACCACTATCGGTGTAAATTTATCTCTCCTAAGGTAGCTTTACACGTTTAAGATATTAGTGTTGTCACATTTGAAATGTTTGAACTATTTGTTATTATCGAAAGAATAAACTTGTGGCCGATATTTTTCCTTTTATTAAGAACAAAGAAGTTATTAGTGCTGATAGTGTGTTCAAGGAATAGGAAGCAAATCAGTCACGTATGGTATCTGCCTGGAATGATTTAGGAAAACCATGAAAACTTAAATATGTAAGACTGTAAAGTGGTTCGAACCAGCTTCCTCCTGAAAAGCAGATCATAACGTTAACCACTAATTCAGTGTCTTTAGTGTCCACCAATTAATTCCAAGTGTATGATACTGTAATATAGTACAGTGTCATTTAAAGTGTTTCAATAAAGAAATCCGAACTGTTACGGAGTAAATGTGATACTTCCGTCCAGATTCCGTAAATAAGCAATGTAGTGAATGATATAAAAATAGCCACCAGTTTCTAGTAACAACAGTAATAATAATAATCCAAATACTCAAGATAAGAGATAAAGCGTTTTTAACCGGCCATGGCTAAGACAAACATTGTATGAAAGTTTAAATTATACTTAACTGACAGACCGAGAAGTTTTGCTTCCAGTAACAGTTATAAATTAACCAGTTGTTCAACTTTTCATTACTGTTCTTCTTGTAACTGTCTTATGTTGAAAGGCCAAAGTTCTCCGCCAGACGCAAACAATACCTATAATACTAAATTTTTTGACCTTCTGTCGCAGCCGCATCTTACTAACAATGCGCTGGACACTATTAAATTTCATGTCTCTATGGCTTTAAATAGTGGCTGGATTCAGCTGGGTTTGGCAAAGCGGAGTTCTGAGCGATGGAGTAATTCCTAATGGCTGAAGCATAGCTGGACGATATTTGAAAAGAAAGTATATAGTTACAAAAATATTCTTAAACACTCCCATACTTAGGTAGAAAAAGTAAATTGTTTACTAATTTATCTTAATCAAATTATTATTTAAAAGATCAGAAATTGATCTCAGATAAATATGGAATTTCATATTATCCGTAAGATACAGGCTGGCAATCCTCGAACCCTACATTGAACGCATTTACAAACCGCTGTGGACAATGGATTAATTGATACCTTAAGAACAATTGAGATAAAAGAGTTCATTAATATATACTGATACACAGACCTACACAATAGCATCCACTTGAGTAGACGATAAATAGGATAATATTACGAAGATTGATGGGTGACTGGCTTCGCTCTGGTCTTGCATTCGGGAGCACGTAGGTTCGAATCTCCATCCGAATATCCAGATTTCGGTTTAACGTGGTTTCCCGAAATCATTCCAGGCGATGGTTTCTACAAAAGGTCACGGCCGAATCCTTGCCCCCAGTCCTTTCCCGCCTTTAATGAGTTTGACGAGGTGGAAAGCACTAAACAAAAACAAAGAATCAGGCAATATTAATATCTGTTATTTTTCGACCCCACAAGAGTTTAAATTGTTTGGTACTTCTAATATAATGTAACTCCTTTTAATAGGTTCTTTTTCTAACTTTAATTCCAGTTCAGCGCTAGATGGTCTATGTGGATTGTACAGCTGTAAGATTTAGTTCAAGTATGATATCTGTGATTCGTCACTGGGACTAGGGACCCGAGGACTGGCTTCACATACCGAAAATCGAATCCGGTCTCGAACATGACTGTTTGTCCTGTGTGGTTGTTACTATGGACATCAACACAAGCGTTGAGAAAATGGAAAAGTGTCGGTAGCTATATGGACGGAAAGTCCAAATGTCAATTTCAAAAATAAAATAGGAAGATATGAGGTTAACAGATGAGCATATCACGTTCTGTGAATGGAGTAAGTACTCCTGAGATATAACGAAGCTTGTCGTTTATGAATATGAAGCATTTACCATTAGGTGTTAGGAGTACATTTTCATGATACATCTGAAAAAACTCCCGATGTCAAAATTAAGTTTTAGCACAAAGAATCTACCGCTAATAATGCATCTATACAACAAGTTCTGATGATGTTTGATTTTTAAGTGTCATAAACCCATCAATACTTAAACCTGGTATCCAAAATGTATTTACTAATAAAACTGAAGTCCTACCCCTCTCCATAATGTCCTCTCATATAGTTACCTTTAAATAATAGATTCACCCAATTACACGCTGTTGCATTAATCCCTGTAATGCGGAAGAAAAATGGTCGCGCGACAATAATTAAAATTAAAAACTAATTAATTTCGAAGTGTCGTCAGACCAAACACACTGTGCGTCACTGCAACAGAAAATGTGTTATTTGAACGGTAATCTGCTGTCAGAAACTGCATCTTCAGAACACGTGTGACTGGCAGATGAAAATCGTTTTACAGGCAGAGAACTGTCCGGTTTTGTTCTCGAACATCAAGTTCTCGAGTTTAATCAAATCATATCACGAGTGTTTTAGAATTTTTTGAATTAATTTTGTACAGTTGCCAATTAACATTTAAATCTAAACGAAAATCAGCTCTCACTCTTGACTGAACATATCGTTAACAGTTCTTGTGAATTATGTAACAGAGACTAACGAAATTCATATCAGAGGAACAAGCAGTTGCCCCACCCTGCCGTATCATTATCAGAAGGATGGTCGATGAAGCATTAGACCAACATCTTGAATGACTCCGCTGACAAAGAACAACGCAATATCGCGCCGCGTTGTAATGTAGCCGTTGGTAATGGTAATGAGCGGGGAGTTCAGCTGTGGTGTTGACCAGACAATCAGTGTGTGATGATACCGACTACTGTGCAACGTCGTCTATTTGTAAGGTATGAGGTAAAACACAATTTAATCGCCTGGTTGTCAGGGCACTTCTAAGGTTCAATGCTCAGGACCGGCGTCCTGGCTGCCTTGTAATTAATCATGTAGGCAATTGTATGAATGTGTACAATTTCCTCATTACTTCACTTAATACATAATCATAGGGGATACAATGTCATGTTTCACAGATAGACGGTGCCACTTATGCTGGCTTAGTTCAGTATAAAATGCATCCCATAGAAACAAAAGACCATAGTGATTACTTTTCGAGAAAGTGAAAGAATGATTCCAGTAATGCGACAGCTAGAAGGAATGATCTGAATCTCTTCAAAATCTGATAATGTGTAGCACAGTGGAACAATAATAAGTGCAAGGAGACGGCGTGCACGTAGACCTAGCAGCGCCTTATTTTGTGTGGCTGGACAGGTCCTTGTTACGCCGCGATCAGTCAGAACTATTAGTTTATCGATTGCATTAATTTTTGCCCTTTTAAACGGAACACTTCATTGAATATGTCACAACGTTCTTGCTTTGATATCTGAAAAGCAGTGTATTCGATTTCTGTGAAGGTCAATTAGTAAGGTGGCAGTACCAGCTATGAAGTTCTTAGGTGTTGGTAAAATGTGAATTGATAATGACAGTTCCAAAATGAAAAATTCTGTTTAAGATTCTTATTACGTTTGAATCACGTATTACGTTTATTTTAATGTACAAAATCGAAGAACTAAATAATAGAAGTCAAAAAAATAAAACAGAATCCAAATAAGATCGTAGTGTATTATTTCGTCAGTGTTTCCTGAAAGGAGTGCTCGTTTCAAATACTGAGTGATCTGTGCTCATATTTCTCTTATCTCGAAATAGTTATAATTTCTTGCCTTGTTCCTCGGTACATATAATCATATTCGCAGATTTTAATCTGAACAATATAGTAAATCGGCTGATCAGAAGTGGATCTATTGACGCTGTGGTTCCGTCGGGTCGCTTTTGTTAAGCGCTGCGGGTGCCACGTGTCTTACCTGGCAATTAATTTCGTCCTGTCCAATAAACCCGCGTGGCTTGTCTCTGCGGCTTGTTGCACAGGGACGAGAACTCGATTTATCGAGTTTACTGTCATATAGAAAACAATCCCGAAATAGTCAAAAGCAATCTGCTAAAATATTAAAATTTTTCGTTTCAGTACTCGCCCTGTCCTTTAATGTAACTCAGAATCTATCAACTAGCGATTCAAAATATAGTCATCGCTGTCTCACAACCTTCCACATAGCAAGATATTGGCTCTAACCTAAGACAAACTACATTCTTAATCCCGGCTGACAAAAATGAAAGAAACAAAACGAACATTTCTTTTAAAAGTCATCGACACAGAGCTCCGTACAGCTGATAGAAGATTGGGGGCAACAAACAGGAAGGAATTTGGTCTTCGCTGTTTGAAGGAGTTATACCTGCATTTTCATGGCATGATTTCAGGAAACAGTGAAGACTCGAAATCAGGATGGCTGGGGGAGGTGTCGAACCCGGATCTTTCCGAATGTCTAGCCTGAGCGTAAACAGTTCACAGACTAGCCTTAGTATGAAAACATTATTAATAATATGTTATGTATGCTAAATATGGTTTACTTACTCCGTATTGTTATACAGAAAACCAACCAACCGTTATGTGTAAATCACATGATGTGGTGAACAACTTTAAAATGAAATATTCTAAGTTAGGTGCTGATTGCACACTGCTGTTGGAGACATTATTACAATAAAAGACATACATCTACTTTATTAAAACGATATTCGTCATTAGTATCTGAACTTCTTACTTTCCCGCCTCTATTGACCTCAACGTCGACGAGGCATGAACTGCTCTTGTGAGCAAAAGGATGGGTACTCCAGTGAACTTAGCATACATAACTCGTCTGGTACGACGGTGGTTTAATACGCTGCTGGTTATCTGTTATTCGGTGCTCGGTGTTTGCTTACAATTAAAGCGAAAGAAAACCTAGAAACAAAGTCCACAAGTGAAATGTGCCACTTCGGTTAGTCAATTTTTTTTTTTCTATTGCCGGTTAGATATCGAATATGGTTTTTTTTGTAAAATCTTTTTTACGAGGCGATTCAGTTTCAAAGAATTTTCAAATTGAGTTAAATATTCGTTTTGAGAAATTGTCTTTCAAATGGTATGTGTAAATCAAACACACACACACACACACACAAACTTGAAAAAGGTATTGTAGATTTTAGAAAGATTTTGAACATTTTAAATCAAGTATTTTCACAATCTATATATTATTTGGGCACAAAATTCCCTGTCGAATGTAATAATACAAATTGATTTTTAAACAAAATCATCTTTTGAAATAATAAATTTATTAACTTACTTTTTAGTTATTTAGCCGAAACGATAAATTCAGAAAGATCGCTATAGTTTTCCTGTGATATTTAGAAGACTATAAACCACTGCAAATTTTGAAATTAAAATTGGGTCAGTAGTTTCGGAAATAAAGTTAGCTAAGTCATAAATTTTGTAGTTTTCGCCTAAAACTATTACAAAACGTGGAATAAAAAGAAAACACAGTCATTTTGAGAGTTTATTTTACACCCATGAATATTATCTAAATAAACGCGTTTCTTTAATCCTTCTCCCCTTCTAAACTCCATATATTATTTTAATATCCCTGATTTTTCGAAATTTCAAATTATTACTGGGCTAAGATTACTAAGACTCCAATAGTGCGCAATACCAATTTCTAATATAAAGGTTGAAGAAGTTATAAATATGTGACAGTAAATACGAAGAGGAAGAAACTGAACAATTGAATTTTATATCACTAGAGGCTACTGACCTTACCATTTATTCTGATCGTTTATTCCATGAAGTTTTACGAATACTGGTTCCTTCTAACTGCATCGTACGAATACATGTTCAAAAAATCCGTTAAATATGGAATTACGATTAAATATTAATTTTCTACTGTTTAATTCAGAAAATAGACGTAACAAGGTGTAAACGCACTTTTATGTACAGTACACTTAACTACTTGTATGAACGTAACTAGCGTATTATCTCTGGGGCAAACAGATCAACAAAAAGGGAACAGATCTCACCATCTGGCACAGAAATAAAAACTTGTTATGCAATCATCTACAGTGGAAATACCCAGATAACGTAACTATATATTCCCTTCTCAGACGCATAACGCAACGAAAATATGACGGCTGGTGTTTAGAGACATTAGTCTGAATCCTTTTTCTCTACGCGGGTCAAAACGAGTTTGACAGTAGATGTTTAGAGGCATTAATCTGAATACTGTTTCTCCACCCGTGTCAAAACTTTTCCAACTAAGAGTTAATATTAGCCTAGCGAATCACTAAAATAAGTGAAGCATGCTGTCAAGCAAGTGGATACAATTTCCTTCCGAACAGCTGCTCTAGTATTAATCTTGGAGTACTGACTGAATGAAATGGTTATTGCCAAGGCTGCTGGTATTCAACGTAAATCAGACTCCTCTGTGTAAAAGCTTTATGAAACATCACCTATATTCCATTAATAACTCGCTTGACAGCTATTAGCAACAAAAAATACACGTTTTGTAGTAAAGATGAAATATGAATGATTTGTAAACAGCTATTAGCAACAAAACATAAAAGTTTTGTAGTATAGATGAAATATGAATGATTTGTACATATTTAGCTCATTCATGTTTAAAAGAAATAAGAAAAATGATTTACACTGTTTCACGTAATTAGACTATATCAATGTTGGTGAAGCATAATTATCATTACGTAATATTTTGAAGGGGGGCTTCATGAATATTCTCACAGTCAGTGGTTGAACAATTTGCAGGCTGTGAACTCTTTCTGAAGAGAAGTGGGCTTTAAGCTTCCTCCATCAACCGGAAAGCAACTAAGTCCTCTTTGATTCAGTCGCAACTGTTCTTTACGAGATTATATACATGGGCTAGATAAAATTCATTATGAGATGCTGAATCAACTGTGTTTGCTCTGAAGGGAAATATTCCTGCTCGTGCAAAGAAGTAATACTCATTTCTGCGCCGAAATCTGGCAAAAGAAAGAATAGTTGCCATCTCATTGCCTGAATAAGTTGGAGAGAGGATAGTAAAGTTTTCCCCCTTCCCTTGATTTACGGCTCATCGTGATAGAGTCGGAAGAGAATTGCCATATAAAGATCGAGAAGGAATTCAGCCTACGCCTTTTGAGGGAACAATCTCAGTATTCGCATGAAGTGATTTTGGGAAACCATGGAAAACCTAACTCTAGACGGCCGAACGGAGATTCGAAATCGCAACCTCCCGAAAGGCAGGGCCGATTTTCACCCACCAAGATCGGTCTGGTAAAGATCACGTGTTTCGAATTAGTGCGTAATATGTACTTTTCAGTTTGTGTGATTTAGAAATTCCTTTAAACCATTGATAACAAACTTACAAGAAGCGACAAAACTGAACGATTTTAATCACTTGTGCTTTACTTTCAAAATTCTGGATTTTGGAGACAAACTTTTCCGCATGAACGAGCTGCTTCGAAACCTTTATCAATTTTTGCTCAAAGTAGATCAGGTATGTTCCGTTTAGAAAAATTAGAAAACTGTTAGTTACTACTAAATATGGCGAACTTACTTTTAGCTAAAAATGAGTTTAAAAAAAGTTTTGAACGTAAGCTATTTACGGATACTATTGTGAATTTCATGAATTAAATAGATACTGCTATTAATGTAATATACCAAAACTACTAATTTTTCTTCAAAATCGAACAGATACCACCCGAGTTACCCCATTAGCAATAGATTGTTGTTAGCTGATGTATATTATCAAATTAAGACTTCCATTCTTCCTATTGTTATTAAACTTGCAACTATTACTTTAATCTCCATTAGTCGTAAGCATATTTTGTCAGATAAAAGCTGACAGTAGTTCTCTAATACATAAACTAAATTAAGGGTTAAAAAATTCACATAACAAAACGGACATCAAAAATATTTATTTACACAGAGAACTCGACATTACTTTTTGCTAATTATGTTGCAATTCACTTCATTATTGTCCGAATAATTGGTATATACTCATCCGTCAAACACTCACAAACAAGCATATTGGGAATATAGTGTATCGCAGTCTACACAAAGTCTCTGTACATATCCGTTCCATGTCGCTCATAGTGACATAACTGTAGTAGGGGATTCCTTGGTGACGAATAAATTATAGTGATCATTTAGAAATTTATGATAAAAAAAAGGGAATTTAATTTTGATTTTATGAGTGAATGCAAATATGGGTTTTTGCAAGAATCTCGATGGTATTGGGAGTACAAGAAAAGTATCACAATATGACATTTATTTAGTATCACAGGCAATTGCAAATCTGAGCGAATTTACCGTTAATATTAATACAGGAAGGCAAAATCACAAAGCAACGTTCAGCTGTACAATTAGTCGTGATGAGGAAGCAAACAATTGTAATTTACTTTGGAATGAAGCTCAAAATTAATTTATCCGAAATGATACTTGGAAGCAATGTACAATAGAAGTTGTGAAAGTCTCAGACAAAGGTATCATAATACTGTGACTTTATATTGAAACTAGGATGCCACGAATGAACGATATGGCATTCGAAATTAATCACATAGTTCTGGAAAATTATGCCGTTAGTTCAGTGGGGCTTTGATCTACAAAGTTAGAACATGGATCTTTCCTCTTAAAGACGCTTAAGGGTTCAGGTTCACGGAATCCACAATCAGATGGCTCGGTCGTAACACTTTACCATTGTAGTTCTGCGCCTGATGTCTGCGGCGATCGAAGATGGCCCAGGGTATGTCTTAGAAGGCGGCTACAGTCACGCCCGTTCTGTATTACTGACTGACCGCTTCAGTATTCGGCTCAATATGCAAGTCAGACTTTCACACGGACTTCAGCAGCAGTCAGCGAGAAAAGCGTCCTTGGAGTCCACAACAGAATGAAGCTCGTCCACACTGGTATTGGGTCATAGGTTGACACCTGATGTCAAGTGATATCGTGGATTTTTCATTCGACATCGACACTACTACCGTACGCCAAGACTCGACAAAGTTCGTAGGACATCGCTCTGTTTCGAGTGGAGAATCCCTCGTTAGGAGAGGTGAGCGCTGTCTCTTACGGGACGTGTCCTCTAGCACAACCCTTCGCCCTAATGCTTTTGTTAGCTGGCGACACCCTGTCGCCTGCACCTAGCGGTTTCCTCCAAGTCAGTGGCCCTCAACGAAGCCACGACTCTCTTCAAGCCTGCACAACTCAATAAATGTTTAATATTCGTGGCTCCAAGATACACTGAATATTTACTATTTGCATCACAGTCCTCATATGGAATCTTCCGTACTTAATAAGGGAATTATTTATATATATATATAATTATAATAAAAAAAAAATACATTTGGTCGCCCAAGCTGTATGAAAACCAATCAAACATTATTATTTATATAATAAAAATGCGCCTTAGAATGTGGCGAAAAGCGTCACATTATAGTAACATGTGTTTGAGTCCAAGGCAAAGGAGTTTTATTTGTATTCCATATTTCGAGGGATCGATACTGAAAACCATTCACCAAAATCTTTTATTTTCGTCTGTAGAAGCCGTGCTTATTGATTGATTATAATATTAATACCTTGTGTACCTGATACTTAATACAACTGAAATTGATTTAGAGCCTGATTGCACGTATTTGGTTTTTTTTTTCGTCCCAGAGAAACGATTCTAGTGACAAGAGTTTTAATCACGTAATTTCCGCCTGTGATGTTATTGTTATACCAGTTTGTCTGTAAACTACAGGTGTTGTTTTGTTCGCGAATTGTGTTATTAATGAGGAGGAGATTGAAGGACGCCCCAATATTGGACTAGATGATTACGGGAAACCACTTTATTATCGCTTCTCGGTCTGAGATTAAAGGACCATTGTACCTCTTGCAGTCGAGTAAGCAAAACTTTAAGACAAACTAGCGTCTCCTGGTTGAAGTTACGGAGCGCTTGATAACTACTAAGGACAATAGAAAATTATTGTTTAGTGCATCCATCTAAGTCATAAAACATATCGTTGGAAAGTCTGTGATCATTTAGGATTTATACTTGTAACATCTGGTGAATAAAGAAAATCAGTAAATTGTAGTCGTTTTGTTTTTTCGCATTTTCAGTTATTCCCAATTTTGCTTCTGTTAGTTTCCCCTTCAGTACAGTGGGTACAGTATTTTATCAGGTGTGTTGGACGAGCTATGCTTTTATACGAGACCGTGCAGAGGTATTCGGCTGAGTTGCGCAGGCTGTGTGCCTGCCCTGAATCAATACGGCGCGACGCACGTCCGCGCCCCTATAAACTCTACTGGGCTAACTTGTCCCTTTGCGTCTGATTAGATTTACACAACATTGCTCTGTTGTAAACACAGAGAACAAATCAGTCGCAGAGAATAGCCAAACCAATTACAGAGACGCTGCTGTTTCTAGCCGCTAATATTGCAACAGTTTCTTGTACAGTGAAAAGAAATACGAAATTGGAATTGTTTAAGAGGATTCTTCATCTGACTGGCTCAAATTTGATAACTAATAGCTTAGTCCAGTCTATACTGCATCGCTGATTTGCTGGTGATTATTGTAGTTTTCTGTCTTCAGAGAACACACTAATAGCGATCCTATTGCATTCGCTTATGTTTCTGCTGTATCTATTTAAATAATTCAAATCATATCTCGCCTTATAGATAAGAAATAAGCCTAAATTTAAAATTAAGAATTTGGTGAGGAAGTTATGAACAGAGTAGTCAGCGTAATTTTCTACATATCCCATTCAGCAATTTTGGAAGAATGGTCATTAAAGATCATAAAATTCATTTATATTGCTTGTATTTACAGTTACACAAATAATAAATAAGTTTCAGTTCACTATTGAAGTTATTGTAAAACGTATGGTATTATCATATGAAGTAAATAAATTTTTGTATCGAACCGTGCGAGATCCCATTATTTCTTTTGTGAGTTTACACCCTACAGATTATAAAAGTAATAGTTGTTACATTTCAGTTCACTGCTGAAGTTGTTGTTAAAACGTATGCTTTTATCATATAAAGTAAATTAATTTCTGTATCGTACTGTGTGAGATCCCATTGATTGTTTTCTGAATTTGCACCCTACAGATTATAAAAATAATAATTATTACATTTCCCCACCAATGCCGGATAAATTTTACTCAGCATTTGCTTCATATTTGTTGCAGGTATTTCACAGTTGAGTTTAACGAGTCGCTTGATGTGACAAACGTGTCTCAATTATTGTGTTTCTTTAGATCTGAAAATACAAAGTATGTTAGTGTCGATTTTAATAGTTGTGAGCCCCACTGATAGAGCTATTTCACGGTTTTTACCGTAAAAACTTTCTCTCTGGTGCTCTTCCAGTAACAGAGAACTCGAGAGGGCTTAAGTGAATGCTAGCCATTCCATTGCACAAGGCTCTGGAGGTTTCTAGAATCAGCGTCGCTCAATGTGCAATATTCACAGTAAGCAATACGCCGCTGCCCCGGCAACATACTGTATTCAACTTCTGTGTGTGAGTGGGATACGTGGTGTGAGTAATGGTTCCAGTCAGTGCAGAACGTAAAAACAGTCGGGATACTGGAGTAGAAGTTACAAATGCATTAATTCAGAAAATCAACTTTCTTATGGAGCGTCCATAAACTACGTAACTCCATTTAGGCCTCCTATGAATACCCCCCTCCCCTCCCCCCTCCCAAGTAGCCCGACGTGGCTTTTGCCTCAATCCTACCCCTCTCCCCCCCCCCCCCCCGCGTAGCATCTAACTTTTTTCCCTTTTGATTCCAGAAGACATTTAGTACTGTTTCCTCATGTCAGACTATCATAAATTACATACGGAGATAATTAAATGACGGAAATAAATATTCACTGGGTGTTGTGTGTTCTGTACCTCCTCCCCCCCCCCTTTCCAAGTAGCCCAGCGTAGTTTTCCAGCCAATCCCTCCTTCCCCCTAGATCTAGCCACGTAATTTAAGAACGCTCCCTTGTTTCCAGTCATAGCTGATGTTGGCACACCACTTAACGAAAAGACCACTACAAATATCATCAAGTAAGTGAAATTTCGAGAGTAGATAAAAAAATTGACTAGAAAACTACTAATATCGGTATAAACTCGCAGATGTCAACTGGCACCCTCCGACCACTTATCATGTTCGAAATTGAGAGTCACTTAGATAAAACAATTTTGTACTTCAGTAAGCATCCAGCTTTTCTCAAACTACACAGTCCAGTCAAATTAATGTGACCACCACCTATTTATGACGTCAACGTGAAATAACCACTCACAGAAGGCAGGTGGCAGCACTTTACAGTGGAGTGTATATAAAGAATGTCCTAGGACATCGGAAAGCATTTCAATCGTTGGCGTAATGCAGAAACGTAGCGATTTATCCGACGTCCAAAAGGGCATGATTATCGGCTTTCGGGCCAAGGGTGGAAGCATTTCGGAAACGGCTAATTTTGTGAACTGTTCACGTGCCGCCGTGGTGAAAGTATACCGTGCATGGCAAAATGGCACTATTCAAACTCAGTAGCGTGGAACATGTGGTGCACCACGGGCTATAGATTACAGACTACAGATGCGAACGAAGGCTACGGAGATGCGTTCGGGCAAATAGACGTGCAAGTGTTGAGGAACTGACCGCCCAGATGAACCAAGGGGCTACCAAGAGTGTATCCTCAACAACGGTTCAGCGAACGTTGCTGCGCATGGGCCTCCGCAGCAGACGCCTGGTTAATGCACCTATGCTGACTGCTGTTCATCGGCGACGAAGGCTGGAATTTGCACGCCAGTACCGGAACTGGACGTCCAGAGTAGCGACAGGTGGATTTTTCCGATGAATTACGTTTTATGCTCCATCGGACAGATGGACGTTGGCGTATACGGCGTGAAACGTCTGAAAGCAAACACCCTGCACCCTGCAACAATTGACGGAAGGATCCAGGGTGGAGGAGAGAGCATTATGGTTTGGAGAATGTTTTCCTGGCATTCACTGGGTGAAATTGTGGAAGGCACGATGGATCAGCATAAGTACGTATCTGTCCTTGCGGACCATGTCCACCCCTACATGCGAATAATTTTTCCTCAGAATGATGGCATCTACCAGCAGGACAATGCGAGGTGTCATACAGCTCGCAGTGTATGTGCGTGGTTCGAAGAGTACCAGGATGAGTTTAAGCTACTCCCCTGGCCAGCAAACTCACCGGATTTAAACCCAATCGAGAATCTGTGGGACCACCTTGATCGGGTTGTTCGCGCCATGAATCCTCAACCGCGTAATCTAGTGCAGCTGGCCACGGCACTGGAGTCGGCATGGCTCAACATCCCATTGAACACCTTCAGAAGCCTAATTGACTCTCTTCCTGTACGCCTCGCAGCGGTCCGCTCTGCCAAAGGTAGTTATTCTGGGTTTTTGAGAGGTGGTCACATTAATGTGACTGGACTGTGTAGTTACTACATAAGTTACCGAACAATTTAATGAGCAATCAACTGAACATCGAAAGGTCTGTTCAGATTACGTTCCTGATATTAAGGGCCATGTACAAAACATTTCTTCTGGAGGAAAGAATAGAATTAAAATAAAAAATAGCACTTTAACAAACAAGTAACAGATTACTGATAACTGGTGTATTCAAGTTATGAATCAATATTTAGACATTTTTCGCAGAAAAGGGAACCGTTTTGTCATTATATATGTAAACAGGTGGGTGGAGGATCCAGAGGTTACACTAATAAAGCGTTTTATACAAGAAGTCAGCATTTAATACCTAATTCGTCTCTCACTATGTCTATTTATGTGGTATGACGCGTGATGAAGGCTCTACTTGTTTGTCACCTCTTACAAATGACTTTTCTACGAACTTGTTAGTACACAGAGCCGAAGCCGTTAACATTGTGGTATGTATGAATGACATCAATCACTAACACAGTTTGAGCCTATCAAAGTCATTTTCACCAATTGTGCAAGCAGCATACGGCTACATACAATTCATACCTTAAGCCAGATTCAAGAGATGACTAATCATAATCGTATTCCCTACAAATATATTTGAGGTACTGCGAAGAATTGATTTTGTGATGTTATCCTGTCCAGAATTCAGACCCATAATTCTTGAAAAAACCTTACTACTCCTGTTATAACAGGTTTCTTTGAATGTCTACTACGTTATCGGGAGAATTATCATTTCCGAAGTACTTCAGAACAACATCATCAGACATTCACATTGCCTGGAATCCCTAAACAACGACACGAAAACTATTCAAACTGTTCCTTCTCACTGAGTGAGTGAGTATTAAGAAAGGCAATCTTCTGCTTTCAGTCTGTAACACTTCTTCTGACTGTCAGTCTAAAACAGTTAGTTTGGAGCTAAGCTTATGGATCTACTACAGAGAATAACTCATAATTGTAGTGATCTGGTGGATAAAATATGAATATAATTTCTGAATAAATCAGAAAAACGTTCAGATCTTTTTTTTTCTAACGTCTAACGGTGTTTAAAAGTACTGAAATATCAACACAGTTATCAACAAAATATGGATCGGTGTTCCCATTTATTATAGGGTGTGTAGAAAGGATAGAATATAAGACAAAGCAGGTTGGGTATGTTGAAAAGAAACCTGATCCCATTAGCTTTGTTTAAAGACTGTTCTAGCTCATCCTCGAGATGTGGTTGGTTGTGTGAAATCTCCGACTCACACCGCCTCTGTTTAGTACCCGTATTAAATTAATTAAATTAAAACGACATGGATTTTTGGGACCTTTTTTTTTCTCTATTGTTTTTATAAGGGCGGCATGTGAGATTTCTATCCTTGCCCGATTCAAGCCCCCCCCCCAAACCAAACAAACCAAATTCCTAGCCCCCAGCCCCCCCCCCAAACCAAAACCCTGGATCCGCCACTGGTTCCAGCTTCCTAACTATTAAACTGAAAATTCAGATTGCATGTTTTGCTTGGAAAAGCGAAGTTGTTGATCTAAACGCGCATTTTTTACACTATATCTAATACGTAGATTTGATGGTGTTATACAATGTCCTTCCAGCAGAGATATAATCTGCTTTTATTGAATGCTCCATCAGTGGTAAGGTACTTACTCTCAGGATTTCTAAAAAAACAACAGTGGGAAGCACAAAGGTATAAATGGTTCTGACCACTTTCCATTTAAGAATACGTATGTAAAACACTGAAAACCGAAAGCTTGAAAATCCAGTATGATATGTGGCCAACAAAGTTAAAAGTAAACTGCGTTCAGCCATTAAGTAGATAAAGTTGAAAAAGTTTTTAATAGTTACGAATGTGTAGCCTATTCCGATAATTATAATAACATTATTGTAATTTTATTGTTTTAAATCGCTGGATTGTCCATTTCAGTTTTATAATAGTTAGTTGTTCGATTTACCTATGATTATCAGTGCTGTTTAATACTCAATTTACAAACAGTGTAGCTAGTTGTTTCCAAAAATTAATGTGATTTAATACATAAACTATACAATCTATTACGTGAAGACTGATAATTACTGCGTCAGTTACGTTTAGCTGGTTGTCACTCGTTTTTGGTAACGGCAGAAACCCGTGTTTATTTGAAGTGTTGCATAGTTTCCGCTTGTCCTTTGTCCCGCCATAGATGGGAGTGACGCTGTTGCGTCGAATCGTCCCTCTTTGTGCGCGTCCTACAGAGCTGGAGGAGTACTTAACAATGATTAGTAGCGGCCCACGGGAAGCACGCACTCCATCTCACACAGCAGCCACGGTACTACCTTTCTGCAACTTGTACGACACATATTAGAGTTCATTTCTTGCCTTCGACAGCGTTTTTGAAAACTATTTACGTTGGTCTACTACTGACATAAAACATATAAGAAACATTACTTTATACCTCATATTCTGAGCCGAAATCGAACGGGTGTATCACAAAGTGATACTGCTAATGTAATTTTCTCAGAAATAATATGACAACTAGACGACCCGTGCGAAAATTTCGCGAATAAAATACGATGAATAGTGAGGTTGAATATAATGTCACCAAGTTCAGTCATTACTCTTCATACTCCTACTTCATTTATCGATTTTGGTTAGAAATCCAGGGAGATAAATGGCTCGAAACACAAAAAACGTATTTTAGAAATACTGACATTTTTGCGCTTTATGGGTCGAATTACGAAAAATTCCTTTCTTAGAATATAATGTTACCACGGCGGAAACCTTAGTCTTTAATACGATATGTCATTTATCTATATCGATTAGATATCAAGGGAAATATAAGGCTCGTGACACAAAAATACGTTGTAGAACAATTTATACTTTTTCCCTTTAATAGTTGAATTCCAAACACTTCTTTCTTAAAATATGATGTCAGCAAAGCTGAGACATTATTCCTCACTTTTATCGATTTTGGATAGATATCAAGGGAGATAAGTGGCTCGAGACACAAAAAACGCATTTTAGAAAAATTGACTTTTTTGCCTTTTATGGATCGAATTATGAAAAATTCCTTTCTTAAAATATAATGTTACCACGGCGGAGACCTAATTCTTTAATATGATACCTCATTTATCTATATCGGTTAGATATCAAAGGAGATAAATCACTCATGACACAAAAATCGGTTATAGAAAAATTTATACTTTTCTCCTTTAACGGTTGAATTCCAAAAACATTCTTTCTTAAAATATGATTTCAAAAAGCTGATACATTATTCCTTATATTCCTACTTCATTTATCGATTTTGGTTAGATATCCAGGGGGATAAATGGCTAGAGATACAAAAAACGCATTTTAGAAAAATTGACATTTTTGCCTTTTAAGGGTCGAATTACGAAAAATTTCTTTGTTAAAATATAATGTTACCACGGCGGAGACCTTATTCTTTAATATGATAACTCATTTATCTATATCGGTTAGATACCAAGGGAGATAAATCGCCCGTGACACAAAAATCGGTAATAGAAAAATTTATACTTTTTTCCTTTAAGGGTTGAATTCCAAAAACATTCTTTCTTAAAATATGATGTCACAAGGCTGAGACATTATTCCTCATAATTCTACCTCATTTATCGATTTTGGTTAGATATCCAGGGAGATAAATGGTTCGAGAAACAAAAAGCGCATTTTAGAAAGATTGACATTTTTGCCCTATAAGGGTCGAATTACGAAAACTTCCTTTCTTAAAATATAATGTTACCATGGCGGAGACCTTATTCTTTAATATGATACCTCATTTATCTATATCGGTTAGATATTAAGGGAGATAAATCGCTCGTGACACAAAAATGCGTTATATAAAAATTTATACTTTTTCCCTTTAAGGGTTGAGTTACAAACACATTCTTTCTTAAAATATGATGTCACAAAGCTGAGACATTATTCCTCATAATTCTACCTCATTTATCTATTTTGGTTAGATATCCAGGGAGATAAATGGCTCGAGAAACAAAAAACGCATTTTAGAAAAAGTGACATTTTTGCCCTATAAGGGTCGAATAACGAAAAATTCCTTTCTTAAAATATAATGTTACCATGGCGGAGACCTTATTCTTTAATATGATACCTCATTTATCTATATCGGTTAGATATTAAGGGAGATAAATCGCTCGGGACACAAAAACGCATTGCAAAAATATTGATACTTTTGCCCTTTAAGGGTCGAATTCCGAAAACTTTCTTGCTTAATATATGACGTCACTAAAGCGGAGATCTTAATATTTAAAACGATACTTCATAAAACGGTTTCAGATAGGTATCCAGGGAGATAACTGACTCGTAACACAGAAAACAGCATTTTAGAAAAATTTACATTTTTGCCCTTTAAGAGTCGAATTCCGAAAACTTTCTTGCTTAAAATACGATTTAACCAAAGTGGAGACAATAAGCTTTAAAATGACACCTCAATCATTGATTTCGGTTAAGTAAGAAGGAAGATATAGGCTTGTGACAAAAAAATACCTTATAGAAATAATATATATGATTACAGGGATGGTGATGCAACATATAAAAAAGTCAAAAGTTTGAAAATTCCACCAAATGCACAGAAAGAGATGATTGTAGAAAGTGGATTTAGTTCAAAATGTTTGTATTAACTATGTTAAACGTATCCTACCCCAAGTGCAGGGGAATACTTGTACCAATATTAAGTGTGTGTTTAAACCGAAATGCCGATACCAGCGCTTTTTCTCATAATCCATGTTTCTTACGACGTATTGTTAGCTGCGTATTGTCTTGTGCAGAGGGAACACTGGCAAGGAATATTTTAAACGAGCAATTTGGGATCTCGTAAACGGCTCTAACGATTTGGATGAAATGTCATATTTAAGTAACGTTTTGTTTGTTAAATTTACCTAAATAGGTTTCTTCCCGGCAAAAACGCGATTTTTTTTAAAAAAATTAGCAGTTCTTGTATTTGGTATTTCGGAAATTGCTCTAATGCCATCTCGTAGACGTTTCAGGCACCAGTAAGCCGACTAACGTTAGGTAAGTTCTCTTTGTTTACAGCAAACGAATAATTTTTGTACACTAGCAGACCCGTGCGAATAGCATCGTGATCTGTCTTAGGATGGTAATATAATAATGTGGAAATAAGTAAATGCAAGTATTTATTACTGAAAGGTCTTTTAGTTTGAAGAGGATTAATAAATATCAGTTTTACACTAAAAAGTCGTTATTATTAGTTACTACATTTTTAATTGCAAAACATTTAAAAAGTTGATATTTAAATGAAGTTGGTTAAAAATGTAGGCTTTGTCAGATGTTCTTTTTCAATTTTTATTTTATAATTTACAAAATTTCTTTGAATACAATATCATCAGTTATAACATCATCATCGTTAACTTTTTGACTGTATGTGTCTTTAATATAAAAATAAATATTAATGAAAGCCTCGTACAGGTGTCCATACGAAAAACAAGTTCGGATAAATACAATCTTGCGGTTTGAAGCGTCAGACCTTGTGCTTTATTAATGTTCATAACGAAGGTTACTTCTATTTGATTTGTTTTATTATCATTTGAAAAGGCATGCTTGATCGGAAGATATTGATTAATGCAAGTTATAAGCATTGTTTTATCGGAGTGAATGAATTTAGAACTGATAATGTACTCTTTTAAGTGAACACCACAAATCTTGCACCATTAATTAATACCTGACTAGCATTAAGATTTGCATTTGACATAATATTAGCATTTTTCCTTAAAAGCAATTTATGAGGTAGTAAACCAGATGATCTCTGAAATGGCTCTAGCGATTTGGATGAAATTTCATATGTAATAACATTTTGCTGTTATGTTTATAACACGATTAAAAAAGAGAGAGAAAAAAAGCAATTCTTGTATTTGATATCTCAGAAACGACTCTAACCTCATCTCGTAGAAGTTAGTTAAGTTTCTCTTAGGTTAGACCAAGAAACTGTACACCTCAAAATGCCTACAACCGTCAAGGAAAACGTTTTAATTTAATCAAACTTTACTCAAAATCTTGCATATCGAACAGAAATCGAAAGATGCCGAGCGAAGATCGGTCACCAAGGTACTTCTTCGTTACATGCCCCAAAGTTGGTTCTTGTAGAAAACAGTATTACTTACAAACATGGTGATTTTCGACTTAATTAAACACCATGAAACCACATGACAGTCTGGAAAACAGTCGTATGGAATTCAGAAGAAAGCATGAAATTTCGTTACATCCCGTCAGATAAAAATGACATTGATTTTGTTTTATTTTAGGGACAAACGACTGTCAGGTCAGAGCAATATCAGTTCAGGATTTCACGACTTACACTGAATGATCGATCGTAACGCTCGGGCGCGGTATCTGCGGCCAGCCAGGTTTCGGTTTTCCATGGTTTGCCGAAATCACTCCAGGCGAATGCCGGGATGGTTCCTTCAAACCGAGTGTGGTGGTGTAACGGTTAGCGTTTTGGCCTCGCATTCGGGAGGATGGCCGTTCTAATCCCCGTCCGGGCACCCAGATTTGACTTTTCCATGGTTTCCCAAATCACTCCAGGCAAATGCCGGGATGCTTCCTTCAAAAGGTAATGGCCGAATTCCATCCCATTCCTTGCCCCCATCCTTTCCCGTCTCTAAAGACCTCGCTGTTAAGAGACGTTAAACAGTTAAAAAAAAAAGGCTCCTTCAAACGGACATATTCAAATTCCTTCCCGTTCCTTGTTCCCGCTCATTTCTCACCTTTAATGACCACAACTCGACAAGGCATAAAACCACAAGAGGGAAAAAAAGCGCTATCATAGAACTTGTCTAGGAAGTGGATTCTTCATAGCGAGAACGCAAATTCTTTGAAAGTCTGTCTCAGAAGAGACAAAAAAAAAAGATAAAACTGCCGAGAGTAGGCTGAGCATCATGCGATTAAGACTAGTACGCCAATTACTGTAACAGAGATGGAAGTCGCTGTCAGACTTTGTACTTCGACAAAATAAATATTAGTTTTGTGTGGAGACAATATGTAGTTGGTAGTAACTTCCTGTCAGTTAACCACAGTCTCTCACCGTTGAACAAGTGACAAACTCAGCGTCCAACTCCACTTCAGCTGTCCCCTCTCTAAAGGCTAATCCGGATCCACGAGAGGAACCTCTGCAAAGAATCTGAATGTGGCGTAAAACTACTGTACTCACATAGCCATGTAGTTTTTATCACCCAATATATAATGAGAATCAAACTAGGTGTTAGTAACGTCCATTATCAAACCGAAGCTTTGGAATCGAATCAAAAATTGCGCCTTAAATAAATTTGTGATAATATTACATAGACGAAATAAAGAAAATGGATTAAATTAATTAAGATACACTTTATGAATTTACACTGGCGGAAATTGAAATCCTATCAACCAGACAGGAATGGTGGAATTTTAGGAATTTTTTTAGATATATTCAGGGTCGTATTCAGAAGAAATGATAACAAATTGCAATTGATCAGGCTAAGTTTATTACCTTTAGATACAGTTGTTCAGTAAGAAGTGAGCCCACATTCAGCAGCAATACATTAATGGATCCTTGCTGGCATTGAATTAGTAAGTGTTCGGATGTGTTCTTGGGGTATGTCTCTTTACGTCTGTATGTCTTGTGCAGTCAGTTGTTACACAATTTGAGCTAGGTGACCATGTGATCTAACGTGTCTCCTCTTGCCATCCCAGACATTCTCTATTGGGGACAAATCTGTGGACCTTGCAGTACAAATTGCTATCGTAACCCCTTTCAAGGCTGGTGTACCGATGGCCGCAGTATGAGGACGGGCACCATCCTGTTGGAAGATATGATTTGGATGGCGGACATGAAGGGTTTCACAATAGGGTGCAACACCCCGTCCACATAATAGTGGGCTGTCATTGTGCTTTCAACAACAACCAACTCAGTCCTGCTGTCGAAACTGATTGCCGCCAAACCATGACACTGGTGGCAGAACCTGTGTGACGTTCTGAAATCACAGCAGGGTAAGCCGTTTCTCCACTACACCTGAGAACATATACCAAAGACAGAATCGAGTCTCGTCTCTGAACACACAAGTACGCCTTTCACATGTCCATTTTCATTTTGCGTTACATTCATGAATTTGTGTGATTTTCAATTCAGTACATAAATTATTCCTGAAATTTGATTTCATTATGTTTAATGCTAGCCTTCATATCGATATGTAACTGTCTAGTACATTTCTGTAATGGTAATGGGAAGCTGCGTTAAGCAGGGAGAGAAGGAAGACAAGAGAAAAAATTGAAATAAAATGGACTGGATGTTAAGGAAAGTGGCTCGAAGGGGACTAAAAAAATTGAAAATTGAATTTACAACAAACGCTCACAGATCAAGCATTCAATTGTAAAACGTTTCTCTGATCTGTTAGATTTACTGGTGATGAAATTTCTTTAAATGAGGAAATTTTTGAACGAGATGCAAGGAAAATTGGAATATAAATAGACAAGAAGAATAGGTTGTTGGAACGACTTTTAAAATGAGAATTACGGAAATAACATCAGGAAAAAGTGTAGAAAAAATCTTTAAACACGTAGATAAGTGTATGAAACAGATAGGGGAAAAAAGGGGGCGGGGAGTAGTCACGTATATATGAAGTATGACACCGAGTAATCGAAATAATAAAAGCATGGCAATACAAACGATTAACATTATTCATTTGGAACCTGATGTTTTAATCGTTTAGTTTGATGTAAAAAAAAAAAAATTGCGCAGGAAAGATAAATTTTCTTCCATTAATAAAAAAAAATTGAGTTCACACATTCAGACGACATATTGCCCTGGGGTTTTTGGTCTCCAGCTTACTTCGCGACATCATGTTTTCTCAGTGGACTAATCGGCAGCCAGTGTAGTAGATTAGGTTACCTTGTTCATTTTGAGAAGAACGCAGGGCTTCATATCACTGTAGCCGAAATCAGGGCCGTCGCAGGGATGGAGCAGAGATGTGTTGAAGTAGCACGGCTTGTCTGGCACGCTCCTCATCTCGTCGCCGCAGGGCCGATAGCCGCTCGTGTCGGCCAGCTCATACTCTGCAATATTAAACGCTACACACTCACAATCAAGGGTTCACATTGTGAAAAAATCTAAGATAATTTTTCGCTGAACGGGTAGCACGCATAACCTAATGGTCTGATTTTCATGGGGTTTCAATTAACGTACAGTCCGTGGTCCCAGGAGTATGCAAAATATGTTTTATTTTGATGTGGTGTCGAAAAACTAAAGAATTAGAATAAAAGTTTCTACAAAATAATTTTCATTTAGTAGTTTGTTCTCGCAATAGAAATGTCAATCGTGATTTCAGAGGACGAGCGGCATTGTAAGTTACAGTTTATGTGGACAACCTTCACGTAAAAAGAATTTGCGTTCAACGAGGCACAAGGGGCGTTGATCATGTAGTACTTGATCACGTTGCTTTAAAAGAGTAGTATCTTCTCTACATTAGCAGTCCACTCGCACGAAGTTGCAGGGAACAATTAGTAGAGTATAGAATAATCGGAAGTAGAGCTCGCTGGTTTAGAAGACTTAGGTCGATGTTTTGAAAGCAATTCTACTCCGGCTTGTTAGTGTCAACAGAGGATAGTTCTTCTTCTGAGATCCTGTGTGAAGTTTACTGTAGCCTTTTACATTTGGGGTTTCGTAATCAGTCAGGGTTCCCAAAATTTCTTCAGCCGAACGCCTAGATGGTTACTTCGTAACTGCTTTGGTTGATTTCTTTCCCATTTATTCTCTACAATCTACCCCTCGTTATGATTCCAGGATTGATTGATTCCATCTTAATATAATATAAAATACTTGTGTGGAGGAGGGCTGCCAGATTTGTCTTTGGAAATTACCGCAAAACACAATCGGTAACTAATATGATAAACGGAGCTGAAGTGGGATTCATTGGAGGATAGAACGGGGTTGAAGAGAGCCATGGGAGTGTACAAGGCTTACGGTATACTGGAGATGAACCATGGAAAGATATTAGTGGGAAAATTAAGAGAGGTGCTTGGAAAGGTAAGGTTGACCATGACCACAAGCTGACACTTGATTTCAGGATTAAGGGTGTAGGAAAATTTTCTTTCGAAGGAAAGGGTTGTAAGGGACTGGAATAAGTTGCTAAGAGAACTGATGAATAATTTAACAGAAATATCGAACGAATTTAAAGTAAAAATTGGTAGAGGGCGAAAATAGGTGGAAGAGGAAAGGAGAAAGACGGGTGTGTAGAGAGATTGCCACCGGAGCGGGCGCTCCATCACAATTTTATCAATTATTATTATAAGGATTCAAAGCGTTGGGAGCGGTTATAATCAGAGAATTAAGAAATTCTACCACGTAATCGCTGGCGTCATCCACGGTATTTGTCGAAGTAAGTACACCTTAAAACATCTTGGACCATATGCTCTTTTTGATGGATTGTTCGCAGACACAAGAGATCACGTATATCAAAAGAAGGTATTTATGTTTTTTTCCAGCTTCGCTTGTGAGCGGCAGAAGAGATGTTGAAACTTATTAAAACCTACATGATTTTTCTGGACTACAAAAAATTCTGTAGGGGATAATCAACCCAAACCCTTCCTTTTCTACTTAGGGTGAGGGTGAGTCGACGTTTGGTTGCGTTCCGGAAACGGCTGTAGTGAATTTGATGAAACATGTCGCATATATTTCTCATTGTACGACTAAAATAACTGTAGGGACAAATCAGCCGCAAACAGATCGAACAACGCAGTGCACTCAACTAGTCTGTAATCAATTTAACCTGACGTGAATTAATGCTTAAGTGTACAAGTGGCAACGCTGTGCGACGTAGAAATAACATGGACCTGAGTCCACAACAAAACATGACTTACCACACTTATATCTGTGAATGTCACTAGCGCTTGGAACGCTAAATGTATGAAGCTTGACTAGGTCTATATTCTAACATACCTCACACAGTATTCGTGTGACAATATGAGGATAGTCATGGGAGTGTATAGGGTGTATACTGGCGATGAGGCATGGAAAGATATTGGAGTAGGTATGAAAAGTAGTGCATGGAAGGGAAAAGATGACCATGATCACAAGTTGGCACTCGATTTCAGGCACAAGGGTGTGGGAAGATTCTCTTTTTTAGGTAAGGGTGTCAGGGATTGGAATGACTTAACAAAAGAAATGATTAATAATTTACCGAAAACGTTAAAAGAATTTAAAGATAAAATTGGTAGAGAGCAATTGTAGGTGAGTGCAGGATATGGGAAGATAAGGGTGTAGGGAAATTTCCACCGGAGCCTGTGCTCCATTGCAATTAAATTAAATTAAATATATAACTGTACGCCTAAATACTAAGGAGTAAATTGCTAAACATTAGACTCAGTGCTTCGCAAAATATTTAGTTAACAGCGTAAGTGAATTACAGATGACACAAATTTAACCGCTTTTTTCCTTCTTGTGTGAGAAAGCTCTTACTGTTGATATATTTTGGGAAGTCGCTAATTCATTTGTCATCAGATTACAGGTAAGTTATCTAAAACTATGGATTTTTCCAGTACTGCATAGAAGCTGAATATGTATCTCTAAATAACAGTGGTGTCGTTTACCTCTGCTATAATTTTACACTGCTGCAATGTAATCACAAATCTGTAGGGACAGAGAAAACCAATGATTTAAGCTTAATTTTCTGTACAAAATTCTATGAACGACATTTCAACAACACTCGATACAGGGACGAGTTCTGTGCGATGCCGATACTGCAAGATGCATTAACACAAGGGCAGACAACACGGCAGGAGACACCTGTAGGTGGCCCAACATGCTTGATGAGATTCAGCAGCGCTGTATCGTGACATAACATCACCGTGCTGCACATAAACATAATCTCCGTGACGACCCATTTAGCCTTGGTAAAATCACGTTTACTTCGTGCAAAAGTTACAATCACTAATAGTAGTAAGACAAGGCCGATTCTGGGACAAAACATCTTAAGCCGGCCCCGGAAGAGACTCCACTCGTCCGCGTGACGTCACAGTTGCATGGCGGGAAATTCTAATGGACCATTGGCGTTCAAGGTCGTATGACGTCACAAGATGGCGGATCGTTAGTTCCTTGGCCGGCCGCCCAGATGGCAGCACCGGGCGGGCTTGCGCTGGACCGTTAGTTTATTTGGTGGCCGCTAGATGGCAGCCACCGTTAGTTCTTTGATCGACTGCTAGATGGCAGAACCTTGCGCTCGGTGAAATTATTTCCTCCATATTTCTGTTCTGGAACGCGCGCTCTGCGAAATGTGTACACTGTTTCAACACACCTACAGAAATTTCTACTCGACTGTTATCTATGTTTGCTTATCCATTAGCCATTGCGAAATGTGTGCCGCGCGGGTATTCCTAGCGTCCTGTTAAGCAAGCACTTGTTTGCGCTGCGAAACATCTTGGCTACTATCGACACACAGTAAAATATTTTCTTCGGTTCTGTGTCGTGAAAAATACTTAAGCGTGAACCATTGCGATTTTTTTACTAAAAAATAAAAAAGTCCACATCAACGGATATTACGTGAACAGACTTCGGTAGCGTTGGGGCTAGAGTGCCGAAGGTCACCGATTCGAGTCCGACCGCGGGTATGGGTGTGAAAAAGCCGTTCCAACTCGTCAATTTCAAAACGAAAATCAAAATTTTAGTTTCCAACAACTAGAGAGTATGGCGCCAGCTTGCCTTGTTATAATTGAATAAAAAGTAAGTCGAAAAGCATAAATGTTTCCTTTTAACGTTTGATATGGAAAAAAACCGTCATAAACTCCAGATATAAAACCGAGGAATAATTCTATGTGTACCTGTTTTCATGAAATTATTTAGCGTTCTGGCCTTGCATTCGGGAGGATACCGGTTCCGGTCATCCAGATTTGGGTTTTCCATGGTTTCCCAAATCACTCCAGGCCCATGCCGGGATGCTTCCTTTAAAAGACCAAGGCCGAATTCCTTGCCCCCCCCCCATCCTTTCCCGTCTCTAAAGACCTCGCTGTTAACATAAATTCCGTTCATCGAAGCAGGCAGACATTAAAAATTAATTCACCGACGAAGAGACTGGAAACAAACTCACTTTTTCACATCATGATGGATTCATTATGAACAATATAATATAGCTCACGAGTGTCACCTACAGTCCGTGTATTTTAAAGGATGTATTAAATTAGGGGTAATGAAACACAGACACTTTTTGAACTCAAAGAGGCATTGAAGGGGTTTAGTGATGTAGTAAGTATAACCTCGATGAATCTAAAGCAAAGTTGCCGATTTTAAAACCAGTTTCTTTCCCTACAGACATTTCTGAAGTGATTATATGATGTCAAACCAATCAGGCTGTAATTTTTTCAAGCCTATTTCTCAACCCTGTCTTTGGACAAGAGACCACTTGAAAATATTTGTGACAAAGCCTTTCCCACACCAAGGCTAGAAAAATCAAAGTTTCCAGTTTGACCATAGCAAAACTCAAGGAATGTAAGCATCAGTACGATACCTTATTTCTCTAACTTATCTCTGCTGCCATTGGTATAAAATATCTCATCGCACTCGTAATTTTTTCGAGCAAGTTCAAACATATGTAATCTGTCTACCCAGACCAATCTATGTATCAATTCTGTTATGCTTTCGTAAGCAATCACAAATTGAGTGTCCTTAGCTGTACTTTGTCTAAAAATTCAATTTGATTTTTGGCCAGTCATGGGTGTTCTGTTCCACTTTTTCGTTGCCATGATTGGGCTAGTTGTTGAGTCGAGATCGCTATAGGCATGGAAATGTACGTGTGTATGCGTCTCTATCTCTGTGTTTTTTTTGCGTAAATGTGGAGATACCTTCCTTTATCTCGTTTGTCTGGATGTATGATGTGCTGTTCCTGCACTTATGCTTGTGTGAGGTGACATATGGATTTGTGGGTGAGACCTAGTATGAATATGGGAGTTATGATATCTGTCTGATGACCAAGTGTCTACTGCTACTCGTGGTACATGGGGGGCACATGTTACTGAATGGCAGAAAAAGCTTAGGTGTGGGCCAGACGTGTTGGTGCTGATGTGAACAGTTTTGTACCTAGCACACATGATACTGGATGGTAGTGAGGTCTGTAGTGTGAAATAAATGAGATGATGTTGATGTGAAGAGTATGGTGCCTGGAACATATGTTACTGATGATTTTTTGGTCAGTTATGAGCCATTGGGGTTCTACCCCACTTTTTCGTCGTCATGATTGGGCTGGTTGTTGTGTCTAGCTCGCTGAAGGCATGGAAATGTGAGTGTTTGTGCGTCTCTCTCTGTGTCTGTATGCGTAAATATGGTGATACCTTCTATAAACACGTCTGTCTAGATGAATGATTTTGCTGTCCCTCCACTTATGTTTGTTTGTGCTAGTGTATTGAGATGTATGGATTTGTGGGTGAGATCTGATAGTCAAGTGACTATTGCAACTCATGGCACCTGCGTCACTTTTTTACTGAATGGTAGAAAGGGTTGCGGTGTGGAAGAGACGTGTTGATGGTAAATATAATCAACTGGGGCGTGATGAACACTATTTATGGTATAAACACTTAGGTCTATGGTGAAAACATGCCATCTTTTGCACACCTTCTATCTCGCCAGGATGATGATATATAAGGAGACTTCTGTTTTTCAGCCAGTCATGAGGCAAGAGAGTACTACACCACTTTTTTTTTGTTTCCATGATTGGTACCGGTAGTTGTGCTGAACTCTCTGTAGTCTTGGACATGTGTATCTGCGTCTCTCTTTGTGCATGTAAGCGTTAGAATGGCGATACCTGACTTTAACTCGTCTGTCTGATGATTTTTGTAACGATAGTTCTGTCCAGTTAATCAGTTGTAACGACAATTCTGCCCCCCACTTCAACGTTTTCATGATGCTTGCTGTTAGTTCTGTCGACCTCGCTTTATGCATGTACAAGTGTGTGCGTGTGTCATTCCTCTGTGGATTTGAGTCTAAAATATATGGTTATAGAATTATGCTCACTATCAACGTGGGCTCCTAACCATTGTTTCAGGGCTTAGGCAATCTCCCATTTCGATGTGCTCTTTACAGTTTACTGCCGTTTGTGTTGGCATGTGAATTTTGATTCTCACTACATAAAAATCATTTAACAGAGAGGGGTGATGTACCAGAGAAGCGAAGGACTTGGGTACAAACCCACAGTCAGACCATTGCTTGTGTTGAGTAGTATGGATGTCATTGGAAGATAGGAAGAGTGTTGAGGGGCTGTAGGTGGCGTATAATGCTGTTAGAATGGATATTGGTGGAATAATTCTGAGTGGTGTATGGAGCCTAAGTTGACCATGACCACAATCTCGCACTAGACTTTAGGTGATGAGGCCTGAGTGGATAAAATATCTAAACACCCACTTTGACCTAACAATTTACGACAGTTCAAGTGTGAGCACTATCTTAGGCGTAATAGAACTAGTGTCTGCACCTATGGATACTTGTCGATGTGTGGGGATCTTCTATGAAAATGTGGGTTATAATGTCTGTTTGATGACCAAGAAACTATCAGTTAGCTAAGAGCATTATGATAACTCTATCGTGGTTACTTGAACAAAGCATGCAATTACAAACAAATGTCACACTTGGTCCTGAATCCGAAGGTTGGCGTTAGATGAGAACATTTTAAACCGAATGGAGAACTCCCTGGGTCCTGATTTATTGAAAAATAATTTCCTGGAAAAAGGGAGAATTTTCCTGGAAAACTGCAGTAGAACCACCTTAAGTGAACATTTTGGCACCTGGCTACTGATTAGAAGAAGACTTTGCGAATTTTGAATTTTTGGTTTACTTTAACGCACGAACAGAAGGTAACCCTGTCTGTAACTGATCAGGGGTTGGATTGGGAATCATTGGAAAACAGAAGGTGGTTTGAGGAAGTGCTGCGGGTGGATCTTGGTGAAAGAATTAGGAATATAATATCAGTAGAAGCTGGCACTGGATTTCTTCTATAAGGGAGTGGGTAAATTTTCTATATTTCCACCTTGGTCACAGGCGATGGTCTCAGGCATGTTCTGTGCTTAGCGTGACTCGATTTTTATCACATAGGACTGGCGTACTTCGATTCGACAGGGGTAAAATTAGTAAGATTAACAGACGGTATTTCGTTCCTGGAACATAAGTGCTGTGCTGTAAAATACAGTTAAAGGTGTCAATCACCACTGATGTGTCACAAGGGATTGATTGAATTTTTAGACAAAGTACAGCTAAGGACACTCAATTTGTGATTGCTTACGAAAGCATAACAGAATTGATACATAGATTGGTCTGGGTAGACAGATTACATATGTTTGAACTTGCTCGAAAAAATTACGAGTGCGATGAGATATTTTATACCAATGGCAGCAGAGATAAGTTAGAGAAATAAGGTATCGTACTGATGCTTACATTCCTTGAGTTTTGCTATGGTCAAACTGGAAACTTTGATTTTTCTAGCCTTGGTGTGGGAAAGGCTTTGTCACAAATATTTTCAAGTGGTCTCTTGTCCAAAGACAGGGTTGAGAAATAGGCTTGAAAAAATTACAGCCTGATTGGTTTGACATCATATAATCACTTCAGAAATGTCTGTAGGGAAAGAAACTGGTTTTAAAATCGGCAACTTTGCTTTAGATTCATCGAGGTTATACTTACATGCATCACTAAACCCCTTCAATGCCTCTTTGAGTTCAAAAAGTGTCTGTGTTTCATTACCCCTAATTTAATACATCCTTTAAAATACACGGAATGTAGGTGACACTCGTGAGCTATATTATATTGTTCATAACGAATCCAACATGATGTGAAAAAGTGAGTTTGTTTCCCGTCTCTTCGTCGGTGATTTAATTTTTAATGTCTGCCTGCTTCGATGAACGGAATTTATGGTTTTTCCTACCTTCTTCGGTGAATATCTGTCGGTTTCAATGAAAGGATTTCACCCATTGATGGGTTTTTGAGGCTACGATTTTTGAAAGGAATAACGTATGGTAGGTATGAGAAATAGGCTTGAAAAAATTACATGCTGATTGGTTTGACATCATGTATTCACTTCAGAAATGTCTGTAGGGAAGGAAACTGGTTTTCAAATCGACAACTTTACTTTAGTTTAGGAGCTATTAATTCATCGAGGTCATACTTACATACATCAGTAAACCCATTCAATGCCTCTTTGAGTTTTAAAAGTGTCTGTGTTTCATTACCCCTAATTTAATACATCCTTTAAAATACACGGACTGTAGGTGACACTCGTGAGTTATATTATATTGTTCATAATGAATCCATCATGATGTGAAAAAGTGAGTTTGTTTCCCGTCTCTTCGTCGGTGAATTAATTTTTAATGTCTGCCTGCTTCGATGAACGGAATTTATGTTAACAGCGAGGTCTTTAGAGACGGGAAAGGATGGGGGGGGCAAGGAATTCGGCCATGGTCTTTTAAAGGAAGCATCCCGGCATGGGCCTGGAGTGATTTGGGAAACCATGGAAAACCCAAATCTGGATGACCGGAACCGGTATCCTCCCGAATGCAAGGCCAGAACGCTAAATAATTTCATGAAAACAGGTACACATAGAATTCTTCCTCGGTTTTATATCTGGAGTTTATGACGGTTTTTTTCCATATCAAACGTTAAAAGGAAACATTTATGCTTTTCGACTTACTTTTTATTCAATTATAACAAGGCAAGCTGGCGCCATACTCTCTAGTTGTTGGAAACTAAAATTTTGATTTTCGTTTTGAAATTGACGAGTTGGAACGGCTTTTTCACACCCATACCCGCGGTCGGACTCGAATCGGTGACCTTCGGCACTCTAGCCCCAACGCTACCGAAGTCTGTTCACGTAATATCCGTTGATGTGGACTTTTTTATTTTTTAGTAAAAAAATCGCAATGGTTCACGCTTAAGTATTTTTCACGACACAGAACCGAAGAAAATATTTTACTGTGTGTCGATAGTAGCCAAGATGTTTCGCAGCGCAAACAAGTGCTTGCTTAACAGGACGCTAGGAATACCCGCGCGGCACACATTTCGCAATGGCTAATGGATAAGCAAACATAGATAACAGTCGAGTAGAAATTTCTGTAGGTGTGTTGAAACAGTGTACACATTTCGCAGAGCGCGCGTTCCAGAACAGAAATATGGAGGAAATAATTTCACCGAGCGCAAGGTTCTGCCATCTAGCAGTCGATCAAAGAACTAACGGTGGCTGCCATCTAGCGGCCACCAAATAAACTAACGGTCCAGCGCAAGCCCGCCCGGTGCTGCCATCTGGGCGGCCGGCCAAGGAACTAACGATCCGCCATCTTGTGACGTCATACGACCTTGAACGCCAATGGTCCATTAGAATTTCCCGCCATGCAACTGTGACGTCACGCGGACGAGTGGAGTCTCTTCCGGGGCCGGCTTAAGATCTTTTGTCCCAGAATCAGCCTTGTGTTACTACTACTAATCAGGTTTATCTCCACTAATTTATAGTAAAGTACTACAGTAAAATATTACACACTGGATGAATGAAGGTTACCGGAAGTCGTAAGTCTAAATGAGCTTTTAAATGAGGTTTGCATATTGTTTCTGTATAAGCATTATACCTGACAAAGCATAAGAAGTTAACGTTTATAAGTAAACATTACAACATTCCCAATGTGCACCCATTTTGTGGACCATGCACCCAAACTGAAATATGGGAGTCATCTTTGTATAGTTACCAATTTTGTGAATGTACAGATCTAATCTAATCTAATAAATTATATATAAACACAACAGTAATAAAAAAAAGTAATATCTTCTTTATTCAGAAATATATACGAACCGCAGAAAGTTCTACATTCTTTGCACTGTGAGGTTTGAAGTATTTTGATGTTTGTGAATATTCCAGTTCCACCCAGAGATTACCACACAATAGTGAAGTGAAACCAGCTTCCACGTTGGATGTCTAATTGCAGTGAACTGCTTCACGTAGGGGAAAAAGGGGTTAACTTATTATTAATAAAACAATTAATTGAGGATATTTAATTTTAAGAGGTAATACAAATATGAAGTAGGCAACAATCTCGACGTTATCGGATGTACAAAAAATGTTACAATATGACATTTGTTTAGCTTGAAACGGTAATTATACGTCTAGGGGGATTTACCTTTAATATGAATACATGACTGTACAAAATAACAACGCAACGCGTAGAGGTACAATTAGCGTTGAGAAAAAACAAACAAATGGAATTTACTTTGAAAGCTAAGCTCAAATAATTAATACATCTGAGGAATGATATGCTGAAGCAATATATACAACAAAGTATAACATCAGACATGCTTATGAATGATGTTGTGACTTTAAACAATGAAAATGATCTTGGGTGCCATGAATGGATCAAAATTCCATTCAAAACGTACGAGAACATACCAAAATAGTTTTGACAAGCAAGGTTCTTTCCTAACAACTCGTATTGTCTTGCAAAATTATACCGTTAGCTCAGTAGAATTTTACTTTGAAAGTTAGAGCTGAAACTACTCATTCCAAGGAAGCATACGGATTGCTATTTGTTTCACGGAATGCACATACCCTGGGCTTGGTGATATAACACTATATCATAGCAGCTGAAGTCTGGAAGCCGACGATGATTGAAGACGGACCCACGAAATGTGAGAACCTATATCTCGCAAGGCAGCTCTAATCATGCTAATCCCATGTAATGTTCACATCTGTGCGGGTGTGGGACCAGCATCAGACTCAGAATGAAAGTTGGAATGAGCAGCAGCATCAGACCATAATCAGACTCCAGCACCACAAGTCAAATCACAATCGAATAGAGAGAGAGAGAATGAGATCATCGCCTCTTCCATCTCCCACGTGAACGTTAGCTGTGCTTTCTTGGTCTTGCAGAAACATGTTAGGCAGAAAATCTCAGAATTTCAGTCATGTGTTCCTTTTGATACGTAGGTGGTCTGGCATCCTGATGTACGTGATACATCGCTGAAATTTTAATGGCGGTCGCTCATACTGCGTGTGAGCTACGATATTCAGCAGCCTTCGGTGGGGACGCTATGAGCCAATGGACTTGTGTTTTTCCTCCAGGTGCAATGACCTTTTATTGACCGGAGTCCTCCAAGGACACATTCAAGTCTCCATCCCTCTCACGTCGGTCTGTCCCAGCTGAGTAACAGTATCTACAGGTCACTCTCTTCCCGTAGACGCGTTCTAGGAAAGCAGCAAGAACCTCAACATTTGCTGTATGAAATAATTTTTGTCCATTGCATATTCTCATTAAAATTAAACGAATATTTACATTGGCATCACAGCCTTTCTTAGAACCTTGTGTATGTTATAAAAATTATCTAAAGAAAATATATTTTAATAATGTATAATTATGTATTATGCATTTCTTTTTTCAATCTTGCTTGCACTTCACTTTCTAATATTTCTTCCTTTCTCCAACTTTTTAGAAATGCTAATATTTAGAATAAAACACCAAACCAGAGAAGAGTCGAAAATGTTGTTCTGGACTGGCATGTGATAGCCACCACAATTTTCGTAAGTAGAGTGTATATACATCAAGTTTGTAATCGTACAGCTAATTTAGTATTATAAAGTGGAATTGTATAAAACACTATGTAGAATAATTGAAATAGAGGGAACAGACATTACAACATTGTAGTATGAATATATTTAATCACGTTTACAGATATAATTATAACACTATGTATATTTATAGCCACTGATGATGCCCCACTCCAAACGGGCGAAACGCGTCTGGTGAAACAACATTAAGAAAAACAGTTGTTAAAATACTGTCTAATTCAAAAACATTTATGCAAGCAACTGTGGAACATGACCAACAACAAAGTTATTATTTCCAGTTCAAGCCCCCTTTTTGTTTCCAACCACCAGAAT
This sequence comes from Vandiemenella viatica, assembly GCA_031002005.1. Classification (NCBI taxonomy): domain Eukaryota; kingdom Metazoa; phylum Arthropoda; class Insecta; order Orthoptera; family Morabidae; genus Vandiemenella; species Vandiemenella viatica. The sequence goes on along the minus strand of JARYHS010008074.1, from coordinate 281,807,932 downwards.
TTCTCTCTTCTCCTCGTTAATGACCAAACTTTTTTTTTTTTAACATTCCGTTCCTCATCTCTATATATTTTTTCATATTTTCCACTTCTCAGAAAACCATCATATCACCTACAAATAACTTGGTATTAATGACCCAAATCAATTACTCCCTTTATCTTCCTCACAATCCACGATCTACACTGAAAGCAGCACACTTCCTTATTTTACCCTTTGATTGTTTGGAACCAATTAGTATTTGATATTAATAAGAAATTTTGTTACATTACGTGAAACGTCTGCGACTTTAGTACCAAAAATCTTTTAAGTGACATATACTACCCTTTTATCTTTCTCTTGTGGTATGACAAAATCACCACACGTATTATCTTAATTTTTTTTAATGTCTATATAAATATTTACTACCAACATTGCAGGAATTTTGAAATCAAATTCTGCAATGAGAGGTTGGCTTAACAACTGTCACTGTAAAAAGGTTTTTGACTGATGAACTGAGGAATGAAAATCAACGATAAAATACCTGAAAATCACCGCTTTACGATTACGGAACTCTCGTTTCATTTCCACCAAATTTCACGAAGTTTACTTCATGAAATTGTATCCGGTAAACTTAATTGTCACAAGTTTTGTGTTAGATGGGAGCTAAAAATCTTGACGGAAGATCACAAAAAATAGCGCCTTGCTGCAACGCTGAATTTCCTCGAAGCCAGCGGCAAGGATGGTAACGCACTTCTCTATTGTGTGGTAACGGGAGAAGAGACATGTGTAAAAGGCCCTTTAGACGACACGACCTGGCCTCCCTAAATCATGGCCACGCCTCTTCGGCCCTGAAATCGGTTCGTCTAAAGTAAGCTCCTGGTCACGTTTTTGCGGCGAGTCCAGGCAGGGAGGACGGGTGGAAATTCCATCCGATTTAGGGCAAAAAGGTGGGGGTAAGACGGACCCCCACCACTCTGCCCTGAAAACTGGCCGTGTAAAGCCTCGCCCGGTTGTGCTCACACTGCCTGGTTCCCCGTTTTCTATTATTTTGAGAGGGATGCATCCGATAATCAACAAAAAGAAGTATTGACAGAGTTGCTGGAGGTGTACAAGACACACAACTTTTTATGGGACATCTCGTATTGGGTTGCCAACTAATTACAAAAAATGTATTTTTGCCTTTTGAAGAGGAAAATAAAAAGTATATGATAGGGAAAAAAAGTATTTTTAAATGTAGTTATTTATTGTCTTAAAATCATATATTTTCGGGCCTAATTTATGGTTTCATTTCAAAGTGATACATTTAGGGCCAAGTTCTAAATTTAGTAATATAAATAAATGAAAACTAATTTTTAAATTTAAGGACGCTCTGTTTCTCCCTTCCCACCATCTTGCATTTATTTCGCTCTATCATAAATACTAACATGTCGTTTGGAAATTAATTGAATTGTATAGTTTACCCAAAGTAAATTATTTCCGCACACTTTATGGTTAGGATAACGTATACCGGTCAAAAATAAAGTATCATACTCACAATATTCTCAAAATTACTTAAAAGCGATGTTGACTGACTTAACTGTCTAGTACCAGGTGACGCAATAGTAAAACCCACAGTGCAAATAGGATATGTGAAAACTGTGTCCAGTGAAATTTGCGGCCAACCTAAAATCTGTGAAATCTGCGGCCAATACCTGTTCTCTTTGTGTCACTGCCGGGCCGTCCTAATCACTTTAGACGACCCGATCTGGTCTCACAAAATCGTGGCCTGGAAGTTTTTACGTGAACAAATAGAACGGAAGCTAGTCAGCGTCATTTTACATTACACGGCCGAAACAGCCAAACTAGTTTCTATTTAAAAAAAAAAAAAAAAACAAACAAGCAAATGTTTCGAATTAAAAAGAACATCACCTTGTTTCGCAAGTTAAGTATTCTTTCTTAGAATTTTTTCGCAATCGTTTCTGAAAGTTGAATTTTTTGCTGATCTGCAACACTGTTCGGAGACTCCACTGCGGTACTAACCAGGTTGGGCTGGCCAAGGTCGTCTAAGGGCACATGTCAATTTTCATGAAGTTTACGGGAATCAATAAAAACACAATAATTCTATTAAAATTTATTTAAAAAAATATTTTTACTGCAACTAATGAAGTAACATATAATAATACACTTTTGACGTACATTTGGAACTTATTGTGTACATTTTGTGTTTTCTATAGATTTTTAAGTAACCCGGACATGTGCCCTTTTAATAATAAATCAAGGGGAAAAATAAAATATTACTTTTTTCACATTTTGTCTATTATGTATGGATATTTTGTTTGTTCGAACAGTACATGTAAACTAAAAGTTTAAAAAAGTTGTATTATATGAAATTACATTTAATTTACCATTGAAATTACCGTATTTTTGCACAAAATCCACCAGCTTATATATTTTACTTTACGTAAGTAATCATCATCAGAATCATTCTCGGCAGATGGCCACATTATAGCATCATGGAAAATGGCATATGTTCTTCAGGAACATATTGTAGCAGTTTCGTAACGTCATCCTTTTTTTTTTTTTTGGCATTGATGGGATTCATGTCTGCAAAAGTTTTTGCGTTAGGACTTAGGAAGCTCAATACCTGTGTTGCTCAGTTTTTATTATTATTATTATTTCTCCAATTTTATCATAATCTAAACGGACTCCCTCATTCATTTCATAATAGTAGTGTTCTGATATTTTAAACAACTCGCGCTGTCGTTCCTTCTTTCCCAACGTTTTTTGATTTCGAGCTTCACTTCGGAGCACATACTTTTTAAAGTGCTAGGTCCATCACTTGTTAAACTCTAGGATGCTGTCACTGCCTCCAAAAAAAAAAAAAAAAAAAAAAAAAAATTGTTTAAATTGCCCCTTCATTTGCACCATTTACAGACGATTCATTAATAATTTTTGAATATTGATCAGGTGTGTAGATTCTGTCCACTCTTGTTAATCGTCTCTTGATAACAGCAAAGATACGATCACTTGGGAGAAAACTGTGACCCCTCACTGGAAAATATTGCTTGATTGTTACTTTATGTATGAGGGAAAGGCCAAATAGAAATCGTAAAACGATATGATTCTTGTTCTGCCCTGTATATCCGTTGGAAAAAGATGGGTTTCTTCTGCAGTTTGGGGGATGAAAAGTGCTATGAAATGATTACGGAAAGAGGTAACTTCATTCCCTCCTTTTTTCGCAGTGCCTTCATGGTAGGTATAGATTTTGCTTGCTATGGTTTTCAAGTCATAAATGCAAAAACAGTTAACCCACAACTACCGATAGTAGAATATTTTTTTCTGCACTGGTAATGTGAGGGAAAGGGAGATTTTGCATGAAATCTGCTACGTATCTGGCTCGTTATGACAATTCTTTTCTACGTCTTTTAAGGCAGAATAAAACTTGTGTTTTAATAACAATTATAAACTATAAAACATCTGTTGTGTTAGCTGTTTAGAAGCATAGGCTGCAAACGTAGCACTCCGCTCAGAGCGCCGGCGGGGCGGCAGCCTATTCAATAAAAAAAAAAAACCACCGATTTCATACTGCTACTGCATTGTTGAGAGTTATGGTCGCAGATTTCACTGGTCGCAAATTTCACTGGGCTCAGTTTTCGCGACACCGTGCAAATAATGCAATTCCCAAAGAATTTATTTTGAGGTCCCTTCTTATCCAGTTATTTGTTCTCTCACAAAAATCTTTATGGTTTTGAAATTGTTCTGGTTTTTCAGTTTTGATTCCTTTGGAGTTACTGGTGTATCAATTACCACTATCGCAAACAGAATCTGAATTACTTGCCATTTTAAACAATGTAAAAGAAAAAATGCATATGAAAACTCCAACCTCAAAACGACGAGAAACAGAAGAAACCACAAATTCTCCACTTATCAATCCACCGTTCCGTTCAGAAATAGCGGCGAGCGAACACAATTCGACTGGAATACAACAATATGAATAATCCGCTATTATTGCCTCGACTGCGATCAAAGGATGCGAACGAACTAAATATCTCTGGCCGATAGGCAATTTTCGTTTCAGGATGTTGTGAAACTAGCAGAACGACGTTCAGTTACATGTATTGTATATTTTATTGGTAGGAAAAAGAATAAAGTATGATACTTTTTAATAAAATATGGTTGGCAACCCTAACGTCACATGCCGTCTATCATAACAAAGACGCGAGAAATGAGGCATTCATGTCATCCGCTAGAAATTCCGTAAATCTTCACCATCGAACAACATCTAATACTGTGACTGAACGTATGCCTTTTGTAAATATAATTGCTAGGCACAGACTTTTCTTTTTCCTAGTATTTTCGCACAATGTCAAGCAGTCAGAGTTAACCAAGAATCTGTGGTTTTGTTAAATATGGGGCCATACATATTAAATTTAAATATTAGAACATTAACAAAATTTGTAACCAGCTAATTTTGTTACTAGTATTACTATTAAATTGAACAAGATGGATATACGCGTGGTGCTAGTGCGATAGCAACCAGATCGGACCGGCCGACGGGTCGTCTAAATAAAACGCTCTGTCGACGGGAGGAATCGGGAACGGGAACGGGACCAGGCGATCGGGAACGGGTCGTCTAAATGGGTCTTTAAGCATGTCAATTGTGAAACATAAAGACAGTCCGGACAATGGGCGCACACGAGTTCTCCCAAAAAACTAATAAAATGTTTGCAAACGTAGTCAGCCAGAAAGATTATGGAAAATGTGTTTTGGGAAGCTGAGAGGATGCTTCTGGTTGACTTCCTCGAACGTGGCGAACTCAGAAAGTATTGTGAAAAATTGACAAAACTAAGGCTAGCGATACAAAATAATCATCGGGGGAAAACTGTGCTCAAAAGTGTAATTTCTTCACAACACACACCCATACGGGGCTAGTCATACCCGTCAGCTCTTGGATGGTTTTGGATGGGAGGTGTTTGATCACCGACCGTACGGTCCGGATCTGGCGCCGAGCCATTACTATCTTTCCCAGCGATGAAGATCTGACTCGCAACTCAGCGCTTTGACTAGGACGCAGAACTTCATGGCGGTATAAACCAATGGTTGAAATCTAAGAAAACAGATTAGTACAAAGACGGAACTAAAATCTTTGTGCATCGTTATGATAAGTGCCTAAATTTAAATGGCGACTACGTAGAAAAATAGTATAAGATTGTCCATTTCGAATGTATCAAATATACTTTTTCTTATTTGGTTAGTTTTTTATTTCAAAAAGTAAGTTACTTTCTGGGCAACCCTCGTAGTAAATGAATGACATGCTATATAGGGGCTAGACTGCCAGAAAACGTTAAAACCTACAATCGTTTTCGGAAGAAGTCCTGAAACTATGTCTCACTGACATTAAAATAAAATTGAAAACACAATCTTTTAACACATGGCGTACTGTCAAAAGTACAACACAACCATCTCGATTGAAAGATAGCGGTGGCTTAGTCCGGTCAGAATCTATGACTACTGACCGGCTAAAAGGAGCTAGTCGATAGAAATACGGTCTGTTTGAACACCGCCAGCCTATTATGCTCCATTCCAACAGCTTCTTCTGCCATAATTTGAACAAGGTCAGTTATTGAAACTAAAAACGTTGCTGCAGGCAAAGCTGACAGCTTCATCTACTGCCTCATTCCTCCACATTACCAAATTGTTATCCCCGTGGAATACGACCTCGTTTCCTCAGGAGTGAGGGATACGATTTGTTGGATTCGTACTTCCCACAAAGTGACATTAGCTAAATAAAACACAGTACGAGGAGAATTTTGAACTATTGTAACGCCTGATATAATGGATCAGATTTAATGCAGCTTAGTATTCTGCAGTACACATATTGTAAGCGTTATCGAGTCTGTAAGCTATTGGTCGCTAGTGAGAAAACAATTCTACATCAAAATCAGACAGCTTGATTTGAATAGTTAGCATAAAGAGTTGTTTTCTTTTACAGTACTTAATTTTTTAATAAATGTACGTGGCCCTCAGTACATACATTATTGGACTTTGATCAGTCTAAGATGACATAGAATATCTTAAAAAATGAATAAATGTCCTTGGTCAGTCCCTTATTGAGGAAAAATTGCATTTCGATGCCATATTTTCCCAAAAATAGCTTTTGTGCGTTCAGCATTGCACCGAGTGTACTTTGTAGGAACTAACGTTAACGGAAGAATTAATGACAGACTTGATAATTGGACTAGGTCGACTGGAAAAAAATTTGTCAAGTCCTATCTCATGAGTACGTGTCACCTGATACTAACATAAATTGTTTTTTCCCATCCTCAGCATAACCTCTGGGTATTGGGATAGTACGATGTTGAACGGTAGCTAGAGTAATTATCGCGTAGCATTTTAAAATAACTCGTTCGAGGTGATCAGAATGTAGTGTAGTCGCAATAAATTGTAGCAGGCAAAATCGATCAGCAACCGACGACTCGCTAAATAAACACTTTAAAATTTTACTGGTCTTGTCTTCCAGCTCGGGTAATGAACTGATTCTATCATCAAAAACAAGACCTGAAAACTGTACCTTTTAAACAACATCCACACTGTGTGACGCTATCGATGATTTGTGAAGTAGTTATAATTATAAAGAATTGAGTTCTTTCGATTCAAACTCAGTTTATTGTATAATTTTTTAATCCACTAGGGATTACATCGCAATTGGGTAATCTCCGAAGATGCAGGTTCTTTTAGGCAATGATAATCACAAGCACCAGATCTACGCTTCTACGCCGATAGCTCCCATCTCTTGAGTATTTATTTCCATAGCAACCTATGTCGTCTTGCTTTTCTCTAAGAGTACATATTATTAAATTTCATCCTTGCTCAAGAAGCTAAATATTATGTTCTTTTTTAAACAAATATTTCCGTTATGTCACAACTGTATTCTTTAAGAACTACCGCGGCTCCGCTATTACTACTAATCTGTATGTAAACACCTTTTCCTCCCATTTAAAAATTTAGAAACAGTTTTTAAAGACGCTTCGAAGTTTGGATGCATAGGCGGCGAAATTATCTACAAAGAGTACTCGATGAGACCCCGAACTTTTTTTGGCATCGATGTTGAGGTCATTAGGGGCGCAAAGAACAGGAAGGAATTCGGCTATTGCCTTTTGAGGGAATCATCCCAGCATTTGCCTGCAGTGATTTCGGGAAACCATACAAAACCGAAATCTGGATGGCCTAACGGAGATTCGAACCCGCATCCTCGTGAATTGCAGGCTAGAACCTTAACTGCTAATTCACCATAACAAATTGTGATACGGAATGTAGTAAAATAAATAATTTTATGTTTTACATTGTATTGCAAAGTAGTAATTTTTTTTAAAGTATAGGAAACATACAAAGCATAATTATTTAGTTCCACATCCTTAATGAGACATTCCTCAATGGAGTAGAAAATTTTCTTTTAACACTTCCTTAGAATCTTATATATTTTCTGCAACGTTCTCATTTCAATATCTCCTCACAGTAAACTACTTCTATCTTCCTTGTTTAAGCTACACGTTACGAAGATGCTATTCTCTATTTCTTTGATACGGAGATCGTTGGATGCCGTAAATGCCAGAGGCGCTACAGTTACGCGCGTCTGTCAATATACTCGTAATGAGGAATATTGTAATTACTCTTAAATTAGGGCGTAACCGCACAGAATTACATGTTTCTAAGAGATCCCATTTCGGTAGCGTCTCTTGCGGAATTTAAAATGTTTCAAAGAGGTAAAGTGCCCTGTGTGTCTGGCCGCTATTATGAATAAGCAGCTGTGGTACCTGGTTTTAAGGGTCGATGCGCTGCTTTCTTCTCACTCGTTAGTGAATCTCTTTGAGATAGCATCTGCCTGTCTGTTGCTTGTAATTACTGTGCGAGCTGAGAGCCACTTCATTAATGAGAACAGCTTGCTAGGCTGCAAGGTGTTCACCTGTACCTCTCTGTTAGCCCGACATTAAACAATAAAAGTGAGAGCGTTAATAAAGGCGAGGCATCAACAAGGCAACAAACTTTCAAATATAGTAAGAAAAACAATAAACCTTTGTGATAAAGCAAACATGAATAGCATGTTTCAAATAACAAGAATATGTTAAAAGAATATCAGCATAAAGAGGAAATCAGATTTCAAGACACGAAAACTGGTGCATACCACGCATGCAAAATTTCTGATAACCTCAAATAGAATTAAAATGCTAAAATTTTAATATACGAATAAAGAAGCATAATTTATAAATCAAATAAAAACCGTATTGCTATGATAGAACTAGAGAATCATGAGACACGAACATCAATTAAAAAAAAAGGACTTAGGAAAAGTTACAGTGTACTCTTATTGCCTTACAACCTATATGCGTGTAGAGAAAACTGAAAATGAACCTGATAGGTGAGCGCTTAACACTCTGACATGACATGAAGAAATAAATTTGTATGAGAGTATTAAAAACAGAAGGGATCATATCGTGGATCTCTTTTAAGAAGTGCAGAGTTGACTAATTTGTCAGTAGAAGTATCAGTTTGGCGGAGTAACTGTAAAATATAGCAAATAATACACTGTATTAAACAAATAATTGAGGATCTAGGCTGCAACGGGTATCTATACTCTTATATATCTGTAAGCAAGCTGCGTTTGTCTCTTTACTGTAACGGGTATCGCGCAATAAGTACCGCAGCAATTTAGATGTGGTTTTAACATTTTTAGAACAAATGGTGCCAGTTAAAATCTGGGAAAAATGCTAATAACTTATATGTACCACGGGAGGCAGCAAACAATTAAAAACCTCTATATTTGGAAAATTGTGGGCTGCCGATCATAGTGCACTTCAGAAGCGCACTCCTTTCGAAATAATCTCACAAAACTTTCGATTCAATTTTATTTTTTTACTTTTGTTACTCAGTTTTCTGGACCGCAGTGCTTAAAATAAACGGAATACGCGAATTAAACGTAATAAGCATTGACTTGCATAGCAACAGGTAAGCTAACATGCGAAATGCGTTACATTACTATGTAATGGTAGACATATATTATCTCTGGTAGACAGTTAACAGTTGTCTCTGGAACAATATGGTCGCTAAACGTTGTACATTAATAAGCAAATATTTCTTCTTTATATATCATTATGGTTAAGAAAATCAGGATTTTTTTCTCGAAGATAGATGCATGAAAAACAGCTACCATAAATATCAACAGGTAACAATACATTTTCCCCACAATGACTTGTGCAGAACTTTCCATATTTCTACGCACGTTACTCGATTAATATATATTTCGTGGCTATAAAGTGCAAATATTCGTCACTAATATCGCCCAAGGAACGTGTGTACAAATTTTGGCTGCTGTTCAAACCACGGCCACTAAAATAAACTTATTTCTATTAAATAAATCTCATAACCCAGATTCTGCAATGTTTATCACCATACGTGCTTTGGGTTAATGACGTTAGCAACATGGCACGAGTGAAACTAAAAATCTTAAAACGTTATGCCACACCGCGTAAATAACAATAAAACTAATTCCATCATGCCTTATGATCTAACAAAGCGAGTCAGTTGTCAGTCTGGTCCAGGCTGCATTTTAACCTAACCACAAATCTGGCTATTGATTCTTTTCGTAAATCATAGCTTCTGGTCACAACCGCATTAATACACATCGATTCTTGAAACTTTGGAATTACTTACATGCGGGTGAGTAATTTGGTGTCACTGAAAACGAAGGAAATTAAAAATAATTCGTAACGTGTAAGATTAGTTTTAGTACGTACTATTTTAAAACAGAAATAATTGATCGAATCAACATACCGTCAAAATAAAACCAATATCCAATCAGAAAAAAATATGCTGTTATTATTATTAATAAAGAAAACTGCGCTAAATAAATTTACGGCACCACGGTTATCGTGAAATTCTCCATATGTGAATTTAAAAGTAAGATATTTTTTTTTTAGCTAAGTTAAATATTACAGAAATAATATGTTTGGTTATGTCCATAGGTACATTCTCGCGAAAGATTATGCTTAGCTATGTAATCCCAGCCAAAGTTTACACATAAAATCCCAGCAAAAGTTTACACTTAGTGCTTATAATTTCAGCTGTGTTAACTATTATATATCGATATAAATTTGCGGCATCACGGTTATCGTGCAGTCATCCATTTTTAGCAAAGTTAAATTAATATAAATAATTACCACCAGAGATACACCATTACCAAAGTTTATACTACATTTCAATCTAACTACTTCAGTTCTGAAATACCGTGAAGGAAAATGGTTCAAAATGTGGGTAGTTGTATAAAAGCCATCAAAAAAAAAAAAAAAAAATAAAAAAAAAAAATACTTGTTATTACTCACGGATTAGGAATGTATTTATTCGTTTATGTTATTAAGAAAAGGGATTCTACGATTATCGTGGCGCTGCAATTTGATGATGGATTCTTATGTAACTCGACGAGACAAATTGAAAGTAAAGAGTAAAACATTTTGGTATCTCGCTTAGTGCTCGAGATATTGTATCTGAAAAGTGAGGAGGTTAGAGTGAAATCCGGCATGGACCAGAAAAAAATTCACCGAAACCACTATATCTACACAATGGAAATGCTTCATAGCTGTTTTATTAACCGACTTCAAAAAAAAGGAGGAGGTTCTCAGTTCTTCTGTATTCTTTTTTTTTTTTTTTTGAATGCATTTTCAGCGATATCTTCGCCAATTTTGAACCGATTTAAATGAAATTTTTTTTATTGGGTAGGGTATACCTCCAAAGTGGTCCCATAGGAATTTTATATAGAAACCTACATTTTTTATCCGATTTCGGTGGAACTTTGGACATGTATAGTCAAAAATTAAGAGAAAAATACTGTCAACTTTTGGTTTGAAAAAACTGAACCCCTCTCCCCCTATCCACCCCCTTAATTTTTGCCAATTTTCTTTATTCAAAGCTACAGTCGACACCATTTAACTGATTTCCATTAAAGTTGGCAATTGCATCTGGTTTCTCATGGAGAAGGTTTATGACCAAAAAAATAATAAACCACCCCTCTCCCCTTTACACCCCTTAATTTTTTAGAAACCTACATTTCTTATCTTATTTTTATTGAGCTTTGCCCATGTATACACAGACGGAAAAAAAAATCCCAACACCAAGAAAAAATTATTGTAGAGTAATGAAATTTGGACAATGCATTTGTCAAGTTAACATGTTTAATTGATTAAATTTTCAAGATCACAGGTTAATTTAAGCTCAAGAAAATGCATTTCAAATGTGAAATACTGTTAAATTAATAGCCGGTGTAACCTCCAGAATTTTGAATGCAAGCCTGCAAACGTGAATGCATTGTGTCATACAGGTTTCGAATGTCACTTTGTGGTATGGAGTTCCATGCTTGTTGTACTTGTGCTGTCAATACTGGGACGGTCAGTGCTGGCTGTGGATGATGCTGGAGTTGTCGTCCAATGATATCCCATACGTGTTCAATTGGAGACAGATCTGGTGATCTCGCAGGCCAAGGTAACATGTCGACACTCTGTAGAGCACGTTGCGAGACAACAGCGGTATGAGGGCGAGCGTTATCCTGTTGAAAAACTCCCCCTTGAATGCTGTTCATGAATGGCAGCACTACAGGTTGAATTACCAGACTGACGTACAAATTTGCAGTCAGTGTGTTTGGTATAACCACAAGAGTGCTCCTGCTGTCATAGGAAATTGCTCCCCAGACCATGACTCCAGCCCTGTAGCGTGCAATCCACTGACTACAAGCCATCGCCGTTTGCGACTCCAGTGGTGTCAAGCCAGAGCTCATTGGAGGACGGAGTGGAGATCTGTTGTGTTTTCTGATGAAAGCAGGTTCTGCCTTGGTGCCAGTGATGGCCGAGTGTTGGTCAGAAGGAGGCCAGGGGAACGCCTGCAACCAAACTGTCTGCGGCCTAGACACACTGGACCTACACCTGGAGTCATGGTCTGGGGAGCAATTTCCTATGACAGCAGGAGCACTCTTGTGGTTATACCAAACACACTGACTGCAAATTTGTACGTCAGTCTGGTAATTCAACCTGTAGTGCTGCCATTCATGAACAGCGTTCAAGGGGGAGTTTTTCAACAGGATAACGCTCGCCCTCATACCGCTGTTGTCTCGCAACGTGCTCTACAGAGTGTCGACATGTTACCTTGGCCTGCGAGATCACCAGATCTGTCTCCAATTGAACACGTATGGGATATCATTGGACGACAACTCCAGCATCATCCACAGCCAGCACTGACCGTCCCAGTATTGACAGCACAAGTACAACAAGCATGGAACTCCATACCACAAAGTGACATTCGAAACCTGTATGACACAATGCATTCACGTTTGCAGGCTTGCATTCAAAATTCTGGAGGTTACACCGGCTATTAATTTAACAGTATTTCACATTTGAAATGCATTTTATTGAGCTTAAATTAACCTGTGATCTTGAAAATTTAATCAATTAAACATGTTAACTTGACAAATGCATTGTCCAAATTTCATTACTCTACAATAATTTTTTCTTGGTGTTGGGATTTTTTTTTCCGTCTGTGTACTTTAAAGCAAAGAGAAAAATCCTGTCATTTGGTCTCCCAAAGCTCAACCCCCTCCCTTTTTCCACCCCTTTAATTATTGTCAATGTTCTTCATAAAAAGCTACACTCAACACTGTTTGACCGATTATCATCAAGATAGATAGATAGATAGATAGATAGATAGATAGATAGATATGTTCACTTTGATCCCATGTGAGAATAATCTCGGGGATGTGGAACAGTACATACACTTATTAGTAATGTCAATATTACTATACAATTGATAATATTATATATTGACAAGAAGTTAGTTATGACCCATTAGTATAACCAATATTTCCTGTAATCTACAAATACAATCCCAAGTTAGTTAATACTTATTATGTGGAACAGTGTATAAACTTGTTACCAGCATCCAACAACCAGTTATTTTCTTACCAACCAGTTACCACAACTCATAAGCAGTCAATTACTTAAAAACCTGTTAGTATCATAATTTTTACAGCAGTTTTTGAGTGCATGCTATCCCATGTTAGTTACTATATATGAGTGAAGTTTTGTAAACAGTGTAATAACTTCATTTGTCAAAAGTTTCAACAGAAAGAAAAACCATATATCATTTTAGTAATTGTGGACAACTTTGTCACCTTTCCCTTCCATACACCATATATACTATTTTATCAGTCATTCTTAGTTACCAAATTCCAAGAAGAAAATTCTTTTACAGAGTAAAATTGATTCTGAAGCAGAAACTCTTTCAGTTTGGAGTTAAAGTAGTTGGGTTTTTGTATATAACATTTAATTTCTGTTGGTAAGACATTGAATAAGGAAGCTCCAGTAAATGTTAATCCTTTCTGTACAATTGACAGTGATTTGTAATCCTTGTGAATATTATATTTATTCCTAGTATTATGGCTATGTATGTCAGCATTAAGATTGAAGTGTTCAGGATTTTCCACTACAAATGATAGTACAGAGTATACATATTGTGCTGGCATTGTTAGAATACCCAGGTTTTTAAATAGATTTCTGCACGACGTCTGTGGGCTTGCTCCAAAAATAGTTCTTTTAGCACGTTTTTGCAATTTAAATACCCTCTGTGCTTGTGACGAGTTTCCCCAGAATGAGATGCCATAAGTGAGCAGGGAATGAAAATATGCAAACTATACTAACTTTCTGGTTTCTATATTAGCTATTCTAGATATTACTCTAAGTGAAAATGTTGCAGAATTCAGTTTTTTGAGAAGTTGTTGAATATGCTGTTTCCAGTTTAATTTGTTATCTATACATACACCCAGGAATTTTGTGAAATTACTTTCATTGATTGCTTTTCCTTCTGATATCACATTATAGCTGTCCTTTGTTTTATTTTTTGTAACAAACTGAAGTAACTGTGTCTTTTCTACATTAAGTATTAGTTTGTTGGCACTAAACCACCTGTTAATTTTCTTTATACCAGGTAGCATCATTTGCTGTGTTTTCGAGGTTTCGTGCTGATGGGTCTTTCAAAGATATGCTGGTATCATCTGCAAAGAGCACCATGTGTTAATTATCACCTAGTATATGTGGGAGATCATTTATATAGATTAAGAACAGCAGAGGGCCAAGAATTGAGCCCTGAGGCACACCACATTTAACTACACCCCATTCTGAGTTTATAACGTTTCCTGTATTAGCATCTTTCAGTGATACACATTGCTTTCTATTTTCCAGGTAAGATTTAAACCAAAGTCCTGGCTTACCACTAACTCCATAGTGGTCTAATTTACCTAGTAGAATCTCATGATCAACACAGTCAAAAGCCTTAGCAAGATCACAGAATATACCTAGGGAATTTAATTTTTTATGCATTGATTCCAGTATGTTGTTTACAAAAGCAAAAATTGCTGAATCTGTTGAAACGCCTTGTCTAAAACCAAACTATAGTTTACTGAGTAGGTCATTCTTTTGTAGATGTGCATACACCCTTCTGTACATTGCTTTTTCAAAGATTTTTGAAAATGCTGGTAGAAGTGAAATGGGTCTGTAATTCTCAATTTTTGAGGTATCACCCTTTTTATAAAGCGGTTTGATTATTGACTTCTTGAGTGAGTCAGGGAAGATACCTTCTTCAAAAGAACTATTACAAATATGACTAATAACTCTACCAATGGTGGTGTTACATTGTTTCACTACATGGGTTGAAACCTCATCATAACCAAATGACTTTTTATTTTTGAGGGATTTAATAATTTTTTCAATTTCATTTTGACTGGTGGGAAATAGAGACATAGGTGCTGTTTTTGGTGACAAGGATTTAAGTATTGCTATAGCATCCATATTCCCAATTTATTTTCCTTTTATTTTTTCAGCAACTGTTAAGAAGTAGTTATTGAAAGCACTTCCTACATAAGAGGGGTCATTTACAAGTTTATCATTAACGCTTATAGATATAGGTTTGTGTTCAGGGGATGATACAGTTGTTTCCCTTTTAATAATGTTCCAAACACTTTTTATCTTATTATCTGAACTACTAATCTCATCATTTATGGCCAAACGTTTAGATTCTTTTATTACTTTGGTTAAAATTCTACAGTATGTTTTGTAATGTTGTTTGAGAAGCCTATTATCAGTATTCCTAACTTTTACATATAATTCACTTTTATGTCTGCAAGATGTTTTAATACCAACTGTAACCCAATTTTTGTTTACTCGTTTTTGACCAATTGGAGCTAGTTTTGTAGGGAGACACCTTTCGTAAATTTCCAAAAACCTTTGGTGAAAGTAATTGAATTTATTATTTACCCCTTTTAATTTATAAACAGTGCTCCAGTCCTCATTGAGAAGTTCATCATTTATTGTTTTTATTGAATTGTTCTTTAATGGCCTAACTCTGAGAAATCCTTTCTTTTTGTTATTTTCATTTCCCACAACATCCAAAGTAATTATTTGAGCATTATGGTCTGACAAACCATTTTCCATTGGGATTGTTCCATGTATTTCTAATTTATTGGGCTCTACAAAAATGTTATCAATAATGGTACTACTATTTTTTTGTGTTCTAGTTGGGAAATTTACAGTTTGATAGAGATTGAATGATCTAAGCATTCCTAGAAGATAATCTGTCTGGTTACATTCTAAAGCAAAATTTATGTTGAAGTCTCCACAGAGGATAATTTCCCTTTTAGTTCGTGATAAATTTATTAGAACCGCTTCAAGTTTATTACAAAATTTACTGAAGTCTCCTGTGGGAGCCCTATAAACTGTCAGCACTATAAAATATTTGTTTTCTAATTTTAACTGTATTGCACAACATTCAAAATCTTGTTCTATACAGTATTTACTTACATCTAACGATTTTGTCTCAGTATTTTCTCTTACATATATTGCTGCACCACCCATTCTCATCTCTGACCTGCAATAACATGAAGCTAATCTATATCCAATAAAAGGGAGGAAACATATTTCAGAATTCTTTAGATGATGTTCTGTCAGACATATGATATTTATGCTAAGATTCAATGATTTTTGGGTTTCTTCTATAGATATTATCAACTCATCAAGTTTGCTTGCGATACCCCTAATGTTCTGATGGAACAAAGCTATTTTAGACTGACACTCTTTATTTTTGACTGTAATGTCATTATGTACATTTCTTAAATAACTCTTCCTACTATTGAAATTTGGCCTAAAAAAGACTGAGTCCTACCACCAATTACCACTGGGATGGGGTTCACATCCAATCTGCCTCTCCTGATGCTACTGGCAATCATTTGCGTTAGCCTCTGCTTGCCCCGAACATTCAGGTGGAGTCCATGGGAGGTATGGTCACTCCGTGTTATGCAAGAAATGTAATTTTTCGTGGAGAATCTGACCAAAAAATAAATAAATAAAAAACCACCCCTCTCCCCTTTACACCCATTAATTTTTATACGAACCCACATTTTTTATCCGATTTCGATGAAACTTTGGACATGTATAGTCAAAAATAAAGAGAAAAATACTGTCAACTTTTGGTTTGAAAAAACTGAAACCCTCTTCCCATATCCACCCCCTAAACTTTTACCAATGTTCTTTATACAAAGCTACAGCCGACACCATTTAACTGGTCTCCATTAAAGTTGGCATATACGTGTAATTTTTCATGGAGAAGGTTTCTGACCAAAAAATAAATAAATAAACCACCACACGTCTCTCTTTACACCACTTAATTTTATAGAAATCTACATTTCTTATCTGATTTTTATTGAACTTTGCCCATGTATACTTTTAAACAAAAAGAAAAATCCTGTCAACATTTGATTTGCCAAAGCTCAACCCCTTTTCCTCCTTCAGCCCCATTAACTTTTTTCAATGTTCTTTATAAAAAGCTACAGTCGCGATCGTTTGACCGATTGCCATGAATGTTGGTGCTTATAAATTTTTTTCACGAAGAAGGTGTCTGACCAAAAGATCTCAAAACCACCCCCTTTCCCCATTAAACCGCTTAATTTTTATACACAGCCATAGTTTTTATCTGGTTTAGACAGAACTTAGCAAATTTTTAGTATAAAACAAAGGGAAAAATAATTCCAACTCTTGATTTGTAAAAACTGAACCCCTCTTTCCGTTTACACCCCCTTGATTCACGTCAATTTCTTTTTAGAAAGCTACAGTCGACACCATTTGACCGATCTTTATGAAAGTTGGCACATATATATGTAATTTTTTTATGGATAAGATGTCTGACCAAAAAATAAAAAAAACTACCCTAGCTACACTTCCGTTAATATTTGTATAAAACCCTCATTTCAGTCCAGTTCGATGGAACTCCGCATGCGTATACTTTAAAATAAATAGAAAAAGAAAAATACTCTCCACAAAACTTTCACAAAAACGCAAACCCTATCCCCTTTTCTACCCCTTTAATTACTGTCAATGTTCTTTATACAAAGCTACCTTTTCATTCTGATTTTGAAGGAAATATGCACATGTATACTGCAAAACAAACAGAAAAATACTGTCTATATTTGGTTTCGAGAGTCCAAACTTCTCTCCTTCCTATCCATAATTCAATCTACAGTTTCTATCCGATTCTGAAGGAAATTTGCACATGTATACTTTAAAACACACAGAAAAATTGTGTTTAAATTAGTTTGCAGAAGCCCAACCGCTCTTCCTTTCTACCCCCACCCCTCCTAATTTCCCATATTCTTGATAGATACCAACAGTTTTAGCAGATTTACATGGAACACTGCACATGTATATTAAAAACAAAGAGAAACATAGTGTCTACATTCTGTTTACAAAACCCTACCACTCACTCCCTTACCCCATTTAATTTTTGCAAATATTCTTTATACAAAGCTACAGTTTTTATCTGGTTTCAATGGAAATTAGCACATGTATACTTTAAAACATAGAGAAATATACTTCACAAAAACCAAACTACTTTTCGTCTCCACACCCCTTAATTGTTTTTTATACATACCTACAGTATTATCTGATATCAATAGAAATTTACAAACATATATTTTAAATCAATCAGAAAAGGCAGTCTACATTTGGTATACAAAAGCCCAATCCTTCTTCCCCTTTACCCTCACCCCTTTTAATTTCCAATGTTCTTTACAAAAATCCATAGTTTTCAATCGTGTCAAAATCAATTAAGCTATTTTTAAGTCATGGCATAATATTTATAAAATAAATGTGTCATAATCTCTCAACATGTACTTCAGATTTCAACTTGAATTCCAAGCTTTCACGTTGTGAAAACCAATTAAAAATCTATATTTTCTTTGTGATGCCGGAGCAAACAGAATATTCCAGAGACAGATTTCTGTATGTGGTATGTATTAATGCCCAGATGTTACATGTTTCGGTTATCGACCAGCAGCTTTAACAGATGTTATGATACGATCGAAACATAGCCTGGATCAAAATGTAAAATGACATTCCTTAACACAACACCCAATTCACCTCGTTCTGGAAGTTGTTGGTATATAAAGACAGAATTCTTCTTTGAAAGCAAGCGCTACCTGAGCTACCAGGAACTTCACCAAATGGGAACTGCTGCCGCATATTTAAAATACAAAACTAACTATAATTCCACTAAAAATACAATAATTGTTTAAAAAACCATAAAAACCACCTTAAAAAGAGAGCAATAAAACTTTTAAAATAACTTAATACCTTGCATAGGAGAAAGTAAATCTAAATGTACAATATTTTACATTACTGTCATTGAAATTTTTACATTAATTAGTTATTTTTGGAGTTGGTGCCTGCGAAAGCAAGAAAAACAAAAAGATAAAAACAATAGTGAATAACGACGATAATACATAAAAAAGTCATGTTGCCGCTTACCTACAATTAATGCTAGAAACATGTTTTAACAAAACTGAAACATACAGATGATACGCCGATATTATGCTAACTGTAAATCGTTTTGCTGTATGATGTAGCCTACTAACTGACACTGTAGCATCAGAGATATGCCTATATGACCAATAAGGCCGAGCCACAGATTAAAATACTGTTAATTTGTTTCCCTAAGCTGTCTCCCACAATAACACTGTCTGCCTCACAACATGCTGTAAAATATTGGGATTTTTTGTTCGTATTCTCCGTTTCACCTCTAACACCAAAAGAAGTTCAGTAATTCGATCTTCGCGATGTAACAGCTGGCACCGACTCCAAAAATAACTAATTAATGTAAAAATTTCAGTGACAGTAATGTAAAATAATGTACATTTAGATTTACTTTCTCCTAAGCAAGGTACAAAGTTATTTTAAAATTTTAGTGCTTTTTTTTAAGGCGGTTTTTATGTTTTTTTAAAAAACAATTATTTTATTTTATTCCTAGTGGTTGTTGTTAGGTTGAAATACAGCCTGGACCAGAAGAAACGCCACCAAAAGCACAAGAAACTATGCCTATAACTGATTTTTTGACATGTTATATCTCGAAAACCATGCGAGATAACAAAACGAAAAAAAAAGCTTTATTTTCGATTTTTTGCCGAGTTCAATAAGAATCCATCATCAGATTGTGTCGCCATGGTAATGATAGAACTGCCTTAAAAACTCTTGCAAGTGATCTTAGTACATTCGTTGCTGCAATACTATCGTTGGCGGCGGAGATAGTTTAGAATTAACGGCCATTACTATCGCAGACAGTAACTTTCGTTTAGCCTTATATCTAAGGTACATTTCTTTTTGCTATAATACGCACTTTATATGGAAAGGTACGTCCTGAAGGATTATTGATTCTCGGTACGCCATTACTGGAATGTTAGTGATAGTGTTTCATGTAGCTTTAATTTCTTATATTTTATATATTATACTATTTTAAAATATAAGTCCTAAAAAAAAAAAAAAAAAAAAAAAAAAAAAAAAAAAAAAAAAAAACCTTTTGAACATCAGTATGAAAACCGCATGGAAGGTAATAACTAAAAGAAAGGATTTTTAAAAAAAATGAAATCTATATATTTTGCTTCTCTGCATTAATATTTGACACTAAAATAAAAATGGTAAAACTTTTTTGAGGGGGGGATACTGCCTACTACTGGTACTAACCATTTGAATTTTGGATTAAATGCTTCATTATTATATTCTCTTCACTTTTTGCACTCTCCTTTTTCGGAAAAGTTACCACAAATTAAATTAAAAATGCCAAAATATGAGAGAGACGCCCAGCTATTAGATGGCACTGCAAAATTAATGAAAATCTATTGAAATGTTGGTTAAATCCTTTATTGTAATGTTTTTTTTTGCCATTTATGCTTCTGAAATCAGGTATCTGAATCTCGAGCTCAAAATAATTACCCTCTTTTATAACTTTGATATGATTTTTAACAACTGTATATTATATACCATACATTAAAAAAATAAAATGTTATAATAATTAAGTAAAATTTTTTTATTTGAATCTGGCCCGCCTACACATTCTAAATTTAATATACGGCCCTCTGGAAAATTGAATTTGACACCTATGTTTTAAATGGATGCCACAGAACGATTTTCCCAAACATTATTTTTCTTGGTCTAGGCCGAATTTCAACCTAACCACGACCTCTACGACAAAACGAGACTGTTTAGGTTGATATGATCCCTATGCCGATAATTTTTGTGTCATTTTTACAGTGCTGCCAACATTACGCAGTTGAGCAGTCTCATATTTCGGCATTTTTAATGTAACATGTGGCAATTTTTCCGACGAAGGAGAGTGTAAAACGTGAAGAGGACATTTTGTGAAGGCAGATACTTCAAATTTCAAAAGGTTAATACCATTTTCGGATTAGTGGAGAAAGTTTCAGACTACCCGCATTTCTACACACTTCATGAACTGCGCGTGGAAAGCAGCGGGTAAATGCTAGTTGGGAGATAAAGTAAGTAACAGCAAAGAGATATGATAGGATTAGAAATAAACGGGAAATGCCATGAAATCAGCCGAGAGAGAGAGAGTGTGAGAGAGATAATAATAACTGTCTCCACGTAACAGATTTATGATTTGTGGCTTATGTGCAGCTTGAGTCACAGATTCTACATCGAAAAAAAACAACATATGTTGTAAAACAACTGCTTCAAAAAGTGAATTTATTTGCCAGTACGAGAGGCATGAACCTCAGATTTGTGAGAGAATGTTAACACAAAATTAATGGACTAGTATAGGTTGAGACTTATAATGCCAGTATTAAAAAATATTTAACGACAGCAGGTCGGCTGCACAAATCATTACGCGGCGTCGCTCGGACAGCCAAGAATCAGCAGTCTAATCTATACTATTATAAATCTGTAAACGGCCTCCGTGTGTGTGTTTGTTAGGCCATAACGCAAAAACTACTTTGAAACCTTATCGTCTAGAGTAAAATCTGCGGTATATTTGATGATTCTATGTCACCGGAGAACAGAGGAAGAATTGATAATAATTTCGAGATGCGACAAATAAGCGCCGCAGATCACTTTGTATTTGAGATGAGCATTGTTTTCAAGACATACAAATGATAACACTTCTTCTCTTTAGATTGTGTATGGTTTTTTATTACTGCGATTATTTATTTCTTCAGTTTTATGAAATTTAGTATATATATTAAAACAAACTGAATACATTAATAAACACAATAAGCAATAGCAATATATAATTTGTATAAACATCTTTGTGCTTGAAGCGAAACTCGTTTAAGATCACACTACTACTCTTTGGATTCTGTAAATATAGTTTTTTTTTTTAATGTTGTATATGAAACTAAACACATTAAAAAAATTATAGATTAACACTTAAATAAGCGTAACTAAAATAATGTCGATACTAAAACTTGATAGCGTGATTTTGTTTACTTAATTTAACTTTTACGGAAATGATATACCTCGTTTTGAACTCGGATACAATCCTAGACAAAGTTTATGCTTCTTCTCATCTTTTTGTTCGCCACCTTTTCACAACATTTTGGGGTCGATTGCCTTTGACGAGTTTTACTCATCGTTGGCATAGTTAAACTTGGTTCTTTGATTTTACGGCTGCATGCCCCTGTTGACGTACAAAATTGTATACCTACTGCCAGGTCGTAATACATACTAAAAGTCAAATATTCTATGAAGTTGTCGACGGGGCACCTTCATCGAATATTTGACTTCTTATCGACCTCCAAATTAAGTATTTAATAAAAACATTAAATCATTTTTGGCATTTCTGATGTCAAGCAATACGGAGATCTGCACAACAACCCAACGAAAGAATTTATAATTCGCATATATTATAAAATCCACTCAATAACAAAAACAAAAAAGGACATATTTTCAACTTTTATCATAATCTTAAAAAATAATAATGAAACTATGGATAGATGGAAATTTGCTAATAGTTCTTAAACCGTAGGTGTCAAAAAATTCCAAATACACAATTACTTTTAAAATTTAACATACATTATATTGGGTGAAAGAAACCTCTTACTGTCATTTTGTGACTACTATTGAATACCTTAAAAACACTTTAAAATACCTTTTTATTAAAATTGATATTAGTGGGATGCCTGCGTCTGAAGAGCAGCAGGAAGATTATTGATATTCGGTTGAAAATTTGTGAGTTTTACTTGCAAATCACCACGGTTTTCCGGGTTCTGTCTGTTTCTGTGTTTTCTCAAAACTGCTTTCGCGTGGTTAAAATCAGCTTCAACCATTGATGAAGTTGGGATGGAAATATTAAAATTTCGGCTTCTGCTTTGAGCTTGGGTTACTTAGTAGCAACATTGTTATTTCTCCAAAGTGCACGGAGATTTTTATTTTTAAACAATGCTTCAGTTTAGAGATCTCCACACATTTCAATCAGTTCATCTTCTAAGCCAGGTTCACTACATTCATTTTCTATTTTTACATCAAATGGAGTAGCGAACATGTTCTCCAAGTCTTCGAAACGTGCTTTAAAGTCTTCTCTTAATTTATCAAGATGTTTATTATATATCTCCAAATCAGGCTCGGAAATATTTTACATTTTCGTTTAGTGCTCGCAAATCTCAAAAGTATTTCAAATCGTTTTGGGTCAGTGAATACTTAAACAGCTCCATTTTTACTTTAAAGGCCATTCTGGTTGTTAGAGCTTGAACAATTGTAACGCTTTTAAATACAAACGCTTCTGTACTTCATTAAATTTCTATTAAAGGTCTGCCACATATAACAGATGGTTCGTGCACTGCTTTAACTCGTCACATAGCGATGGATTCACGTTCCTAAGAAACTCTCTTCAGATGAGTCGTACAAGTCTACAAGCCTCTGCAAACTATCACCTCTTGACAACCACTTTAGCTCAGTGTGAAAAAGTAATTGATTGAAAGTTTCATCATTTTTTTTATATGTAACTTCGCAAACTGTCGGTAAATGAAAGGATAAGCTTTAATTTTATTTATTAACTTGATGCACACATATAGAATATCTCGAAGTTCGCCACTCAGTTTTTTGGTTACAAGATTCACCCTGTGCAGGAAACAGTGAACGTACTATAGAAAGTCCTCTGTAACAGTCTACGATAGCAGGTGCACCATCAGTAACTCCTACAGTAACATTCCCGAAAGAAACGTTGTGGTTGTTCATATAATCTTGCAAACATGAAAAAATTGTCTCACCTTTTGAATCAGTTTGAAGATATTTACCAAATAGAAATTCATGAACAGTGTAATTCAGGGATCGGTTATGAAACCTAACATAAGCCATGAAAACATTTGAATTTCCGAAAGTTGATTCATCAAGTTCACCAATAGTGTACAGGTTACTTAATAACACACACAATACGTTTGCGGCACAACAAAGCAGCAGCACCAAGAGACGTAAGTTACTGCTTCATGAGCTATAAAGAACTGCCTAGAAACTACCTGTAGTTTCCCAGAGTGCAGTATTGCTACATTTTCCTAACAATAGATATTTAGAATAGAAAGGAATAATAATATCTAAAATTTATATGTTCCGTGCTATTAGCTAGGTAAAAAATAATAAAGAAGCATCTAAATTTAACGATTTTCGATATATTACAATATTTTCTCTGTAAAGGACAAAATATCTACATTTAGATATACAATAATTAGGGAGCGTGCACTAACTACGTGGGGGGAGGGGGGTTTCAGAACCGGGCCACGTAGCTTTCCATTCATAACATTTTTCACAGTTAAAATGAGGAACAGAACACACAACAGCATGTGAATATTTATTTCCCTCACTTAATTATTTCCTTATGTAATTTAAAATAGTCTGACAACAGAAAACAGTACAAAATGTCTTCTGGAATCAAAAGAGAAAAAAGCTACGTGCTACGTGGGGGGGGGGGGTTAGAGACAAAAGCCACGTAGGGCTACGTGGGGGGGAGGGGGGGTTCACAGGAGGCCAAAATCTTGCTACGTGGTTTATGCACGCTCCCTTAAAGTGGCAATCCTACTAGAGTGTAACAGTGCAACAAATGACTGTTTATAATAAACTGATAGCGTTCGTAACATGTTTGTAACGTTAATACAGTTGCCAATTACGTGAAAACAGAGTAACACTTGCGTAAAGCTACGCAGACTAAGGCAAAACTCAAGTTATTACTAGGATAGACAGTAGTTATCATATCCGCAGGCCAAATTTTTATCAGAATTTTCCCATTTTTTTCTAGTCATTTTAATTGGTGCTCTTAAATATTAATCGACCTCATTTCGATCCCCGCGTATTAATCGACCCCTTGGGGATTAATCGACCACTTTGGGGATATGAGGGAAATGAAATTTCTGTTCTTTTGGCTGAGATCATTGCGGCACTAGGGTTGTGTCCGGCTCTCACTACAATTTGACCCCAAATAGTGAAGAAATATTTACATTGGGGACTTGACAAGTAACACTGGGAAGGAATACCAAAACATCTAGGAATAAATCCCAAATCACACCGCAGTGCGTAAGGAGTGAGGCCATACTGCTCTGTTTATGATGATACATCCATCAAATGGGGACGTTAAATTAGACGGCCCCATCACCTGTCTTTCGGAAGGGTAGTCGTAAATGGGCATGCAATGAATTCACCAACTCTCTTCTTTCCACTCTCATCTCAAACATACTACACGCATTAAACATCTACACCTTAACTAGGTAACTCACTCCATAGCAACAGTCTACGCATTGACACTGGTATGGCACCGTACAGATAAAAGATGGAGAAATTTCGCAAGTAACATCGTTGGAAATTATCTATGAAGTTCAGTTTTTAAGTTTTTAAAATTTTTTTTTTTTTTTTTAATAGACAATTTTCCACCTTCTTACTTCGAAAACAATATCCGTCTCACGTAGTCGAATGTAGATAACATTATTTTGCTATTGTTGAATAAAATATATATTGGAAACTGCTTGATATAGAGAATAAAGAAGATCCATAATATGAACAGTTTACGAAGCTCCTGTTTGAATATCCCCACTGCCATCGTACTGTTTCAGGCATAGTTACCTACTTGAAGCCACATTAACTTGCGGAAGTGGACGAGTAATGGATTCTGCGTTTCACTCTTCCTGAGTTCACCGGAGCAGCTCCGCTTTAAAAAGAGTCGTCGTCGACTCACCTTACTTATTCAGTGCTGCAGCTAGCAGTAATTTACGTCCTGTTTGCAACGCGTTGCCTAGCAACGGTTTGCTCAGCGAGAAGGTCAAGACGTCATTACGTTGATTTTTTTTTTTTTTTAACGAACGAGGGACTGAGTATATGAGGCCACTAACGTACAAAATTTAATTGGTGCCACCGTGAGCGCTTTTCAAATTCTCTTGTACACGTTACTAACGAAGAAATTTCTATTTTCGAGGCTGATGTTCACTTAATTCTGTCCCTAACTGCCTTCCTGATGACATAGTAACCTGGACATTAATTATCAAGTTTGCACAACTAGCAGTATTCAGTTGTCCATTTGGGTGATACCGATTTGACTTAGATTTCAATATCTTTGGGGGATCCCGATCTGATGTAGATTTTAGGATTCATGTCTTAATCCTCTAGCTTTTATGTTCACCATTTTATTTCAAACTTCATATTGTAATAAATATTCTTGCATACAACCACAGTACATGAAATTTGGCAATAATGAATGTCTCTAAGTAGTAACTAGCCTGTTAGTTCTAATTTCAATTAACGAAAATGGAAGTTATAGTTTCCAGAGTTACACACTAGTAAATAATAATGAAGGTAAGTATGTTGAATTAAAATTTTCTGTGTAGAATAAATTCATATTTAGAACTTTCATCCTAACTCAGTCTAATTGAGATTTAAGTGATATTTTCATCACAATTCAGTGTTGGATACAACAGCGTACCAAATAATTCGAAACGAGAATAATCATGAAAGTTGCTGCTGGAACAAAGTGAAATACGATATATTAGCTTAGGGGGCGTCCATTAATTACGTGAGGTGAAATAGGAGGGGGCGGGGGTGTCCGGCGAAATCTCGGGTTTGAAATTCTTGTAGAGTGGTAGAGTTAAAGAAAAGTCTACAAATGATGCGAAAGTAGATTTTTAGGGGGGTAAAAATCGACCTTAGTGGGGTATAGCCCTTGGGAGCATGAGACCTAAAAAAAAAAGTCTCAATCTCACG
This sequence comes from Vandiemenella viatica, assembly GCA_031002005.1. Classification (NCBI taxonomy): domain Eukaryota; kingdom Metazoa; phylum Arthropoda; class Insecta; order Orthoptera; family Morabidae; genus Vandiemenella; species Vandiemenella viatica. The sequence goes on along the minus strand of JARYHS010008074.1, from coordinate 281,781,377 downwards.
AACTCTCACTAGAGAGGGGGGGGGGGTCTGGAATTCCGGAAAAGCCACTCACGTAATTAATGGATGCCCCATTATTAGTACAAAAAATTATAAATGAATGATGATTTTACAGCTACCAATGATAAGTACACAAATGTTTGGTATTTACATTGACTGCCCATTCACTTTAATAACTTATTTTCTGCTTTCAGAAAACAATATTTAGGTGAGTATAGCTGTCATGAGACAAAAGCCTTCATTTGTGTTCCTAGCTTCATATTTCAAGATAATTCATTAGCTTTCTTGTAATGTTCCCTTAACGCCATTAACATAGAACGTGACGAACTTTACGGTGTGAACCGTTGCGGAAGCGATAAATCTTAAGAGAAAGTCGATGTTTGCTGGATAAATCAGAGGGGTCCGGAAGTCGCCAGTTTATTAATTTAATTTGAATAACGGTGATTTGCGGTGGAATCTAATAAAAGTTTATCAACGGTTCATTGTTGTCTGAAGACGTTGAAGTCCAGAGGAATTTTCGTCGTCTGTTCTTAACCAGTCACAGGCCTGGTTCCAGAGTATATAGGTAAAATTACCTTGATTTGTTTCTTGGGTGCCAAAAATAGAAGGAACCTATCCGACAGCGTCACGATTGGCTAACAATTTTTCTCACCGGAGATCAAGAAAAATCTGAGAAGACTTACGGTACGATGGGACATTAGCGAAGGTGTTTTGAGCTCTAGTGGAGAAAAAAGTTTTCATCTCCTAGTACTTGGCTTTCAGCAGAGATTAGTGTTTACAATCCATAATTGCTAAAACTCTCTAAAATGTTATCATGATTTAAGTGAGTTTGAACGTGGTGTTATAGTCGGCGCACGAGAGATGGGACACAGCATCTCCGAGGTTGCGATGAGGTGGGGATTTTCTCGTACGACCATTTCACAAGTGTACCGTGAATATCGGGAATCCCGTAAAACATCAAATCTCCGACATCTCTGCAGCAGGAGAAAGATCCTGCAAGAACGGGACCAACGACGACTGAAGAGAATCGTTCAACGTGACTGAAGTACAACCTTTCCGCAAATTGCTGCGGATTTCAATGCTGGGCCATTAAAAAATGTCAGCGTGCGAACCATTCAACGAAACATCATCGATGTGGGCTTTCGGAGCCGATGGCCCACTCGTGTACCCTTGCTGAGTGCACGACACAAAGCTTTACGCCTCGCCTGGACCCGTCAACACCGACATTGGACTGTTGATGATTGGAAACATGTTGCCTGGTCTCACGAGTCTCGTTTCCAATTGTATCGAGCGGATGGACGTGTACGGGTATGGAGACAACCTCATGAATTCATGGACCCTGCATGTCAGCAGGGGACTGTTTAAGCTGGTGGAGGCTCTTTAATGGTGTGGGGCGTGTGCAGTTGGAGTGACATACGTTGGAGTGATACGTCTAGATACGACTCTGACAGGTGACGCGCATGTACGCATCCTGGCTGATCACCTGTATCCATTCATGTCCATTGTGCATTCCGACGAACTTGCGCAATTCCAGCAGGACAATGCGACCAAACTCCCCAGACATGAACATTATTAGGCATATCTGGGATGCTTTGTAACGTGCCGTTCAGAAGAGATCTCCACCTCCTCGAACTCTTACGGATTTATCGACAGCCCTGCAGGATGCATGGTGTCAATTCCCTCCAGCACTTCTTCATACATTAGTCGAGTCCATGCCACGTCGTGTTGCTCCACTACTGCGTGCTCGCTGTGGACCTACACGATATTAGGCATGTGTACCAGTTTCTTTGGCTCTTCAGTGTAAAATGGCACAGCGGTCAGCTCGAAGAGGTAGGAAGAGTGGAGGATAAAGTTAGGAGGGGGGTCAGGAGAACGTGATCTTGAGCCTCCAGCTCAAAGTGAACAGGGTATAATTGAGAACATTTCATTAAATGAAGAGTGAAAATTTAGCATATGGGCTCTCAGCAGTTATTTGGTTTTCCATTAGCAAGCTCATAATATGGGTACTCTGAACGTTATTATCTCATTGATTCAACACTTATTTCTAAGACAGATGAGTTCCGAAATTAAATAGGGCCAGAAGGACACTAGAAAACTCGTGAAAGCGTGCAGACTAAACTACTTTTAATTCTACAATGGTTCTACAATGACAGAATGTAAGCTGGATATATTTTCAAAAGGTTTTATTTTATTTCTTAAGACACAATTATCTCATGTAAACTACACACTGTCCTTATAATGCGACTGATGATGACAAGGCTTTCGATTCCCATAATCACAGTCACATAATGGTAGTATGCCGTCATTTCTTATATTTGGCAGCACGTTCTTTAAATATGAGATACTAGTTTAAAGAGCCGTAAAAACTGACATGTATCACCTATAATGGTAATAGATATATTTTATTGTAAATTTTCTAAGGAAAAATGAATACCGATTAATTGTTATCTTTTTTATTGATATTTTTTCGTAATATGAGTAAACTTTCTCTGAGTAGAATACCGGAGTATTTCGCTGGAATGCTTTTATAAAAACTACATTTGGTTTTAAATTTTTATTGATATGAAAAAATTCTAAGTAAAATATAATTTTAAAAATGAATAACTATTATTTATTTGACTGATATATTTCGTGATTACCTATGTTCCGTGTAAACTTTATCTGAGTTTTTGATAAACTTTCCTGATTCGTATCTACTTTTTTAAAAAAAGTTCTTAGGTTATGTTATTATCTGTTTCTAGTAACTGTTATAGTGAGACATAAACATCTGATGCTCTTCTCATTAAACAAATTTCTGGATCTAAATAAATAAACAAGAAGCAACATGTAAATTTCTAAGCGGCATTATTATTTTTTTCTCTTTCTTTCGTATTTATGTGTCATTACTTCCACAACAACAATTGTTTTTTAGCTCACATTGCAGTTACACCTACTTTTAAAAATAGTAGTGCAAATAAAATAAAATGCAGTTATTTATTTTAAATTTATTCATCGTATTAAAGATATAAGCACAATTAATATCAAACGAAATTACTTATTTGAAATTTCCTGGCTAACCAAGCATCCCTTTGGTGGCGCCAAGTGTAATTCGGGTGGCATCGGCTCACACAGATTTCCGATCTATTGTAATGGTCCAAAATTACATTTTGATGAACAGAACCAATAATAAGGCCAATTTATATTTGTTAAGAATAAATTAATTATGAATCAGAGCTAAAAAGTAATATTCAAAAAGTTTCATGAGGTTGCGAAGAAGTGATGATAGGAAAATTCAGTTGTACGGGTAGAGAGCGTCTCGCGACAAATTGGCGCCAGACATCTTTGTTAAGAGGAGAAAGGGTTTAGCCTAGTGCGCAGTGATCTGTGATGGTCAGTTCAGAAATTCTAAAAATCAAAGTCGTTCTCAGCCAATGAAAAATTATCAAGGTGCGGGTGTTTCTGAACGATTGGCTGTTTAACTTTAGGAGGGAAATCGGAATATTAAAGTTTGGAAAGACGAGGAAGCAATCATTTTTGGGCAGTCTGGTACGGGAAGTTCAGTCGACAGGACGTTAAGAAACCTTCGCTCAAGCCTGGCTACAGTATGGTCTGATCCCGATTGCATTCCATCTCGTGAAGCATTCTATCAGATGGACCAGATGGAGAACGTGCAGTTTGCGTAAGGTTTGTGCGAACACAAAAGGACAGCAGCTCCCACCTAGCAGATAAAGGTGGATTTTATCTATTCCTGGAAATGCGGCTACCACACGGTCCTCGACAAGTGAACGGTAGGCAGTTGCCCAATCTTCGTTGGAATCGAGCTATCCGTCTTTTGATGACTTTTCCAAAGTAACTAGGAACCATATTTTTAAAATTAAGGCAAAACGTGAATTAAAAATTAATTTTAATTTTAAATTTTAATTATGATAACTTGCGTCTTTGAGGTCACCTCTACAGACTGTGTCCTGGACAGCGCAATCTTTCCTTCTGATGAAACATTAAAATATTTACAAGCACGAAAACTTTGAAAATATGTCTAGTAAGATACCTCAACCAGAACTGTATATCGAATCAAGGAGAATAGGACTTAAATGAACTGAAATCTTATGTTTGGATGAGAACAATGTTATTGTTCTTATTAGCGTTACTGATTTGTGTATACATATTTTCCACTCTGATAATGGTTTGTTGAAGTTGACTCTTACCGCCCAGAAAGATCTGCAGTGCCTGAACATAGGAAGTGTAGTACATCTCGTCGCTGACCCACTTGTACCAAATGACGGGCGAGCCGTAGTGCAGAATAGGACGGAAGCCGATTCCTGTAACAGGGACAACAAAACAGATACTCTGCAGATGTTCGTACACAAGAGCTGTTAGCAAGAACTCTACAGAATAAAGCAAAAAAAAATATTAGTATACATTTGAATCGATCTCTGACATACGACGATAATTAATTATATTCATTAGCGTAGGATATTCCTGACTATCCCACACAATGATACGATAAAGAAGCCGGAATGGGGTTCATTGGTGAAGAGAGTTCTTGGAGTGTACACGGTGTGTTTTGGTGAAGAGGCATGGAAAGATATTGGTGAAAGAATTAAGAGAGGTGCATGGAATGGAAAAGATGGGTGGGAAGCTTTTCTTTCGTATGTAAGGGGGTCGGGGATTGGAATAAGTTCTTAAAAGAAATGATAAATAATTTACAAAACACGCTGAACGAATTTAAAGTCGAAATTTGTAGACGTTGTAAGTAGGCGGGTACAAGAAAGAGGGAAAATGGGTGCGTAGGGAAATTGCTCCCACAGCGGCCACTCCATTAAAATTAAATTAAATTAAAATGTGTTATCCAATCTTATATATATAAAAACAGACGTGTGCTTCCCTGTATTTCACTTTTCAGTCACCACTGTCTACCACAGATCACTGGTGTTTGTGTGTGGTAGTAGCATGGAGTTTCTTGATTCTTGGCTGTCCGGGAGGCGCCGCGTCATTTTTCTTGAAACCGACGTTTCGACCCTCATTCTGGGGTCTTCTTTCAGGGCAGAACTGCAGTTCAGTTTCAAGAAACATGACGCGGCGCCACCCGGAAAGCCAAGAATCAACTGACTCTGGCCGCGGAAGCCTACGATTACATGGAGATTCTTATCGTTCACAACGTTGGCGGAATGCCAATAGCTGTGGGGAGGGGGGGGGGGGGAAGGTATGGTGGTTAAAGGTAGTCGATGTAGGGCATTTTCATATTTCGACCATAGACTTGTGTGACCCTACACTTCTCTTTCGTGCCACAACTACATAGCGCAGATTATTGATGTTTGTGGGTGGTGGTAGCATCAAGTCTTCCATTTTGCAATGTGGTAATTGCATGTTGGTAGCCATGGGGGTGTTGGAGACATGGTGGTTGAAGTGTTTGACCTGGGGCACTTTGACCAAAGACGTATGTGTCCCTATGTATCACTTTTTAGCCAAAACTAGCGCAGATAACTGGTGTTTGTGTTGGTAGTTAGCATACATTCACCGATGGTGCACAACGTTGCCCGATATTCGATATCTGTGCGAGTGTGGGAGATATGGTGGTTGAAAGTGGTCGATCAAGGACATTTTTGTATTTCGACCAAAGGTATTCTTATCCGTATATGTATCTCACTTTGCTGTCACAATTGCATAGCGCAGATCTCTGGCGTTTGTGTGTGGTAGTAGCATTAAGTCTCCCACCGTGCGCTAAGGTGGTTAGATGTCAGTAGTTATAGGGTGCGGGTGATATGTTGGTTGAAAGTGGTCGACCTGGGGCACTTTCATATTTCGACCAAAGACGTATGTGTCCTTATGTATCACTTTTTATCCAACATTATCTACCGTAGGTCACCGGTGTTTATGTGTGCTAGTAGCATGCATTCACCGATCGTGCACAAGGTTGGTTTAATTTCGTTAACTCTGGGGATGTGGGAGATATGGTGGTTGAAAGTGGTCGATAAAGGATATTTTCGAATTTTGACAAAAGACATGTGTGTCAGTAAATTTCACTTTGCTTTCATATTTCGACCGAAGACGTGTGTTTTCCTATATTTCACTTTTCAGCTAAAATTATCTAACGTAGATCACTGGTGTTTATATGTGGTAGTAGCATAGAGTCTCCGATCATGTACAACGTTGGCCGAATTTTGGTAACTGTGGGGGTGTGGGAGATATGGGTGTTGAAATTGGTTGACGGATGGCGTTTTCATATTTCGACCAAAGACATGTGTGTCCCTATATTTCACTTTGCATCCATAAACACCCTGCGCTGATTACTGATGTTTGTATGTGGTATTAGCCTCAAGTCTCCCATAGTGTACTATGGTGGTTAAAGGTCGGTAGCTGTCAATCAAAATTCTTCACAAACACGAAGGAAGTCGTGGGCACCAGCTAGTGTTTTTATAATGGTATATTGAATATAGACGTCATATGGCACACAGGCCTGTTAATAAACGGATGAAGTGTAACAGATATTTCTAGTAACGTACGCCTCATTCATTTTTGCGGAATTAGATCTCAATAGAGAAGATCTGTCAGCTGTGTCACACCCTAATTATGTTCCATGGAAGTTATTTAGTCTTCTCTGGACTGGTGTATCGAAATCAAAATACTCTTTTTTTTAATTGTGCTATTTCGGTGGAGAGAGAGCCCCTGAACATGCGCTGACACAAAATGAACAAGATCCAGCGAATTGCAACAATGTTGTAACGTTAACTATTTACTGTGGGAAGTTATTTACTCAATTTTGCTTTTAATTATTATCTTTGAAATATTTCAAATTATTGGTTATTAATTTTGGGAGTGGTGACGGGATAAACCTGCATTGATAACATTACGTATATGTTTACACTAAAATTAATCATTTATCCAATGTACACTTACAAGGTAGCAAAACGATACATAAAAAATAAATAAAAATAAATCAGTGAGACATAATATTAAACATGGACTTATAACTGACAATGTACAGCAAAAACAAGAGCACGAGACTTGAAATCATTTCCCGTATTTTGGAAAATACAGTGAAATCGTCAATCATTGAAACAGTTAATCTTCCACTCGTCCTATCTATATCAAATAAATATTCACAGTGTTTTGCATGCTCTGTAGGGCGCTTTGAGTCTCATCGCACCAACCATAATCCAATGTAACTCCTTATGATTGCTTTATAGCAGTGTCTGCGCCTGGATACTGCGCTGTTGATTATTGTGTGGCTATTCAAACCACTGGCGGTGTTACTAAACATTATCCGTAATTCACTCGGTGAAATTACTTTAAAAAACCACTGTATATAAAACTAGTACACTCAAATAAATTTAAAAACAGGAGCCACTGAGGAGGCGCATGCGTGGCTAATCGAAACTCCGGCGGCCGAACATTGCTTTGGGATCACTCAGCCACCAATGCAATGGCAGATCTAAGAATTTTCCAAATCGGGACAAAAACATCTGATTGCCCAATGAGGCAATATAGAGCTATTCTTTGATTTTGCTGGCCTCACTGAAGGTTGCCGCTCAGGGCAACAGAACTAAAAAAAAAAAAAAGATCACCGCCACACGTATTTGCAATTTACCGCCCTTCAAACATGGTTTTTCCGTCCACCCGTAGTTGTTGCCAGGAGCAAGAACCCCGGTTTGATCCCTTCCTCCCCCACCTAGATCCGGCTCTGTAACACTGCCATACGCGGCCCAAAAGCTTCTTCTCATCAGAACTTGGCATCAAGTTCTGTGATGAAGTGCTTCGTCTCCTTCAACTCTCCTTCCTCTTCATCCCCTACACAGTTTGGTACATGTAAACACAATGACAACAGCAGTGTTTTTATATTTTTTGGGCGCTTTCTCTGTTGGCTAAAATCAAATTCATCCACGTTCCAGAACCACTTAAGTTCTGTAAACTTTCCTCTGAAACAACGTTATTTATAGTAAGGGCAATTATTAATACTTTCACGTTTCTGAAGGGCCTATTGTCTATTCTACTCACTTGAAAGGTTTTCGCCCAGAGCCCCCTTGGTGGCAGAGTGGTGATCTATCAGCCAGTTCAACATTCTGCTCTTTGTTTTTTATTCCAACTAAGGGCTGCTGTGACCTGATTGACTCCCGTAGTCACAATTACATTCTTCATTGCCATCATTAGTATATTTGAGAATTATCACGGATCAACGAAATTCAGGCCCTCACCAAACATCACTGTTCAGTATCGAATTTAGTGTATTTGCAAAACACTTCAATGCTAACAAGCCGCGTAATCTTGACGATAACATTATAGGTAATGACGGCACCATCAATGTAGCACAAAACTAGTTATTGACTATTTGATGATGTTTTTATACACAGAAAGCAACAACTAAATACACCCATACCAAGATTTGTATATATGTATTTACCAAATCACTCTAGGCGAATGCCGAGATGCTTCCTTTAAAAACGCAGTCACCGAATTCCTTCCCATTCCTTGTCCCTAGTCCTATCCCACCTCTAATGACCGCGACGTCGACGAGGCGTGAAGCCATAGGTAGGCCTATATATTCCTTGCTTGATAAGAATTTCTTAAAAGCTAGAACATACTGTGAAAATCTCGGTGGTGCTAGTGAACTCTCCATTGAATTATGGCTAGTTCCATTACTGCTAGTTTCATTAAGTCATTTAAGATATAAAATAATGGTTTATCGTTCTTATAGTCATCCAGCCAACTCTTTATGTTTCTTTTTAGTTTACTCAATTGTATTTAACTTTTGTGGGATTACTGACAACACAAGTAAAGGGGCAACCACAGGACGGCCAAAATAGTCAAAATCGTTCATATCTTGCGACGTTCTTCAACCGGCAACCAACCGAACACGAAGCCAACGATAAGCGCGGTATCGACTAACATGAACAGGCGACTTCTAAGAATTCAGTCTTAAAGTGGGGTGTAATCTTCCAAACTCCAATATTTTCACTAGCGTTCGGTAAACAATTTTCTTGCAGGTCAAATAAAAATACTTTGCAATAATCCCGGCTCTCAGTAGCACGAGCATATTCTTCTTTCACTTTCCATAGGTGACTACCGTACTAAAAAAGTAGTCAGCACGGCCCCAGGTTGTACTGTACCGAGCTCGATAGAGAATACTTGGTTCGACACCCATTGCTACCCATTTCAAATACACTACCTGTAATGATCATGAGTTACAGGTGTAATCTCATTGACTCTGCCGAGAGTTGGCCAATGTGACAAAGACTGGGTGCGTTCCAAGTGTGACGGAGGCATTAATAACACCGCTGGCGTGGCTGCTGGCGCTCTTCTTGCGTCACCTTGTTTACAGCCTGCCGCCCACCAGCAGATAGCTGCCAGATGGGATTCGCCAAGCCTCGCACTGAGCCGTCAGCCACAACATACTATCAGTCGCCGATATTGCCAGGATAGACTAAATTTATTTCAATCAACACTTCATCATGCTACCAGAAAAACAGCTAGCTTATCAGGCTAGGGTTGCCACTAACGCTAAGAACTTATTATCTGTTGACGACACTAACTTTAAAAATACTAACTACCAAACAATAAACTAGAATTAATACAAATTAATACAAATGAAGTGACCAATGAGTAGCAAATGGCTTAAGCGCACTGAAATTGTATTGGATAACCACGTCACATTTGCTCCAAAACAATAAGTAATGTGCAGCAAGAGTTATAAATTACTACCTTCACCCGGCATGCGTTGCAAGGCCTCTATTTATTTCTTAAGCGGATACGCATATACAGACACATTAACATGTACAAAAAAAAAAAAAAAGACAATGATTTTTATGCATTAAATTAAAATTTAAAAGTTTATTCTAGTACTTTGTGAAATACAATATTTTTTTTGTCTTTCGTCTTCTGCAAAAGCAGAAATCCCAGATTGTTGGCGAGAGGATATGGAAGATCTGATGTTTTATCCCTTTTAAACGGATTGTAGTAAGCATTCTCCGTAATTCCGTCACCATCCACTTTGGCGGGGATGATACCGACGCAAAAAAAGAAAACTGAACATTTACTTGTGTAAATTAGTCTTGAAAGGGGTGAAGGGAAAAGCGGGTGCAGTTTGGTTAACTAATTACAAACATCATTTATCACTTATTTTAAACCATATGTGTGCGAAGTTCCTTCTGAATAGTTCCAAATGTAACTCTTGCTTAAAAGAAAGTGGTGAATTTTTTAAAAACCAAACGTAGACAACATTTTTCTTTTTGTTTTAAGGTTAGAAAACAAACTCAGTCAGCAACAAGAAAGTTAGTTGGCTACTGCCAATAGGGGCATAAAGAGCAACAGATCATACACAACTCTTAAAAATTCTTTCTTCCACCGGAATTTTAACCCCAAATTGGATCCAGAAACTGTTGAAAGCAAGAACCTTAACCACGGAGCCACCAGACCACTCTGTTTCAAGCATGGTATGCTAAGTATTATCAAAATCTGATAAAAACTGCGTATTTGCATGAAACAACGTTGGAAAAAATTAAAGAGGGAGGGGGTTAAAGGAGTAGAGCGGTTAGGATTTTGTAAACCAAAAGTAGATTGATTTTTTCTATTTGCTTCAAACTACATATATATGCAGAATTACATCAGTATTAAATAAAAGCAATGTGCTTGTTTGAATAATACTGCCATAAATTAAGAGGGTGGTGTAAAGGAGTAGAGGGGTGACGTTTTTCAAACCAAAGGTAGAGACTAAAAAAACAACAACTTAGTCCATAGTCCAAACGTTGGTTGAATCCTACCGAAGGAAGTGTACTAAGCCTTGTGTCAGAGGCAGGAAGACCAGTTCCTTTTTTCTGCGACCTATGGCTCAACGTGAAATCGGAACCACAGACTTACAAAATGATATGTGACTAAAGTTCATGCTTCCATCGGGACTTCAACCTAGGAAAGTATCGTTAAACTTTCGAAACTAAGAACCTTCACCACTGTACTACAAGACCACAATGTTTTACTATATATGTGTGCTACGTACCATCAAAATTGGATAAAAAACGTTAGATTTGTGAAACGAACGTTGGCTAAAATTAAGTGGTGGAGGTAAAAAAGAAGAGGTGTTAGGTTTTTGAAAGCAAATTTAGTATACTTGTGGAAAGTTCCGTCGATATCGAGTTTATATAAATAAAATATAAATATAAATCAAATTGCCAAAAATGAAGGGGAGTGGTATAAAGGGGTTGGGTTTTTACAAACCAAATGAGCAGTATTTTTTTAAAATGGTAACTTAGTCCACAACCCGAGGGTTGATTGATTCCTCCCGAAGCTACTAAGCTCTGGGCTAGAGGCAGGCCTGGACCTACAGTTTAATGTGGAACACGAACCACGGAACGCCCCGGCGTAGCTAATATGATCAAATAACACTCTTACAAGTTCCCGCTCCAACCAGGGCTTGAACCCGTGACCGGAAATAGAATTGTCTTGAAACTAGTGTATTAGCCTCTGAGCTCTCACACCACCTTGTTTTCAGGAATATCAGATAGGATACAAATTGTGAGTTTGTATGAAGAACGTTGGCAAAAGTAAAGGGGTTGTTGTAAAGGTGCAGAGGGGTTAGTTTTGCAAAACAAATGTAACTTTAAATTTAAAAAAAAAAATGTAGACGTTTGCAAAATTCTATCGAAATCGGTCAAAAACAGTGAGTCTATACAAAGACCATTCGAAAAATGTAGAGGTATGTAAGATTGGTTATTTTGTTGGTCATAAACCTTCCCAGGCACGCACACAATAACTAACCAAAGTTTAATTAATCGGATGAATGGTGTAGGAACGCTTAGAAGACAAACGAACTATCCATTTTATATATGTCCAGTGTGGCTTCGGTGGCTAAGGTGCTATCACCCTGGATGGAGGAGGCGTCTCCGCGTGCCTGCCGTCCTTGTTGCTGTTTATAGGCGGTTTCCCGCAACCATCAAGGCGAATGCTGGACAGTCCCCAATCTTCACCTCATTAACTACACATTTCAAAAACAAGAATACACTTACCACAAACAGAACATAATTACACGTTTCGCAGACACATGGCAATAGTATAAATGCTCAGTATATGAAAAATCCGGTTCTATTACGGGTCGGGCATATGTCTTCCCACTGTCATAATTACACAACGGACGCTTGTGTATAGGTGCCTGTTTCTCGTTTTAGAAATGAATAGTATAGATTTCGTTGGAATTCGTATTAGAATGCCAACAAATTCGAGCGTGGTGGGTGAACAGTAACGCTCTGGCCTCGCATTCGGCAGGTCGTGGGTTCGAATCCCCGTCAAGGCATCCAGTTTTGGGTTTTCCATTGTTTCCCCAAATTACTCCAGGGGAATTCCGGCATGTTTCCTTCGAAAGGCCAAGGCCGAATTCTTTCCCTTTCCTGGTCCTTTCCCACCATCCTTTACGGCCTTAAGACATAAACAAAAAAGGCATTCTAATAGATGAGAAAACTGCCAAGACCATATCATATTACTATTGTGAAAGTTGTCAAATTTGCAATAAGAACATTTTCTCTAAATACAGATCTAGAACTTATGAAGTAGGTATACTGTTCATATTTTCATTCAGTCATGCGTTATTGCTGTTCTAAAAAGCAAAACAGTCCTCATAGCACAGAAAAGAGCTATTAGGATGCAATGTACAATAAATCCAAGAACTTCTTGCAGGCAACTCTTCTAAAAACTAAATATTCTTAAAATAACTTATCAATACTTTGCTGTACGGAATGCTCTGTTTAAAATAATTTAAGAGAATAGTCATGTATGAATGTTCCTAACAATTCTGATTACTTTATTATGTTGATGTAATTTAATACTTGGTGCCATGGAAAATAATTCATAGTTTAAATCAATCTCTTTTAAGAGATACACTGATCAGCCAGAAGATATGACTACGTACCTACTATCGATATAAACTCGTCCAGGCGATAGCAGCGTCACCTGACGAGGAATGACTGCTAGTCAGACACACGCACGTTGCATGTAGTATCATTGAGCGTGCTATCCGTGTTTAAAATAGGGAAGGCGCACAAGCTATCTGAGTTTGACCGAGGGCTGTTTGTGATATCCCTGGAGGCTTGGCACGAGCACTTGGGTAAACTGCACGACTTGTTCGGTGTTCATAGAGTGCTGTGGTGAGTGTCTTCAACAAGTGGCAAAACCAAGGTGAAACCACGTCCAAACGTCAAGGGGTTGGGCAGCCACCCCTCATTACAACTGTCGGACGTCGTAGGCTGGGCAGATTGGTAAAACAGAACAGGCGGCGATCTGAGGCGGAACTAACATCAGACATTAATGCTGCGCATAGTACAAGTCTGTCTGAACACACAGCGTCGGAACACTCCTAACGATGGGCCTCCGCAGCCGACCACCCATGCTTTGGCCAATGTTAACACCACGACATCGGCAACTAAGGTAGGGCCACACTAAACCGAGCCGAGCCCGCACCGCGTCCGAGCCAATACTCGGCCGTGTGTCGGCTCGGCCCCCTCGCGTCAACACTGGTCCGTAGCTCGGCCGTGTGACGGACGAGTTCCTTCGCGGCCTTCAGTCTCCTTAACGTATACACTTCGTTGTTTCACGGAATTAATGTTAAAGAATTACCTTAAGAGTGATTTGGGGATCGTAGCTGCGGCTACCACCCGTACATTATTATAGAGTACTGTACTTTATTTTGTATAGGCGTACTTTATAATCTACAAAAGTAATAAAGTATGTTAAAATACTTTTTTTGCCCGTCTCCTATTATCACCTCACTGTTTGATCTCTAACGCACAAAAATAGTACCCCAAAGCAGTTATAAAAAATGATCGTTACAGTGTACTGAATTGAAAGATTCTCGTGTATCTCTATATAGTCACAATGAAATGTCAAGCGTTTCTCACTTCACATTTAACGTGTTTATTTTGTTTGCGATTACTTTCGATCCACTCAATATTTTTTTGAACAAAAAAAAGATTATTATACATTTTAATTCAAATTCAGACTGCAAAGATTCGGTAAATTAATAATAATTTCATGTGATCTAAAAATTCCAGTCTTAACAGCAGCGCAGTACACCTCTATTGTTCTCACTTAATATGAAAAAGGAGACCTAGAGATTAACGTGAAATTCGAACAACGTAGCGTCCTAGCATTTTAGCATTAACAAATCAAAGCTTTGCCAGAGGTCAATTTTAAGACGACTAAAAATTACAGCTGGGACAGGGATTTCAACCTGGGTCTTCCAGTACCCTAATCGTACGCCGTTACCATCTGAGTCAAGAGACAAATCTGGATGTAATGAAAAATTATAATAAACGTACTTTTTTCTATATAATTTATGTTTGGTATCCCAAAACACAAATGTACTTTTATATGATTGGATACACATTTTTCAATACTTCTAGATTCAGATGCTTGCTGCCTGTGATTTGGGTATGGTAGGTCCCCGGTTCAAAATCCGGGTCTCGGATGCAATTTTTTCAGTCCTTAAAATCGACCTTCACCTTTGGCAAAGCTTTGATTTTTTAATGTTAAGATCCAAGAACTCTACCTACATTTTACGAAAATTTGATGAACCCGAAGTGAGGCTGAAAAAAAAAGGACACTTTTCCATAGCAATCAGAAACACTAAAACAATATTTAGTCGTAAAGGTCCGGAAATTTCCGAAATCTTTCTTTACACCTAATCATATCTACCAGCCCGACAGCAGCCCGCACCGTCAAAAAGTAAACCAAACTAATCATGGCCAACACACGGCTGAGTGTCTCGGCTAGTGTTGCAAATTGAAAAAAAAACAAAATGTTTGTTTTTCAGCTTTGTGAAAAAAAACATGAAAAAACATGAAAAAAACATGAAAAAAAACTTAGCACCCTTGTTTTTTTTCTAAATTTGGTTTTTTTTTTTCAGAAAACATTATATTTGATAAATTATAATTTCATTACGGAACTTACATTTTACAAGTGTGTTTTAAATCTAACTGAATCATATAATGTTTTACATAATAATTCATAAATGTATCTATATAGGTAACATAATTTTATTCATCCTCTGTCAGTACCACATTCACTAGTATCAGCATTACCATCACTAGTTCAGTCGGTGTCGGAATTTTCTGTTTCTTTTTCTGTCTCCTCTATATCCATAACTTCTTCTGAAGTTACATTTTCTTTTACAGATTCCAATTTTAAATTGTGAGCAAACTACACACTGTGCTTAAAGACTGCGCCGATAGTTCTGTATTACGGTCTTTTAAGTTTGAATTTAAATCTATTATCATACAAAATAGGAGCTTTATTTCTTTTTAATCGTTGGTTTACGTCAAAAGTTGCAAGGAAACGATTCATAATTACTGACAATTTAATGACTCAGTATCACTATACGCTGAGAGTTTAACAAGTATACAAATACAAGGAAAGCACAATAAGTAATAAAAAGAGGCAAAAAAATGTAGATAAATTTTAAATTCCCAATTTTTTGAAAAGATCCATAGGTCTACAGATAAATTCGTAGGGCTAGCAGCACTAGTTCAAGTAGCGAGTATCAATCCAAACAATGGGGAACGGGTATTCCTTCTCGCGCAACATAGCCTCTTCGGGAAGTCCCCGTTCATAAAAGAAAATTTCAGTCAATGTTGCCAATATTTTCGTATTTTTTTTTCTACTGAACCAGAAAATATATTAGATTTAAAAATTAAGAAAAGTACTTAGAATAAACTCTAAAACAGTCATATTAATCAATAAATGCCTTACAAATTTGATATTTAGTATTTATGAAAAAAAAACGTGTCCCAGAAAAAAACATGTTTTTTTTCTAAGTTTTTTTTCATGGTTTTTTTTTTCAAGCCAGAAAAAAAACCGTTTTTTTACAACACTAGTCTCGGCCGACACGCGGTGTCGTTTGAACTCACTTCAATCGTGTGAGCGACAATAATAAGAAAAGTGACGGTGCGGTGCGGGTGCGTTGCGGTCTAGTGTGGCCTGACCTTGAAATGGGCACGTGACCATCGTCTCTGGACGTTGGCGCAGTGGCAGAGCGTTGCATGGTCTGATGAATCCCGATACCTTCTTCATCATGCCGATGGAAGGGTGAGAATTCTTCGTTTTCCTTGAGAACTGCTTCTTGACACCTGTACTGCGGGACAGAGACAAACTGGCGGCGGCTCAATTATGCTCTGGGGAACATTCACGTGGGCATCCATGGGTCCAGTGGAGCTCGTGCAAGGCTCGTGATGGCCGATAAGTATCGTACACTGGTTACAGACCATGTATACCCCTTCATGAAGACCATGTTTCCCAAAGGCAGTAGCATTTTTCAACAATATAATGGGCCATGTCATAAGGTGTGTGATGGAGTGATTCGAGGAACACAGTGGCGAGTTGCAATTGATGCTCTGGCTCCCCAATTCACCAGATCTGATCCCCATCGAATACATCTGGGATGTGAGTGAACGTGGAGTTGGAGCTCACCGACCCCCCTCCCCCCTTTCCCAGGAATTTACGGGAATTAGGTGACTTGAGTGTGCAGATGTGGTGCCAACTCAACAACCAAGGCCTCATTGCTTCCGTGCCAAAACTCGTCGCCCGTGCCAAAGGCGGACATTCCGGCTATTAGGTAGGTGGTCGTAATGTGATGGTAGATCAATGTATATCATTGAAATTAATAAGTGAGACATAGGGTATGTGGGATGATATTACATTTATATGAATTGTAAACAAAATTAAGTTAACAATTTTTAAATTTAATCATTGTCGCGTTATTTAATCTTAACTCAAATTTATTTAACGTGTGATCAATCAAAAAAACTAACATGTAATTTATTGACACTGGGTGAACTTGACAACAGGCAACAAAAACTAGCAAATTATTAATAAATGGTGTTAGCTCAGTGAAAATTAATATAACACGAAAATTCCTATAGCGTGATGTCAAACACCAGGATGGTTACAATGTTTTAATTTCGTTTTGCAGTGGATTGAGCGTTAAGAATTTGATATTAGCATGTTAAGAATTTGATATATATGGAGTGATTCGAGGAACACAGTGGCGAGAGTTGCAATTGTTGTTCTGGCTGCCCAATTCGCCAGATCTGATCCCCATCGAACTGACCGTAATATGTATCTGCTTTCGGCAGTGTTACCGTAATGCCTACATATACCGATCTAGTTTTGCTACTCATCTGCAGCAATCATAATGGTGTCTCACTGAAACCAACCCAACACTTAGCATCACTGCAAGTGTGCTCGATTCACTGTTTTGCAGTCTAAGTCCGAGACAAATTTGAAGATAAACTCTGCGATGTATAACAAGTGATAGGGCAAGAGTGAATCACTCTCCGCCTTCACGTCCCTTTATGCAAATATTTTCCCCGCTCGGTCGATATACGTTTTTAAAAATCCAGGTTGCCGGGTAACATCCCTCTCTATGAATTTCCGAGGAAGTAAACAAAATGTAACAACTGCTGTGTTCTTATTCCTTATTTACTCGTTTACACTCCCTACACAATCAGTCATTCATTTTTCATTAACTGCTCATACACACGTTATTTCAAACAAAATACTTTTACCCACGTTGTGGAATGTCAGTCACAATATATCTCAAAGTCATGAGTCTCTGTTCCTATTATTTACTTCCACATTATTGTGCCTGTCAGCAGTATATCTTAGTCCTTTAAAAAGCTTCTCGTGCACTCGGAAATGTTGCCCCCTTCTGTGAATATTTCGTGAACTAGGCAGAATACTGTCTACCTTTCATTTAGCTGCAAATCCTCTGATTATGAGACTGCCAGCGCATGCTTTATTGTCTTAGTGGCTGTGCGAACTACCTGCACTAAGCCTGGACCCTGGGTAAAGCATTATTTGCCGTTACACGTCGACATCCATCGGACTGCCCTTCGCAAATTCATATGCGCACACATCACACAGTTTACTGTCGCACGTGGTACGTTACAGCACATATACTATCTCGTTTGAGTGTCATAGAAGATTGTCATTTTTTTTACGTCAAATTCCCAGATACACTCATTTCAATACAAATAGAAATAACAAGTTTCACAAAACTCAAATATATAAAGAGAATAATTATGCCCTGGAAAACCTCTGTTTAATTAAACTGGCTATGAACGTAAAACAGTCTGTGATTAATAAACATGTATTTACACAAAAACTGGAAGATAAAATTAATGGCAACTGCTTCTATTCCGTCCAATATTTTGTACAAAACACTTAACTACATTTGATATGAAATTTACTAAAGGCAATTGTTTAAATGTGTGTCTTTATAGCATACAGTGGTTTTCATTGTTATCATTATTCATCATGTTATGTGCTTATATTAAATACAGCATGATTCAGACCACTTTCCTCGGCAAAGAACGGCGGAACAAAAAGAAGAAGGAAAAAGAATCGGAGACAAATTCGGAACCAGCTATGGTAACTCAACAGGTGTCCTCGAAAATGCTGTGTGGCTACTTTTATTTTGAGATTTAGAATCAATGTCGTCATAGTTGGAGTAAAATACTAAACTAGTAGAGTATGTTTTTCGCTTACGACGTTTGGAAACCTGATACATCATTCGCTATAGGAAACAGCAGCAGTCTTTAAAATTCTAGTTAAAACTAATGGAATACTTCAAGCGAATACATGGTGATTTATTGATGATATTACATACGTTCAGAGATTATGGAGAAGGGTAAATGTTTCAACTTGAGGTAAGGGACTCTGGTCCGGAAGCGACCGAGTCGAAATTTTCATGCGAAAATCTACTCAATTTCTGCCTTAGCCTCGCGCAGGGTTCAAACTAAGGGCACCAACTTACGAAACCTGATCATCACATACAGAATTCCCGCCGAATACTCTCAGTTAATTTTTCCTGTTGAACTAGTAACGGCGCTCATAACTTGATGTCCTACGGTACAGTAATTATGAATACCATTACCTACACAAGTTTCACAACCTGCTACATTTACAACAGTTGTTCAAAATGGCGTCCATCAGCATCAATGCAGGCATGGCATCGTCGCACAAAGTTCTGTCGTACCCGTTCTATTCGTAATATCCCTGGCGACGTCTGAACAGTATCTCAGGCAGCGAGAATTCTCGCCAGGAGATCCTCTTCAGTTTCAACAGGCGTCTCGTACACAAGATTTTTCACATGGCCCCGCAAGAAGTAATCAGTTGGGGTGATGTCAGGTGAACTTGGTGGCCACGGAACAGGACCTCCTCTGCCTATCCACTGTATCGATGCATGTTATTCCACGATTTTCGTTTCTAACTTTCGACTCCGTCGTTTTCTGTCCAGGTTCCTGTACCCCAAATTGATACATTTACCCTTCTACATCTTCCCTGAAAGTTTGTAACATCATCACGGAATCACCCTAAACAAATACGTGTTAGAGGAAACAAAAAAATTTCGCTGAGTCACTAGACATTCGACATTAAAAAATAATATGATCATGAAAATCTTTACATTTACTTAATTACGTGTTTCCAATCTCCTAATGTTTGTTTTCCTTTGTGCTTCTTCCCTCCCCTCGTAACCTTAGTTAGTAAGTTAATAGGTCTTCAGTCAAAATTTCACTCCCTAACCAGGTATTATTAGGTATTTTCGCTCTTCACCTCTGGCACTTGCCAGTTTTCCACATCCTCTTAGAGCTCCATAAAGTTTATAACTCAGTTTGTTCTTTTCGCCTGCAGAGTCCAACTTCCTCTTCCCCAGAGCGATATGTTTATACGTACGGTTTAAAAAAAAAGTTATTTCAGAGCCCAAGTTAGTAGCGCCTTTTGTTTTGATATACAATTCTTCTTCACGAGTACTGATCTGTTTCAGTAATTTCATTGCAGCATGCAGCATGCAGCATCCCTACTATTTTTTTTTTTTAGATGATAGGATTCTAATCGTTTTCAGTTTTATTTAGACTACTGCTATTTTTTCCCCTATTTCTGCGGCTCCTAATCACCGTTTTTGTGTTAATGTTCATATTCCTGTCGCATTATTTTATTCGTTTCTTTTCATAGCTTTACTCTCTTTTCTCTCCAGAAGATTTCCATACTTTCGGTGCTGATAACACCTCTTTTCCATATACTTGTGTTAATAGTTTGTTTTAGCCGACTGGGTTAGTGTATACGAAATAGAAACGACTTAAATCTAGGCCAAGTTGATGGCTCACGACTTATGTTAGAATGCAGGGGATTTGTATTTGTACGCATACTATTTCGGATGAAATAGCAGATAGTCTCCAGCAATACATCTAAATATGTTAATTTCCATTCACCATGCCAATAAAATAAGTGAAAGAGTATGAAAAAAGCGGAGGCTTAGGCTCTCTGCCACACGCTAAACCGCTGTTGTGATGAGTACAGGTTCAATGCGAAAGGACTTAAATCACGGTGTATATCGAACAAGAAAGGGTAGTGAATCTTGACACAAGAATTTTTCCTTGTGATTATCTCGAATCGACGTGTTGTTTTAAACAGAACATCAACTTTCGTTTAATTGAAGTATTCATCCCTCGGTAATACTCGAAGCATTATCTCCTTCATTTCTCTCTTCTTCTGACATAAATAACAATTTAGACTCGAGCGAGAACTATTCGGCACCTGCCAACTTTGTACACATTGTTTTTAACCATTATATTTCAAACGCTACAGTTTTTTATCTTTTAAAAACAGCCAAAATATTTTAATTTTTGATTGAATTTATGAAAGTTAAATCAGTGTTTGATAATAGAAAGTTACTTTTATGCAGAAACATTTGGTGTTACCGTCAATCCTCTTGGCTTTTTTTTTTTTTATCAATGTTGATTTTTTGTCAGGTTTTTAAAAACCGATTTCTTTCATTGAAACCTAATTTTGTTAACATGTTCGATTACATTGAGATTAGTACTGCAAACCTGGACATGAACAAATTACGGATTTCACAAAAAAGAAATTACGGCTAGCTTTTCGTACAAATTATAGACAGTTATTTATTAGTAGCTTCTCCGTTAAATCTGGCTATTCGATATAAAGCTGATTCCATAGAAACACGGGCCAACGATAAGGGGATTACGTCGGACCTAGATACACTGTCCAGTGAGAAATTTCTTTGCTTACTCGTGGTCTGTGATTAGTTGCCCAAAGATTTACGAACTTTTTCATTTAGCGGGAACCCCTCTGCGAGATGAGGGTTATAGAGCTCGTTAATTTTGCTATGAAAGATATATGGTGGCATGCTCCTTACGCGAGTTGTGCAGAGAACGCTATTACCCTTCTCGACATTAAAACTTTATGGAGACTATACCCCAGTGCAGAAAACCCTGCAAGATTTTAGAATTTCAGGCGCGGTAGTTGACAAAAGGAGCCGATATAAACGGCCACTGCACCACTTGAACACACACGGGAGCTATATTTCTTGTTTATGGCTACACCAGTCCTGCTCATAACAGCTAGCTGAGTAGAAGTCGCAAGCCGCGTGGCTGGATTAACCAGAAACACAATGCTCTATCATTCTCTCTGTCTTTAGAAGAGTTAATCCACAATGAACAACTTTTGCCATCATTTTCCAATTCATCTTACACTTCGCTTTTTCAAAGTTTAATATTATGGAGTACAGGGAAAGATGATGGGACAGTTATGTTACTACATTTCACATCTTCACATCTCTAGCTTTTCTTTGTACCGTGGTCGGTAAAACTTGGGTTAAATGAAATTTTACTGTAACTATTTGGTTGTAATACCCATGAGTAACAATACTTTTGTATCAATAACTTCCTAAACTTTGGTTGTAGACTGCGAATATCTGAATTAATTTCAATTTATCAGTATTCTAGTAGCTCCCTACTGTTCCAGACAATTTACCGAGCGTTAGGTTTAATTTTTTACTAGTGCAATGATTTGCACCTTAGAATCTTTATCAAATGAAAAATATCATTAGAGATTAAGTACTAATCACATTTTATTTTCATACGTCTGTTTTAAATCTACGTTTCCTGATAATATCTGTGTGGCTTAATAGGCGAATTGCTTAGAAATTAAGCGCGATCTGAATTTTGAATCGCCATGGTGCAACGAATGGCAACTTGAACTAAATTCTACGAAGTGAAAGGCAATGTGCATAACTAACAAAAATAATCCATTTATTCAGAAATACAAAGTAAACAGTTCAGCTATTGTATGATCGATTCCGTGAAGTATTTAGGTGTAACAGTTCAAAGGAACATTAAGTGGAACTTGCTCATTAATTCGGTCGTAGGTAGAGCTAATTCTAGGTTACTATTCATAGATCGAATCTTGAAAAATTTTAATGCACAAACAAATGAGACAGTGTACAAAACCCTCGTGTGTCCACCCTTGGACTAGTATTGTGCCGTTTGGGATCTGTTTCGTAGGATGTTGATTGACAGCATAGAGAAAGAAGAGAGAAGAGTCGCTCGATTCGTGACTGCTTGTTACAGTCTTTATGAAAGCGTCACAGAATTGATTCGTGGATTGGGCTTTGACTTACGAGTGCGATGATATACTTCGTCCATCAACCTGTTTGGGTAGTAATGACAGGAAAGATAATATTAGAGAAATATGATTTCTTTCTTCCCTCGTGTAATTCTGGATTGGAATGAACAGAGTAGAGATTAGTTTTAGTGCAAAGAACACACAATTTTGTGAATTATAGAGTGTATATCTAGCTGTAGATAGGTACGGTAATTATTAACCTAGTAAAATTTAATACGACACAAGTTATTAGAGGTAGCAGGCAGGGCCGGAGTTAGGGGAAGGGGTGGTAAGCGGGCAAAAGTATCCCGGGCCCGCCGGCCAGTGTTCCTAGTTAAATGGAAAACAAACGCAAGTTTCAAACTTTGCACCTATGATTTTGAAGATTTTTGCATTAAAAGTTTTTGACTTTATACAAAAAACCGAAGCTTAAAATAAAAAAAAATTTATCGGGGAGGCTTACCCGGGGCCAGAGAATCCTAACACTGGCCCTGGTAGCAGGCAGGCTCCATGCGCATCAAAAAAATTGTGTTTATTATCTGATCAGCACCTGTCGTTCCGCATCCATGGGTCATCCGGCACATACTCCTCCACTCTTAACAGATCCTGCAAGACTTGTGGTCAAGGTTATTGTTCAGTGGTTTCCCTTGGTCTCTATGTATTTCCGCACTCGATGGATCCATCTAGTTCCCGGTATTCCAGTAGTTTTCCTTCCATTCTGTTTCCTCAAGAATGCTACTCCATTCGTATGAAATACACCAACAACTGCAAACATTTCTTTTAAAGTGTTCATCTTTAATCTGTCCCTGATATTTTCATTTCTTATTCTATCCTCCCTCTAATTGTTTTATATGCTTCTCACGGTTTTATCCGTTCATATCCATATTTCAGAGCCATAGTTCAAAGAGCTAGATTTTGGATGGCTTTCTTAACTTCCACCAGTATGTTATATCCTTAATCAGCTAATAAAATTTTCCACTCTTTCTTTTCTCTTTTTCATCCTCTGTTCTATTTCGTCCTCCCTCCTTCCATTAATGTTTACTTCCCAAGTAACAGAACCACTCCACTCAGTCCAATAAATATTTACGATCCAGTGACACCATCTACTATTTCTTGGCGCCATCATTATTTCAATTTTCTCCACACTCAATTGCAAGTCCTATTTTACACAGAAATCACCAATTTTTCCAGTTCTCGTTCCTCATTCTGTCATCATCCTTACCTGGCTCCTGTATTCCTGATATTCTGCTACGACGTCACCTAATATTAAGGTAAACATACCTCGTAACAAAACATACTCTTGCATCATTCCATTCTCAGCCTGAAATTAATCAGAGTGCACACCACTCGTAAATGTATCTCATTGTTGCATGATTTCTCATTTATACCTGTTCTCTCTCTCTCTTTTTTCTGGACATTACCATTTGCGTGCTCTTTTTACTGTATCAAAGGTCTTTTTATGTCTATGAAAGCTAGTATAAAAGCTGCTCCTACTGTTGACCTTCTTTACCTAAATCCGTAACCTTTATCTCTAACTGTTTCTTCAATTCTTATTTTGATTTTACATAAAGAACTTTTTCTTATTTTTTCCTGCAGTGACCTAACAATGTTATGAGCCTAAATTTGAAAGTTATCATAGATCAGAAGCAGTAACTGTTATGATACAGAAGAGAAGGTGTGTCAATGGAAGATAGAAGGCGGGTAGAAGAATGCAGGAAGTGTACGTATTAACGTTGAGGACTGGGCAGAGATTCATAGATGAATTAGGAGTAGAAGAGACGTTTATCATCATAATGGCAGACTTCAGGCATAAGAGAGTGGGAAAATTTTCTCTTATATGTAAGAGAGACAGGGACCGGATTAAGTAATCGAAGGATATGTGAAGTAATTTGCCACAATTGGTGAAAAATTAATATAAAAATTCATGAAATACGAATGTAGATGGGAACTTCCACTGGCGCATGTGCTACTTTTTTCTTGGTAGGATTGTCATGTTTGTTAGGCGATCACGGGTCTTCCGTGCAGTAGCACTGATAGCTTTTATTTCCAGTTTCACAGAACAGTTTAATGACAGCTATTTCATATTTACTCATTAAGTCCATCAGTTACTATTTTTTCCCTCTCATCTGTCTTGAAGGAATTGATGTAATCGTCCAACCAAATCCTTCTCATTCTGAGCTCATCTCTTCGTCCCAACATACCTACTACAGCAAACGACATCAAGTTTCAGCTTCATACGTATATTCTAATTTTTTTTATATCCTTTACTGTTTTTTATTCTTTCACAGTTTCTTCCACTAACAAATTAACCAACCCCAGTGTCTTATGATATATTCCAGCATATTTTTTCTTCTCTCCGTGAGTCCCTTCCAATCTCTTCTTTCCTCAGCCATCATTTACCAACAACTTTAACTGTCTACATCTTTCTATTTTTTAAACACTTCCTTCGAAAGGAGGAAACTTTTATTCCTGAAGTCCAAGCTTCAGTTTTATAACGCACTGTTCCCAATGCATACAATCTTACTTTCTCAATGTTAGGTCAGTGTTAGAAACTAAAATACTTCTCACTTTGAAGTAGTCTCACGGCTGTTGCTGTTCTTCTTCTGAGATCTTTTTTGCTTCGGCTATTAATTACCCCTTTCACTTAGCCTACTATAGAGGACACTCACCTTTATTTTTATACTATAAGACCTGTTCAAAAAGTAACGAGCCGGTTGCTTAGGAACAGAAACCAGTACCTGTATTTCAGAAGTATTGGCCCTGGCTGTTGAGGCACTTGTCCGACTGCGACACAAAGCGGTGAATGGCTGTCTCGTAAAATTCCTGGGGCTGCGATGTGAACCAGTTCCGCACGAACTGCTTGACGTCGTCGTCCGAGGTGAATCGTTCGCACGACAGAGCAGAGGGCAATCACTGTTGCCTCGTGCTGCAGGAAGTCTATCAGAAAGGGGACCGTCAGCATAACCTTTTCTCCATTTGTGTGGATGACCTTGGATTGTTGGTGGTGATGATCCTCGATGCTTCAACTGGAGACTTTGTCGTTTCGATTCTTATTCGAAGAGATGACTCCAAGACTCATCTCTAGCCACCACTCATGCCAGGAACTCATTTCCTCATGATCAAGACATTGAGCCATTCGACATGCTTCTTGTTGTGGTTGAAGAGTGTGGGGCACCCGTTGGGCGCACAATTTGCGCCAGTTCAGTCTTTCCGTCATGATAGTGAACATTCCCGACGCTCAATCCGACATCGGAGGCTACGACTTTCACTGTAAATCGGCGCTCCTGGGTAACGAGTCCATCAACCAGCTGGACGATGTCTTCGGTAATGCGGTTTGATGTTTCAGACCGTGCATCATCGGCTAACGACACCCGTCCTTCCTGAAGCGCTTGAGCCACGCCTTGACCCTGGCAAGGGATATGCAGTGTTCACCGTTCACTTGCGACATTCTTCGATGACTGTCCGTTCCGCTTCCTCCTTCTGCTGTCAGAAAATGAACACCTCTTTGCCCTTCTTTTGACGCCTCCGTTTCACTTCTTACAACACGAATGAGCGCTGGACGACTGACGCATACTTCTGCTAGCTATGTAGTCACGTGACTTGCATTTGTCACCCGATAGCGGCGGGTATGTGGACTTCCGCGCTCTTGTCGGAAACCCTCTTTGTTACTGACGCAACGATATTACCATTCTGTTACCAGTTTACACATTCCAGAATCCGGCTCCTTTCTTTTCGAACGTACCTTACACACACACACACACACACACACACACACACATATATATATATATATATATATATATATATATACTTGTAACCAACAGAACGCAACATACTGTTTGTTTCTCTTTATAGCGTATTCAGATTTTACTTTCATTTCTTTGATTGCTTCCTTAACATAGCTGTTGAATATTCGTGTGGACGGACAACTTTTTCTCACTGCCTTTTAATTTTTTTTTATCATGGCTTTACGCCTCGTCAACCTCGGGATGGGATTGAGGACAAGGAACGGGAGGGAATTCAGCCATGGCCTTTTGAAGTAAACATTCGCCTGGAGTGATTTGTGGAAACCATGGAAAACCCAAATCTGGATGCACGGACGGGGATTCGAACCCACGTCCTCCCGAATGCGAGGCCAGAACGTTAACCGTTCACCCACCACGCTAGGTCAGCCTTTTAAATGTTGCCTATATCTTTTATCGTTAGTTTTATCATAGCTATCTAATTTATAACCAGAATTAGATTATTCTTCAATCGGTATTTTAGGCTCTTTTTAAAATAAAACAAAATTTTAAAAAAAAAAAAACAATATTATCAAAAGCTTTTTCCAACCTCCAAAAAATGTTAGACAAGTAGGTATACTTGTTATTTCTATCATTTATTAATATTATTGTAATTAATCTTAGAGCCAGAATAGCTCCTTCTGCACTTGGTTTTAACTAAACTCATCTGATAAATCTTCCCCGATCCTTTCGATTTATTTTCCCATTCAATAATTTCAAAACATGTGTTTCTAGACTTATCGGGCGATAATTTTCACATTTATTAGCTTGTGATTTCTTCGGAAGTATGAAGAAAATGCATTCTCTGGTATGTCTTTAATAATTACCTGAAACGATTTAGATTTTAACGTTTCTGACTTAATCTCAATCAACAATTGTTGTATTCAGTTTATTTTGTGTATTATTTACAAAAATGTTTGTTTACTTTTTCGTCTTCGTTAGTACGAAATCAGAGATTTTTGTTGCATCAACTTAGTTACGATTAGAGCATTGCGGGAATAGCAGTTGTGGTTTACCGCAGAGAAAGAAACATCACCCACGCCGAGCATACTCTGCAGGCAACAATGTCAGCCAGACAGCACCGTAAACCAGAAATGTTATATGTGTGTGTGTGTCCATGATTCGAATGGAGACCATCAGACCTGTTCAGAACGGATTTCGATCCCCCGTGTATATGTTGAAGAGTAATTACTCCATATGTCTGTGTTACCGTTCTGAACAGGTCTGATGGTTCCCAAGTTAGACGAATTTCTTACTGGAGAATGAAGATTCGTGTTGTTCCTATTAACGTTCTCCTCATATCAATAATTCACAAAGATAAAAAATGATACTTGCGTACATGTTGTGACGGTCCGGCCGTCTCTGTGCTTGAATAGCAATGATAAGTATGGAAATTTAATATTTTAATTTTAGATCAATTATTTTTAATTGATATTTCATAAGCATCTCAATTTTGCGGGGAATGGGTCAAATTTGCTCTGAACAAAAGATTCACAAACATAACTAGACATTTATTTTCACATATGAAACTTGATGAATTTAATTATAAAAATTTAACATTCACCTTCTTTTTTATATAATTATCAAAAATAACAACATTTGATACCATGGGCACCACCCTACATGAGACTTATGTTTACACGCTGTTGACTCATGACAATTTGTCCGACTAGCTCATTATAAACAATTTTACTGGACATGAGAACTTCTTATTTTGTGAATCGCTTCACCCAGGAACGTTTACGGGAGTCTTGATTCCTAAACAATTCAGTGGTAATGTTATATTCACCTTCTCAATTGCATGATGTTGTGTAGATGCACTTAACCAGCATCCTTAGTCGATCAGGAGGTCCAACCGCGGCGCCAAGCAACCATAAACTTAGTTAAACTTTAAGTTTAACCACTGCACTATTTCCCGCTGAAAACCGCACTTATACTCATAACTTTACACCGCTTCTTGGTCTGCATCCACAGAGAGATGGCACAGAGGTGTTGCTTGTCCCGCCACCTGTGGCTCACTCCCCCTCTTCTTCCGGCGACCGATGCAACCTTTGTCTCTTTTGGCGGGCGAAATTCCATTGGCCGATGAGGTGTCTCAGCCGCTGGTCAACCCCCACCGTTCGCCATGAAAAGAGAGAGCACATCTTTCCGTCAATAGGTGGCATACCCTGTCTCTCCAACCAACCTTTTCATTCACACTTTGGTCCTATTAATATGATAAAATGTGGAGTGACACACTGTTCACTACAATGTCACCAATAGGAGTTTTCTCCTTGGTTGAAGTGGTGGCATTGTGAAGT
Source organism: Vandiemenella viatica (assembly GCA_031002005.1). Classification (NCBI taxonomy): domain Eukaryota; kingdom Metazoa; phylum Arthropoda; class Insecta; order Orthoptera; family Morabidae; genus Vandiemenella; species Vandiemenella viatica. The sequence goes on along the minus strand of JARYHS010008074.1, from coordinate 281,752,882 downwards.
GACTGCTAGTTCTAGTCCTGCCGCCCGCAAGCAGACCATTCTACAGTAACTACGCCTTTTACGCGGTATTCCATAGTGAAAGGCGAATGCTTGAGTCACCTCCAGGTTTGGTCTAAAAAAATACACGAAGCATTTCACGCCAAGGCTGATATGGTGGTGAGAAGGTTAACTACAATCATCCTTCCCCAACCCTCTTGGAATCGAAGTTTGATTACTTTAAATGGCTGTAGTACTTTTAAGTTACGGGGAAAATAAATTAAATCCGTTTAGTTACATTTGCTGATATACACTATACAGAAAAATTCTCAGCTAGCCGATGACAATATTCGCTGGAGACCTTGGTGGATAGTTCAGCCACCTTAGTGGCACAGACACAATAGTGCCTGTAATCCACTACTTTCATGAACACTTAACCTTACCCTGTATATAATAGTTGAAATCCACAATTTAACGTTGAATCCGAACCACGGTGCGTTCACAAAGTTCTTTACATACACAAAACAAGTTTTGGCAGATATAAAAAGCCAATAATAATTGCGGTGGGAACTAAGATGCAAACTTAGGACTTTCAGATCTTCCAGTCATTTAAGCGAACACATTTCTCCGTAGATAACAAAGAATAAGTAGAATAATGTAAAATTAACAGATAACTACTGAACAACATGGGAGTTATTATTATTATTATTATTTTACCAGCTATAGCAGTTGTATTTCTAACTAGCATTTGCCCGCTGCTTCACGCGCGCGTGCCTTGGCAGGTGTAGAAATTATTTACCGATTTTATTCTCTTATCAGACATTAACGTGGAAAGGCATGAACTGTTAATGTATTCTGAATAGTTTCGTTTGTTTCGGTTTTCATACTGATGTCAGAGAGTTGTTTTATTCATATTTTAACGTGATGCAATTGATTCAATACCGTAGTAGAAAAGGTTCCTGAAAAATTAACAGTAGTAATTCGTGGTTGTAATTATTGTGCGAAGTATAAACATTTATTGTTTAGAAAGGCTTTCACGGTTCAAACGACATTCTTTCTTCTGTGCGCTTTCAGAAGCTATGGATTTAGCGTATAGAACCCGGTTATAGGTCAATCGCTTTTCTCGGTGCAGGTTACTTTCATTTGCTCTAGCTATTTCATCTCGTTCTCTTTGACGTTGCAGACGATGTTGTCGGTCTATTTCACTCTCATTTAGCCGATTTCGGCGACATCTTTTAGCTGCAGAAGTTGACCCCGACAGATTAGATCTCTTTCGCAAGGGCATATCATAAAACTTTTATACTTACCCAACTCACAGCACTAACAATTAAAACGTTTTCACAGCTGCAATTATCACTATGCCTGAACTTTGGCTGCCAGTATATAGATGAGCATAAACTTGGTTACAATATAGAATATCTGTGGTAGTAATAAATAATATTATTTCTGAAAGCAATATTTATCTCAGCTAAAACATAATATTTTTAAATGCTGATATGGAGGATTCCACGGTTAACGTGGTACCGAAAATTTAAATGGATATATAACAGTTGTAACGTTAAGAAAACTGATATTATAATCATTATGTGTAATTTTGTTTGGCGATTTTATGTGTAAACTTTGCCTGGGATTATATAGCTAGGTATAAGCTTTGTTAAGGATGTATCTGTGGATATAATGAAAAATATTGTTTCCATGATACTTAACTAAAAAAGTTTATTTTTAAACGTGGATACCGAGGATTGCACATAACCGCGGTGCCATAAATTTATGTTAATATAGCAGTAATCTACAACTTAGTCCTCTTGGAAGTGTGCTGAAATATAACAATTCGTTACCAATAATCACAGCATCTCAATTTTTCTGATTTATTTATTTTTTGTTGTTTTTTATTTTTTGTTGTTTGGATATTGGTTTTATTTTATGTTGATACACCATCAATTATTCCTGCTTTAAAATAGAAATTTACGTGAATTGGAGCTACTCTTGATTTCAAATCGTCGCATCATTACTGTCATTATTTCAGTCAGATATAATTAATCAAAAAATGTCGAGATGTGATCATGGTACAGTTTATGTAGTAACGTGCATGTAACTGAAACAATTATTTCTGAGTGGCAACATTATCGCAAGTTGTGAATCGCTTGAAATGCAACCTGACAGCTGATATGATGCTTTGTTATAGGCCTAAGAGACGATGCCTTCAGCTTTATAATCTACGCGGTGTAGCATTAGGATATGAAACATTTTTAATTTAAGTTTATTTCAATATAGACGTATTTTCTATGTAATTATTTCAGTCGCATGTAAGTACCTGGCGAAACAACAGCCTGGACCAGATGACAATTGACTCGTTTTGTTTAGCATCAGGCATAACGGGTTTAGTTTTAAAATTTACGCGGTGTAGAATAGAATTTTAGGATGCCTAGTTATATTTGAATTAAAATTCGTTACCAATAAATAATCACAGCATCTCAATTTTTTCTGATTTATTTATTTTTTGCTGTTTGGATATTGGTTTTTATTTTATGTTGATACACCATCAATTATTCCTGCTTTAAAATAGAAATTTACGTGAATTGGAGTTAATCTTGGTTTCAAATCGTCGTATCATTATTGTCATTATTTCAGTCAGATATAATTAATTCAAAAATTTCAGAATGGATCACGGTACAGTATATGTACTAATGTGCATGTAACTCAAGCAATTATTTCTGAGTGGCAAAATTATCGCAAGTTGTAAATCGATTGAAATGCAACCTGGACAGTGATGACAGCTAATATGCTTTGTTATAGGCCAAACGGAGGATGCTTTTAGCTTTATAATTTACGCGGTGTATCATTAGGATATGAAATTTTATTTATTTGAGTTTCTTTCAATATATCCGTATTTTCTATGTAATTATTTGAGTCGCATGTACCTGAATTTTCGGATGCCTAGTTATATTTGCACGTTATAGCCACGAGACATATTAATCGAATAAAGTACTTCCAAATATGTGCAATTCCGCACAAGTCATTATGAAAGAAGTATGTTTTATTACTTGCTGATATTTATAATAGCTGTTTTTCAGACATCGCTCTTCGAGAAAAAACTGAATTTTGTATTAAGTATTGGCTTATTTTGGCTGTAGTGTACAGCGTTCACGTAGCAGTTTTGTTCCAGAGACAAACTGTATAACAGTCTACCAGAGACAATACATGTCTTCAATATTAGTAATATAACTTTTTCGTAATTCAACAGACCTTTTACGATTCAAGTAAATGCTGATTATACTTGATTCACGTATTCTTTTTATTTGAAGTACTGCGGTCCAGAAAAATGAATCGCAGAAGTAAAAAAAAAAAAAAGGGAAATCCTAAATTTTGTCAGGTCTCTTTATGAAAGGAGTGACCGTCTGAATGTGTATAATTATCTGTGGTCTACAGTTTCACATTTCTGAAGTTTTTTACTGACTTGCTTCTTCCCATGGTACATATTAGTCGTTAGCTACTTCTGCAGATGTTGATCAGCAACATTAGCTTTAAAAATTTGGAAACACCATGCAAATTGATGCGGTAGTTTTTGCGTTATTAGAGATCAAGCCTCACTACAAACGCAGCTCGCTTACAGATTTATAATAGTATAGATGTGATGCAAAATTATTTCCAACTTACGGCACAAAGTACGCCTATATTAACAAATCTCCAGTAAAAACATATCAAATTTCACTTCGTGTATCAATAGTGCTGTGAATAAAAGACGGTACAAATGCGGAGTTTAATTTTGTAGTGACAAGCAGAGCTTCGTCAACCATTTTCAAAGCCTTGACCAACCAAGCCACGGGAGAAAGATATTAGTCTATCACTAAGAATTCCTTATCGGTAATAACTAGAGATTCCAGCATAACAGTTAGAGGCTTCTAAATTTTTACTTTCTTCTGTAAATATTTGGAACGAGCAAATAAAACACTGTAGTTGCTTAAAGGAACAAAATATCAGTAACTTCGTGTTTCGTTTGAACTAAGTAGCTTTTTAGTGAAATTCTCTAATGTCATCGGCAACTTCAGTACTCGAATAAACATTTTCTCGGTTTCAATAAGTACATCATAATTTTTAAAGATCGTTATAAACACGAAAAATGTTAATTTTATCTTTAAACGCAAGTTCTGCAAGTTTTGATAAATATAGTATTTTATTTGCAACGTTTTTAATGTTTAGCACATTTACATATAACACTGGAAACTACGGAAACACAATTTTATGTGATTGGTTCTTACTTAATAAATATTCGCATTCACGGGATGCTTCCACAGCTAAAAATGTTTCCAAAGCAGTACAAAACACAGAATGGAATCGCTGCGAATCAACTTATGGATGTTTCAACTATTGCTTTGTCCTTGAGCCCGTATTGTAAACCTAGCTGTTGTCCGCTACTTCGATCTTGTACAATATTACTGTAGGCCTACAGATCGCTCTCTTAAGCCAGTGATTTTGGTGAGGAATGATTCTTCAACTTGGCTGAGCGACAGAAACATGTTCAAAACAACAGTAACTTCAATAAGATTTACATTTTTTTCTGACGGAGTAGAATGAAATTTCTTTGGAAGCATTGTTTGCAGCTTTTCTACCGGAAACAAAAACATTAACATTTTCAGGTTGATAATGCGACAAGAAACAAAGATTCCATTGCATGGAAATCATTTCTAGTTGGGCTGGCAAAATCGGAATACAGACGGAAGTCTGGTTTGATGCGTGGGGAGTCCGGGTGCCTTCAAAGAATATAAAAACGCATAGTCTCTGAGACCATTTTAAATTATTCATGGTGTTAAATATCCCACATCAATTACATCAATTTCTGACAAAATTCTCTTGCTGATGACAACTACTTGCTCGTTTTGGGTACTCAAATGGATCTTACGGAATCCAAGAGATTTTTACATATTTATTTGGGAATGAAGTCATGTATTCGAAATTACGATTTTATCTCCTATGATATGCCTTCACAATAAACACATAATTAATGGGGGAAAAGAAAGCAATGCCTAGTGTCATTCATTAACGCCATTAGAAACTGGTGGTAAATTGACCTTTTTCTAACATCTTTTCTGGTGTTTACTGATAACTGCTTAGTATAGCTGTAACTAAGTTTAGGGTTGAACTTTTTTTACATGCAAGCTCTACAAATATTTTGAACGAGAGAGGTAAATTACCTTTATCGCCAGTCAATGAACGATATGAACAGAGCACAATGGAATAATTAAATTTGCGCACATGTTTGCTAAATTTTTATAGTAATCCCGAAGTCACATCATAACAAAGCATACATTACATTATTCTTGTTACAATGATCTGTACACGGTTAGAAAACCCAAGAAAATCCGTCCAGTAGTTTTTCATTAATCATATTCAAAGAAATCGACAGCCAGATACAAAAATTAAAAACAAAAAACAGTATTCCTTCTCTGTATCTTGTTAACAGTTCTGCAAACTCATTTTTCAAAAATATTATCAATGTGCTGAGCGTTTATCAATTTACAGTTTTATTATATTTACATATCTAGCTACATATACGTGGATTTAACAGCATTATTGGTATGACTGAAGTTCTCTCTTTCTGTCTTCACCGCATTTCTTCTTTCTATAAACCCAATCGCAACAAGAAGTCGTCGGCTGCTTTCTATCTTGTTCTGCGCGTCTCACCTGGCGAAAAAACACGCCAACTTGCTTGAAATACTAAACTTGCATGAAATTTCTTTTATTTGCCCTTTTGGGTGATGTGAGCGTGACCTAGTCGGATACTCCGAAGGAGTGGACTGTAATGTTGTCATGACAAGTAAGTTACCAGTAGTGCCTGCAATATCAACATCGCTTAGGTTGTTTCTATGATGATTGTAAGTAAAATACCATTTATTCCTTGCTTGGTGGAAGTATTTGAAGAGTGATATGGTTGTTAGAAATTTCGGCCTCTGACTAGCATGGAACTCTGAACTTTCAGTCAAATTGCTGTATGAAGCATTAAGTAAGGCATAAACTGCCAAAGACAGAGTAATATATACCTGTTCTGTTCACGCAAAATGAGCGAGCGAAAACATTTCTTGTTTGATTTCAGGCAAAGCGCGTCAGTTAATACGTCCACAGGTATATAATTACAGGAAAAGTCGTCCTGTTTTGTCATGAAAAAGGTACAATATTTTTCATTTATTTTAAAGTTAGTCACTTGTTTATCAAACTCAGAATTTTGAGAACTGAGGTATAGAAATAATAGTACAGGAAGAGAAATTAATTTAATAGGTAGTTCAGAAAGGCGACAAAATTCTTGGTTCTGGAGACATGCTCCTTGTGTAAGATAACAGCCCATAGATTGATAGGACTAAAGGAAGAAATGATAATAAAATTTCAAAAATTAAAGATAATGAACTACGTTGTTACTTTAAGAGCAGAGCGGTCTGGTGATTCGGTTAAGGCGCATGACTGGGGTACGAAAGGTCCCAGGTTCTAACACCAGTCTCGACTAGAATTTTAGTGACCTTAATACTAACATTCACTCTGGTTGCTTATCCGTAGTTTGGATTTCCGTAAAACTGTAGGCTGAAGTCAAGAAACAGCTTCGTACAGTCAACTACAGCCATAACATCTTCCTCTGGAGCACGCCGTCTAGAACTATGGCGAAATTCGTTTCCTGAAGGGCACTGGAGGAATAACAAAGAGGCACCGGCCGCGGGGTGTAATCAGCCATACGCTATATGGAAGGCTGTAAACAGATTAAGAACTGATGTAAGTTGTAATCGAAAAAGGGAAACGACACTCCGAGAATTACAATACACTTCTGTAACGTAATTTCTTCTTTGTTCACTGATGTGTCCTATGTAACACACATGTGCCTGTAGATGAAGGCAGAACGGATACGTAGTCTCTTGTGAGGTCGCCTTAGAAGCTACGGAAATGCGAAAAGTGAACAAACTGAGTTACGTGATCATCCGAGATAGCAGTTATGTAATGTAACTACAGCAAACAGCATTATTAAGCCTTGAATAACAAGATCCAACATCGTTTGTGAATCCGGAGAGCAATAAATTTATTTAATTTAACTGAAAAAAACCTATATTGCTAAATTCAGCTAGTCTGATAATTTACTTGTGTTGAAGTGAAATTTTTTTGACGCATTACAGATTTCATTTAGCAGTGCTAGGAAACTGCGCCATGGAAGTGACCTCTCCAAGCGATAAAAGACATTACAAATCAAAGACAGTTATTTCGCATGAGTGAAAATATAGTCTTCTGCTGCAAAAACAAAAGTGAACAAATAGTAAAATTGAAGTTTTACCAGCCACTTGACAGTGACTACATGTGAAACTCATCTCATAGGTGCGTATCGTTTAAGTTACGCAATCCTAAGAAGCGACAACGCTCAGGACTTCATCGCTTTGTCTGGAAATTAGAATCAGGAATATTTTTTTTCTTATTCCTGTTTTATCGATCGACAAACGAAATCAGGATAAAACTTTAACATATTAAAAACATTAAACATATCTCATCTTCTAATCTTTTGGATCATTTGCGACTACTGGTATATATGCAAGATTCACTGGTTATAAACACATGCACTTTTTTTTCATAAATCATGAATATCTATCACTCAAAGACAGCAGCTTTAATAAAAGTTCAAAACATATTTGATTCATTTTATTTACTTCATTATTTGCAATCTCCTGACACATGATAGAGTTCACCCAGCTAAACTTGCTTTCAGTAGATATGTAGGTTAATTAATTAAAACGCAAGCGAATTTAACCAGCTAACTTTCGCCTCTTATTAATTCAACAAACATTTCATTACTGGTTTTTCATAATTGATTAAATTACTGGACAAGAATTCATTTAATAAATTTGATATTCAGCCTTTGTAATAAAACGTCAATGGTAAAATTTATTTTCAGTAAATTCTTGTAATTAGAGGACAATAATTATTTATATTGTGTATACAACCTTTTTTGTGCAAATAATGCAGGTGTACTAATTTCACCAATTTTTATAAATGCTCTTGTCTACAGTAAATTTTGGCAACGAATAAGACACAATTTGGACTGATTTACTCGCCTTTCTGTTCTCCATTCACATGAGATTGGTAGGAATCCAATCTGATTCACATGAAACTCGTTCAGTATGGTTATACGATGTTATGCAGTTAAGAGAATATATAGGGATTTAATTGTGCAAGACATTTATTAGTTGAATGTGGCCATGACAGGCTATTAAGCATCCCCCCCCCCCTTTTTGGTGAATGTGCATGAATGATGACATTTTAATCCCTTCACTTGATAATAAGAAGTAAGGAATCCCCGTGTGGCCATTCAAATTTAGGTTTTACATAGTTTCCGGACATCACTCCAAGAAAATGCCGGGATGGTTCGTTGAAAAGGCCATGAGCAAATTCTTTCTAATTTCCTTGCACCCAATCCTTTCCCGCCTTTAATGACCTGGGGGTAAGAAACAAAAAGGAATCCCTCATTTACTAACAGTAATTGTCAAATGACAATCAGGTTTAACACCGCGAGGGAAGAAATACATTAATATACAATTTAATGTTCTTATACAATTGCTAACTGCATTAGTAATTTGCTGTAACTTTTACTAATTTAAATTGTGATATGATCTACGCCGCAACTCGTGTATGGAAATACTTTATTTGTCACGCACAATGAATAAGCAAGATGATGTAGTAACCCCGATCTGGAAGGTATAGTTAGTCTCTGGGATTCTAAATCGTCCTCGATCTTTGGAAATGAAATACATCAGACTTAGCTTAAATTATTTCATTAACGACGGAAGACATTCACAAATTCTCTGACTTTGAGTTAAATTCCTAAAATATAACTCAGAAGAGGATCATTGAGTAAAATTTGAGAGTAAGGGTAATAAGTAATTACTTACGGCGCAGAGAAAAATTAGTGAATCAAATTGTCAAGAAAAGGAACTTTGGTATTAAAAATGTCTAAATATTTGGGAATCGACTGTAACAACAACCAGAGAGAAATTAGACCTTCCATTGATACATCGTCCAGGTGAGTATAAAAGTAATTTTGTTTATTATTGTTATGTTTGCTGTCTGAGATGGTTTTGGAATGGTGCGATACAAGTGTACGATTTGCAGTATGGTAGTAAGATACGAACACATCTTTCCTGGACAGTAATACAGGGTGGAGCGCGGTAAATTGCTTTTTTAGAACACACGTTGTGGCGGCATTGTTGCTCAAATAGAAGAGAGAGTGGCCTTGGTTTATTGTTGCCGATGGGAGGTTTGTATTCAATTGTTGTTAAGTTGCGATAATGCAGTGGATACGTGAGGAGCGCTCTTTTTGTGTTGAAGTGTATTTCTCGAATTCCCACTCGATCATTGCAGTGCAGCGTTTTGCAGTACCCCCACGCGGACGTGTTCCTGGACGACAATCAATTTTAAATTGGGTAAGTGCATTCAGAACATCAGGGAATGTGTCAACTGTATGAAGAGGACCTGAGAGAAGCGTTACAACACCACAAAATGTGGAACGAGTTAGAGCAGCAGTACTGCAATCTCCAAAACGCTCAGCTCGGAAACAGGCACTTGCTCTCAGCATTTCAAGACGTTCTCTCCACAGGATTCTTCATAATGAACTGAATTTTCACCCTATAAAATGTGCGTGGTCCAGCAATTGTCAGTACGGGATTATGTAACACAAAGACAGTCTTGTGAAGACATGCTTGCAACCATACCCTGTGAAGCAAATGTGTTCTTTTCTGATGAGGCACATTTTCACCTCAGTGGGTGTGTAAATAAACAGAATATGTGGTACTGGAGTGACACGAACCCCAGGCAAATTCACCAGAGACCCCTGCACTCAGACCACATCACTGTGTGGTGCGCCATATCACAAGTAGGCATCATTGGCCCTTACTTTTTCCAGGAAAATCGTCGTGCTGTAACTGTGAATTCAGATCGTTATTTAACTATGGTGCAAGAGTTTTTCCAGCCGGCTTTTGAGGAAATACAATTACAGGATACCTGGTTTCAACAAGATGGTGCCACTGCACACACAGCGGGCATCACCATGAATTTTTTGAGGCAAATGTTTCCTGGAAGACATCTCTCGGATGGGGGATCTCAACTGGCCCGCACGATCACCGGACTTAGCCCCATGCGATTTTTTTCTTTGGGGTTACCTGAAGTCAAAGGTGTATTGTTATCGTCCCAACAACCTGGAAGAGCTACAGAAAAATATTGAGGCTGAAATTGCAAGAATACCAGAAGACATGCTTGAAAGAGTGCACGATAACTTCAGAAAACGATTACGGCAGTGTGTGGATTGTGAAGGTAGACATTTACCAGATATATTGTTTAAACTATGTAATTAGTAACTTCCATTATTGTCCAACATGAGAAAAATAAAAATGTAAAATTCCAAGTGTTCATTATTTTTTTATTTCATTCCCAAATCAGCAACTTACCGCGCTCCACCCTGTATAAAGGTACTTTTGTGCTCCCGTCTTACTGCGAACTATGTCTTAGCCTTTACAGTAGAACAGCTCAAACTTCATTTTTTAATTTTACTTCTTTTCGAGAGAGAGTTGCGAGTTGAATGTTTTCGATTCTGTTTGGATAACTTTAATTGCTTCTTTCCTCGGTCCACAAAACTCTCACTCTTGAATGCTCGTGTTTCTTTTCCGTTATGTAAACAAGTCGTCTACAGCTGAGGAAAAAATGTTTATATTACTCAAGGCAACACGAAGTCTACTTCGGAATTTTCGTTCAGCATGTGTCTTGCACCAACATGTAAGTTCTATAGTATCTAAAGTTGGCACCACACTACCAGTAATAATCAAAACATCTTCAACATTTTGCTGAAGGCGAAAGACTGATAAATACTTCATCTATTTAGAAGCATACGCAGTTTCCAATTTACAGTGGATGTCTACCAGCTAAAATTCATTGTTTATAAAATACTCCATAGAAACATTTAATAAGCCCAAGAAAGCTAATTTTATACCATGGAAAATAAAAGTTTGGCCCAGTGAACATTTGAACACAGTATTTCGTTTGCCACTTGACTTGTTCAATGTCTGAAGTTAAGTTCCCTCCTATGTTGTAAATTTTTCCACTGTTATATGTTTCTATAAGAATATAATAAGTTAACGCAGATGAGAGGTGACCGAAAGTCATCTTTAAATATATTAATTAGTCGGGTCCAGAAAGTAACCGAGTGCACATAGAGTTCGCGCATGTCACGTCATTTAAATGAAACCGTCTTCAGTTGGTTTCTGAACGTCTACAGCAACAACTGTCTGAGTTATATTGCTCTAGAAACGTGTCTCACTTTCCTGTGTTTGTTTAAAATAGTCCTACTGGCTGTGAAGTACGGCCGGTGGTAAAAAAATTTCAGGCAAAAAATATTTATGCAGCAGAAATTTACAGATAAATTAGTTGACGTTTTGCAGGTTCGTACTGCGAAAATCTGTCGTCCGCACACGAGCATTAATTAGTCCAACTAGAAATTTTTTGTTATCCACCGATTTGTTGATTAAATTTCAATTTGACACAGTATTTTTCTTAAGAACAGTAACTAGTTCTATAATGAGGAATCTACATGCAAAAAAGTAAGTTGTGCTTACCCTAATGATTCATTGTATAATTCTGTCAAAATTTTAATAAATTAGAAAAAAAAGACAGAAATTCTGTGATCCACGAGGACGAAATGACGGGCAAAAGATTTAATTTGTTGCTTCCAACTATTTTTACAATATGATAACGTTTCTGTTTTCCATCTTTAAATAGATATTACCTGTAGCCGGAATTTAGACATTTACTTTATCGCAAATATTAATTAAAAAGAAACTGATAAGTGCCAAAGCTTCTTAATACACTCTCGGCCAGAGATTGTGTACTATTGGTAGGATGATGTATTCCCATGTAATTTCTACTGTAATTTCTATCAATAATGTTTTTTCTCATTTGAAAATAACTAAAGTTTAGTATTTTTTATATAGTTGATGAAATACAAACTTCTTACAATGATTGTAGATATGATCACGGAACTAATTTATTTTGCCAAGTTCTTCTTAAAGCAGTTTATTAAGTACTTAGCACTTGTTTCCGCATGTCGAAAGTTAGTTGTTAGGGAATAAATGAATCGGTAAATATGATTCAACACTAACACTCAGCTTCATCCTCGGAACTGATAGTGAGCAGTGTGTCTCAGGTTGTTTGAGTTGAGCTGGAGTCGGATCACTAGGCTCACGATAGTAGGATAAAAATATCGATGACGTAGAGATGTGAAACCAAGTGTTACAATATTTCGAGGTATCATTTGCACATCTAATCAACTGGATTTGATTACGCCATGTCGAGACACATCGTGGCTTATTGATTAAACGAAACGATCGTACTTCATCTAGGGGCACTAGTTTTTCCTGCATTATCCAATAAATATTTTTTCAAGTACCTTGAAATTTTAACGACTTGTAGTTGTTTACCGAGGCCTTAATGATTTTTATTATTAATTTAATTGCGATGGATCTACACTTCGTTGGAAGCTTCCCTAGTCATCTAATTACCCCTTTATATATATATATATTGTAACATTTTAATAAAGATGAATGGGATCAAACCCAAGGGCATGTGAAGTGGAAAAAAAACGGATCCGAAACACGATTCTTAGGAATTTGCCTATTTCTGAGGATACAGGATACTGCACTCCAAGGCGTGTATGCTTTACGCAAATCACAAGACGTGATTTCTATACAAGGTATTAAAATGAGCGTTCTCTGTTTGATGTGGCCTATGATGTAATTGGCCAGCGAAAAATCTTCGCTTGTTATATTACTCTACCCCCCCCCCCCCTTCCCTCCTCTCCCTCCACATCGCGTTGGCAATAAGGAAACCGAGCCGATTCGGCATCAAGAGAGTGGTTTATGGGAGTTTACCTTTGCATGGCCAGACGAAACATCACGCTTTCATCTGTGACTGGTCAGAGCCGCCGACTAGACGTGGTGCCTCACCACCTCCCACAACACGCCAATAACAACAAATAGAATTCACGTCATTTAGGACGACGTGGATTTCAATCCTAGTCCGGCCACTCAGATTTAAGTTTTCGATAGTTTCATTAAATCTCTTCAGGCATAGTTCTTTCAAACGGCCATTGCCGAGTTTCTTCCCGTTGCTTGATGTCAAAAACACTTTGTTTTAATCAAATATACATTCAGAAATCTAACAAGAAAACCTGGATCCTCAGCCCAGTAAACATCTACAGCACAAGAAATAAAGCATTATTCAAACTCAGAGTTACTGGATAAGACGTATGCCAGAAATTTTTTGTTAAGTGCATCATCTTAACTCTACCTAAGAAATCAAAAGCTGAAAAGTGAAAAATCCTGAAGTGTTCCACTTCATACAAGAAGAAATTTTTTAATATTTTCCAAAATTATTTTGAAGAATTAACATTTTTCGTTCGGCGCCGGCGAATATATCACAAAATTAAATTTGAATTTAATTTGCAAACAACTGAATAAATTATCATGTGTAAATACTAACCTGCAGGAATGATTATTGTCATGGATTATTATCATTAAATGAAACCCACAATTGAAACACATTTATTCTATTCCCCTTTAATGTTACTAATTTAGTTATATTGGGCATAAAATGAGTTAAATGAATACATTGAAAGAAAGACAAAATCGTCACATGAAAATTAAACTGGTTTGCACGGTTATTATTATCAAAATAACAGATAAATTGTCTCTGTTGCATTTCAGTCCATACCCTCAAATTGAGATCTCATATCACAGATTTATGGAGACAGTATTTAGAAGAGCATAGATTACATATTACATTAAGAACAATTTATTTTAATGAAACCAAAATAGATCTCATTCTGGAGTTTCGAATTAATATTAGGACGAATCAAACAAAAGAACAACAGGAATGCGATGTATGTGGAAATGGAAAAATCAATCAATAGTTTATCATTGGATTAAATCAGATAATGCTTTTGAAATGGTTTTGACTAAATGCCGAAATAAATCCATATCAGAAAAGATAGAAAAACTAAAAAGTGAGTAAGGATACAAAATATCCAGTGAATTGAACGCAGAAAATACCTCGACAGGAATTTGTTCTAGACACACACAAAAGAAAAAAAACACATCAGAAATTGAAATTATAACAATATCGGAATATGTATTGTTGAGGTAGGAGAAATCAGGGTAGTCTGTTAGTTAGGAAACAAAGATGAAATCAGAAGAAAATAAGCTCTAACATAAAGTGTCTTCTCTTCAAAATGCTAGTATTCTAAAATAACTTTAAAAAACATTATGTATCGAGTAAAGCCCTTTAATAAGCATGGTATTTAAGGTGTTTTTGAAATTTTTTTGTTGAAAATAAAGCCGACTAGCTAACTAGGTGAAGAAGGTGTGCTGGAAGTGAATGGATATGTATGAAGAAAGATTACATAATAAAGATAGGATAATTGATTACATTTCAGAAACAAGGAATTGGTTAAAGCATTTAGTTAAAGGAGAGATCTGTCGGGAAAGAGAAAAAATAGAGTACATTACAGAAACGTTTAAAAATATTTCTCAAGAATAAAACAAATTTGACTTTAAGAGTAAAAAGAAATTAGACAGATTTGAACAACATTCTGAATTAAAAGTGTTAGTAAACGACCTGTTGGTTATTGTTAAACAGGTAACACCACGCCCCAACTCGTACCGCTTAGTTACGGACTATTTATCTCGTGATTTAACTATTTCAGAACAGGATTCTAGTAATGCAGTGTTGCAGGTCCTTTTGTTTGTATATAAAAGAACCTGAAACAGTGTCAGTTGCACATCATTATGATAATCAAAGGAATTTGTTAATTATTTTCCCAACTGTAATTTGTATATAGCAATATGGAGATTATCTGAATGCATTATTGTTTTATAACGAATTTCACGACTTTGTGAAGTTAATTGAAGGGCTGTTGTAAGCTCTGGCTTATATGCTTTATGCTGCTTCACGGTCTGCACTTTAATTACCTTTCGAAGCGTCACGTTCAATTATTTCAATGTTCGTTCATCGCAAGTTGAATTAAAATTTGAAACAACTTTAAAGCATTCTGAATACATAGGCACTTTACAGCGACTTCCTAAAAAGTCCACTGATCAGCCAGAACATTATGACCACGTACCTAACAGCCGGTATGTCCGCCTTTGACACGGATAACAGCGGCGACGCGTCTTAGCAAGGAAGCAATGAGGCCTTGGTAGGTGGCTGGAGGGAGTAGGCCCCACATCTGCGCACACAAGTCACCAAATTCCCGTAAATTCCGGGGAGGGGGGCGAAGAGCTCTAATACCACGTTTAATCACATCCCAGATGTGTTCGATCGGGTTCAGATCTGGCGATTTGGGGGCCAGCACATCAATTGCAACTCGCCACTGTGTTCCTTGAACCACTCCATTACACTCTTTATGACAATATGACATGGAGCATAATCTTGCTGAAAAATGCCATGGTCGTCATGAAGGGGTGTACGTGGTCTGCAACCAGTGTACGATACTTATTGGCCGTCATGGTGCGTTTCACGAGCTCCATTAGAATCCATTGATGCCCACGTGAATGTTTCCCAGAGCACAATTGAGCCGCCGCCAGCTTGTTTCCGTCCCTCAGTACAGGTTTCAAGAAACGACGGATTCGCATCCTCCATCGGCATGATCAAGAAGGTAACGGGGTAACGGGATTCGTCAGACCACGCAACGCTCTGTCATTGCGCTAACGTCCAGTGACGATGGCCAGAGCCCATTTCAGTCGTAGTTGCCGATGTTGTGGTGTTAACATTGCCACATGCATGGGTCGTCAGCTATGGAGGCCTATCGTTAGAAGTTTTTTTTAAAAAAATCTGCTTAACGTCTCTCTAACAGCGTGGTCTTTTAGAGACGGGAAAGGATGGGGGGGGGGGCAAGAAATGGGAAGAAATTCGGCCATAGCCTTCTGAAGGAAGCATCCCGGCATTTGTCTGGTGTGATTTGGGAAACCATGGAAAACCCAAATCTGGATGCCCGGTTGGGGATTCGAACCGCCGTCCTCCCGAATGCGAGGCCAGAACGCTAGCCGTTACACCACCACGCTCGGTATCGTTAGAAGTGTTCGGTGCACTGTGCGTTCAGACACACTTGTACTCTGCCCAGCATTTACGTCTGATGTTAGTTCCGCCACAGTACACTCACTACCTGTCTTGTTTTACCAGTCTACCCAGCCTTCGACTTCCGACATCTGTACTGATGGGTGGCTGCCCAGCCCCTCGACGATTGGGCCTTCACAAGTTCACAACCTACCCAAACTCAGATAGAACTCGCGCCTTCCCCATTCTAAACACGGATAGCACACTCACTGATACTACATGCGCCGTGCGTGTGTCTGACTAGCAGTCATTCGTTGTCAGGTGACGCTGCTATCGCCTGGACGAGTTTATATCGATAGTAGGTAGGTAGTCATAATATTCTGACTGATCATTCTAAAGTCAGTACAGTATATTTGTAGTGAGTAGTTCATTTTAATAGCACCGTGAAAAAAAAAATCAGGAAGATATCGAGGATACATTTCATAGCGTTAGTCATAGCGATAGTACATGCATACTATCACTGTATTGATATCATGTTCAGGTTTTCATAAGGAAGCACAGCACTATTTTAGAATAGAAGTGATTTAGAGAAACCATAGATATCCTAAATCAAGGATGACGTACCGGGCTCTTGAATGTCACTACTGAGCGTTAACCACTCATCGACCAATGCTCGATCCATAATCTCTATGTATGCAGATTTGTAAGTGAGCTGTGTCTATTTGTCCCTTTGTTATCCCATCACACAGAAACTACAGAATAGATTTAGATAGTGTTTTGACAGTATGAAAGCTTATGGTCTAGTTTGAAATCTCCTGTATATCTTATGATTCTACATAACTAGAAGACAAAACGAGAAATTATAATCTATTCGTAGTCAGAACAAATATGCACTATAGATCACACTGCCTGTAAGATATACACTCCGCTCTTAACCCTAAAACATACACACCAATGATCATACCACATCAGAGGTAAGCACACCACTCTTTGGATTCTGTTATTATTGTTTTCGAGTACGTAAACTTTGATTATTTATTTCTTCAGTTTTCTGAAACATGAACACAGAATAAAATGGCTTGTTGAAAGGATCGCGAATTTATTATAGAGTTACAATACAATTCATACTTACAGAACTTACGCTTGGTATTAGTGTTACAGGACGGATGGACATTGTAATTGTTTTTTTTTATTATTATTATTGTGGCTACGGAACACTAAACATGTTAGCCTGAAGTTACTGTTGTATGATCTCAGGCTTTTGCGCCAAATGAATAGGGCCTTTATCTCTTAATAGCACGCACCAGCTTGAACAGACGGTTTCGAAAAGCGCAAATTTATATTTATGCAAGTAAAATTGGTACATCTGTTACCACATTAGAATCAAACCACAAATAACATTTAAATTAAAGGCACATTAAATTGTGCAGTTATTTTTTTCTTCGTGTGTATCTAAATAGGATCTTTTCTCAGAGCAAAGATGGTTCCATCTGACGCAATCAAAACAAAAGGTTTTCAGGCCTTCCTAGCCAAGAAAGGCTTATGTTCGTTCAGTGAAGTGATTAAGTTTCATTTCATTTCTGGCTATTCCTTGAAGCAACAAAATTGGGGGTACGTAGCAGCCGGAGCTACTTACTGCAAATTTAAACGTGAATGTGTCTTTCATTAGCCAAATAGCCAGTGAAAGAACAAATATTGTTTAAAACTTAACGTTTTCCTCAGGTACAGAAGAAACTAGTGCTCAGTGTTTAACTGCTACAGCAAGTGTTTCAGAGCAGTAAAAAGGCCCAGTTGGATCGACTGCGGTTTTACTCCGAACTTACCTGCTTCAACAGAGGATGTTAATAAAAATAAAAAATCCCAGGCTGATCGACTATGGTTTTACTCTGAAGTTAACTGCTTCAACAGAGAAGTAATAGAGGCCAGGCTAATCTACTGTGGTTTTACTCCAATCTTAACTGTGTCAACAGAGAATGTTAATAAAAGTAAAAAAGCCCAGGATGATTGACTGTGATTTTACTCTGAACTTAACTGCTTTAACAGAGTATATTAACGGAAGTAAAAAAGCCTAGGCTGATCGAGTGTGCTTTTACTACGAACTTAACTGCGTCAAGAGATGATGTTAATAAATGCAAAAAAGTCCAGGCTGATCGACCGTAGTTTTATTGTATTTCATGTCTATCGGCGACAGTTTCGTTACTGTAGGTCTTTCGCACGCTCCATCGCATCCTCTCGCTCGGCTTTTTCCCAAATCGGCTGAGCGGAAACTACTCCTCATTTCCAAGGGCGGAGTGATTCAGTTCCACCTGCGTTCTTCTTTTACTATCTTACGATTTACTTTGACATTTTCACTTCCAAGGTGTCATGACCGTTTGAAATTTTCTTTTTTCTTGAAATTTCCAGAAATGGTCTTAAATTATCCGCGACACTATATTTTATACGAAATGATATTATTATGCATTAATTAAAGCGACAAACGAGTGGGGTTCGATCTCCAAGTCCACTCAGCGCACTCTCATTCCCGACCAATCACATCCCTTCCCGCGTCTTGCCGGGGAGGGGTACGGGAGAGATTCCATCTGATATATTTCAGTCTTTCAATCTTTGTCTTCGGAACACCTGTACCCCCGTTCGGAAGGCTTTGAGTTTCAAACTGGATAGTTTTCATGTAGCTCGTAATTCGGAGATGCCATCTATTACTGAACAAGAAAGACGTATTCAAGGGGAAGGGGGGGGGGTAGGATTGAATGTTTGCGTACTCAAAGAGAAGGCGGCGTTAACGAATCGGTAAACTTTGGAGAGAGTAAGATTTAAAATCTAGTTTATTATTCACTTATTACCAGAAACTCGAGAATTAGTGTGAAAAATAAAAGTCGTCAGCGAGCAGGTAGGTTTGGGAGCTTCCATAAAGCACGTGGCTCGGTCAGGGTGGAGGGGGTTGGCTAGAATGCTACGCTCGGTTAGTTGGGGGAGCTTTTCGTTCATTTTATTTGTCACAGTTGAAATGCGGAACGGAGTACACGATAGCATCTATATTTTTATTTCCATCATTTAATCACCTCCGTATTTTAGATAGTCAAAATACTGACATTACCGAGAATGCTAGTGACTTGAAGTCATACTTTCCGGGTCGCAGTGGGCCGGCACATTTGATCTAACCGTTAAGCGACGGCGCTTTACGCGCCTTACAACATTAGGCACTCAGTACCTACATTCGAATTCGCTTACAGATTTCACACGGGATTATCCACGCCAGTGAAAGTTCGTACTGTTTTGAAAAGAAGCGTTTTTGATTCCGATCGCACGCGTATCACCACACAGCTCGTTGATAGAATAATTCTAGCTTTGTTTTGTCAAGTGAATTTCTGAGCATCTTTAATTATGGTGTTCGCAGAAGTGTTATTTCTAGTTCGTATCAAGTGGCGTTGTACAATAAATTTTATGAGGCTTATCGGATAAGTTTTTCAAACGAGGTTTCAATTTCGGAAACGTCTTCAATAAGCTGTCGAAACTTTTAAACGCGACAAAGATTCGATGGTAATATGGGTAGAAAGGTGAAAGAACTGCAGCAAAAGAAAACAAACGCGGCTGATATTGTTTATTCCATTTTTGCAATTAATAAACAATGATGAATGTTTTTAGTAACACCTCAAGAAGACAAGGAATCCCGATTGTACTTGAGCTAAAGGTTTTCCCAATAATTGATCATTTGCAGGAGTTATTAGTGTTCATTCTGAATATTTACATATATATATATATATATAAAGCAAATGGGCGGCCGTGTAGCTCAGGCGGTAGAGCGTCTGCTTGCGACCTGCACGACCGGGAGTCGATCCCCGACGAAGCCGAGGATTTTTGCCTCGAAGCTGAGCGTCAGGAACGGCTCCTAATATTAAGTACCGTAGAGGAAACTTCGCGCGAAGGTGAAGAACGGCTGGAGCTTGGCACTGACGCCCTCACATCCATTCTGGCGTCAGTGGTTGTATCGGGAATGCGGAGCTCTGCCTTCGCGAATCCTGCGGGAAGAGGCAGGAGCTGTAGAAATCCTATCACCTTTGCCTTTTTATAGAAAGCAAATATACCCAATAATTTTAACGATAGTGTGGTAAGAGAAAACTGCACCAATTATATTCTGTAATTAATGGGGTAAAAGCTACGTTCCACACGGATGGAGGGGAGGGGGGGGGTGGCAAGAGTCATGACATGTTACGAGGGGGGAAAGAGGGGTTCAAAAGAGTCTAAAATAGAACCACGCAGTTTATGGTCGCTCCCTTTAGGGGTGAATGCTGGTCCCCTATACTTTACATGATGTCAAATAACTGTGACTTTTTGCCCAGTGCATTCCTGCAGTTGGTGAGTCACGCGTATTCTGAATGCGCAGAACTGGGTCACGTCGAAGCCGTGGGTCCTTAGCCCACTCCAAAAGAGCTGCCCTCTTCAACGGATTTGTCGCGTCTGCCAGCTACCTCACGAGAACTCCAATTCGCCGTCGCAGGAGCGCCTGCATATTCATGACCAGAAGAGACATCTTTGCCGGGTCATTTCCATGCTAGCGACTCGCCACGTTGTTAAACTAACGCGTTTTCCGTGCAGCTGAGCAGAGCCTGGACTAGCAGGGTAACACACCGATACTATGTACTACAGCGAAACTAGTGTTATCCGTGCATCTAGCATTCATATCTTAATGGAAAAAATCAGCACATTTTTAATAGTTAAGTAAAGTTTAAATATTAGTTTAATATATGACCCCTTAATTATATTAACGTGATTCCAAGTTGCAGGCAGAAATGTGTTATTTTGTAGGTATCAAAACCAAATCTGAGGATTTTGTTCCTTTTAGTAGTTTCCTTACTCTTCTGAAGGAGTTTCTTATTTGATACTAGCCCAAAAGCCCGTCAAAAATGACGGGCTTAACGCTGTTTTATGGTAATTTATTTTTCTTCAGTTGCCTAACTAAATAGAATTGTTATAAAATAAAGCTCATTGTAATTTATCCTCCCTTGTGCTGTAGCAAAAAGCTTCAGTTGTGAACTTGGTCCAGGTTGCATCTCAGCCTAACCAACTCTCCACTAATATTGCTGCTAGAAAAGCAAAGCTTCCATCACGCGCGAATTTAATACATTCCCTGTATCGCATGCCAGTGTCATCATGCATCGCGATATAAAAACTTGATCCCAAATCTTCACAGGTTCACACACCTTTCTTTCTTATTACCTGTAATGAAGATCAATATTTTAACGGCTGAGACAGCTCACATCGGCTGAAATAATGACCCCAGTGAAAAAGAAGGATGCTAAAAATAAATCTTAACAACTTACGATATGCCACATAATATTTAATTGGTGTTTACGCCACGTATATAGCAATAAATTTGGAACTTCTTTCATTCAAACCATATAATGATTTCAGTAAAAAAAAAAACTCCTAATTAATATGCCAATTTAAACGAAATACATACTTTTCTTTCAGTGTTTTGACATGTCTTGGCAATTGCTTAACTAAACAGAATTGTTATAAAATAAAATTCAATGCAATTCCTCGTGCATTGCGCTGAAGCAAAAGGTTTTCATTTCCATCCGGGTCCAGGTTGCATTTCAACCTAACCACGTACTACGCTAAACTTGCCTTCAGGTAAACGATACTTCAATCTCACGCTTATTAACACATGTACTGTATCGCATTTTAGTGGCAATAATGCGTCACGATATAAATTTGATTAAAAATTTTCAAAGGTTTTTACATCTTTCATTTTGTTGTCCGTGATTCAGACCAATATTACGTTTGAATGGCTGACACAGTTACATGTTGCTGAAATAATAGCCTCCGTAATATTGCTCAGTGAAAGCAAAGGGAATTAAAATAAATCTTATAAACTTAATTATGCCTCATAAAATTTGTTTTAATTGTAGTGTAGTCTGCACAGATAGCGATTAGTGTGCAACTGCTTCTGTTCAAACGATTTAATAATTTCAATAATGGGACACAGTTTAAATTATTTTGAAGAAAAAAAAAAGAAAATATTTATGCCTTCTGCTGTAAAATGCCAGTTGCAATTCTGACCCATGCTAAGTAACAATCTAATCAAAACTTTCGCTAACATTGATGCTCGAAACTTAAAGCTTTTATCTTACATATCTATGGACAAACAATTTAAGGCAAAGTAATGCTTATAGAATGTACACCATTCTTTTTCTCCTCCGCAATCTTTAATAAGTTTCTTGGATCATTCACTCTAATCTCTAGAGGTAACTCAGAATTGATTTTAGTATTCTATGTGTGAAAATACCGGTATATCAAAAGAATATTACGTAAATATAAACATCTAATGATTGCTATGTCGATTTAAACGCAATACATTCTTTTATTTCAGTGTTCTGTCAATTAAGTTATTCGCGGATACTTAGAAATGTTATTAAATAACGTGCATAACCAAATCGTAAATCGTGACGTCATTGCGCAACGTTATGGAGTGACGTCATGGCTTGACAGATGACGTCATAGCCGACCAGTTGCTTATTATGATATTAGATGGTATATACAAGACAAATTCTGTTATAAGCATACAAAAATCCTGAAATGGTTCTAGCATTAATTTACTTCCAGCCACTCGCAAAGCAAGCAAAAGTTGTCTTCTTGTAATATTCAGTTAAATTTCTCGTATATCATTTCTTTCTCCCGGTGTCAGTAATCATCACATCATTCAGACTGAGTGGAATGAGGACAACACTATATCAGTATAATTATCTAAAGTGTACTATGTTTAATCTTTACACTTCTGTTTGCGAAAATCGCAACCAAGAAGGAGACATATCCTTACAATGAAATTTATTCCACAGATTAGGAACATGATAATAGTAATCCCACAATACCGATTCTGGAGGATTTCTGGAAAACCCATGCTTGGCCAATCGTAATAATTGGCGGGCTTTTGAATCCAGCCAATCAAAGGCCAAGGATGTTAAACACCACAGGTCGGTGGGAGGAGGGATGGCTGGTGATTTAAATGGACTTATGGCCACCCATGGACATTCATCACTCTTAAGAACAGAGCTACAAGGGAGTGGCAGGTCACCAGGGACCCCGCAGCGAAAAGAACTATAAACAGAATGCGGCGAGAAATAAAAGCAGCCCTCGAGCAACACCGTATACGTGAATGGTCCGCCAGGGTTGCGTCCCTCAATACAGAAGACGGTTCTGCGTGGAAGGCAACCAAGGGGCTAATGCGCAGAAAGGACAGGATTCCGCCTCTAATGATAGGGAATCAAGTAGTCTGCGAGCCTGTGGCTAAAGCAGATGCACTGGCAGATGTTTTCGAAGCCAACTTCCGGCCCATCGAAGCACCCCAAGATGCTGTACATATACAATTTGTAGAAGACCTGCAGCGATTCCTAGTAGCCGAACAGCAGGCAGACGACGCAATAGACGTAATCACGGAAGAAGAAGTGCTAACAGCACTCTCACACGTCAATGTTAAGAAAGCGGCTGGGCACGATGGGATCGGGGGTGCCATACTGAAACACATGCCTCCTGCTGCTGTAACTTTCATCACAGTGGCCTTCAACGAAATCATGGCGAGAGGCCAATTCCCACAAGTTTGGAAACACGCTGAGATAGTGCCGGTCCCTAAATCAGGCAAGGACAAGAGGTCTCCCAGATCCTACAGACCTATTAGCCTACTGCCCACAATTTCCAAGATCTTTGAGAGACTTTACCTCAAAAGGTTTCGTAGGGTATTGGAAAATGAACAAATCCTGCCCGACGAACAATTTGGCTTTAGAAGGAACCACTCAGCACCGCAACAACTTCTTAGAGTGGTGGAATCTGCCATGGGAGCCATGGAAAAAAGGGAGTATTTTGGTGCGGCGCTCTTTGATGTGTCACGTGCCTTTGATTCAGTCTGGCACGCTGGCCTTCTATACAAGCTGTTGGTACAAGGGGTACCCATGACACACGTGAGACTCCTCAAGAGCTACCTCTCTGATAGGACCTTCCGTGTGATACTAGACGACGCAGTCTCCTCCGTAAAGACCATCAGAGCTGGGGTGCCACAGGGATCAGTGCTGGGCCCTGTCTTATACAACATCTATACCTCGGACCTCCCGAGGACAGAACAAGTCGATTCTGCCCAATACGCTGACGACACTGCTGTTTTCACCAGAAGCATCAGGGCCACACACGTGAGGACCAAGCTTCAGCGGGCGTGCAACAACATAGAACACTGGGCGACCAAATGGCGACTAGCATTCAATGCCACAAAGAGCCAAGCTCTCATAGTCAGCAGAAGGACCATTCCTCACCTGCAACCCCTCAACCTGTTCGGAGAAAACATCGAGTGGACTCCTACTGCCAAATACTTAGGCGTCACTCTGGACAGGAGACTGACGTGGAAAACACACGTAAGGAACCTCCGCAACAAGGCTATGGGTAGAATGACAGTTTTATACCCCATTCTGAACCCCTCATCATCACTGCCATCGCATCTTGGGATTCGCCTCTACATCGCATTAATAAGGCCAATAATAGATTATGCTGCAGTAGTTTGGGGTAGTGCTGCTGACACACACCTCAATCTACTGCAAACTATACAAAATCGAGCCATTAGATATGCTTACAAAATGCCGCGGGAAACTCCAACAGTCCACCTACACGAAATCAGTGGACTACCGCGCCTCAAAGACAGATTCCGCAAATTAGCTGCAAAATTCTACAAGGAATGCAGAGAATCAGACAACCCGCTTATTGCCAACCTGGGTAACACAGTCCATCTAAACAACAACTTAAGATGGCCTGACAAACTGCTCCGTGAGTTATAAGCTCCCGCAAAGACACTCCAGGATAAGACTAATCCGCCAATGACAATACCGATGAGGACACAATATTAAAATGGAAGGAGATGCATTTTTCATGTAAAAACTTCCCCAAACTCTGGGATAAAGGCACCCAGGAAATTTAGTCCATGCATGCATGCATGGACATTCATTCCGAGTTAGTGTTCTGCTCAGTGAAAACGTATGTCGCATCGACTCATAAAAAGTGAGTGCCACACAGCCGTGACAGGCGGGCAGAGTGCTTCACCACACTCTGCTTTGCCGGCGACTGCTGTGGTACAATTGACGACCGCGCAATGCATTACGGACTCTGCTATGTTTAATATTCGGACCACTAATGATACGCAGTTGACGGACCGGCAATTCTCAGAGATCGAACCGCGTAATGTGTCTTCCGGTACGCGACCTTTGTCGCTCGACCGAAATAATATCGAGGGATCTAAACCGTTCACCGCGGAGGAGCTGAGACTTAAGTCGTTCTACTCCAGTGCGGAAGGAAAGCGTCAAGTGGCTAATCTATTAACAAAATTTATCTGCAGTAAAAGAGAGGCCAGAAATGCAAATCAGTGTGACAGTGCGGTGATTACATTAACCGGCGAAACAAGGAAGCAACACTCGTTATTAGCTCGCGGCGAGGTGACACCGGGTGCCGTGAGTTTGGCCGCGAATACAGCAAAACGTCGAGCGGACTTAGCGATAAGCCCGCCGGTAATAATCCAAGAAACGAAGAAGAGCAAGGCTGTCGTCGAATCATCCGCGTCGTGCGATATCGACCATAAGGCCTCATCCGCGCCGTGCGTTAATGTTACCCCAGCCGCGCCGGTTGTAACAAGCGCTGACGGGACCGCATTCCAAGGGCGAGTCCACCCTGAGCTGGAGGGGGTGTCAGAGACGGGACCAGTCCACTCGGCGCCTGAAGCCCGGACAGCTGACGGGCGAGGTGACGGCGCTGCGCCATGGAGGGGAGAGCGGTAATATGGTGGTGCCCAGACACAGGTCAGATGCGACTCAGCCGCAGGCTGAGGCGGTCGCACCCGGAGCTGCTTCCCGGCGCCCGACCCGGGTGAAGGGTGGGAGTGGAGCAGAGGCGGCGCCGAGCAGAAAGGGGGGCCACGTGGTAGCGGACCTCGATGGCAGTGTGGAAGCTGCGCCTCGACCACAGGCCAAGCAGCAGGCAGCTGGGGCCGTCTCCCGGCCCCGGACTCAGTTCGGGGGGGCGCGAGTGCAGAGGAAGCGGCGCGGGGCACTGGAGGGGCGAGGGCACCACGTCCTAACAGCGGTCCCAAGCGCACACTCGACCAACGGCCACGGGCCGCAGCGGCCAGCAAGGGAGCGAGATCGAATCTCCCTACCGACAAGAAGGCGGCTGCGACCTGCCCAAAAGGCAAGAAGACCACTTCAACCAGCCAACAACAGCAGCACCTCAAAAGTGAAGCCACGACTTCCATCTCGAAGGATACGAAATGCGAGGAGGGAGGCAGCGAAGGCTGGCAGCAACCCCGAAAAACGGTCAGACCCAAACAGTTGATAAACTCAACTGAGCAAGCGGCAACAGAAAATCCGTTTGGCGCACTGGATGAAGACATACACATAGAGCAACAGCAGCCAACACTACCTGAGGCTCCGACGGGGTACAGTCGTCGTATCCCTCCAATCATAGTCCACTATGAAGGAAGCGTGCATATCCTTGGACAAGAATTGGAGGCATTCTGCGAGGCCGCGTTTGACTTCAAGCCTATGGAAAATGGGCTACAGATCAAGCTAAGAACAGTCAAGGACTATAAACAAACCACCACATACCTACTGGGGGAAGGGATACAGTATTTTACGTACTCACTAGCGTCTGATAAGAAAGTGCAGCTTGTGGTCAGGGTACTGCCACTGCGGATGCCCCCAGCGGATGTGAAGAATGCTTTGGAGGCAGGCGGCTACACCATAGAAGCAACAGAACAACTAAGGGCACCCGCCAATCCAACGAGAAACCTACCAGAGCGCCCCATACCACTCTTCATGGTGACTCTAATGGACACTGCTGAAAACAGGTCCATACTAGACATTAATCGTCTTCTTAACATGAATGTGACGATAGAGAAAAAGCGGAAAACGAATGCCCCACTGCAATGTTTCCGCTGCCAAGCGTTCGGGCATATCAGTCGGCACTGCAGGCTGCAGGTGGCATGCGTGAGATGCAGTGGACAACACTCATCGAAGGAGTGCCACCTCGTCAAAGGAGTTGGGCAGCCAACCTGTGCGAATTGCAAAGGCCCCCACGTAGCCTCGTACAGGGGTTGTCCGAAATATCAAGAGGAGAGGAAAAGGCAGGCTGGAAAAACTACCAGCAAGAACAACAACAATCAGAGAGATCAACCTAGTCCAGCGAATCCTAATCCACCACAAGCTAATACCAAACAACTCAGAGGCAGAACCCAACAATGAGGTCAACTCCCCGACCTCGGAAGAAACAACAGCACAGGCAGAAATGAGGATCCTGATCAGCCAGCTAAACGACGTAGTGAAGGGGCTCGGCACCATCACAACTCAACTTAGAGACGTTGTAATGGCAGCGCTGCAGACTTCCAAAACACAATCCACCGCAGGTCATCAAAACCAAGATGGCTGCTAGACCACTGGAAGGCCTCAGGATCTGCGCATGGAATGCGAACGGCCTGCACAAGCAGCGCAACGAGCTCCAAACGTTTATATTGGAGTTTGGAATCGACATCTGTCTGGTCAGTGAAACTCATCTCAAGCAGGGCATCAGGGTCACAGTCCCAAACTACCTGTGCTATCGCCGGGACAGACCAACGGCTGGAGGCGGAGTTGCGGTGTATATTAAGAAGTCCATTAAGCATCACACCACAGCTCTTCCAAACTTCGCCAGCATAGAAGCAGCAGCAATAGTGGCAGCAACGACAGCAGGACCAGTAACAGTAATTGCGGCTTACCATCCACCAGGAACAACTCTTTCCGCTGCATACGTGGCAGCCCTGAACACCATCCCAGGGAAAATCATACTAGGAGGGGACCTGAATGCCAAACATACAGACTTGGCACAGCAGGACATCCAACCCAAGCGGAAGGGTACTCCAGAGAGAGAGTCAACGAAGAGGCTTTGCTGTCTGGGGCCCTGAGAAGCCAACACACTTCCCAGCTACTGAGAGATGCAGGCCAGATGTTCTCGATATCTTTGTAACAAGAGATGTCCCAGCCAGGCCATATCTCCAGTCGGTCCCGCAGCTCTCTTCTGAGGAGAAAAACAGGGTCAGGAAGAGTTGGCAGCAAACGAGGGATAGAGTTTACAAGTCGCTCCTTAACAAACTTCAACGCGATGTGAAGGTGAAGCTTGAAACCTATAGGAACCAGCAATGGGATGACCGAGTGGCTCAGTTACGAGTGGAAGACGGGACAGCGTGGAAGCAAACCCGTCAGTTCACAAGAGCCAGAAACCGAACACCGGCGTTGCACAGCGCGCAGGGCCTCGTCTACACGGCAGAAGACAAAGCCAATGCGCTGGCGGACGTGTTTGAAGAGAACTTCCGACCAGTAGCTGAGCCATACGACGACGACCATATTGAAGACGTACACCAACAGCTGCGCCGCTACTGGGCCACAAACGAAGGCGTGGAAGACGAAATAGGGGAGGTCGACACGCAGGAAGTAGAGGAGCTTCTACGGAAGACTCAAGTGAAGAAGGCTCCAGGCTGCGATGGGGTAAATAACCTCATGGTACGGCAACTACCACCCGCAGCAGTAGAGCGTCTGGCCCAGATCTTCAACAACATTTTGAGAAGGCGCAAGTTCCCTGCTGCCTGGAAGCAGGCAGACATAGTCGCTCTCCCAAAACCGGGCAAGGACCAGACGTTTTCGCAGAACTGCAGGCCCGTTTCACTGCTACCGGCAGTCTCGAAGACCTTCGAGAGACTACTGCTTCGACGGCTGATGGTACACGTAAACCGACTGCAGATTATCCCGGACGAACAGTTTGGTTTTCGTCCTAAAACACTCCACCACTCACCAGCTGTTGAGGGTGGCGGAGGAAGCAACGGATGCCTTCAACCGCAGACGACACTGCGGAATGGTGCTGCTAGATGTCGCAAAGGCCTTCGACACCGTGTGGCACGAGGGACTCCTGCTGAAACTAAAAGCGGTAGGAATACCAAGGCCATATATTGAGTTAATACGCAGCTACCTCAGGAGGAGGTCCTTCAGAGTCAGAGTGGAGAAGTCGTGGTTCATCGTTGAGACGAGTGAGGGCGGGAGTGCCGCAGGGGTCGGTACTGGGTCCGATCCTCTTCATCATTTTTGCTGCGGACATCCCCAGGCCGATCGACGTCTACTCGGCGTTCTACGCCGATGACACGGCCTACTTCACCTCCTCATGGAGCCCACTGGTAATCGCAAGAAGACTACAAGCAGCTCTAGACCAGCTCGAGGAGTGGGCAACTCTCTGGAGGGTCAAGATCAACCCCACAAAGTCACAGGCAATATTACTCAGCTGAAGAGGGACTCCGAGACAAGTGGGCCTGACGCTGTTCGGGGAACCAATTCCGCAGAAGACCACAGTGCGCTACCTGGGCGTCACGATCAACCAACGACTGACCTGGAAGCAGCACGTGGACGATGTATGCAGCAGAGTAAACAGGCGACTGGGAGCATTATACCCGGTGCTGAACGATGCCTTCGTCCCCTGCCACCACGCTGTGGAGTTCACGTATACCAGGCGCTCGTGACGCCCATCATGGAATATGCAAGCCCAGTATGGGCTTATGCTGCCAAAACACACCTGAAAAAGCTCCAGGTGCTGCAAAACCGCTCCCTAAAGCGCGCGCTTCACCTTCCACTGGCGTTCCCGACAGCAGACCTTCACCAGATGTCCCACTGTCCGAGGTTGATGACGAGGATGGTGGCTGCTGCGCACAAATTCTACGAGACTGCGGCAACATCCAGAAACATACTGGTAAGCGGACTGGGAGACTAGCGACCAAGAAGGACTGCGCCATGATAGACCGAAGGCAATCTTGAACAGGTAGCAGCATGGAAGATGCGGAATGGCCAAGACGCAAAGCATGGGTAAAGTGAACCAAAAAATATATGAATAAAGAAACCAGTGTTAAAGACTCCAGTGTAAATAAACCATAAGACAAACTAACCTGTAAAATCATTAGGGCAAATAGAAGTTAAGAAATCAAAAAATGCTATGAAAACTCTAAACCGAAGATAAATGTAGGGGTATATGTCGCCAACAGGGTGACAGGCACCTCTCCCCTCCGGCGTTGGCAGCAATGTTGCTCTCCTGCTACCCATGGACATTGGCCAGGCTGGTGGGCGAGGGGGAGAGGGGGAGAGGGAAGTTGAGTATGCGTTTTTCCCAAGCCCCAGGCGTAACAGACATGTTTTAATAGGTGTCCACCGACTTCAGCACTCTGGAATGTAGCGCACCCCGAGCAAGCAGTCCAGGGACAACACCCGAGTCTCAAAAATGTGGTGAAAACGAGTGCCTGACATGTTCATAGAATTATCTCAGTCCCCAAGCAAGCTCACAGCAATATTATCTTTTTTTTAAAAAAAAAACCCTAGATAGGCTTTCACCTCTGGCAGAGCTTGTTTTGTTATGCGTTGTACGTAAGAACTCTTCGGTGGTTCGGAATCAACCATAAATTTTAATTGTTCTCAAGGGGTTACAATTCTAGATGTAAAACGGATGTATGCAAATTCAACTTAAACTAATGCTTAATGCGATCCTAGTTGACTCAAATAAACATATCTACAGCATCATTTTTTACATATACTAACTGGTGCCTATTTGTGCAGAATTGACACGTAACCACCATAGTGCGCGATGAGAGACTCGAGGCTAATACCACACACAATCATCAGTGGTTTGCTCTGGGAATTTATTGCTGCAAAGTGAAATATCCGGACACACATGTCTTTGGTCGAAATATGAAAACGCCCTCCTCCGAAAAATTTCAACCATCATATCTCGCACGCCCCCATAGCTACCGACATGACGCCACCAAGGTGCGCGTTGGGAGACTTGATATTCATGCCACACACAATCAACGGTGGATTGCGCTAGGTAGTTTCGGAAGATTCTGAAGCTTAAATAATTTTTCACTCGAGAACGTCTTTGTATCTGTCACATTATGACTTTGTTTCACAAAATAGGTTGTAAAAACATTTTCAGTTTTCGAGAAACGGGTTCTACAGTAGTTCTAGAAGCAATTATTTTTATTTTAAAAGCCTTGTAACTTCAGGATTGATTGTTCTCCACAAACAGCTCCAAACCTCCAACTCATTTTCATGGAACTGCCTTCCACAATGGCAGAAGAAAGAAAGGCGAGCGTCTGTAGGGGGGGAGGGGGATGCAATGCTGTTTCGCTGCAAGAGATTAATCTACTTCCTTCCTCCTGGCGCAGTGAAAGCCTATATCGGAAACTTCTCATTTTCGTCTAGAATAACTGTTCAGCGTGAAGAACATATTAGAAAATCCTTTAACATACGAGTTAAATGCTCTTAAAATGTAGCTACGGATATAATAATCTAACTAGTATAACTTTACAGATGCAATTTTCTTTTTATTCTTGGAAACAGCGAATCGTTTCCACCTAATTCTTTGCCAGAAAGCTAAACACCATTCCAAAAAAATTGAATAATCGTACTGTTCTTCTCCCATTGCGACCTGATTTTAGTGTACTAGCTTTTGCCTGCGTTGACTATCAATACGCGGACTGGTTTCATAGATTAATTAGGTAGGGGCTCTATAACTACTAAACAGTCTTTTATTTGCTGGTTGTGTTCGAATTGCCGTTCAATTTCCATAGGAACTATTCGTTGACCCGGAATGGAAACTATCATATGTGCTAATCCAGACCATATTTTAACTCTATATCAAACTTGATTCTAATACGTTGAGCAGTTACGTGATCCAAACTTTCGCATTTATAATCTTAATCTACAAATATATAATAAAAGAATACGGTATAGACAAGAAGACAAGGGCTCTGATACAACAAACACTCACTGTAACCACATCTAAAATAAAATTTATGAGAGAAACATCAGAACCATTCAAAATTTGCACAGGTGTCAGGCGACGGGAGGGATTATCAAAATTTATTCAGCTTGGTACTGGACAATGTTATCAAACAATGGGAAAAACAGGTCAAAGGAATACAGATAGAAAGAACATGATATACAAAAACAGTCATAAGATGCCTGGCATTTGCGGATGTCCTGGCAGTACTCAGCAACAATAGGCAGGAAGCACAAAACGCACTGGAACAGCTACATCAAACTGGCCCCAAAACAGGGCTACAAATTTCGTATGATAAAACGCAGTACATGGAGAAACAAAACAACAACGTACAAAGAATACACACAAAATTGGGAAACAGAGAAATTCAAATATCTAGTGGAAAATATACAAGTAGGAGGATCTAACAAGTAACAAGCCATCAAATGCGCAAAGATCGGAGAAACTTCAGAAGGCATACAGACTCACATGGGCATATTATAAAAAAAGAAATATATCAAGGCAAGCTAGACTCAGACATTACAATACAGTAGTACAACAAGAAGCATTATATGCATCAGAAACAACCACGATTGGGGCTTCAGGCATCATGGAAACGGAAAAAGTTGAGCCCAAAATCATTAGAATTTTTTTTGGATCAATGTATAAAGACGACATATGGATGAAAAGACCAGCAAACGAACTATACAAACATACAGATAGATTGACAGACATGATTAGAAGACGCAGATTACAATTCTATGGACATTTAGGGAGAATGAAGATCACTAGACTCACAAAGAGGATCTTTGATGTGGTAAATGGTTCGCTCAGGAAAACCAATTGGTTCCATGAAATAGAAGAGGTCTTAAATCATGCAGGGATTAGAAAGGAAATGACACAGAAAAGGGAACATTTCAGGAACAAAATTATGATCACAAAATTTAAAATACGGAAGAAAACAAGAATAAAATGGATAGAACAATGGAAACAGGAACACAATGAAAGTATGAAGAGGTTTTCGGAAAAGAAGAGGAAGAAGAGGAAGAAGACAAATACATACAAAAACTGAATAATTTGAGTTTAAACATTGTCCTCATGTGCAGTAATGACTAATAGACGTGTGTGTCTCTATATTTCACTTTTCAGCCATCATTACCTAGCTCAGATCACTACTGTTTGTGTGTGATAATAGTAGCATGGAGTTTCCTATCGTGCACAACGTTGGCCGAATGCCGATAGCTGTGGGAGTGTAAGAGATATGGTGTTTATAAGTGGTCGATGTAGGGCATTTTCATTTCGACCAAAGACTTATGTGTTACCGAGGGTGGTGGGTGAACGGTTAGCGTTCTGGCCTCGCATTCGGGAGGACGCGGGTTTGAATCCCCGTCCGGGCATCCAGATTTGGGTCACTCCAGGCGAATGCCGGGACGCTTCCTTCAAAAAGGCCATGACAGAATTCCTTTCCGTTCCTTGCCCCAATCCCATCCCGCCTCTAACGACCTAGCTGTCGACGAGGCGTAAAGCCCGAGGAAAAAAAAAAAACTTTATGTATTCCTATACTTTTCTTTCCAGCCACAACTACCCAGCGCAGACCATTGGTGTCTGTGTGTGGTAGAAGCATCGAGACTTCCATCGTGCACTATGGTGGTTGTATTTCGGTAGTTATAGGAATATGGGAGAAATGGTGGTTGAAATTGGTCGACCTGGGGCACTTTCACATGTCGACCATAGACGTATGTGTCTCTATATTTCACTTTTCAGCCAAAACTATCTACCCCAGACCACTGATGTTTGTGAGTGGTAGTAGCATGGAGTCACCTATCGTGCACAACGTTAACCGAATTTCGGTAGC
>JARYHS010008074.1:281314966-281718092 GCA_031002005.1 Vandiemenella viatica | reverse complement strand
TTGCAAAAGCAAATAGAAGAAAATTGGAATGAGGAAATTGTACCCGAAGATTGGAAAACAGCTTTGATCCAACCGTTGCACAAAAAAGGCAGTAGGAAGATTGTTGACAACTACAGAGGAATTTAGGTAACATACAAAATTCTGTCACTTGCCATTCTGGAGAGATTAAAATCACAAGTTTGGCACCAAATAGGTGAATCAACCTTTTCCGCAAGCTATAGGCAGCTCCGCAAAAGCGTCGTATCTTTCACATGATGAAGAAGGACGCATTGTTGAAACCTTATCTCCAAAAGACTGTTCCATGGAAGAATGGAGACGTTATTTTCCTACGTGCAATCCCAGAAAGTGGGCGCTTCTCATCACAATTTTACTTGGATGATCTCGAGTTCGGCTGAGAAGTGTCTAAAAATGATATTTCAACCATCTAGGAAGTCATGACAAGCACTGAGTGTAGTCACCTCGCGAAGAAACAGGGTCGCAGGATGGCCGGAAGCTCTGATGTTTCCGAAAGGAGGAAGTGCGCTTAACTCATCCACCACGACCAACGAGGCTGGTCGTACTAGGACTGTCAGCTTCTGTTCCCGAGGAGACAGCGGTCACCGAACTCAACTGCTGCGGCATTCTCACCTCGGTCGTGCATCAAATGCACCGTCTCCTACTGTACATGCACCAGCCAGCATAACTCGTACCGCGCGATCAACGAACGAGATGCTTCCGCGGACACAATGTCCCTTTAGAAACTAACAAGAGACCACCACTCACTCTGGATCACTGTTTCCGATGCCGAGGTCATGAACATCTAGGAATGAGCGTAGCATGAGGTTCGCAGGCAACAATAGCGTTGCAAGATGCACCTTCCCAAGAGACGCCATACCAACTTGCTGCAACTTTAAAGGCAACCGACCAGCCTGCCACAGCGGTTATCCAGCGAAGAAAAACCTACTTGCTGACAAGCCAGCGCCTCCACAGAACCAGCCAGAAGTGGAGAACGCAACGAGAAGTTACTTCAATTTCTTTTTACTTATGGCTTTACGACTCGTCGGCGTCGAGGTCATTAGAGGCGAGATGGGAGAAGGGGACAAGGAACGGGAAGTAATTCGCCCATGGCCTTTTTAATGGAAGTATTCCGGCATTCGGGGAAGGCGGCGACATGTGGCAGGTCTGACAGCAGGGTACAATGCTGGTTCAGGCACAAATGTTTTGGAGCACACTCTGCTGTCAGATCGCCGCCTATCCCGCTTTACAGAGCGGCTAGCCTCCAACCTCCACGTTCTGTGATGGGGCGTGGACGTCAACAACTTTGTCGCCCAGTCGTGGTTTCACCGACCTACAACCACTCTGCATGGGTGCTCACTACAGTAACACGCGTACAGCCGACCAACCTCGCCGCTTCCGAGATGCTCGTTCCCAGAGGCCACGCCCACAAGCCACCGGCCCGTAATTTAAGGGAATTGCGTGACCTGTGTCAGACAACTCCGGAAAACTAACAAGGACTTATCGAATCCATGCCTAGCCTAATCGCTGCTGTATAGTGCTCCAAAGATGGAGCAACACACCAACAACCAGCTGGTCTTAATGTTTTCGCTGATCAGTGTATATCGCTTTCCACAGTTGAGATGTCACGATTGAGTAACCTATCACTATCCACACTAAGCTGTTACACCCATTATATTTAATTAGTTTCAATATTTTAGCGTTTTATTGAAAAATTCGATACAAACTAACAAATAGTAAATTGAAAAAAATTGTCTGAAATTAAGTTTTCCGCCGATATAAAATTAACACCTAGAGTTACATTACAATTAGTATTCTATCTTCACCTAGAACTTAGCAGCAGTTGGAATGGATGGTACGTTAGCTTCCAGCAACTGTCACCGGTGGTTTTAATTAATTAATTGAGTATATTCTACGCTTTTTCGTACTTGGAAGGGTTATGTTCATATGAATTAAAGATTAAAAGTTTTAAACATTTACAACTTACAAATTTCTAATTCACTGCGAAAACCACTAGAGGAGAAAAAAATTTCGTTGCTCTGTTTATGTTTCGTAAACTGTGATTACTGTTCCCAATCGAGTTTCTTATATTTCAGTTTTAGAGAGAGAAGAAAACCAGATGAAAGTAAATGATTTAATTTTCTTCGCTTATGGTTTAATTTATCGCGACGTCGTCAGAGGCGAAAAATGACTAGGGAACAAGGAATGGGAAGGAATTCGGCCATGGCCGTTTTAATGGAACCATCCCGGCATTCGCCTTGAGTTATTTCGGGAAACCACGAAAAACCTGAATTCGAACTCACCTTCTCCAAAATGGAGGCCAGAGCGTTACCGTTCACCCATCATGTTCCGTGTTTTGATATTATCGTTATTCAGAAAGCTTATTCTGGAATACACTGTATAGATTGGAGTTAAGGAATTTTTTGAGCCTGTACTGTATAGCTAAAACTAGAGTTTTTTTAAACATTTCAAATTAAAAGTACAATTGCTGGCCGTTTTTTTAATGGGTAAAATTCCTCCTTACAATCTGGAGAAGCGAATTTCAAATCCAAGCGAAGTGTCAGACTTTGTATTACGTAACAGGCCCCTGACTGCATTCAGTCAGTTAAACAATACCATATGTGACTTTAGCAATCTGGTGACAACATTTTTGACTTACCGCGCATATCACCTCGGAAACTCAGTTTAAGATGTAATCTGACCCAAGGAACCTACCTCTAGCGTAAATCTCAAGATCAAAGTTAAGCTTTGACAAAGGTAAATTTCAGTCTAACTCCACTTAAAATTTGAACCGAAACTTGGATACCAACCTGCAACGTACCTATTTCCAATAAGGTCTGGTTTTCAAATAGGTCTCCAGTACAGCAGCTGGAGCATGGTACGTCCATCCTAGTGTAATGGTAACAGGAAACTCTACCTCCTTAGCTGCGTTCATATAAGCCATAATAACCTGTGAAGTGGTAGGTACTCACCGGGGACTTCTCCTATTAGGGACTCGTCGAGCCGCAGCCAGGGCCTATCGTAGCGGTCGATGTTGAGGATCGTCACGTAGATCACGAGGCAGGCAATACCAAGCACAGTCGACACGAAGCACACGTAGAAAAGTACCAGCAGAACTGAAACACAGTCACCTTTCAAATATCGGTTTTCACAACACCTTAGGTAAGAATTAAATATCGATAAAATGGTGTCGTCTGAGATTTCTATCTGTTGGATAAAATGCGTTCGGCATTAGCTTAATTCATGTACACTCCTGGAAATTGAAATAAGAACACATTGACGCCGGTGTGTAAGACCCACCATACTTGCTCCGGACACTACGAGAGGGCTGTACAAGCAATGATCAAACGCACGGCACAGCGGACACACCAGGAACAGCAGTGTTGGCCGTCGAAGGGCGCTAGCTGCGCAGCGGTTGGGCACCGCCGCAGTCAGTGTCAGCCAGTTTTCCGTGGCATACGGAGCTCCATCTCAGTCTTTAACACAGGTAGCATGCCGCGACAGCGTGTACGTGAACCGTATGTGCAGTTGACGGACTTTGAGCGAGGACATGCGGGAGGCCGGGTGGACGTACCGCCGAATTGCTCAACATGTGGGGCGCGAGGTCTCCACAGTACATTGATGTTGTCGCCAGTGGTCGGCGGAAGGTGCACGTGCCCGTCGACCTGGGTCCGGACAGCAGCGACGCTCGGACGCACGCCAAGACCGTCGCATCCTATGCAGTGCCGTAGGGGACCGCACCGCCACTTCCCGGCAAATTAGGGACACTGTTGCTCCTGGGGTATCAGAGAGGACCATTCTCAACCGTCTCCATGAAGCTGGGCTACGGTCCCGCGCACCGTTAGGTCGTCTTCCGCTCACGCCCCAACATCGTGCAGCCCGCCTCCAGTGGTGTCACGACAGGCGTGTATGGAGGGACAAATGGAGACGTGTCGT
The DNA here is from genome assembly GCA_031002005.1 of Vandiemenella viatica. Taxonomy (NCBI): domain Eukaryota; kingdom Metazoa; phylum Arthropoda; class Insecta; order Orthoptera; family Morabidae; genus Vandiemenella; species Vandiemenella viatica. Next base: position 281,714,162 of record JARYHS010008074.1, on the reverse strand, counting down.
CTTCAGTGATGAGAGTCGCTTCTGCCTTGGTGCCAATGATGGTCGTATGCGTGTTTGGTGCCGTGCAGCTGAGTGCCACAATCGGACTGCATACGACCGAGGCACACAGGGCCAACACCCGGCATCATGGTGTGGGGAGCGATCTCCTACACTGGCCGTACACCTCTGGTGATAGTCGAGGGGACACTGAACAGTGCACGGTACATTCAAACCGTCATCGAACCCATCGTTCTACCATTCCTAGACCGGCAAGGGAACATGCTGTTCCAACAGGACAATGCACGTCCACATGTATCCCGTTCCACCCAACGTGCTCTAGAAGGTGTAAGTCAACTACCCTGGCCAGCGAGATCTCCGGATCTGTCCCCCATTGAGCATGTTTGGGACTGGATGAAACGTCGTCTCACGCGGTCTGCACGTCCAGCACGAAAGCTGGTCCAGCTGAGGCGCCAGGTGGAAATTGCTTGGCATGCCGTTCCACAGGACTACATCCAGCACCTCCACGATCGTTTCCATGGGAGAATTGCAGCCTGCATTGCTGCGAAAGGAGGATATACACGGTACTAGTGCCGACATTGTGCATGCTCTGTTGCCTGTGTCTATGTGCCTATGGTTCTGTCTGTGTGATCATGTGTTGTATCTGACCACAGGAATGTGTATATAAAGTTTCCCATTCCTGGGACAAAGAATTCACGGTGTTCTTATTTCAATTTCCAGGAGTGTATTTATCCAAAAATATTCGTAAAATTTCCACATGAACATTTTAAAGTTTTGCGCGTAGCAATCTGCGTTAAGGAATATGCTTAGAAAGTAAAAGTTGAGGACAAATGTGGCATAAATGAGATTTCTGAAAGCTGTTGGCTGCTTCACAAGTTTCGAAGCAACGGCATTAAGCAGAAGATGCGTATATCTGGAATCCACAATGTAAGATCCAAGTTCCACTGGGTGTAACAACTATGAAGAATAGAAATCAGTAGATATCCAAAACGTGCTCTCCATTACGAGTCCATAACAAAGGGGGGAAATAATGATGTAATCTCTATGATTAATTAGATTTCGTTCGCTCGACACATAAAAGGAAAACAAAAACCTTAACTGCTACAGTATGCTCCCATTTGGGTTCAGCCAATTAGATACAATTATATAGAATTAACTGAGGAAAATAACATCTTATTAACTTTCTAAACAAGATCTTTCGCTTCAGATCTTTTTTGACATCGATCTAATCGCGAGTACAACAATGTTGTTTCATTATAAGTAAGACTCTACATCATCTTATATCTTTAATTCTTGTATATAAATATATTGTAGCAGGTCATTTTATTAATTACAGTATATTTTGGGAAATATGAAAATATGTATAATGATAATGTATGAGCGGCGACAGTCGCAGGCAGTGAGCGCCTGGCGTGGGATGTCGCAAGAATGGTCAGCAAGAAATCCAGGTCGGCGAGCAATAGCTATGGAAACTGGGCTCGTGAAGAAGGTTCGAGAAATGCTAGCTGTCAGTTGATTGCCCTTAGAACGAGGACAGGCTACGCAACTGTTGTGATATAAGCGCGTGCTCACCGAGGCTCGGGGTCGAGTCAAATCGGAGGCAAGTCGGACTACGCAGCCACTATGCTGTGTTAAACACCGAGTGGGGATCGAAGGCCAGCCATGCCCGCTAGTCAGCGATCAGCCGTCGTAACCAATGTAAGTCCATCAGTCTTTTATATTAACTAAGTGCTTGGAATCCTGCTCGTGGCCATTGGATGACTGTAACAGCCCGCCTAGCAAAGAATAAAACTATGTATGCACTTAGTCTCTTTCATTGACGCAAGCCAGAGATATTCTGATTCAAGTACATAGACTAGTAAGATAGCCAAAGCCAAGACGGGAGTACCATCTACGGGAGCAGCAGCAGACACGCCCCAAGTAAGTAAAACTGGCTAAACGCCCACAGTGACCAAATACAACTTATCCATCCTGACAAATAAGTAACGGGCCATAAATAATAATAGTGGGACGCTACAATATGTATATTTTGGATCTACGAAACAACACTAACGATTTGGATGAAATTTCATATGCAGATAATATTTTGCTTTTTAAGTTTATATCAATAGTTGTCTTCACTGAAAAAAAAAACAATTTTACAAAATACGAACAATTTTTGCTCTTGGTATTTCGAAAACAGCTCTAACGCTATCTCGTAGCCAATTCAAGAACCAGGAAGCCTACTAATATTTTCTCTTTGGTTTCAAGGAACTCATATTTAAACGAACGTTTCTTGCATACATTTCTTCGGAGGAATACTAGCACGTTTAATTGTTTAATTTAAAATATTTAAAAAGATATTTAAAAATTGGTTTTATCAAATGTAAATCTTTACCCTACAAAACTTCTTTGAAAATAATATTAGTAGTGGTATGTGGTAATAGTTATTATTAGCCACAAGGATTCAATGGGAAGTGTGCGGGAGCATGGTTATCAGTCGAAGCCTTGTTTTAAGCATTTATTACAATCATCAAGGACAATGCCAAAATTTACAGAGAATATAATACCAAATAACACAAGCTGCGATCTTGCAAACTAAGATATGAATAACCCCGTAATCACAAATATGATACAATATAATGCATAAAACCTTGAGCTTGCAGATTATAATTTGAATAACCCTGTAAACACAAACAATTCCACTTATATCAAATAACAGAAAATAACCAGACTGGCTCGCACTAATCTACCAGCATGTAACAAGTCTGCAGGTAGTACCAAACACAATTTTACAGATGAGCCAAACCACTAACGAGGAAGCCGTAGGCGACACACTTGTAGTTGGAGTTGACAGGCAATACTCCCTGGAGGGATTCCCTCGCCCCAAGCGAACTAGGACCAGTCGCGGTGGGCACACCAATCCACCAGATGTAGCACTTCCTGGCCGCCCGGTCAAGCCACAAGACCTCGCTGCGTCACGGCCACACAAGGAAGTACCAGACGCCACCAAACACAACCGCTGCGATCAAGCGACTCCACAGCTAGCCTACAGCATCACGGCCACTCCCGGCCAACCGAGGCCGGTCCACCGGGCCTCCAGCGTCACGGCGACACAGGGAAGTACTCTGCCTCCGACTGACTGACTAACTCACTCACTCCCTCCGACTAACTGACTTTCCGGGTTCCGTGTCCCCAATTATATACGCTCCATCGGTCGATAGAGGGCAGCAAGGAGCCACAGCGCTCTCTAACGGAAAAACGAGCACGCGGGCTCACCCATGGAGGAAGGAATTATATGGAGGAGAAGTGACGTTAAATCGGTGAAGCAAGCACTAAACTCTCCCGCATGGTGGCAGCACCGGCAGCGACCATATGGCGCTTCCCAACAATTAAGGTGTTCACATTGTGGTAGATGCAGTGATTATTTCATTTAGTATTGTGTATAAGTGTTTAAAAATGCCAGCTTGTGTTGCGTACGGTTGCACAAATAGGCCAGACAGGAAAGAACCTGGAATATCATTTCATAAGTAAGTTGAATTGTAATTATCGTTGTTGAAGTGAGCGGTAGACACCGCAAACTTTGCAGCACGTCTATAAATATTTAGTCATAGCTCTCAATGGGATGACTTTGTTCTCAAATTTTTCTTGGTGTAGTGTAGAAAATCAGCAAACTTGCTATTTGCACATAATAGACTAGCATTATTTTTTAACGAGTGTTTAAAATGAGATTTAAAGGGGCGTGTTTTACTTCGCGATTCAGTGAATTTACTATTACGATTTCTTTCGTCACGTTGCTGATTATACTGACAATGGATGATGAAATTAACTGTTATGTGAGAAGCTGTGAGTTTTATTAATTTTTTTAAATAGCTATTTCAGGCCATTGACTTAGGTTATTTTTAAAGCTTCATATAAGACTTGTTTCTGTTTGTAAATACGTCTATACCTATTTTTACCGATTTTGAAATCTTTCTCATCTTATGTCGAAACAGGTTCATGCAGAAATAAAAATGGGCTTCATAAATAAAGAAGTTATTGGCCTTTGAACAAAATCAATTTGGGGAATGTGTTTCTAATTTAGTCTCTTTTTTTTGTACAACATTCTCCCCCCCCCCCCCCTATCTAAATCTAACTGAGAGATAATTTTTTTACAATTGTCCTAATAAGTAGGGCTGTGAAATTAGACAACACATCTTGATCAAGAGAATGTTCATTAAGGTGACTGAATAAACATTTTATTTCTGGTACCAGCCTACAAAATGTCTGGGTTGCTCATCCCTAGAGTGGGTCCTCTTACTTTTTTTCTGGTCTAGGACACATTTCAGACTAACCACAAGTGGTAGTAATAAAACTGAAATATCCATTCTGCATGTCAACCATGTAATCATTGTGGCTTTGACAGAATTAATTTTTGGTCCAGCCTGCATCCAAACCTAAACCCCTCAATTTGGATGTTGTATATCCCCCAAACTAAGCAAGATATCGAAAACATTTATTCCTTATTATCGAGTTTTTTCGTCGTGTTACATAAGAATCCATCATTAAATTTGACTTTTGCGAAATTTTTCTTCTGCATTTCAACTCAAGACACCTCACTTTTGAGACAGTATATCTCGAGAACTAGGTGAAATATCGAAAAATTTTACTCTTTATTTTTTATTTGTCTCGTCTTTTTAAATAAAAATTCATCATAAAATTTGACTTTGAATAATTTTTTCTTCTGAATTTCAACCAAAACCATTTCACATTTGAGACAGAATATCTCGAAAACTAAGCAGGATATCAAAAAATTTTATTCTTCATTTTTTATTTGTCTCATCGAGTTACATAATAATCCATCACCAGATTGCGGCGTCACGTTTATCCTAGAGTCCCCTTGAGGTGTTTGTACATATTCCCCGTGTTTGTTGGGAAGCGGTCAAGCCCCCACCACTCCGGCCATGCCCCCCCACTCCTCCGCCGGCCTGCTCACCCATGGAGGAAGGAATTATATGGAGGAGAAGTGACGTTAAATCGGTGAAGCAAGCACTAAACTCTCCCGCATGGTGGCAGCACCGGCAGCGACCATATGGCGCTTCCCAACAATTAAGGTGTTCACATTGTGGTAGATGCAGTGATTATTTCATTTAGTATTGTGTATAAGTGTTTAAAATGCCAGCTTGTGTTGCGTACGGTTGCACAAATAGGCCAGACAGGAAGAAACCTGGAATACATTTCATAAGTAAGTTTGATAATTATCGTTGTTGAAGTGAGCGGTAGACACCGCAAACTTTGCAGCACGTCTATAAATATTTAGTCATAGCTCTCAATGGGATGACTTTGTTCTCAAATTTTTCTTGTAGTGTAGAAAATCAGCAAACTTGCTATTTTGCACATAATAGACTAGCATTATTTTTTAACGAGTGTTTAAAATGAGATTTAAAGGGGCGTGTTTTACTTCGCGATTCAGTGAATTTACTATTACGATTTCTTTCGTCACGTTGCTGATTATACTGACAATGGATGATGAAATTAACTGTTATGTGAGAAGCTGTGAGTTTTATTAATTTTTTAAATAGCTATTTCAGGCCATTGACTTAGGTTATTTTTTAAAGCTTCATATAAGACTTGTTTCTGTTTGTAAATACGTCTATACCTATTTTTACCGATTTTGAAATCTTTCTCATCTATTTATGTCGAAACAGGTTCATGCAGAAATAAAAATGGTCTTCATAAATAAAGAAGTTATTGGCCTTTGAACAAAATCAATTTGGGGAATGTGTTTCTAATTTAGTCTCTTTTTTTTTGTACAACATTCTCTCCCCCCCCCCCCCCGTATCTAAATCTAACTGACAGATAATTTTTTTACAATTGTCCTAATAAGTAGGTCTGTGAAATTAGACAACACATCTTGATCAAGAGAATGTTCATTAAGGTGACTGAATAAACATTTTTTTTCTGGTACCAGCCTACAAAATGTCTGGGTTGCTCATCCCTAGAGTGGGTCCTCTTACTTTTTTTCTGGTCTAGGACACATTTCAGACTAACCACAAGTGGTAGTAATAAAACTGAAATATCCATTCTGCATGTCAACCATGTAATCATTGTGGCTTTGACAGAATTAATTTTTGGTCCCGCTTGCATCCAAACCTAAACCCCTCAATTTGGATGTTGTATATCCCCCAAACTAAGCAAGATATCGAAAACATTTATTCCTTATTATCGAGTTTTTTCGTCGTGTTACATAAGAATCCATCATTAAATTTGACTTTTGCGAAATTTTTCTTCTGCATTTCAACTCAAGACACCTCACTTTTGAGACAGTATATCTCGAGAACTAGGTGAAATATCGAAAAATTTTACTCTTTATTTTTTATTTGTCTCGTCTTTTTAAATAAAAATTCATCATAAAATTTGACTTTGAATAATGTTTTCTTCTGAATTTCAACCAAAACCATTTCACATTTGGGACAGAATATCTCGAAAACTAAGCAGGATATCAAAAAATTTTATTCTTCATTTTTTATTTGTATCATCGAGTTACATAATAATCCATCACCAGATTGCGGCGTCACGTTTATCCTAGAGTCCCCTTGAGGTGTTTGTACATATTCCCCGTGTTTGTTGGGAAGCGATCAAGCCCCCACCATTCCGGCCATGCCCCCCCACTCCTCCGCCAGCCTGCTTCACTCCCATGCGTGGTAAAGGTCTCTTGCGTCGTCTCCATATTATTCCTTCCTCCATGGGCTCACCGAGAACTAGCGACAGAAGACAGTCGCGAGCGGAAGAGAAGAATAACTCACAATACGAGCCGAGCACGGCTCAAGTAGTTATAATATAATCATCGTTTACTTTTTGACCGCATGTATATTTGACACAAACATCAATATTACTGAATTTTAGTGCTGGTCAAAGTACGGCCGGTAGAAAAAATTGTTATGTCGGGATGAAAATGTGGTTAACCACTCCTTAGGCATTACTATTCAAGAAAAAGTGTACGCGAAGTCGACAAAACAGATAAGACAAGGGTAATAAAATGCAAATCGTCGGGTTACGTGCGGTATTAGCCAATATGTAGCAGCCATATTTACCGTGAATGTGTTGATTTTCAGGGAGCTGTATTAGCGGAGGGTACCGAATTCTATCTATAATAACGCCACAGGCGGCTCGAGACGTCTATTGCCGCTAAGTCACCAATGGGCCTAATATTGTTGTGTTTAGGTTGAATGGCAACCAGGACCAGAATGTCTACTAACATTCAATGATGCTTAGTGGATTCTGAGTAAAGAAATCAGCTGCCACACCAAATTTTGACTATAAAAACGTCGCAGACGGATGAAGATGTCTATTAATGCATAGGACGCAATGTGCGTAATCGTATGTTTAGGCGCTAATTACAACTTTGTTGCATGTTTTACGGCTTTCGGGTACACTTTTCCTTAAAGTACCAAGGAAGCAGCTAGCCGTATTTTCGACCCGATTTAAAAGTTTTTTCTACTAACCGTACTTTGCACAGTAACCGGTTATCATTAAATATTACCAGTTTAATTGTAAAACATTTTATGCAAGTAGGAAAGAAATATATTGTATGTGTAACAAATATGGAGCGGTCTGACAGCTCAAATGTAATTAGTGGGGAAAAAAGTGATTTCTGCGTTAGCTCTCTAAAAATTCCGGATACGATCCCGTGTTCAAATCCCGGTGGGGGCAAGAATTTTTAAGACTTTTATTTAATCTTATGAACAACGCTGGGGCTTTCTGTGGTTCGGAATCCACGTTAAATTGTAGGTCCCAGAGGAAAGGAACTGGCCGTCCTACCTCTGATACAATGGCTTAGGATGTCTTCTTCTGGAGGATCCAACCAACCTTCAGGTTAGGTTTTTATACTGTCTATTTATTTAATCTGTCGAATATAATACTATTATTTGAGCAACTCTTGTAAATAGATAAAATTAATTTCTCACAAACTTCTCTAAGGATTTTGATTAAATCTTGCATACCAAACAGAAATCGAAAGATGCCGAGCGAAGATCGGTCACCCAGGTACTAAACATTTAAAAATCGTTACCTTACAAGTGTTATTGATATTGTTATATGACTAACAAACTACCTGCTGCAGTATATTCTCATTAGTTGTTGTCAGACTTAAAACTGCAGTTTAACAGCGATGTGTAAAAAAAGCGATCATGAAAAATACATAAATTAAAAATACTAAATATTAAAATACCCGTAACTTAGAACATACCGTCGAAGTTTATTTCTAACTAGCTGATACATGCAACTTCGTACGCGTGGATTAACAATTTCTTTGCCAGAATTGAATATAGAAAGTTGTTGGTAATGAAGGATTGGTCCCAAACAACACCGAGTCGGCATAATATGACAGGAAAGCCATCATTATATCATTTTACCTTCGAACCTGTCTCTTGAAGAGAATCAATTCCCAATATATTTAAAAACAGAAAAACAAACGAAGGTGAGGGATGTGGGGGGGGAGGGGGGTGTAAACTAAGGGCAGGTTTATTTCAGATTGGTCTTTTCTTCTTTATTCAGCATGAGCTACAGCCTAGACCAGTTTACGCCAGCAAGGCATGTCAAAAAAAAAAAAAAGCAAAATTAACTGGTGCCGAAAACATTTAAGCAGACACAAAGTAACAGGACAGAGAATATCTACACCTACACTGAATAATACGTTTTTTCTCTAAACGAAATTTATTAACAAATTATACACTAACATAATGCGCAAGAAGTACACCTTGAGCAACCAACGGAACATTACAGACTAACACACACACATCCGTCTCTCTGTCACCATTCGATAAGTTCTCAAAATTTCGTGACTACAACAGTTAATCATACCGAAAAAAATATGTCCTGTTCCTTCCCTACAGATTTTCTTGTCAAATTCCGTCAATATCGGTAGAGGCATTCAGTCGTCAAAACGTAACAAAAAGACAGTCTTATTTCCGCATTTATAGTACTACTAGCTGGTACCCACGACTTCGTTTCTATTTGTAAAGAATTTGGATTGACAGCTACCGACATCTAACAACCATCGATGGGAGACTCGATGCTATTACCACACACAAATGCCAGTCATCTGCGCTATGTAGTTCAGGCAGCAAAGTATAATTTATGGACACACATGTCTTTCGATGAAATACGAAAATCGGGCAACTTTGTGATCGAAAGGTGACTCTGTGTTACTACCACACACAAACGCCAATGATCTGCGATAGATAGTTTTCGCTGAAAAGTGGTACACCAAGACACCATAGCTACCGACATCTATCAACCATAGTGGATGACAGGAGACACGATTCTACTACCACACACAAACACCAATGGTCTATGCTATGTAGTTGTGGCAGGAAAGAGGAGTATAAGGAGACACAAATTTCTGTTCGAAATATGAAAACACCCTGCATTGACCAACTTTAATCATCATATCTCCCACATCCCCACAGGTGAAATATAGGAAAACACACGTCTATTTTATATATATAAACTTTCGTTTTAGGTAGCCCAGTTCGCGATACAGTGACACTGTTTTTATTCGCATGAAGAAATGACGTCATGAACACGAGACTCATTGGAACAACATAAATTAAAAATAAGGACTGAAATGTTATTCCACATAATGTCTGTTGCTATTCCGGCCCAGGGTGCATTCAAACTAAACGAAACGCCTTCTAATATTCCTGGTCTAAAATACAAATTACACCTCACTGTCAAGAATACATTCACTTTATCACAATCGGTAAATGAATCAAAACTTCTTACAAATTTCGCGTAACGGGCGGTGTAAAAAGGTTTTCTTCGGATCACATAGACGGCGAAACCATCTTGCACATGGGTCACATAAGAAGTGGCTCGACATCTTCTTCAAACAAAATTCACAGTCCAAGTATCTGATAAATAATTATATGTAAAGTCAAAAGGACTTAGATTTTCCAATTTCAAACAAAACTTCTTTCAAATGAGCCAACTTATTGATGAAGTTATGAAGCAACGAAAAGATAATAATTTTATACCAAAGATGTTTGTAGACAAAATGGGGAAAAATCTTTGCATTTTGTGCCATTTTCACTAACAAGGTGAGTCTGACCCAAAATATTAAAGGAAGGGTTGATTAATTTAGATATACGCATTTATTTCAGTTATGATTGTTCGTTGAGTTGAACAAGTGTGAAATATCTAAGATTTTGCTGTACCAAGTTATTATTATAGAAGAAAAATTGCAGCAGGTCCCGATGTAGCAGTTTGCATCGCATTAAATGTCGTAAGTAATTTGGCACTGATGTAAGAAGCATGAATTTATAATATACTAAATATCTCGTGGCTTGTGCTGTAACAAGAAGTTTCAGTTGTCATTCTGGTCCAGGCTGCATTTCAACCTGAACACAAATCCCTCTAATATTTCCGCTAGAAAATCAATGTTTCAATCACACGCGATTTAACACACAAACACCACATCGCGATATAAATTTGATCCATCCTGAATTCACCTTCAGTGCTAACGAAAGTAGTTTAAAGCCTTTCCACAAACGTATTATAAAACTAAAATTTTTAGATGTTACTAGTGAACTATAATAATTTTTAAGTAATTTTTAATAATGATGTAAAAGGTAATTTTTTATACTGTTGCAGAGATTCTGTTACTCTTTTTATATCGGTTTAATTAGCAAAAATATTGTGTTTGAACTGAACTGAATTAAACTGTGATGGAGCGCAGCACCTCGGGTGGCATTTTCCTTAATAATCTACTATCACGTTTCTTTTTATTTCATTATTATTATTCAGTGTTTAATTCCCCTACTATCTGCTTTTGCGATTTACGAATTTTAATTTTAAATTCCTTCAGCGTGTTTGGTAAATTATTCATCACTTCCCTTGGTATATTGTTCCAATCCATGAAAGAAAATTTTCCCACTCTCTTTTGCATAAAATCGAGTGCCAGCTTGTGCCCAAGGTAATATTTTCACTTACATGCACTACACCTAATTCTATTACCAATATCCTTCCAAGCCCCATCATCAACATACGCCTTGTACACTCCCAGCACTCTATTCACTTTCCTTTTGTCTTCGAATGACTCCCAATCCAGCTCCTTTATCGAATAAGTAAATAAGTGGATCCTGCGGCAATTTCCACACACAAATCTAGCTGCTCTCCTTTGCACACTCTCCAACTCCTGTATTTGATACCGAAAATGTGGGTCCCAAACTACACCACCATCTTCAAGCAATGGTATGAAAAAATTTTGTAACCATATCCCTTCTCTTCTCTGATAAATTTTCTCATCACTCTCTCCAGTAAATGAAGGATTTTGTAACCTTTTTAATATCTTTCCGATGTTTCCTGCTCGGTTGAGTTTATTATCGATTGTTATGCCACTTAAAGCCTTCAACAAACAATTCTGTGCCCACCTTATAATTATGAACAACCTATTGTTTTTTTAACTGTGTACTTAACAAGCTGATTCTTCTTCACATTTTTCTGTAATCAATGATTATCTATACAGTTAGATAAGTTTACGATTTTTACATACTGAGAGAATGTTTAATGTATGCTGCATGTTTGTTACAAGGCATTTATCAATTGTTTCTATGAGCAAACAACGTCGCAACCTCTTTTCTACGGAGCGATGTCTCTGAAATATATATATATTTGTATTTTTACTATCCCATCAGCAAATTTAGCTTTACAGGATAAAGTTGTCTTTTACAAATCATAGCATTCTTATTGACATGGTTGAGGTGAGCCCATTAGGGCCCCTCAGTAACTACATAACAGTGATACAGTAAATATTTTGCGATAAAAGTGAAAACAGTGTCAACAGTATTAAAATAGTAATAAGAACAGTTATTAGTAATAAATATATATATATACAGGAGTTATCAGTGTGAAAATAGTAGTAAAAACAGTTGTAATGAAATTGATTTAAGATAAATACACTTTTGTTCATCGAATACTATGTAGGTTTTTTTTTTCCAGCGCAGAGGATCGCGGAGTAATAATAATAATAATAATAATAATAATAATAATAATAAGCTTGTTTCACAACATATGGTTTACTGGTTCATTTCGTCTTCAAAGTCACTGTTCGATAGATAAATGTCTTAAGGAAGGGAATTTTTTAGTCTAGTTTGACCCGTTCTTTTTCCTAGCTCATAAATTCGCGCATTCATTCGTTTTATAAATTTTTTAGTTTGTTGCCTTATGAATTCATTAATGTAAGAAATATTTAATTCTCGGTGTAGCGGACTGTTGCGAACGTACCATGGTGCGTTCACAGCTAATCGACGAACTTTATTTTGGAATATTTGCACTCTGTAACTTGCTACGACTAGCACATCCCCATATTGGACATGCGTATGTTATGAGCGGTCGTAATATCATTTTCTAAATTAATAGACATCATTCAGTTTTTAATGATGATTTTCTATTTAATACTGGGTATAGTATGAACAATCTGGCATAGGCTTGGTTTATTTTATTATTGATGTGTGTGTTCCTCGTTAACCGCCTGTCAAGGTCGACACCGAGGTACTTAATTGATTGATCAGGTGGGTTCCATGCAATGTTATTTCCCATGGTGTTTATCTCTGGCGGGCTTAGTGGGAGTCTCAGTGTAAAAATTTTGGCTTGACATTTTCATGGGTTTAGATATATTCGCCAATGATTTAACCATTCGGTTAGTTGTGCAATTGAATCCTGTAGGTAACTGCGTGCGTTGTGGATGTCGTTGTGTGAAGTGTATACTACTGTGTAATCAGCATACATTGCAGTCAAGGCATTTGTGAAAGTTGGAATGTCCGACGTATATATTGAATATAGTGGTCCCTAACAGATCATTGTGGGACTCCTGCTGCTGATGGTCGTGCTCTGGTTAGTTTTTGTGCCCACTCGTACACTGAAGGTTCGGTTCTGTAGAAAGCTTTCTAAGATTTTGTACAAATATAGAGGCATTCCTGTATTTTTTAGTTTTTATAAGAGTTCAGTGTGCCATTCTTTGTCAAATGCCTGGGCAACATCGAGAAAAGCAGCCAGGATGTGAAGTTTAAGTTCAAAGCCCCTTGTGACGTCTTCAATCAGGCGTAGTATTTGGTGTGAAGTTGAGTGCATTGGGCGAAATCCAAATTGATGTGGTGGGATGGTTCCCGTAGCATCAAGGAAGGATGTTAGCCGCGTCCGTATTATCTTTTCCAGTAATTTTGATAAGGTTGGGAGTAAGCTTACAGGTCTATAGCTAGAGGGTAGGTAAGCTGGTTTATTAGCTTTATTGAAAACTATGATATTAGCATGTTTCCACTCTATTGGAAATATATAATTCTCGGTGTAGCTGACTTGCATATGTACCATGGTGCGTTCACAGCTAATCGAAGAACTTTTTTTTTTTTTTTTGGAATATTAGCACTCTTTGTAACTTGCTACGACTAGCACATCCCCAAGCAACAGATCCACCGGGAAAACTTACGATTACACAATAGAAATATTGTGCCTGACATACTGTTAAAAAATGCTGCGAGATAACTGCCTTAGGGGTTAAGACTTCAGCGCTATGTTGGGTATATTATCATGACGTGGCAATTTTCTTACGGGCAAACTTTTATTTATTTGTCGCAGTTCTCTTGGGGTAGTGAATTTGACATAATTCTCCGCTCCAATGGTCATATGCCGATTGGAATCTTCGACTGTTTTGTTGAACTCATGATCTACTATAGGATTCGGAGTGAAGACATTTTCAAAATGATCTGCTAAATTTCGCACTTCTCTGAATCACTAGATATGTATTTGTCGTTCCATTTTAAGGGCGGTAAGATAGTGGTTTCTCTGAGAATTCGTTTCGTAGTTTTCCATAGAGATCTATCACCAGGTTCTAATTCCGATAGATAATTTTGATATGTTTCGTAGCGAAATGAGTCGAGTTCTAATTTGACCTGTCTAATTAATTGGTTTAGGAGTCTGCGTTGGTGCGAGAGTCGCTGCCTTTGCCACTGTCTGCGGGTTTGAATTTTTTAAATGATCAAGTCAATGATTCGTTTCGGTATTCTTTCATGAAGTGACTTAAACGTTTTTGTTTGAGGCTTCTTGGTTGATAGTTTTATCGCCTGGTGAATTGCAACTGTTATATGTTGTACGCTTTCATTAATGCTGTCTTTAGTGTCTTGCGTAGAGAATGGTAAAAGTATCTGATTGAGATTAACTTCGAATAAATTCCAATTTACCTGCCCAGATAGTATCTTTGGTGTTTGTTCTATTGTTTCGGGACTTGTACCAAATTTTACTAAAACGGGGAGTTTATCCGAATCTAGGTTAGAAATTGCTTCTATATATATTGGTAGTGGTGTTTTTTTTTTGTTTTTTTTTGTTTTTTTTTTTTGTTAGGGCAATATCAAGTATGTCAGGCACAACATTTCTATTGTGTAATCGTAAGTTTTCTCGGCGGATCTGTTGCTTGAAGATTTCTCGGGCGTGCAGCCGGGTCAATTGATCGCAGATGTACGAATTTTCGATGGCGTAACATGCCATCATCTTCAGGTAGCGTCCACTGGTCGGCAACAGTTGCGTCCTGGACTGCGTTCCTCACGCCGACCACTGGACGCTACCTCAAGATGATGGCATGTTACGCCATCGAAAATTCGTACATCTGCGATCAATTGACCCGGCTGCACGCCCGAGAAATCTTCAAGCAACATTTATATTATTAGAAAAGTAAGTCGGCCCATGTGGTGCGACTATATGCAGACAAAGGTTACCTGCAGCGTCGAGCAGTTTCCTACCGTTTGGTGTTGTTCGACATCCCCAAGCTAAGTGCTTACTGTTGAGGTTCCCCATTAATCTGATAGGCTGGTTATGATCAAATATTGGTACCAGTTGTTGTTGTGTAAGCCTCCGATTTGGTTGTTTATAAGCGGCAATGATAGTTTTCGGAGTTAGTTTTAGTTTGTATTCGGATTCCAGTAGTTTCGAGATCATTGGCGGGAATATAAATCGAGTAATGACTGATATGGTTTTCAATCAGTATAGCTACACTGCCGGAGGCTATAGGCGCATTACGGTCTGTTCTGTATATTTTATATCCATTGATTTTGAAAGTATCATTAGAGGTAAGATGTGTCTCGGTTACACAAGTAATATCAACATTGTGGCGACTCATAAATTCTGCAAGTGTAGATTTTTTATTCCGTTTGACTTCCAGTTTAGGAGTGTTAATTGAGAGACATTGACAGTATTATTTGCCATTTTGGAGGAAACTGGCTACTGACGACATAATAATCTCCTTTATCATGGGGAGAGAAGCAGAGATTAATCCAGAGATTAGTTCATGAATTAATTTGGTCCATGCGGTACCTTGCTCGGTGTTGTGTTCATTGTGTGGTATGTTTGTGTAGTAAGGTGATGCGTTGCGGTTTCCTTGTAGTATGTTGCTGTAATTTGGACGAAAGTTATTTTGCTGAATATGCTGTGAATTTGTTTTATCTTTGTTTTACGTTATTTGATCAGCTATGTATTTAGAATGTCGTAGAGGGGGTAGAATTGTTGGTAAAGACAGAAATCCCGGAGAGGCCAGATTTTGCGGTGGGTGCATCTCAGTGAGCTGTCTATCTCAAGTTTGTTTTGGTGTAAAGGTTTCTTGAAACTTTTAAGTTTAATTTCTTCATAATATTTAGATCCCTTAAAGTTTGTTGGATGTTCCCCACCGCAGTTAACACATATCGGTTTTGCTGTACGCGGGATATTGTATGAGGAGTAATGGTGCTTCCCATCACAGCGAACACATCGAAGGTCAAGTTTACAGTAGTTTTTTATGTGCCCATATAATTGGCAATTTGTACACTGAGGAATATCTTTTGACTTCCTACGTGGTTCTAGTTTAACATTGCAGTGGAACAGTCTATCTAATTCAAAGATATTGGCACGATCGCGATTTTCTTCAAGCTCAACTGCGCAGAGTGGCATAGGATTCTTATCATTATTTAGAAGTATTGTTACTTTGTTCACTGGGAATTTAAGTCTGATTAGTTCTTCTTTTATTTCGTCATCTGTTAGTGACTATGGTAAATTACGCACGATTACTAATAGCTGTTTGGAGTGTGGGGCATGAAAAGTGTGGTATTTTCTGTTTAATGGTATCAAAATGGTTGGTTAGAGTTCTGAAATCCTGGATAGAAGTAGTATTAATTTTAATCACCTTTCCTTTAAGTTCAGTTGAAAAGTCATCACTTAGCAAATTTTTGAGATCTCGAGTGAGCCTTTGATGATTATTTACGTCGTGAAGAAAAACTGGTGGTGTTTTATCTACCTTTGTCATTTCAGTTATTTTTTCTATCGGTTCTTCGCTATGTAAGATGTGGAATCTGTTTTGTGTAGGTACATTTATTACATATCTCATTTCTGGAGGTCCGTTATCTGGAGATAAGGCACGCGGGCGTTTTTGACCGGATCTTTTCTGTTCACTGACAACATCCATTGGCGATATCAAGATACTTGCATTATTTGAGCACTTGGGAGGCTGAGGCATACTGGCACTTGTATTAAGCTGTACATACATTTGGTTCGGCGATGGATCCGGCGTAGCGGGATGTTGTGTTGTCCTCGTCGGCTGGGGTGGTTGCGGTTGATGTTGTTGCTGGTACTGAAGAGTCTTCTGCTGGCGATCGTGCTGTTGATGGAACTGCATTTGCTGTGATGATCGATCAGCATGGAGATCTTCGCTGTTAAGAGTTTCAACAGCTGCATTTTCATAATACTGTCGTAATGCTACGCTGACTGAACCCATTGCTCCATCATTATATGCCATAGTGTTCCGAGACATATGCCTCTGTAACACTACGGAGTGGATGCCTTATTTGAACTGTAGCAATTCAAATCAAAATACCTTGAGAAAATTCTAACGAAAGCTCGATCAGGAAAAGATCAAATATATATAAAAGAAACTATTTTAAATTACGAGCTCAATGAATAACAGTTGCTACGGTAAACACCAAAGATAACAATGAAAAAAAGTTTAAATATGTAAATAACCGTCCACTATATGACACAAAGAATAAAACAAAATTCAATTGCATCGGCGTGACATTAGCCTTTATAAAAATTGATTAACTCGCAATTGACGAAATGGCCTACAATATCCAGTTGTATAAATAAGAATTTGTGAATGAGCAAAAAATTAGTTTGGATTTTTGCATTATTAATTTTATTGGTTTTATTTACAAATTTTGGCCTGAGATCATTTAGCCATCTAACAATTAAATGAAGTCATATGTGGGTTCCGATTTTTCTTGCCATTATCGTCAAGGATGGACGGTCGTGAGAAGGAAGTTCTGTCAGATCGTTAGAGATACTTGCTAACTTCATATGGAGCGAATCGTATTAAATAATTATTTCAGTATCTTGAAGCAATTGGATGATTGCTTTGTAAACTTTGTATCCTGAATTTTTTATTGATACATATCAGAAAAGTGAGAAGTTTTCTAGGCATCTGTAGAAATAAGTACGCTGTAATTGGTATCGAGGACAAGATAACATGATATGATTAAGTTCAGAAAACTCTAGTTGATCGAATGAACACACTACTGTGTGTTACATGAATGAGGCGTAGATGGTTTGGATGACTAGTGTGGCCGAGTCTCGTCCTAAATATTATTCCTAAATGCCTTGTTGCAATGTGAAGTTCAGAAAACCGTGGTTTCCTCGGTACTATTGGCAATACTGCTGCATAAAGATGTTCTCTGTTGAGATGTTTCCGATATCAATCTTCACTCAACGTAAGGTAGCCATTTCTCCTAATCAATAAGACGAAATCTCCCCATTGTTTCTTTATTTAATATTCCTGTATGACCAATGATCCAGTGTATCGGCTGAAGAGGGTTCTGATGATATCTAAAAATACTGATCAATCTGATGCTGCAGTTGCTGAAGGACACTTTTAGCATCAGTAGGCACTGAGATGTCAGAGAAGTGGTTGAAGAAACAGTATTTGATAGCTACACAGATTGCTAGTGTGTTGGTAGTATGAATGGACGAGTCAGCGGATAAGTTCGAAAAAAAATTTAAAAAAATAAAAAAAAATATTTGAAGGTGCAAAAAATAAATACAATTTAATCTCTGAAATGAAATTATATCATCTGAAGGTAATTCAGTTGCACAAGTGATGAGGAGAGGTTACAAATTTTTTCCTTTTCTGGAAGGAAAGAGAGGATGATGATATACCAAAAAATTAGAGATCTTGGCTGAAAATACATTGATTTGACCGTTGCTTGACTGTGGGTAGTGTGGTATGGCATGCGCATTATGGTATCAAATACGGGAGTTGGAGAATGTGCAAAGCAACACAGGTAGACCTGTTTGTAGAAATTACACGTCAGAAAATGAAATAATAATTAAAAAAACTGACTGTGAGTCGTTGGAAGGTACGAGGTGTCATAAAAGAGCTGATAAATATTGGTAGAAGAATTGGGACTAGTACATGGAATGGGAAAAGATGAGCACGATCAAAAAATAGACTGGCTCTCAATTTCAGACAAACATAAATGGAGAAAATAGGGGTGTGGGGCAATTTCCATCTGAATCGATCACAATTTATTGATCCAATTACTATTGTTAATAAGATGGACGATATTTACGAACTTCTTATGATGGCATCTAAAGAACATAATGTAAACGGTAATATGATTCTACAGAAAAACATGAATTTACCCACTGTAATAAAGTATTGTCAGCGCCTTTTGAGGTAAAGACAGGAGTCAAACAAGATGACTGCTTTTCCCCTTTCCTATTTAATCTACTCTAGAAAAAGTTATAAAGTTAATGGGAGGGACTGAAAGAGGAGTATATGTTGGCAAGAAAACTAAAACACTAGCTTATGCAGATGACTTAATGCTAATAGGCAATACCAAGGAAGAACTAAGAGACATGATTGATGTTAGTAAAAGAAACCAAAGAAATAGGATTGGAGATAAATGCCTAGAAAACGAAATACCATCCCATCAATAGATGTGAAAATGCAGGAGCTACAGTGTTAAATATGAATGCAGTAGGTAGAAGATTGTAAATAACTTGGAGGGCTCATAAACGGAGGAACATAATTGAAAATGAGATTCTGGCAAAGATACAGGCAGGAAAGAGGTGCCGTTTTTCTATGGTAAAAATATTTAAGTTCAAATTATTGTCAAGGCTATTATGCAGCCCAGGGGCGCATTCAGGATTTTGGTTTGGGAGGGACTTGAGCGGACTTTGGTTTGGGGGGGGGGGGGGGCTTGGCTTGAATCAAATTTGGTTCAGAGAGCTTGCCTTCAGTGGATTTTGTTTTTTTTTTGGGGGGGAGGGCTTCAGTCGGCCTTAGGGTAGTCTTTATAGCCTTCTCGGACCTCAAATCCGTAGAGTAAAAAAAAAAAAAAAAAAAAAAAAAAAAAAAAAAAAAAAAAAAAAAAAAAAAATCTCCAAAATTACAGTGTCGGGGTGGACCTATATGCATTAGGGGGGGGGCTTGGGCCCCTAGCCCCCCCCCCTGGATCCGCCTCTGATGCAGCCAATAGTTCTGTATGTGGCCGAATTATGGACTTTGACAACAGGAACTAAAAATATATATATATTTTTTAATGCTGTCGTCAGTCTTTCGACTGGTTTGATGCAATCCTCCATACTTTCCTATCTTGTGCTAAACTCTTCATTTCTACATACCCCTTACAACCGACGTCCTCAATTATCTGCTTCATATATACTAATCTCTGTCTTCCTCTACTGTTCTTACCTTCGACTGTTCCCTCCACTAACAAATTAACCAATCCAGCATGTCTCAAAATATGACCTCCAGCCTGTCTCTTCTTCCTGTAAGCTTCTCCCACAAACTTCTTTTCTAACCCATCATTTCCAAAACTCGCTCATTTCTTACTTTGTCTGTCCACCTAATTTTCAGCATTCTTCTGTAGCACCACATTTCAAATGCTTCAATTTTCTTTATTTCCGGTATTCCTAAAGTCCATGTTTCGCTATCGTAAAGTGCTGTGCTCCACACATAGTGTTTTAAAACATTCTTTCTAATTCCTAGATCAATATTTGAAACTAAAAGATTTCTCTTCTTCATGAAGGCTCTTTTTTCTAGTGCAATTCTGCTTTTAACATCATTCGTCGTTCGGCCATCGGTTGTAATTTTGCTTCCAAGTAACAGAACTCACTTACTTCTCCTATTGCATCCGATCATATTTTTATATTTAATCTACTAGTATTGGTATTATTTCTGCTACATTTCATCACTTTTGTCTTGCGTTGATTATATTCAATCCAAAATCTTCCTTCAGTATTTTGTTCATGCCATTCAGTAACTTCTCAATATCCTCAGCCCTCTCTGATAACAATACAATGTCATCAGCAAATCGTAGCATATTGATTTTTTCTCCTGAAAACTTATGCCACATGGAAATTTTTTTTTGACTTTCTTCATTGCTTCTTCTACATACAAGTTGAATATTAACGAGGATAGACTACAACCTTGTCTTACACCCTTTTTAACTGATGCATGTCTCTCGTGATTCCCTACTTTTATTACAGCCCCTGGATTCTTATATAATTTATAGAGTATTTTTCTATCTCGATACTTTAGACCTGTCTTCTTTAAAATTTTGTACATCTTGTCCCACCTAACATTATCAAAAGCTTTTTCTAAATCAACAAATGCCATAAAAGTATCATTGTTTTTCTTGATCCGCTCTTCAAGTATTAATCTTAAAGACAGAATTGCTTCCCTAGTACCGCGATTTTTCCAAAACCCAAACTGATCTTCACCTACTATCTCTTCTACTTCCCTTTCCATCCTTCTGTATATTATTCTGGTCAGTAATTTTGAAGCTTGTGATGTTAGTCTAATGGTGCGATAATTCTCAAATTTGTCGGCTAGTGCTTTTTTTGTAAGTGTGAAGATGATATTTTTATTAAAATCATTTGGAATTTCTCCTGTTTCATAACTTTTTGATATCAGCTTGAATAATCTTTCGATTTCTTCCTCTCCTACGGATTTGAGAAGTTCTGCAGGGATCTCATCAATTCCAACTGCCTTATTTGCTTTCAAGTCATTCAGAGCTTTATTAAATTCTGTCCTCAAAACAGGATCTCCTAAGTCATCAATGTCGACATCGCCTTCCTTATCCACTACGCTATTGTTCAAGTCGTCCCAATCATACATTTTCTCAATGTATTCTTTCCATCGGTTAGCTCTATCCTCTGAGCTTAAAAGAGGTTTCCCATCGGCAGCTTTAATGTTCATACACTTTTTCTTCATTTCTCCAAAATTCTGTTTGATCTTTCTTTATGCATCATCTACTTTTCCTACGACCATTTCCTTTTCTATTTCTTCACACTTTTCTTGTAGCCATTTTTCTTTTGCTATTTTGCATTTCCTATTATTTGATTTCTAAATTGCCTGTACGCTCTCTTCCTGCTTCATCCTGAGCATTTTTGTACCTTCTCCTCTGATCTATCAGCTCCAAAATTTCTTCTGTGATCAATGGTTTTCGGGCAACTTGTTCCCTAAAGCTTAATGTTTCTTTACCAGCTTTCAACATTTCGCTCTTTAATGCATTCCATTCGTCCTCGGTTGATCTCCTTTCAGAGTTACTTCTTAGACCTAAGTCTAGCATTTCTGCAAATTTTCTCTCGTGCTAGATTGTTTCTGTTTATTCACTTCCAGTCTGTTCTGCTTATACAGCTTCCTTATTCGCTTAAATTTCAGCCTGCACTTCATTACTATCAAATTATGGTCAGAGTCTATGTCTGCTCCTGGGTACGCTTTACAATCTAGTACTTGATTCCTGAATCTCTGCTTGACCATGATATAATCAAGCTGATATCTGCCTGTATCCCCAGCACGTTTCCAGGTGTATATTCTTCTTGCATGGTTCTTAAACAGTGCGTTTGCCACTACTAGCTTATATCTTTCACAAAATTCTAGTAACTTGTTTCCTCACTCATTTCTTTCTCCTAGACCAAAACTTCCCACAGTATTTCCCTCTTTTCCTTCTCTCACTATTGCATTCCAATCAGCCATGATTATTAAATTTTCCTCCCCCTTCACATATTGGATTAATTCTTCAATTTCAGCGTATATTTTTTCTTTTTTTCGTTATCTTCCTGTGACGTTGGCATATACACTTGTAGTAACGTGGTTGGGACAGGCTTAGTTTCTAACCTCATCAAAATAATCCTGTCACTAAACTGTTCATAATAACTCACCCGTTTCCCTACTTTCTTGTTCATTACAAATCCTACACCAGTGACTCCATTTACAGCTTGTGTGCTAATTATCCTGTGTTCCCCAGACCAGAAATCCTGTGCGTACTTCCATTTAATCTCACTAATCCCAACAACATCTAACTTAAGTTGTTCCATCTCCCTTTTTAAGTTTTCTAACCTACCTGCCCTATTCAGACTTCTAACATTCCACGTTCCGACTCGAAGAATGTTTCTATCTATTCTGATGACTCCTCCTTGAGCAGTCCCCAGCCGGAGATCCGATTATGGGACTATTTTACCTCCGGAATATTTTACCCAAGAAAAAGCCATCATGATATATGTAATTTGAGAGGATTACATGTCCTCGGGATACCGTTTGGGTATTTAATGCAGTGGTTTCCCGTTGCCTTCTGCACCCCCTTGCCGTTGATCATTTCTAATTCATCTGCCTTTAGGGGCCGTTTCCAACCCCAAGGGCAAGGGGGGGCCCTGAACCGCTCCCCGCTCTTCCGTCCTCCTTTCAAAGCCTGTTGGCAAGCAGTGGGTGACTCCTTATACCGGGAATCTTTCAGTCACCAGAGCCTCGTCGGTGCAAACGGGGTGCACCACGTGAAGGAGAGGTTGAAATTTGGTGGAAAAGGCTAGTATAGTCTCTCCCAAACCCCTAAGAGACTTATACAGCTAGCTGATATAATGGCAATAATAAAATGGCAGAGGCTAAGGTTGTATGGCCATATAATGAGAAACGATGAAGACCTAATCAAAGACGCGATAGAAAGATGCTTTGATGGGATAAGACCACGCCGAAGACCAAGACTTAAATAGCTGGATGCAATATAGGAAGACGCAAGTATGGCAGAAAACCCAAAGCTGGTGTGAAGAGACAGAGCACTATGAAAAAGACTAGTTGGTGAGGCAATCGATCAGCCACAGTCCGTGATGCCACTGCAGTAGTAGTAAAAAATTATGAGCCCGTCGTTTGTTGAGTAATATGGTTCGACTGAACTCGATGAAAAACAGTAAAACATGGATAGCTGTCTGCAGCTGTCTCTATGTTGATTCTTGTAGTAGGAAATACTCATTTCTATTCGCACATATATGATTTTTATGAAATTTGTAAAGTAAATTTCGAGTTACCAAATCTAAATTTTTTTCATGGTCTTTATTAGAAAGTTTTCATTTCTACTCAGTGTTGTTTCTTAAATGCTGCATGTACTGTTTTAATGGCCCAAGCGTTAAATATTTTACATTACCTGAAATTTATTTGAAGTTGGTATAACAACTAAAGCAATCGTACATGAAACTGACGGAAGCATGCCGACACAAAAAGATCTGGAAAAATTCAGTGGCCGTCTGTAAAATATGACAGGTACTATTGAAGGGAGTTCATTGGGAAACTCAAGTTCGTGTCTCGTCCAGTCTAACAAATGATTTCTGGTTAATTCTAAATTTACCTTGTTTTCAAAATGTTGGACTTACGAAACACTACTCAGAATAAAATGGTAACTGTACATTAAAAGCCCTGCTACTTTGTAAAGGTACTGATGCAATACCATCAAGACAGCCAGTATAACAATAGCGGTACAAGATTGTACAATTTTTACAGTCGAGGATGGCAGAGCGAAGTGTTGATGTGAATTGCGATGTCGCAAATTGATATGTGTGGTTGCAACTGAGGACTCAGAGTGAGAAGCATGTGGGAGCATGGTTATAAAGTGCAAACCTTGTTCAAACATTTTATTACAAGAATCATGGTCAACGATTAAACTTATACAGAATATCACAAATAATATAATACATAAGAAAGCTTCGATCTTGCAGATTATGATCTTAATAAATCCTATACCAATACAAATATATGTTTATGCGATGACAAGCTTGTTAAGCCATGAGAATATCCCTAATCACGATATCTCCACTTGTATTAAACATGCAAACAGAAAATCCTTACGTGCTTGGAAACGTAATATAACAGGGCCGGCTTTTACCAATTTACCATCATATAACAAATTTACAGTTAGTACCAAACACAAATTTGTACACAGGAGGCAAAATGCAGCAATTATTTTAAACAAACAGGAATCAGTTTACCTTAGCGTCCTTCAGTTTAACCTTAAGAATCAAGTTCTTACCAAAAGGTTCTGACACACTATGGTGTGTACACGCCGGCGCATAAGTCGTTACCACCCACACACACTGATAAGGTAGCAGGAACGATTAGCACCACATATCGGGGAATTTTGTCCATTCCCGCAACAAAATTACTAAGCACAATTAACAAGAATGCAGTAAGCGTCTCACTTTGTAGTTGGGATCATCAGGTATCCTACTTCAAATACCCGACAGTACTAGAAAACGGCAATTTATCACCTCGAAGCCACCGCCAGCCCTGCCCGCTGCCGTGCTCCCCAATCGGTGGAAAACCGCTCACGAACATAGAGCGCAGCGGAGGAATTCCCTCGATTAATGCGAGTGAGGAACGGTCTCGGTCGGGTCACAAATCCACATCATGCGCTACTTCCAGGCCGCCAGGTCAAATTACAAGTCCTCGCTTATACCAGCAGACCTCTAACGTCGCAGTCAATTAGGGAGAATATTAGGCCCAACGACTCAATCCGCTGCTGCCGACCGACTGACTTCCCGGTTTCGTGTCCCCGAAAATCAACTCCATCAGCCCGTAGAGGGCACCACCAGGGCCACAGCGTGCTCTCACGGGCGAAACTAGCACGCGGGCTCTGCAGGATCCAGCATCAGAAGACAATCGAGGGCGGGGAAAATAAACAATGCGAGCCGAGCACGGCTCACAAAAGTAAAAAATGCTACAGTGAGACGGGAGTGATGGTTAGTCAGTGACTTAGTGAAAGAGTTTCGACCTACTGCACATTACGCCTTTGCCCATGACAATCTAGTCTGCTAAACCCAGGGAAGTCGCCCTTGTAAGCAAATTCTATCCTGAAGTGCAGTCGATACCGGCCGCTTGGCACTCTGCCTTTCAGCTCAGGACTCAGTGTGTCGGACAATACACGAATATTATAGCGAGAAGGCATTCTCGTGGGCATATTTATGGCATCTTTGCGCGTTGCAACTATTAAAATCCACTGTTCTGGACTAGAGGAGTGTATTGAGTGAGCAGGCTGGTTGAAACGTCCGTCTTGAAAACTCAAGTTCCGGTATGAGCGGAATCTTAATGGACACTAAATATGACCCTGCCGTCTTGCTTTCTTCAATGTAGTAACGTTATATTACCTGCAGCAGTGATTGCATGAGGAATAACATGTCATTTAAAGAATACTCAATTTCCCGTAACTGTCAAATTAAACATTGCTTCATTTGTGCGTTAAAAAAATTGTGATGCTAGTCGTCCACTGAAAAAATTCGTTTGAGTGACAAATGCTTGGTCTAAAGATAATTGTTGTTTGTTTTGTGTGTGTGTGTGAGAGAGAGTGAGAGAGAGAGAGAGGGAAACTATTAATGCCGTCAATAACGATCGTTGTGTAGTGTACCTGAGAGCCACACTCATCTTGTGACATGTCGCGTTTCGAATGAGCTACCACATTAATTACGTGTCATAAAGCAGGTACCACCATACAGTAAACCATCGAATTAAATTTCTGTTCGGGTGCGTAGGTCCATAACAGGAAGTGACGAAATCGGAACTCTGGAGAGGCAGGAGGTTCCTGTATGTAAATGTATCATTTGACCTCTCTTTTTTACGAGAATTGTTTTTCGTAGGATCTTTTTTTTTTGTTAAGTTGGTCGCTTATTCCATGTCGTCACTCAAATGTAAATATTCCTTGTTACTGTGCAAAGTACGGCCAGTAAAAAAAAACAAAAAAAAAACCAAAAAAAAACCGTCGATTCGGGTTGAAAATACGGCTAAATATTTCCTTGGTACTTACAAGCAGGCTTCCTTTTTGCATGTTTCTTATCGTAAGAAAAGTTTCTATTTGCAGAATTACTGTTGCCCATAGCCAAATCATTCAATTATCAGATATCATAAAACTTACTAATTTCTTAAAATTTAATTTAATTGCAATGGAGCACACGCTCCGGTGGAAATTTCCATACACACCCATCATCCCCCTTTCCTGCACCCACCTCCATTTGCCCTCTACAAATTTTAACTTTAAATTCTATCAACGCTTTCGGTAAATTATTCATCATTTCCCTTGGTGACTTATTCCAATCTTTGATACCCTCACCTAAAAAAGAGAATCTTCAAACACCCTAGTGCCTGAAATCGAGTGCCATGGTCATCTTTTCACTTCGATGCACTACTTTTCATACCTACACCAATATCTTTCCATGCCTCATCACCAGTATACGCCTTGTAAACTCCCATGACCCTCTTTATCCTCTTCCTGTCTTGCAGTAAATTCCATTCCAGCTCCTTTATCATATCTGTTACTAATTGCATTCTGCGATAATTTCCAGAAACAAATCTAGCAGCTCTTTTTTGCACCTTCTTGAACTCCTGTATTTGACACTCAAAATGAGGGTGCCATACTACACTACCATATTCGAGCAATGGTCTGACCAAAGTTTTGGAACCCAATTCCTTTACTTCTCTCGTGCATCCCCTCATCACTCTCTCCAACAAGTGCAGGATTTTGAAACCTTTTCCTACCACCTGTCCAATGTGTCCTACCCAGTTAAGTTTTTTTTATCAAATGTAATGCCAAGATATTTACATTTCACCTCTTCAGCAAGCAATTCTTTCCCCACCTTATGTTAATAACTAATCTTTTGTTTTTTATTTGTGTATCTAATAAGCTAACGCTTTTTTGCATTTATCTTCATCACATGTTTACCAACCCAATTAGAAATCCTGTCCAGATCACCCTGCAACTGTTTACAATCCTTTATCGTTTCGATCCTTTTATATTGCACTATGTCATCTGCAAACATTCTAATTGCAGATAGTAAACAATCAATACCATCTTCTTCTCGCTATGAATCAAATTCAAAATCTTTTATGACAAACTTTAGAAGCTAAAGAGCCAATTAAACAGTTAAAGTTGTCAGCAAAAAGTTATATGAGCCATAGAGGTGTTTATATTTTAATTAATAATTTTTAATATAATTTAATGAACAATTAATACACATTATACATATATTTGTGTAAATAATATATTTGTAAATAATTCACAAATAGTAAGCTTTTAGACTTGTGTCTAAGAAGTAACTCTGAAAGGAGCTCAACCGAGGACGAATGGAATGCATTAAACACCGAAATAATGAAAGCTGGTAAAGAAACATTAGGCTTTAGGGAACAAGCTGCCCGAAAACCTTTGATCACAGAAGAAATTTTGGAACTGATGGATCATGGGCGAAGGTACAAAAATGCTCAGGATGAAGCAGGAAGAAAGCAACACAGGCAATTTAGAAATCAAATAAATAGGAAATGCAAAATAGCAAAAGAAAAATGGCTACAAGAAAAGTGTGAAGAAATAGATGAGTGAATGGTCGTAGGAAAAGTAGATGTTGCATAAAGAAAGATCAAACAGAATTTTGGAGAAATGAAGAAAAGGTGTATGAACATTAAAGCTGCCGATGGGAAACCTCTTTTAAGCTCAGAGGATAGAGCTAACCGATGGAAAGAATACATTGAGAAACTAAATGATTGGGACGACTTGAACAATAGTGTAATGGAAAAGGAAGGTGATGTCGACATTGATCACTTAGGAGATCCTGTTTTGAGGACAGAATTTAATGAAGCTCTGAATGACTTGAAAGCAAATAAGGCAGTTGGAATTGATGAGATCCCTACAGAACGTCTTAAATCCCTAGGAGAGGAAGGAATCGAAAGATTATTCAAGCTGATATCAAAAAGTTATGAAACAGTAGAAATCCCAACTGATTTTAATAAAAATATCATCTTCACATTTCCAAAGAAAGCACAAGCCGACAAATGTGAGAATTATCGCACCATCAGTGTAACATGACTTGCTTCAAAATTACTGACTAGAATATTATACAGAAGGATGGAAAGGGTAGAGAAGAGATAGTAGGTGAAGATCAGTGAGGGTTTAGGAAAAATCGCGGTACAAGGGAAGCAATTCTGTCTTTAAGATTAATACTTGAAGGGCGGATCAAGAAAAACAATGATACTTTTATAGTATTTGTTGATTTAGAAATGGCTTTTGATAATGTTAGGTGGGACAAGATGTTCAAAATTTTAAAGAAGTCAGGTCTAAAGTACAGAGATAGAAGAATACTCTATAAACTACACAAGAATCAAGAGGCTAGTAGAGAATCATGAGAGACATGCATCAGTTAAAAAGGGTGTGAGACAAGGTTGTAGTCTATTCCCGTTAATATTCAACTTGTATGTAGAAGAAGCAATGCAAAAAAAAAAAAAAAAAAAAAAAAAAAATTCCATGTGGCATAAGTTTTCAGGGAGAAAAAATCAATATGCTACGATTTGCTGATGACATTGTATTGTTAGCAGAGAGGGCTGAGGATATTGAGAAGCTACCGAATGGCATGAACAAAATACTGAAGGAAGATTTTGGACTGAATATAAATCAACGCAAGACAAAAGTGATGAAATGTAGCAGAAATGATACCAATACTAGTAGATTAAATATAAAAATATGATCGGATGCAATAGGAGAAGTAAGTGAATTCTGTTACTTGGGAAGTAAAATTACAACCGATTGCCGAAGCAGGAATGATGTTAAAAGTAGAATAGCACTAGCAATAAGAGCCTTCATGAAAAAGAGAAATCTTTTAGTTTCAAATATTGATCTAGGAATTAGAAAGAACTTTTTAAAACTCTATGTGTGGAGCACAGCACTTTATGGTAGCGAAACATGGACTTTAGGAATACCGGAAATAAAGAAAATTGAAGCATTTGAAATGTGGTGCTACAGAAGAATGCTGAAAATTAAGTGGGCATACAAAGTAAGAAATGAACGAGTTTTGGAAATGATGGGTGAGAAAAGAAGTTTGTGGAAGAAGCTTACGGAAAGAAGAGACAGGCTGGTAGGTCATATTTTGAGACATGCTGGATTGGTTAATTTGTTAGTGTTAGTCGAAGGTAAGAACTGTAGAGGAAGACAGAGATTAGAATATATGAAGCAGATAATTGAGGACGTGGGTTGTAAGGGGTATATAGAAAAAAAAAAAAAGAAAAAAAAAAAAAAAAAAAAAAAAAAAAAAATGCTTTTTAATTAATGAGATCTATGTGCTTGTATTTACTCGTAGAAAGTTTTAAAATACTTGTCATTTTTAATTTCAAACATAAATCTAAATTTTATGGGGTCTTTTTATTCTGAATTAGGTTTTGATGAAGTTCATGTTGGATAACGTTTGTTCGAACATCTATTTCGACCAAAACAAATCTTTTAACGATATTCTGGCTCACGATGAAGCTGGCAATATTAACGGTATTAGCATTTTGATATCAGCTATTAAATTTAGTGGTGGATTTTTATTTTTTTTCAAGCTTCCCTGAAGTTCTTCCACTAATTGCATATCACCAACGGAATATGTTGTAGCAAACATTAGACGTCTTCTTATTTGAAATTTGTTATTTGCAAATAACTCGTGTGGGAGACTATTTGGGTCCGCAATGAACGCTAAAGTCTCAGTCCACTTACTTTTGAATTTGCGATGATCATCTGTTAAGTTTCCGTATCTTTCCTTACCAGCCTTTAAAAATAAGGTTAAAAATAGAACATCAAATGAATTTAAAACCTGAGATACAAATACTCATATTTTAAAATCACAAACAATTACGTAACCAGATGCAACTTGATAATAGTCAAGTCCAAGAAAATAAACGATGTGATCACACATCAGCAGTTGGCCTAAACATATCGTCTTTGCCTAAAACAACAGTGGTATTTTATTTAATTCGTTGTTATTGTCGTTAAAGGTTAGCAAAGAACTTGCTTTTAATGAGGTCTGGTAGCTTGCAAGTCTTTTGATCTTGCCGATGTTACTACTACTATCACTACAAAAACTGCTGTCGGTAAAGATGCAACCAAAAAATATTATCGAAGAGCCGCACTAATATCCTCAAAGAGCCACACACGACTCGGGAGCCGCGGTTTGCCGACCCCTGTTTTATGACAAAGCGTTAAGCTTTTCGAATACGGCGCCATCCTTTAGTTCACATAGTTGACCGCGGGGAGCGTTACTGGTGCTTCAGAGATCTTGCACTCAAGAATAGCGATTTTTTTTACGTAGGAATCCTACATTTATTCTCATCTGTGGTATTGACTGTGTAAACAAATGCGGCTAGTCATGTACGAACTCGTGATCTCAGAAGATAAATGTTGTTTGTTAGCTGTGTTTTGTTAAATTTTTGTGATTAAATCGCTGTTTAAAAGTGAGACGAACTCGTTGTTTATTAAATTTTGGCTTATCACCCGCTGTAAAAACGGTTGCTTTCGTGAAGAAAAAAAGTAAGTTACTTTTTTAATTTAACGCTTTTACGCTGTTGACTTTAAAGAGTGCTTATGGTTTTTATTTTCTTTAAGTGCTGTTGGAGATAACTCATTAAGCCATTTAAAAATAAATATTATTTTATTTTAAGTACACGCAATGAATCCGATGCAACTACAGACGCTGAACTTTAGTTGTCTTTTTTTGTTCGTTTTTCGGTCAAAGAGCAAATGATTAGTATTTTTGTGTTAACAGTTTGGTTTTTAAGTACGAGCTCTTCGTTAAGATGCTTTTGTTTTCCTGAGAAAAATATCGGCGTTCCATTGCGTCTCTTATTGAGCTTTATCGTTATACCACAGAAGATAATGTATGTTTTCACAAGAATTTCATGAAACTTGTGTAATGTTACCTTTACAAAAATAAAAAACTTATTTCTTTGTTTAGTCTTCAGATCTGTCTCAACTGGTGAACTACTTTCAACTGATTTAAATCTGTTACATTTTGTTAATTATCTGTTTGTAGTGATGCTTTTGGTGCTGGCAATAACAAATATTCCTGTACCATCTAATTGTTACCTGTATTAACCTATTATAGGGCTGGTTGTATACTGTTATTTCCATAATTTGTATCGTTTGCTAAGATGATATAAAGAGTAAAGGCCAACACTATTATAAGGTAAGAAATTTAATAAAATATTTCTAGGAGGGTATAGGAGAAAAATTACTTTTCGTATGCTGCTCCCTAGCTTTCCTGAATAGTGGGAACTACTGTGAAGAAAAATAACAGAAATGAAACTAATGTACATGAAAATAATGATAGTAGAAAAAGAGCTACTAATAAACTTAATGTGAATTTTATCAGATATGAGTATACAACAAAACACATGATAATATGACAATATCAATGTAATTATAGCTAGAGGTAGTGCAGAAATGATTTTTTAAAAGTAACATTCAAAATACAACATACATACATCTCTGTACCCACATGGAAATGATTAGCAGGTTTACTGCCATGTAGGTCTAATATAAATAATTTTGTCTGTGGTTAAGTGACACTTTCTTTGTTGAGATTTTACAGTCATAGTCAGGATACAATTTTCCTATTGCATTAAGAAAATGTCTTCTGTTTGAAATAAACTACTCAGTTTACAATTTTATACTATTCCTGATCCACTTACTAAGAAAACTGTAAGTCTAGCAACTGACTGTGTTCTAAAAGAGTTTTGTTTTGAAAAGTCCCTTCTCACTATAGCAACCTTCCAACTCCTGATTTGTTGCCCATAATGTGTGTCTCACACTGTATTGCCATACTCAAGGAAGTACCTGAAGAAGTTTTGTTTCCCAGTTCATTTCACATCTCTGGTAGATCTTCATCACCTTCTCAAATAGGTGCTGGACTTCCAAAACTTCTCCCCGTCATCACACCAGTGTATCTTTCCAAATTGTGTATTAAATTATATATCTCATAATTCCTTTAATAAGTATTTCCTCTCCCCCAAACAGTGACATAACACCTTTATTTTCCACTTGTACCTAATAAAATTAATTAATTCATTTTGGCACATATCTGTATTACTTGGTGACCAACTCAACCATATATTATTTGAATCTCTTTGTAGCAGGTTACACTCCTTTATTTCAGATAGGCGTACATGTTATGCAATTCTTTCATATTCAAACAACCTGATTTCTGACTAAATAGCAATAATAGCACTTGTTTATAAGAATCATGGACTGTGTATTACAATAGACCAGGCCTTTTCCCATACTCTCTTGCCTTACTACACCTTCTTTATTAGTGAACAGCAGCGGTCAAATATGATCATCCCCTGTGACACCTCTGTTCTCACTTTTGTAATGGATATCCCACAAATTACTGCAGCCAGCAAGATGTATCCTGATCATCTCAATGATTTTAATGTGATTCACCACAATATATTATGGCTCGGTTTGTCAAAAGACTTGATTAGTTCCAGTACTATTTTCCCCTTCCATTCAATTCTTCCACCAATATCTTGCCACACCTCATCACCAATCTGTGTCTCGTACACTCCTATGACTCCCTTCATCCACCCACCTAGATATCTTGTCCAGATCACCCCACAACTGTTCAGTCTTTTATCTGTTTGATCCCATTTTATAACATTACATCATCTGTTAGTAAACTAGTAACACAATAATTCATTAATGTAACGAATAGCAATAGTCCAAACATGCTACCCAGCAGAACTCCCATGTTCACTACCACTTCTTTCCTTCCCTAAATTTTTGCCTTCTATATTTTAAGAATTCTTCTACCCACTTTTTCATCCGCTCCAGTAGTTTTTACTTTATTTAAAACCATTTTATGGCTCACTCTGCCAAAGCCTTTGAAAAATCTAGTGTTATAATATCAATTTGGTCTCCTTCATACATTTCACTTACATTGCCACAGACACCTCTGATGTGGCTGCATATCAGTCTCTCCATTAATTTACCTACCACTGATGTCAAACTGATTAGTTTGTAATTTTTAACCCTATTTGTCACCCCTCCTTAATGGTCTAGTACTGCTATCACACTTTTCCAGTCGTATGGTAAGCAACAAGTATCCATATGCAGTTTAAATAATGTTTCAAGATAAGGTACAGTGTCACATCCTGCTATCTTTTTGACATCCATAGTAATTTTATCTACCCCAGCCCCTTTATTCTTCTGAATGCAATTAAAGGTTGAAGGCATATGCTGAAGACAATCAAGACAAGAGTTATACAGTAAAGACAGAAAGTAAGAGAAATTATCGATTTCTGAAACAATTGGTTAGAAGGGAGAAATAAAAATGAGATTTAGTTTTATAGCCTTAAACTCTTTTCATTATCATCACAAAGTTTGCAGCATATGATGTTTTTAGCTCTCATAATTGATTGATTATCTCATCTCATTTCTACTGGACTGTGGTTTATGTATGAAGTTGCATATCACTTTAGGTTCCATTCCAGAGTTCCAGTTAATTTTGATCGACAACAAGGTTTTTCACAAACTGCGTTAATTCTTTCCCATAGTTCCTGTAATTTTGCTTGTGTGTGACTGAAATAGAATTTGCAGATTGTCGAGGCTGCTAGGGCCAAAACAAAGGCACTGAATGTTTCAGTGAAATTTGTTCTTGTATAGTGATGAAAATATTTGTGATTATATTAGAGTTAGACAGTAACTGCCAAAAACATTGAAAAGAGATGGATAAAAGGATCAAAACGATAGCGGACTGTAAACAGTTTCAGGGTGATCTGGACAGGATATCTAGTTGGTTTTGTAAACATGGGATGAAGATAAATGCAAAGAAGAGTCAGCTAATTAGATACACAAATAAAAAACAAAAGGTTAATTATGAATATAAGGTGGGGAAAGAATTGCTTGCTGAAGACTTGAAATGTAAATATCTTGGCATTACATTTGATAACAAGCTTAACTGGGCAGGACACATTGGACAGGTGGTAGGAAAAGGTTTCAAAATCCTGCACTTGTTGGAGAGAGTGATGAGGGGATGCACGAGAGAAGTAAAGGAATTGGGTTACAAAACTTTGGTCAGACCATTGCTCGAATATGTTAGTGTAGTATGGGACCCACATTTTGAGTATCAAATACAGGAGTTGGAGAAGGTGAAAAGAAGGGCTGCTAGATTTGTTTCTGGAAATTATCGCAGAATGCAATCAGTGCAGATATGATAAAGGATCTGGAATGGGATTCATTGCAAGACAGGAGGAGGATGAGGAGGGTCATGGGAGTGTACAGGGCATATACTGGCGATGAGGCATGGAAATATATTGCAGTAGGTATGAAAACTAGTTCATGGAGGGGAAAAGATGACCATGACAACAAGCTGGCACTCGATTTCAGGCGCAAGATTTTCTTTTTTAGGTATGGGTGTCAGGGATTGGAATGAGTTACCGAGGGGAATGATGAATAACTTACCGAAAACGTTAAAAGAATTTAAAGTTAAAATTTGTAGAGGGCAAATGTAGGTGGGTGCTGGATAGGGGGAAGTTGGGTGTGTAGGGAAATTGCCACCGGAGCGTTGCAATTAAATTAAATTAAAATTTTTCAGTCAATTAGTTTGGGTGAATAGAGTTGTCCATATAAATTGTACCAGCAAAAATATTAATAGTTGTCTTTTTCATCAATCTTTTATTATTGTTGCTTCTGGTATCTAATATTTGTTTTAATAATATAACATGGTTTAGTTGCTTACATTAAAAAATATATATCAGCTCTTTGTGAATTTTCTTATCTGTAACTAAAAGTAATGAAATATAATCTTTACGGGTTATCTGCCGGTGTACCTGTGAAGATTATATTTCAACGACCTGCTGGGAAAGCCTTTGTTCACATTAACACTAATTTTTGGTGTGCTGTGTTTTATTGGGATCATTACAATTCTGTTTTATATTAACACAATTCATGTTCAGTGTAGTACCTTGACCTTATATTTGGAATGTACGCTTGTGGAATTCGATTATTCAGTTCATGTAGTACTAAAAGAAGTTAGTCATGGCTTTTTGACTGGGACTGTTGATGTGGTGCCATATTGAACTTGAAATTGCCAGTTTGGTTTCAAATTCCTCCACTGCCTGCATACTAGGATACGTATATGCAGTTTTTAGGTGGCTTGGCTCCGTTACATAGACAGATGCTGCAGTGATATATAATTTCCTATTCAAATGGCCAGTTTTCACAAACGATAACACAATTTGGCTTAGCATGTAGCTCATAAAGTTTGCAGATGGCAGTATTCATTTCTTTCCTTTTGCATTGATGACCTTATGTATTAAGGAGACTTTTGAACTCTAGTGGAGAGATGGATGGGTGAGCAGATCTATGCTCTTGCATGAAATGAACCGAATCATAGCACTTGTTTGAACAGTACTTTGGATCTGCATTTTAGGGAACGGCACTGATCTGTTTTGAATCCAAACAACGAAAATCTAAATTTGATGTTATTAAGGAAAAAGAAAACGGCTATTAGGCAATATAAATAACAAAGGATAATGACTCGGTCCTCAGCACATGAATAAGGTATAAAACCAAAATACTGTATATGTTTTTGTTTGTCTCACATGTGTTTCACTCGTCACCTTCAACTTTGGTGAGTGACAAGTCATTTTCCCTACCCTTTGTTATTTAAGTATTACTAGTGTTATATTTGTAGAGTGGAGACCTGTAATCTCTTCAGTTTACAAAATAAACTATTATAAAATTTCATACATAAAAGGTGCTTTGAGAGAACTGACTTTGAAAACTAGAAACTACTTAGTTTACATTTGCACAGGTGAGGTCGGGTGTTTTTTTGCTGTGAACAGGAATTCTTCTTTCATAATTTTATATTTTGTTACATTCTGCGAAATAAACTTTTTTAAAATACTGATAATTAATCAGTGTGAACTATTCATCCCACTATTACTAATTATGATAGAAGTGATAACTTGAAAGTATGCTGGTGTTAGCTTGTATTGAGGCTTTGCATCAAAATTAATGCCACCCACTTTTCCATATTTTTAAAATATTTTTTTAACTGATTAAAGTGCAGTATCATGATTCTTCAAAACAATACTATTACCGCATTTTAAGTGAGTTCAGTTTTATTGTATCAAAAGGTTTTGGGTAAGAATAGAGAATGCTAATTACGTGGTAACAAGAGTTGTGAGACAAATATGCTGCATTTAATGTGTTTGTTGAAATCGTCACCTGTGTACCCTTTGGTGTACTTTTTTTTTTTTCTAAGATATTAGTTTAAAATTTCATTTGCTTCCATTTGTTTGATTGTCATAATGCAAGTTTGTTTAGCACAGATGAAGAGAGATGCATTACGTCAGTGTGTGGCATGTGCACTTTGGTTTACAGTATAATAAGTATTGTTCATCTGAAAATTTTGGGTTTATACAAAAGTAAAAGTTTTGTGACAATATTGTTCCCTTCCAATTTTGAAAGCATTTCAATTTGTGTTAAATTTTAATAGCTAAATATTTTCTTTTTTGGTGTTTACTCTGTCCATTTTTCAGATGTAATGTATTTTCAAATAACATTACTAAATGTATGCATTCAGCTGTGTGTGTGTGTGTGTGTATAAATACATGCCAGATTTTTAGATGTGATAAAATCTGTAGATTTGGACTTCCATCTAGAAGAAAAACAAACCGATGGGATAATAGCACTTTTTTTCTCAACTTTAGATACATAGATGTTGATGTAATTTTTTCAAAAGAATTTTTCTTAAATTACATTGAAAGAGACTAATTATATTGATGTGTTTCCTTTGTGAAAATAAAATTTACATTATGTTGTAAAATTTCTTAAAAATTAAAAAGAGGAGACAAAGTTTTGAGGAATTTAGACGCTTCCTGTGAGTTACAATACGAAGTTGCTGAGTCTTGGTGTTCCAAATCAGTAATGTTAAGTCAGCAGCCACTGCTGGTTGGTCACAGCGCAACTTCATGCACTGACTGATCAATGGGACTGGTTTCTCAAGGACGACTTGGATCTGTGCGAACTTTGGAGTGTAATCGCAGCCGCCCACGACAACAGATGGGATTAATATTCGCAAGGCCCAGATTGCTTGCAGTCTGTTAAAAAATCAGATTTCTCCGTAGTCTGAAACGCATATACAAACTAAATGAAAATAGCTGTAGTATTTGGCGTTTTGCAGTTATTACTCATAGCCGATGCAGCTGTAGTCATATTTTAGTCACTGGAAATATTAGACGTCCCACGTCGTTGTCCTTACGTTCCTTTTCGATAATCTGAAACCTCTTCAAATTTAATGTTACAATTTTAACGAAAGTTTTGCAGTAATTATGGAAAGGAGCAGACTTAACAGACAGTGGGCAGAACGCTTAAATTGTTTGACATACTTACCCTGTATTGACTATTGAGTGGGAAGCGGATTGTTGGAGCGCACACTGGCTGTTGGCATGGGAATTCCGTTGTGTCATTAAATGTGCCCGGCGAATACTAAACGGAATGAAGGTAATGAGCATTTTTATGACATTGCTAAGGGATTGGGTCAGGGGCGTAGCTACTATGGGGCTAGGCGGTGCAGTGCACCGGGGCCCCTACGCTCAGGGGGCCCTCTAGCATACCTCTGGGGGCCCCAAAGCGCACCTCTGGGTCATCTAAGGGGGCTCCTGAGACACAGGAAGCCCTCACTAAGGGCCCTCTCACTGCTCAGGGGGTCCCTAAGCACAACTCAAGGGCCCATCCTCAGCTCAGGAGGCCCTACCCAGCAACACAAAGCAAAAAAAGGTCGCCCATCTGGCCTGAGGGCCCAAAATAAATTTTTTGCACCGGGGCCCTTGTTGACCTAGCTACACCACTGGATTGGGTATTACTGCTGCACGCATTACATATGTAGTATCGAACAGTTTGGGACCAGTGTGCAGAAGTGATTTCTATTAAGAAGTCCATAGTAATTTTTGAAGAGACTGACAGCCAAAAGGTTCCATTTAATAAAAATACTCGGTGGAACAGTGAAGTGGAGCTTAGTGGGCTCTAAACCAGTGTTACATCGATATGAAGTACGCTTTATTAACTATCTAAAAGTGACTTCTAGGATTTCGAAAGTATCGTGCATCTGGCAGTGTCCTTAAATAGAAACTATTTGAACATATTTGATTTAGTAACTTGATTTATTTCAGATTCAAGGCAAATTAGAAAGGTTTCGTAAAATATTAGCTGGTGTGAATGACCTATTGTACAATTGTTTCTGAACCTTGATTAATCTTCCTCTCGAAGAAAGACCTGGGTGGCTGAAATGCAGTGACTTAGTTACTGTTCCATTCGATCCAGCAGCGTAATAATTAGCTACGTAAGGAAAACCACCAGTCTGGGTAAACAATTTAAAGCCAGGCTAAATTTTGAGCTCTCTACGCAACGGTTATCCTGTTTATAGCTATTTAAAAGATTTTCATAATCATTTTGGCAATAGTCTGACGTTTCTGCCTCAAAAAATATCAGTCCACAAAACACGATAAATGGATGTATCTTTGTTCCACAGATTTTAGGCTCCAGTCTAAGAAAATTAGCATGACGAAATAATCTGTGATAGGCCTTCACGTTCCATCAGTATTGCCGAGAAAATATTAAAACTTGACGGGGATATCATTTAAGTCCAATGCTTTTAATAGTTCCTGTCAGTAGACGAAATTGTTTCGCTAATCCCTCGAGACATCTAACTAGATAATCGGTACAATCGCAAAATTAGCTTTCGTGATTTGCATTTTTTATTCAGCACCAAGTCTGTCTGTAATGAAAAAGGCTAGTGACTCTAACCTGCGAGTATAACGAGTGATTTTCAGTGGGTACATTCCTTGAATGCAATCAGATTAGTGGCGGTTGGAGGACAAAGGGATAAAGATCGCAGCTTCATCTGCCTGACGTGATGGGGAGATTCGAACAACTTTATGGAAGGGCAAGCGTGTGTGTTGATTCTTGTCTCTAGCTTTGGTTTGTCACGTGCTCCAGCTTGGACGGTATTGGATGGAGGATCTGAGGAATTGCGGCGAGTCGACATACGTATATGCCATAAGGATGGAATTTTTAACGGCTATTAACGAAACATCACGCCTCAATTATTTTATGGAATCCGAAATCTGGATGGTGTTATTTGGAGTCGTCATGTTCAACTTGTAACTTGCAGAGCAGCAACACGGTGACGTTCCAGCCCAGAATTCTTCTCCTATATTAAACGCTTAATAGAATTTTATTGAAGTAATACAGTCTTCTTCCATAACGGAAGGAAAAATTCACTTCAATCTCAGTGCGGTGCAGCTATTATTCGAGCAATTCGTTTAACTTTTGGAAAGCAGGGAATGACTTTTGCAACTGAGAAAACGCCATCTTATCTAAACAATTCTTCGCCCGTGCGAACCAAGATATACGTGGAGAAATTTTTCTATCACCAGAGGCTGATAATATTTAGTATTAATGTAACAAATTACAGGCTCATATTTTAAGTCAAGTCCGAAACTTTCAAACAGTGAAAATTCCACCGAATTGCATTAATAGTATCTTTTGAATGGGCTTAACGAAACATTTTGTTATTTAAATTAAAAAAACTAATTTAGTCCACAACCTGAAGGTAGGTTTGATCCTCCCTAAGGAGGCATATTAAGCCAGTGTGTCAGAGTTAGGACGGCCAGTTCCTTTCCTCTGGGACCTTCAGTTTAACATTCCGAACCTCAAAAAGGTCTGATACAACTCATATGATGAAATAGAACTCTTAAAAATTCCTGCACCCACCGGGGTTTGAACCCGGGACCGGTGCAGCGAACTTTTGAAAGCAAGCGTCATAACCACTTTTTATTCTGAGCCACCAGACCGCTCGTGTCTATTAAAGCACAACCAAAAGCAACATACGATATGTTTGAAGAAGTGTATAATCTCTGGCTAAGTTTGTCAAAATTTCGTGAAGTCGTGTTCGCAAATTGTCCATAATAAACTAAAATTAATGTTCAAAAGTAGCTGATCTCATTTTAAGTTAAATCCTGTACTATCTAGGCTTATTGTAGGTTTTTATCTTTTACTAGTTGATACCCGCGACTTCGTACGAGTGGATGAAGAATTTCTTTGCCAGAATTGAATATAGAAAGTTGTTTGTAGCGAAGGATTGGTCCCAAACAACACCGAGTCGGCATAATATGACTGGAAAGCTATCACTATATCATTCTACCATCGAACCTGTCTCTAGAAGAGAATCAATTTCCAACACACTTAAAAAAAAACTAAGGTGAGGGGATGTGGGGAGGGGGGGGGGGGTGTTAACTAAGGGCAGCTTTATTTCAGCTTGGTCTTTTCTTCTTTCTTCAGCATGAGCATCCAATTCTTGGGTTCTAATAACTTTAGCTGCTTGTGCTCTGCTAGAGCTACAACTTAGGCCAGTATACGCCCGCAAGACATGTCAAAAAAGAAGGCAAAATAAACTGGTGCCAGAAGCATTTAAGCAGATACAAAGTAATAGGACAGAGAAAATCGACAATTATTCTAAATAATACGTTTTTTAGCTAAACGAAATTTATTATAAAATAATACACTAACATAATGCGAGAGAAGCATAGCTTGAGCAGCCGACGTAACATTACAGACTAACACACACATCCGTCTCTCTGTCACCATTCGATAAGTTCTCAAAATTTCGTGACTACCACTGTTAATCATACCGAAAAAAAAAAAAAATGTCCTGTGCCCTCCCTACAGATTTTCTTGTCAATATCGGTATAGGCATTTAGCTGTCAAAACATAACAAAAAAATAGAAACTTACTTCCGCATTTACAGTATTATTACTGCAGATCACACACTGACTGCGACTCACCCCTGAGGGATCAAGATAACGTAAAAAAGTGTACACCTACAGCATTGGAAGACTACCTACGATTTTCCTCGAATTGCACCCCCAAACTTTGTGATATCTACAGTTTAACATTCAATCCGAATAAGCTACGGCCCAGGTATGCCTCTTCCACGATCAAAAACAATTTTTAAAAATTTTAGCCTCCACGGAGATTTGAACCGGAGACCACGACCCAAACATTAGTAAGCAAGCACTTTAACCACTGAGCTGCCTGACCGCTACACGGAAAGACAGTACGGAGACTTGCATATCCAACGCGTCTGTCTATCGCCGTTCAGTAATATTTCGAAATTATGAGACAACATGTATTATTTATACAGATAATTTTTCAACCAAATGTAGACAGTATTTTTCTCCTTGTTTCAAAGGATAAGTGTGCAAAGTTTCATCGAGATCGGATGAAAACTGTGGATTTGTATGAAGAACAAACATACATACATACATTCATCTTTATGTATATAGATGGTGTGTACTACCTCTGGTCGGGATTGTTTTAAGAATCTCTGTCGGCTATCTGTTTACGCTACGAATAGATTATCATTTATTTCTCCGTCATCCAGTGACGTAAGTATATACGGCAGATTTTCGACCGTGGAAACACCAAATTGGTTTTGTAGCTTATACGTGATGCTGTAACAAAGAAACCGACAGACCCAGCCCACTA
This sequence comes from Vandiemenella viatica, assembly GCA_031002005.1. Classification (NCBI taxonomy): domain Eukaryota; kingdom Metazoa; phylum Arthropoda; class Insecta; order Orthoptera; family Morabidae; genus Vandiemenella; species Vandiemenella viatica. The sequence continues at coordinate 281,672,535 of JARYHS010008074.1, read as the reverse complement.
CAGATTTAGAGGTAATGAAGTCTATTCCTATGTCTGGTTTATTTCGAATTTTCAGAAATAATCTTGATGCACTCCGGGTGATATTACTATTTATTAATATTGAATTTACGATATTCAAATGTTTAATAAGTGATGATTCACATGAGAGAGTAAAATTTAATCTCTAATTCATACAAAGAGAATTCAACGTCTAGATAATATATATAAACGCTATCTGTACCCTCGACTTCGTCCACGCAGAATTTGATATTTGTGCTGTTAATTCACTGATAAACTATCAAAGAAATATTTGCCGGATAGGTTAAGGCAGAGGAGCAGCCGTGATTGTATTTTCCGTTTTCTTGGATCCTCTCTTTCTGAATGTATGTAGTAAGCAGTGCTTTAATAGCTCTTCAAGTTAAAACTAATTGGAAAAGCTTTTATGTTTATCGAAGATCCACAGGTAACCTTCAGTATTGTTTACATGGCTTCTCTGCAAGCAGTATTTGAAGTGATGCTGCCTGGCGTGTGTACGAACAGATTTCTGTAATTGCATGTGTATGTAAACTATGGTATAAAAACCCTGTAGAATCGCAAAATTTATAACATCACTCGTGGTATACATTTCTATTGCCAGAAAGCTCCGCATCTTTATATGTAAAATCCATTGTGCGTGAGTAAAACCGTATCATCCATGTTAAATCACTGAACCTATTGATACTATAGCTTTCTCGCAGTCGAAAAGCCTACCAGACTCCAGCGCCACCTATCGGAATGATTTATATACAAAAACATTTCGCGCTACCTCAATAACATTTGATGTAAATATGGCCCGCCTGAATTGATACACTGGTTTGTCCGTGATGATGCGGTTTACGCACGCCTAGGAATATATATCTTCTGATACAAGTTAGGGTGTGAGCAATGTTGCAGTAAATTTCAAAGTACAATCGCAGATGATTGCATGAATTCCCTTAAAAACAAAGTGATTTCTTACTGTTAAGACAGTTTATGACGCTGAAGAAACATTATTTTCCACGGAGGCTAAACCTCTTTATTGAGTGTTTAATACAGTCGACTGTTTGGTCATAATAGAGTCGTAATCTTAACCAAGTTCGTTAGTGTGTTCAAGGAGAAAAGTTGTTAAAATTCTGGAATAGATAAAGAATAAAAGATATGAAGGGTTTTGTCCTGTAGAGAAATAAGGAATAAAAAACATGTAAACAGTATGGCTGTCAACCTGCGATGCATTAAGGACTTGATTTTATTCATCGAACGACTTAAGAGGCGTGACAAAGAATGGGATATCTCGTAGGTTGTAAAAAGATCTCATCCCGGAAGCGAACCAGAAAAGCCATAGTACTGCAAATTTAATACCATTAGTATAGAGTATTTCCAACACAGGAAATTTCGAGGCCATCTAAATATTATTGGAATTAGAAAGACACCGATTTGTGATTGTTTTCAGGTGGTTTTAATTTCTTGCCCAGAAAAAGGCAGCTGATACAGGATCAAGTCACCAGGAAAATTCTCTTATTAAATAGTCTGGTTTTTATGCTTCCAACAGTAGAAAAGTGTGCAATATCAAAACTGCAGATGTAAAATATATTTATATCTATATTAAATGGTTTAAATATTAGAGGAGAAGGTCCAAAGATGGGCTAGGGTCTAAATACGGGCTACTTGCTGAAAGTGGAGGAAGGGGGTTGTGCTCAGGCACGAGAATGGCCCCAAAAGGAACATTTGTCTGTGAAATAACGTGCATTGGCGCAAATTGGTTTATCGGAAAACTTGCTTTTGAAAAATTCAAAACTTTTTAAGGTATGTCAACATTAATTTATCTCTTTCTTACTTACTCAGTAAATTATATGGCTTCCGTCTTATCTCAAAGTACATGACCTGAGCTTCATGCAGGACACCTATTATTTTCGATTTGTTTGTTTTGTAATGACTGCCGAGATCATCAACTTGAAGTACCTCAAGGTCTAAAAACGGGCTACCATTGGTGGTCCAATAACGGGCTAGCTCTTGACTTGAAAACGCGAAGATTTCAGCAACTTGGATCAACGACCAACTGCTCAAAAGTTTGAAGCGTACAGCCTTGAACAATTGTTAGACGATTGTGAAAGTGTAATCAGTTGCCTCAGCAAAGAAAAATAATTCAAAATTGCCAAGCCAAACCAAAAAGCCCATTAGGTAAGCTCAGCGAAGAGTTGGACTCGGGAGAAAACCATAGGGTCCCTCCTACTGATGACGACTATGACCATTTCTCTGGGGGATAAACGGGGTGTCAACAATGCAGCTTGCAATTTCAGTGGTTTACTCTTTTCAGATGATGTCAGATTCGAAGTGTGGATTCAGTTCTACAAGTGTGAAGGTTGGGCAGAGACTGAATGTGCTGGAATGGAAAATGAAATATATTTGTAACTTTTGCAAGTAAAAAATAGAAAAAAGGGAGTGAGGAGATTGTAAAATGTCAAGTTAATAAAGTTTTTGAGCAAAAGTTGTTGTTCTTTAATTTATTAGGAGATGATTTTCCCTTTTTATACAAGTAGCCCGTATTTGGACAACATCTTCTAAATCAGTCATTTTTCATTTTTTTTATCCTTTGATTTTGGAAGATTAAAACTGATTATTGAGGTTTTTAACCCTCATATCACCTTCATGATTGTTTATAGAAGCAAGTGACATTAAAATTATCCATATTGAGCGACCAGGAAAATCACAAGGACCAAAATAAAAGTGGTAGCCCTTATTTGGACCTTCTCTTCTCGTTTACCATTTTTTTTAAATTAAACACAGTTTTCCTTATGTTAAATTCATATTTCTGTTGGATAGTGATCAATGGATACTATTAGTTCGTCTTTTGTATGCTAGACTATTATAACACGGCGCATGTTCTTTTGGTGTTGTTATTTACTAACGCATTTTTTTATCATAATTCTGATTATAAATTTAAAAGCTAGAGACAGTATAAGTGGAGAAGATGAAAAAGTATATACCCCATTTCTTATTTACATTTTGTGTACATGTGCGTTTGTAGGCATGTATGGTGTCGATAACAATCATGTGTATATAAACTAAATGGAAGTTTCCTTGTAAAGTATATAACTGTAAAAAAAGGCTTAATGTTTGTATCTTTTACAAATGATATCTATTATGCTCCTGTTACCAAAGCTAATAACTGCAAAAAAAAAAAAAAAAAATCTATGAAGCGTTTTGTTTGTACAGGTAACATTCAATATAAAACAAATTTGCATAGTTTTTTTTTAATTAGATACTTATCAGTTACTTCGAAGAATGTCTGAAGATGTCATTTAGCGTAGCTTAACAGTTTAATTTGCATTTTGTATAAACGTTTAATCTTTCTTAAGTACTGGAGTGAATGTTTAACGAACATCTACTCGGAGATTTTGAACTCTGAGTTTGTTTTCTGAGGGAATATTCTTAAGATATTCCCATGTGATATGTCTATTCCATGTTTGGAGTAAGTTAACAGGATATGGTTTTCTTTTTAAATTGGTCATTATAAATCTAGTTCTCTAGAGTTTGTTTTCGGACAGATAATTTCTCAAGGCTGCATAACTGGCTGAGGTGTTAGGTTCACCTGGAGATAACTTTGTTTATCTTCGTGTAAGGAGTCTGATAATCTTCTGTGTGATAAGAAACGAGATTTAAGAAATGGGTCATATTACTTTCTTTAACCTTTTTTATTCTAATTGTTTTTCTGGTTATTTTGGCGAAAGGGATGGATATGTCGCATGGAATTACACGATTCGCATCCGGTGCAGTCCTTAACGATTTAGTTGCGTGTGCATGTTGCAGTAGTATTGTTTTCCTCGTTCATCTGAGAAGCCAGTATGAATTTTGTTATTGTATACGACACTAACAAACGAACTAGTATTTGCCTTTGGCCTGTACTAAAAAATATTTATTTGGAAATGAGTAACTATGCAACAAAATGTGTGAGATTGGCTTTAATTCCTAAATTTTTTGTTTCAAAAGAATATTCACTTCAGTATGATAAGACAAGAAATAATTTACTGAACTCTTCAGTGTATTAAATTATCTTCATTCCTGATAGAAACGATTTCTACTAGTTGCGTTCCAAATCTTAGAACGTCTACAAGACAGATATAAATGAGCTCCTTTTCTCTAAAGCTATTTCTTTACCAGTTACCTTAGAACTGAATGTTGCAGAAAAAGCTGATTTTATTCATAAAATTTTTTACTTCAGTATGTAAGTTTCAAATTAATGAATATAATTTGCAGCTGTTACGTTGGTACAGAATAGTTCTTGATAAGTAAGATTTTTCAGAAGTTTTATTTTTTTACTTTTTTTATCAGACCAATAAATTGAAGGTCGGGACTTGCGAAGGATACAGACATGATGGACATTTCTCAGACATAGCTTATGAGGATATTTGCTTCCCATTTTTGTAGAATATTATCAACTTTATTCCTTACGGAATTTTCATAATCTAGGTAGCTTGATTTTGGCCTCCCTTGAACCCCCCCCCCCCCCCCCCCCCTCCCCACACACACACACACGTACCCTACGTGGCTTTGGCCTCTACCTCCTCCCCGCGTGGCACGTAGCTTTTTTCTTGTTGATTCCAGAAGATATTTTTTTACTGTTTCTCGTGTCAGACTATCGTAAATTACAATCGGAGATAAATAAATAAATATTCAAATGCTGTTGTGTGTTCTGTAACTTATTTTAACTGTGACAAATAATATGAATGAGAAGCTACGTAACGGCTCAGAAACCCCGCCCTCCCCCTCACGTATACCAGCGTAGCTTTCTAGCCATCCTCTTTCCTCACTAAACCGAGCCACGTAGTTTATGGACGATGCCTTATAAAAGAATTAATAACCAGATGCATTGCTCTGTATTGTATTAGCTCAGAATATAAAGATCTGAGTGACTGGATGAAACCAATGGATCGAGCGATTAAAAAAGTGAAGGGAGAAGATAATTAGTTTAGTGGTGGCTGATTACGCGCACGGAAGATCCCATCACCCACACCAACTAGAGTCAATTTTGAAGGTAGGTCACCCTCACAAGTTGGCTGGCATTGGTCCATTCTATCGGGAAACATTTGGCAAAGGAACCTGTACCTGCTACGAACACTCAGCGACATTCAAACATATCAGTTCTTCAATTACAATTTTAATTAAGATTTGAATTAAAAAAAAAACACACACAAACACAAAGCATATTTAGACGTTTTATTTGTATTGTGTGTTTAACAATGTCCATGTTCTTCTGTTAGTATTACTCTGTCTGGGATATGTATCAATGTCCTGACAGTAACCATTTAATTTTGTAATATTCTAATTAACTGATTACTGAAAGATTTTTTCCTTCAAATTTTGCTTCTTTATTACTAACTAGCTGGTTTCACAACTTCGACTACTTGGAATTTGAGATTTGTGCTGTCAATAAAAAAACAAAAACAAAGGACTGTTGAATGGGTAGGAAATAGCAGAGGCGTAACACTGTTTATAATTTCCAGAACACAAAAAAACATACCTTAGAAACCATCGACTCAGGCCGTGAAAACCTAATGAAAGTGATATGATTTCCTTTGAAACTGGTGTCAAGCACAAAATAACAAGGTAAACAATATGGAATAAACGTTCTCTTTTTGGTTGAGTACAGTCTCCCATTGATCAATACCAGGCTACTAATACACTAGTTATATTGGATTAGCACGCTTATTAATCAGGAAGAAAGCAGTGGGAAGTATTTTTCCTATTGTATTGTAAAACATGATTCTGCTTTGTTGTTGATGAAATTTTTTAATTTAAAAGCTTATTAAAACTTTTATCAGTTCTTCGAATTTCTGATTATAATTAATTTCAGCGGCCATGTCAGTGAAAAATAACGAAGTAGAATCCTCGTTTCTGTACAACTATACCACAGTGCAGTTTTGCTATGTCCTGCACATTCTACCACAGTTCCTCATTTGGCGTCATTACGTTGACAAGGCTCCTAGTCCTCCAAGACATTCTGTGATTGATATGGATCATTTGTAGATGCTTTTTTATCTTCTCTTTTTATAGGCAGCGAAACAGCTTGGTTCTCCCTTAACATGTACACAAATATCTAGAAACCACGAAACCAACACTATTCAATACGATTAGCTATATTGAGGTTACCGACAGAATTCAAAATCCTCAAAAGAATGATAGTTTCATACATTCCTGTGCTATGAACCTTGTTTGTTAAGTTGCGTGCGCAAGAGAATGTTATCAGCTTTCAGAGTAGACTCTTCTGTGCGTCAGTTGTGTAACGTTGAGTCCTGGCAAACCGGCACTGCATGGAAATTTTGGCTAAGTAATTGCTGGTGCCTTAAGCTTACATTCTTTTTGTACTACTTGTTGAGAGGAAATATTTCTACACTGTAAACTAAGAGTGTTCGGAAAATCGAGTTGGTTTTTGTGGCTCCTCGACATTACAGAACTCATATCGAACTGTTAAGAGATTAGTAGAATATTCGAGTGATTTGATTTCGGGGGAGGAGGGGATACGGAAAATCGACAATTTGCTGGAAGCTCCGGTCTTTAACAAGCTGAAGAATTGAGCAATTGCGGTATCTGGCTCTTGAAGGTAATACGAAAATGAAATTAATGCTCTTCTTTTATTAAAAATCGTGAGGAAAATATAACTATCGTGATTTTATTTCATCATTCCCTTTTTTAAAGTTTCCAAGAAGTGGACCATGTTTGCCCTCATTATGATGCAATATCACGTGATCAATGTCTCCAGTGTTCAGATTATTATTATATTGAACCCTGTTGTACTTAGAATCCTTATTTATTAAATTAAGTGACCGAAAGTTTGCAGTATGTACAGAGAATTAAATGGAGAAGCTATGCTAGATTTCTTGACATTTCGGTATATTTACACCAGGCGAATGACAGGATGCTCACGGTATAAGTCCAGCTCCTACTTGCTCTCCTTTGCTCAATAACAATAAAATAAAGGGGCTACACTAATTAGCTCGTTACCTCCTATCTTAAGGAAATATCAGTTTAAGTTTTTTTTTTTTTCTCCTATCCGATGCATATTCTGCGAGTTTCCTAAGACTTAGTGATTTCTTGGGATTTTGACTATACATCAGACATGCTGTTTATAAGGACAAGGTCTTTATAGGTATTTGGTTTAATTATCTACTACTATGTTTGTGAAGTTTATCCATCTCAGGCGGAGATATGGAACCTTTCTGACGTTTGTTTCTCAAAAATGGTACTCGGTACTGAGGGGATCCGCGAGGACTTAACGGCTTCCTGTTCCATTTCGCGAATGCAATGGATATTAAGGTTGGGATTTTGTAATAGGATGAAAGAAGAAGCTTTTTATTAGTTTCAGTTGTCTATTTGTTTGTTGTAATAGGTACGTAACAAAATTCGAGCTGTTTATTAATATCTTTGTGATATGTGCTACTGCTAACTAGCGGCTTGACTCTGAAATGTCTCATACGCGCGACTATTACAGTTATTACTGTTGCCCTCTAAAGTTCAAATTAAAAAAAAAAAATCGTTCTTAAGAAATGATGTGACCAGAGACCTTAATCTTTAATATGATAGCTCATTTATCTATTTTGGTTAGATATCAAGGGAGATAAATGGCTCGTTATAGTGAAATACGTAGCGGAAATAATCACAATTTTGCCATTTAAGAGTCAATTTCCGAAATATTTCTTCGAAAATAATGATAATATTTCGCTTTAGGGGCCGAATTAAAAAAAAAAAAAATCCTTTCTTACCAATTGATTTGACCATGACGGAGATCTTTATCTTTAAAATTATACACCATTTATCTATATAGTTAGATATCAAAGGAGGTAAATGGCTGCGAAACAAAAGTGCGTTGTAGAAATATTGATACTTTTGCCCTTGAAGGGTCGAATTCCGAAATACTCCCTTCTTAAAATACGATGTGACCACTGCGGAGACCTTACTCTTTAAAATTATATCTCATTTTTCTATATCGGTAAGATATCAAAGTAGATAAATGGCTCGTGACACAAAAACGCTTTATAGAAATGTTGATACTTTTGCCCTTTACGGGTCGAATTCCGAAAAATTATTTTTTAAAAATATGATTTGACCAAAGTGGAAACCTTAATCCCTAAAATAATAGCCCATTTCTCGATTTCTAGTAAATATCAAGGAAGATAAATAGCTGGTGCAAAAAAAAAAAAAAAAAAAAAAAAAAAAAATACGTTATGGAAATAATTTTGCCCTTTAAGGGTCTAATTCCGAAAAATTTCTTACTTCAATGTGATGTGATCTTTGAAATGATACCTCATTTATATACCTGTATATCGGTTAGATATCAAGGGAGATAAATGGCTCGTGACACAAAAATGGGTTGTAGGAATATTGACACTTTTGGCCTTTAAAGGTCTAATTTCGAAAAATTACTTTCTTAATATATGATGCCACCAAAGCGAAAATCTTAATCTTTGAAATTATACTTTATTATTATTATTATTATTACTCCGCGATTCCCTAAAAGTGTGTGGCGGAGTGTGCATTGCACCTATCCGAAAGGGTGATAGTTTGGAAGGTATACTCCGGATATGGCAGGAGGCGCCCATGGGCTATTGTGAGGAGCCATCCCGGCATTCGCCCGGAGTGATCCGGGAAAACCATGGAAAACCCAAATCAGGATGGCCGAAGCGGCTTATCGAGAACTACTCCTGTCGGATTTTAAGTTTACTTGCCCGGTAAATCCTTTATATTCCATTCCCTAATCACTCGTGAAAAAAATGAGGTCAGAAATGAATCGGTTCTGGCCCTAATTTCTCGTATTTTCGCGGTCATTCCTAGATATGAATGTTACTGGTAGCAATATTTGTTTGCTGTCATTCCGAAATAATAGCTTCTATCGAGAGCAACGCCTTTACTGTTCCAGGTCTTCCCAACCTAACTCCTTCAACATCGCACTTACGCTTTCCCTCCAGCTATGTATACCTCTCACGAATCGGGTGGCTCTTCTTTGAACCTTCTCTAATGCCTCCATTAACCCCCTTTTGATAGGAACCCCATACGGAACAACAATATTCTGAGTGAGTACGCACTAGTGACTTGAAAGCAGTCAATTTAACTTCCAGGGTGCATTGTTTTAAATTACGACCTAAAAATCAGTCATACGATTTGCTTTTCCACTTACCTTCTCGATATGCTCATCCCACGACAAATTATTACGAATTGTTACCCCTAGATATTTAGCAGAATCTACCGTTCTAAGGGCAATAGCATTAATTGTATATTCAGAGCTAAATGGTGTCACCTTTTTACTTACACGCATGACTTGGCACTTTCTAGTATTTAACTCCAACTGCCAGTCTTTACACCATGCAATTAATTTCATATCTTCTTATAACAAAGCTCAGTCGTCTTGGGTTTTAATTTCATGATAAATAATAGCATCATCGGTAAATATTCTTCTCCTTTACTATGTCGCACAAATCATCAATGGTTATGAGAAACAACAGAGACCCTATTACGCTTCCCTGGGGAATCTCGGACATCACTTCGGTAAGGGGCCATCCACAAATTACGTCACACGAATTTCGTGATTTTTTGACCCCTCCCATGTGACAGGTTGTCACATTCGTGGAACCCCCTCCCCTGGTGTGACGTCACATATTTTTTATTTTAAATTTATAAATTAAAATAGCACTTCCAAAATGATTTATGTATTTCTAGTTAAAAAAAAAAACATATCAAAAATAAATCAAACATTTAAGAAAATATTAAAAAAACTGAAAAAATCGAATTAATGATACAAAATTGAGTCATCATGTGTCCATGGATTTTGAACCCATTCCTTGATACTGTTTATTATTGGCATAATGGTTACTTCATTCTTTATTTCGATAGTCTTGGGAACATTCAATATGTCAACGTCATCTTCATCCAACCATAAAGCATCGTCATCGTTTAATAAGCAAAGAACTTCGCTGTTTCGTCTAGCGGCAATGCTTTGTGGACGAATCTTCAAGATGAGGAAAACCTCTAGTTGCCTATTATGTAATTGTTTAAGTCGGTTAGTGGCTTTGTATAATGAAAAATATAGTCCACAGATTCCACATGATCGTTTAAATAGGTATGCCTTGACACTGGGGCAATACGAGCCAAAAAGTGATACAAATTATGCATGTGATGTCACAAAGTTTATGACACGTCCCCCCCCCCCCCTTGTCACACGATGTCAGACTTTGTTGACCCCCTTGCTTCCCTCCCCCTCAAGGTGACGTAATTTATGGATGGCCCCTAAGTGACAAACGCTCACCGTCGAGAATTACACACCGTGTTCTGCCCTTTAGAAAGTTTGCAACCCAGTCGCATATTTGTCGAGATATGCCATAACCATGAAGTTTTCTAGTGTGAGGCACAGTGTCGAAAGCTTCTTTAAAAACTACTAGAACTAAGTCAACTTGGGATTGTTCATCAGTGCAAGTTTTATTTCGCAGCATCGGTCTTTTCTGAATCCATGTTGATTAGAGTTTAAAAGCTCACCTTCATCCAAAAACCGCATGACATTTGAATAGATGATGTGTTCTAAAATACTGCAAAATATTAAGGATAACGAGCTCGGCCCATAATTTTGAGGATCATAAACATTTCCATTTTTAAACACTGGACTCATGATGGTGGTCTTCCATTCAGCTGGTATTTTTCCGTGATCTAAGGAGGCGGTATATAATTTCATCAAATACGGCGCTATTTGCTTTGCGTACCTAGAGTAGAAACTGGTGCGGGAACCTTATTGGTTTTTACATTCATAAGCAATTTAGTTATTCACTCGACATCTAGAACAAGATCTTTCACAATTTTGTTGGTCCTCTGAGTTTTCTGTTGTGAAAGTTTTTTAATTTAAATATATTATTCAAAATTTCTGCTTTCTCTATGCTCTTATTATCTTTACATACAACCAGAATTGGGACAGCAGTGAGAAACACAAAAGGTGTGAAAGTAAAAATATGAGAGAGGAAAGAAAGAATAGAATATATTTAGTTAAGATGAAAGTCAGGGAAGAAAATACAGTATCTAAAAAAGTGGAAGTGAAAATAGGAATGTTACGTTAGTGTTTTGGGACTATTGCTTTTCTTTATTCTAATGAATGACTGTTGTTTTTTGTGCTGTTGTCAGTCTTTCGACTGGTTTGATGCAGTTCTCCATATCTTGTGCCAACCTCTTACAACCCACGTCCTCAACTATCTGCTTCATATATTCTAATCTCTGTCTTCCTCTACTGTTCTTACCTTCGACTGTTCCCTCCACCAGCAAATTAACCAATCCAGCATGTCTCAAAATATGACCTCCAGCCTGTCTCCTCTTTCTATAAGCTTCTCCCACAAACTTCTTTCCTCATCCATCATTTCCAAAACTCGTTCATTTCTTACTCTGTCAGCCCACTTACATTTCAGCATTCTTCTGTAGCGCCACATTCCAAATGCTTCAATTTTATTTATTTCTAGTATTCCTAAAGTCCATGTTTCGCTACCACAAAGTGCTGTGCTCCACACATAGAGTTTCAAAAAGTTATTTCTAATTCCTAGATCAATATTTGTAACTAAAAGGTTTATCTTTTTCATGAAGGCTCTTTTTGCTAGTGCTATTCTGATTTTAGCAACATTTCTGGTTCGGCCATCGATTGTAATATTGCTTCCCAAGTAACAGAATTCACTTACTTCTACTATTGCATCCGATCCTATTTTTATATTTAATCTACTAGTATTGGTATATTTTTTGCTTCATTTCATCACTTTTGTCTTTCTTTGATTTATATTCAGTCCAAAATCTTCCTTGTGTATTTTGTTCATGCCATTCAATAACTTCTCAAAATCCTCAGTCCTTTCTGCTAACAAGACAATGTCATCAGCAAATCGTAGCATACTGATTTTTCATCCTTGAACACTTATGCCAATTGGAAATTTTTCTTTGACTTTCTTTATTGCTTCTTCTACATACAAGTTGAATATTAAAGGGGATAGACTACAACCTTGTCTCTCACCCTTTTTAACCGAGTCTCTACTTTTATTATAGCCACTTTGATTCATATATAGTTTATAAAGTATTCTTCTATCTCGATACTTTAGACATCCCACCTAACATTATCAAAAGCTTTTTCTAAATCAATGAATGCCATAAAAGTATCTTTGTTTTTCTTGATCCGCGCTTCAAATATTAATCTTAATGGCATAATTGCGTCCTTTGTACCGCAAATTTTCCTAAACCCAAACTGATCTTCACCTACTATCTCTTCTGCTACCCATTCCATTATTCTGTATATTATTCTGGTCAGTAATTGTGAAGGATGTGATGTGAGACTAATGGTGCCATAATTCTCACATTTGTCGACTTGTGCTTTCTTTGGAAGTGTGAAGATGATATTTTTTTTTATTAAAATCGGTTGGAATTTCTCCTGTTTCATAACCTTTTGATATCAGCTTGAATAATTTTTTAATGCCTTCTTCTCCTAAGGATTTAAGAAGTTCTGCAGGAATCTCATCAATTCCAACTGCCTATTTGCTTTCAAGTCATTCAGACCTTTATTAAATTGTGTCCTCAAAACAGGATCTCCTAAGTCATCAATGTCGACATCGCCTTCCTTTTCTATTACGATATTCTTCAATTGGCCCCCCTCATAGTTTCTTAATCGGCAACTTTAATGTTCACATCTCTTTTCTTCATTTCTCCAAAATTCTGCTTGATATTCCTATATGCAACATCTACTTTACCTACAACCATTTCCTTTTCTACTTCTTCACACTTTCCTTCTAGCCATTTTTCTTTTGGTTTTTTGCATTTCCTGTTGATTTGATAGATGGATTAATGTCAGAAGGTAGGTTGTTTGCAGATGACGTAATCAAAATGGTAGAAGACTTTATCGATTTTGGTTAGGAATGCAGTTGGATAAATGGTTCGTGGTACAAAGAACAGTATTTTAGAAATTTTGACCTTTAAGGGTTGAATTCCGAAAAATTCCTCTCTTAAAATATGATGTGATCAATGTGGTGACCTTAAGCTTTAAAATGATATCTCATTCATACATTACGGGAGATAAAGGCTTGTTACAAATAAAAGCACTTCATAGAAATAATATATATTAGAAGACACGTGCGAAAATTTCGCGACTACAATGAATAGTAAGGTCGGAAGTTTGTTATAGGATGAAAGAAGAACTGCCACTTTTGTTTTAATTGTTTATCTATCTAATGTAACAGGTTCGTAAGAAAAGTCGACGCCAGTGAAATAGTTATGAATTTCTCTGTGACTAGACGACCCATGCGAAAATTTCGCGAAAAAAAAATTCGGTGAAAAGTGAGTTTGAATATGATGTCACCAAAGCTGAGTCATTACTCTTCATACTCCTACTTCATTTATCGATTTTGGTTGTATATCCAGGGAGATAAATGGCTAGAGACACAAAAAACACATATTAGAAAAATTGACATTTTTGCCCTTTAAGGGTCGAATTACGAAAAATTCCTATCTTAAATTATAATGTTACCACGGCGGAGACCTTAATCTTTAGTATGATACCTCATTTATCTATATCGGTTGGATATCAAGTGAGATAAATGGCACGTGACACAAAAATGCGTTATACCAGGTAGAAGCATTTATACTTTTTCCATTTAAGGGTTGAATTCCAAAAACATTCTTTCTTAAAATGTGATGTCACCAATCTGAGACATTACTCCTCATAATCTTACTTGATTTTTCGATTTTGGTTAGATATCCAATGAGATAAATTGCATAAGACACAAAAAATGAATTTTAGAAAAATTAACATTTTTGCCCTTTAAGGGTCGTATTACGAAAAACACCTTCCTTAAAATATAATGTTACCATGGCGGAGACCTTATTATTTAATATGATACCTCATTTATCTATATCGGTTAGATAATAAGGGAGATAAATCGCTCGTGACACAAAAATGCGTTATAGAAAAATTTATACTTCAAAAACAATTATTTCTTAAAATATGATTTCACAAAGCTGAGACATTACTCCTTATAATCCTACTTCATTTATAGATTTTTGTTAGATATCCATGGAGATAAATGGCTTGAGATATAAAAAACGAATTTTAGAAAAATTAACATTTTTGCCCTTTAAGGGTCGAATTACGAAAAATTCCTCTCTTAAAATATAATGTTACCATGGCGAAGACCTTATTATTTAATATGATACCTCATTTATCTATATCGGTTAGATAATAAGGGAGATAAATCGCTCGTGACACAAAAATGCGTTTTAGAAAAATTTATACTTTTTCCCTTTAAGAGCTGAATTCCAAATACATTCTTTCTTAAAATATGATTTCACAAAGCTGAGACATTACTCCTTATAATCCTACTTCATTTATCGATTTTGATTAGATATCCAGGGAGATAAATGGCTCGAGATACAAAAAACGCACTTTAGAAAAATTAACATTTTTGCCCTTTAAGGGTCGAATTACAAAAAATTCCATTCTTAAAATATAGTGTTACCACGGCGGAGACCTTAGTTTTTGATATGATGCCTCATTTATCTATATCGGTTAGGTATTAAGGGAGATAAATCGCTCGTGACACAATAACGAATTGCAAAAATATTGATCCTTTTGCCCTTTAAGGGTCGAATTCCGAAAAATTTCTGTCTTAATATATGACGTCACTAAAGCGGAAATCTTAATCTTTAAAATGGTACTTCATTAAACAATTTCAGATCGATATCCTGGGAGATAAATGACTTGTAACACAGAAAACGGCATTTTAGAAATATTGACATTTTTGCCCTTTAAGGGTCGAATTCCGAAAATTCCTTTCTTATAGTGTGATGTGGCCAAAGTGGGGACCATAAGCTTTAAAATGACACCTCATTCATTGATTTCGGTTAAGTATGAAGCAAGATACAGGCTTGTGACAAAAAAATACCTTATAGAAATAATATATATGATACGTGCTGCTGCTATAATAGCGGCTTGGCTCTGAACCGTCTCATACGCGCGAAATTCACAGTTATTACTTTTGCCCTTTATGGGTCGAATTCTGAAAAATTCCTTTCTTAAAATATACGTCTTTTATCTAGATATCAGAGATAAATGGCTTGTGACACAAAAACGCGTTGTAGAAATATTAATATTTTTGTGATTTAAGGGTTGAATTCCGAAAAATTCCTTTCTTAAAATATGATGTGACCACGGTGGAGATCTTAATCTTTAAAATGGTACTTCATTTAACGATTTCATTTAGGTGACTGCTTACACAAAAAACAGCATTTTAGAAATATTAATATTTTTGTGCTTTAAGGGTCGAATTCCGAAAAATTCCTTTCTTAAAATATGATGTGATAAGTGGAGACCATGAGCTTTAAGATGACACATCATTCATGGAATTCGGTTAAGTATGAAGGGAGATAATGGCTTGTGACAAAAAAACACCTTATAGAAATAATATATATGATGATTCCTGCCTCTAATGACCTCGACGTCGACAAGGCGTAAGGCCATAAGAAAAAAAAATATGATCATGATTTGTAAAAAGCTTTACTATTTTTTTTTTATTTTTTGTGAATTCAATTTAATACACAATCTGTGTGCAGTACTGTCTATATACAGCAATAACTCTCACATGACAATGAAGTTTTAACCCTGCCTGATCTGGACGGGTATTCAGCCGCGCAATTCATGGAGCTATATGCTAGGAGTTTTCCCCATCCAGATTTGGATTTTCCGTTGTTTACCCAAAATCACCGAGACTGTTTTTTAAAAACGACTATGGCAGAATCCTTTCTCGCCTCTAATGACCTCGACGTCGACGAGGCGTAAAGCAAAAAAAAAAAAAAAATTAAAAATTTTCCAACCAAATTACAACATTTTGTTTAGTGAGTTTGCTAAACGATTCCTGAAAATTTGAATGCCAAAAGACCATAATACCATTAAATCAAAGAAACTCAAGGCACTTGAAATTTTATTCCTCCTGTCGCTGAAAATTCATTAATTCACAACGTTCCAAGATATGTTTATTAATTTATTGAACGATATGTTTAGAAGCTTAGTCGAGTTGATTTAAGACGTCTGAGTCAGCAGCGTGATCGTGTGATTCGAGTCACGCTCTGCAGAGGCCGTGTAATTGTACGACGTAATAGCTGGCCCCAGTAGGTATGTAACTGTGTGGGCGAGGTCTCGGTTATGCTGCGTCCAAGTGTGCTGATAGCAGGCAGGGGCCAGCGATTATTTGATTACCAGCTAATAGCCTTGTGACTCGCATCAGTGGACTTGTAAGGCCTCCGGACACGCATAAGGGAAGCTTGTTTTGACCGCCTTTAGCCACCACGTTATAACATAGGCTGTCTGTTGGTGAACATTTCCTGGTCCCTTTTTTTTATATATATATATTAACTATGGCATTTGACGGTATTACGCTCAATTGCTCTAGACGAAAACTTACACGTCAGATTCTTAGTTAGTGGTGGAGAAAGAAATGTTATTTATAATTATTATTATTATTTACAATTATTATTATTATTTACAAATTATTATTATTATTTACAATCTATGGATAATCGTAATAAATTTACTAAGATGTAGTATGAACGCAGCATTAATGATTTTTTTTCTTTAGATAGGAGTAACAATAGTACTTGTATTCCAAGATTTGATGGTTAATTCGGCCATCGCTTTTCGGTTTTCCCGTGATCATTCCAGGTAAATTCCGGTATGGTTCCTTCAAAAGGATCCCAGTCTTTTTCCGCCTCTAATGACCTCGACGTTGACTGGGCGTAGAATCATAAGAAAAGAAGTTGATGGTTATAATACTTCAAATCGTGAAAGAGATATACTAAGTGTTCTATTTCAGAAATTGTTTGGAGCTTTCTTTATCCTAAGGTTGCATATTATTTAAACTAACTTAACTATAAAATCTCGTGAGCGTAGTTGCTAAAGTGATAAAGATACACATGAAACTCTGAGCAAGACTTGTGTCCTGTAGTCGATGGACATCAAGGTTTGTCGCTATCCGACGTAAGAAACATCGTCGCACGGTGATTTAATTCTAATGGTTGTTGTTCACTTTGTTGTACAGTCAACCTGCTCTTCTCTACCGGCCAAGTACGGAACGATAATAACCTCCTCATTATCTATTCTCGAAGCAAACAAGAAGTTGACCGCCCAACTCGGCGTGGCACCATGCTTTAGCGACCTAGGCCGCGAAGCAGACTTGCATTTACCGAAGTATACCAATTTCATGAAGGAAATAATAGTTCTTGACAAGCATCACATTTTTAAAAACTGTGAAGTTTACATGTAGATAGATCAAAATTACGGTCACCCACTAAAGATGTGCAACAGCTATGGTAGTTTTTCTGCCTCTCTTGTTAAATACTTACTAAGGAAGTCAACCGATACATCTATGGATTTCAAATTTTGATGCCGCGTTTACACTCTCGCGCGAGCTTAGACGATGCGAGGCGAGACAGCGCGAACGCGAGAGTGTAAACGGTGCACTCGCGTAGTCTCGCCTCGCCTAGTCTAAGCTCGCGAGTGCCGCTCGCCTCAGTGGCGGTTTCTTGACGCGAGTCAAAGGCGCGAGCACATTGTTTACAGCAGAGGTAGTCAACCTTTATACCTACCGCCCACTTTTGTATCAATGTATACCTTATGAAACAGACGTATAGCGAGTTAAATCCCATACTAATAATTTGCCAAATAATTTGTCCGACTTTCGCTACGTTTGGCACAATAAATCTTTATAAAACTACTCAGTGTAGTTAAATCTGTCTTTTTATTTATACTTTGCGTATATAAAAGGACGAAGTTAGGTGAAATTAGATTTTATTATTTGATTTATTAATGAGATTCCTAAGGCAGATGCTGATAAAATAAAAACTGTATATCTTGGTCAATTTTGCAAGGAACAAAGGTCTCCTCTTTCGGTTTCTTTCTTTGGCTATAATATGATTAACAGCACATTACAAATGCCTAATTACATGAGATGTGAGGGAAAAGGTTTCATTAAACTGAATATCAGTTGTCATACATTTTGATATGACAGGTGTTTTTTTATTATTTTGACACGGGTTTTCATATCCATCACTATCGAATTTATGTTTACTTTCTGCGTCATATACGATTTCTAAACCTTCTTCCTGTCAAGTTCTAACAGCTTCTTCAATATTTGCGGTAGAAGGATTTTTCATCCAGTCATACACATCGAATTTCAAAATATCTACAAATCGTTTTTCCATGTGTAAAGTTGGTTGAGGTGGGTACTGAATCTGTCAATATCCTCTGGAGTTATTATCGTTTATAGATAATAATTCAGCAAACTATTGAAATTTTCTTCTTAATAGATTGTAACGCAGTAGTTAAAAGTTTTCAATAAATAATGACATACAGAAAATTTTGGTAACCTATAAGAGTTTTATTAGCGCCTTTGAGGTGTAAATCAACATCATTAAATCTATAAATGAATGCAATTTTTCTCGGCGTTGTTTATTTATAAACGTTTCTCGCGAAACAAACCGAGTAATATTGTGCATCAATAATAATATTACTCGGTTTGTTTCCGAGAAATGTTTATAAATAAATCATTAAATCTAATTAAAAAACCTTAAAAAGTCAATTAATTTTTTTAAAAATAACGAAAGCGTTTAACTATTGGACCAAACCCCCAGAGCCCACTACGAAAGCTGGCACTCCCACTAGTCATCCATGAATGAATTCTTGCGAGAGTGTAAACGGTAGTTCGTATCAGCGCTCGTGCACGAGGCGCGAGGCGAGAGTGTAAATGCGGCATCACATATATGTAGAAGCAAGTATTACAGGCATAATGCAGTTCGCATTGTCAGTCGAAGAACTAACTGTTGATCTCTTTTCCTCTTGCAGAGATCAACATTTAGCCTCTTTATGCAAAATGCGTGCAAACTGCTTTGGACCGTTAAAACTCTCGGTCTGCAGCTCAACATTTTGAACTTCGCAAATGTGAATGTTGCTAGTGAAAAACTGATACTGTTGCGTTAGTTGTTAATGATGTGATGCGTTACTCTTAGAAACTTTAATACCAATAAGAAAATATTTATTTCGAATGACATCTCACATTAACTTGAGTCCTGTTGACAGCAGCGGATCTACGAAATTTCCGAACCGGGGCAAAAACTTGAAATTGCCGCACCTTCAAACATGAATTTCCCGCCCGGGGCAATATAAGAGCTATTCTTCGATTTTGCCGCCCCCTGAAGGTTGCCAATCGGGGCAGTAGAGCTAAAAAAAGGTCGCCGCCACACGAATTTACCATTTACCACACCTTCAAACAAGATTTTGGCGCCCCTCTGAAGTTGCCGCCCGGGGCAAGCGCCCCGGTTCGACCCCCCCTAGATCCGGCACTGCCTGTTGACTAGGTTCCATGCCGAGCTTGGTGGCCTCGCATTCAGGAGGACGGCGGTTCGAATCCCCGACCGGGCATCCAGATTTGGGTTTTCCATGGTTTCCCCAAATCACTCCTAGCGAATGCCTGGATGCTTCCTTCAAAAGGCCATGGCCGAATCCGACGAGGCGTAAAGCTAAAAAAAAAGAGAGACTAGATTACTTTCGCTCACTGTGGAACATAATATATCCAAGAATAATTTCAATTTTATTGTATATGTCCACGTTCTCTATTTTCGCCGATTTTTCCCAGCTTTGTGGGCTTCATTCTTGACTTTCAAGGTATTCATTGGTTTCTTTGCTGAAAGTAAACACAGCCCATTCCAATTAACTTGTTTAATTTGGAGTGTATCCTGATTTTGTGATTTGCCACGATGATACATTTCGTATAATCTCAGGGAATGAATTTCTGCTCAGTAAAGTTTATTACATTCATTATAATATATTTCAAAATAGAATGAATTTCAATATTGTTGTGTTGATTTCTAGAAACGGAAAGTAGTTGTTACGATTCATAAGCAGCAATAACTGGACATAGTGTCCATAGAGAATGGTAACACACTGCTAATATAGATACTTTTTGCATAAATTATCAAACTTATATCGCAGCTTTCAAAATATTTGTATGAAATATAACATACATGTGTAGCCGAATCATATTGTGTTACGATATCGGCGACTAGTTTATTAGCTGGCATCTACATCTGTAACCGTCTTCATTGTCGTCTGGTAATAATCAGAAGTGGTTATTGATAAAGCAAGGCAGATGAAATCTTCTAACCGGTGCAGTATAGTTAATCAATAGTTCCTGTACTTCGTTATATTCACCTAGTAAACAATGTTAGCCATCTCGTCTGGAGTAAAATAAGAGTTTCGTTATATTACGTCCCTCGATCTTTTTTTGTGGGTAATTAAAAAGTAACTACAGCATCGAATGAAATGAACAAAAAATTGTCGCGATTTTGTGTACTTCTTCTCAGTGTTTTGGTGCTTATAGCCATTTGATGTACAAAACGAAATGTGGTCGAAATGATCTCGTGCAAAGTTTGTAGTTAAAATTTCCAGCAAAATCAATACTTTAGTTTGAAATCAGTATGCTTGCCCATTTTTATTATTTAAGACTCATTATCTGCAGCCGATATTGTTAATAATTTTTTTGGTCTCTGATTCCTGTCACCTCCTTTCAGGATGCTGCATTCAGTACAAATTTGTGATCCCACGGATAGACGGTATCAGCAGATCACATAAGGCGACTAATAAAGTTTTGAAAAATTAGAACAGCTGTTGGAATTCTGGTATATTTTAGAACATTTAGCTGTTGAGAGAAGAAATTTAACTGAATTTCTAACTGCGCTGCAGCTGCATGTAGTCGCAGGACATTGTATGTGTTACTGAACTGGTTATAAGGTTAGCTATTTCATGTGCAATGGAACTTAATATAGTTGCATGGATTATTTGTCATTAATTTGCTCGTTTTGAGAGAATTTATAATATAAATTAATTAATCTTACAATAACAAGAAGCAACAAAAGGAGATTCGTTTGACAGTAACAAAAGGAGATTAATTTGGAAATGTTTCTAATTCTGGTCATTACATACATATTTTATTACAATACGGTTGTTCATGGACTTTAAAAAACTCTCTCCGGGAATTCATTTCTGATATTATTTATGGTTCCGCCACTTGGTAAATTCAAGATAACTTTCTCCAAAACATCGCTTCTATAAAAACACAGGAATTCCAAAATATTTTCTACTACCATCACAAGCATACTGCTAGTTCTCATACTAGTGTCTTCTTTCTTTAAGAATACGTTAGAGCTTGTTACGTTGGAGGCGCGCGTGTACTACATAGTGCTTTCACAGTATATTGCATAACCAGTTTCGTAGTTTCAGGTTACGTCTTTAATCCCTTCCCTGATTTATGATAACGAGACATAAACAGATAGCTTTCTGTTGTTACTGGGAAATGTAGGGCCAAAATTTGAGCTCGGCGTGCCCAAAAAGACTGAGCTAACCTAAAGCTTCGAAATTAAGTACGTAGCTACATCTCATATAGGTCGTTCCCCAAATCTTGACAACACTGGAAATCAAATGTACAGTTTGAAAGCATAATCCTATCCTCGAGAGTATGCCGCATTGTGGGGGACGAACCAAAAATCACGTAAATAGGAATTATTATTTTATCACAGTATAAAGTTAACACAGTACTAGGAAGGGACAGTATGAGCTGCTATATATTTTTTTATTGTCCTGTCGTCAGTCTTTCGACTGGTTTGATGCAATCCTCCATCCCTTCCTATCCTGTGCTAACCTCTTCATTTCTACATACCCCTTACAGCCCACGTCCACAATTATCTGCCTCATATATTCTAATCTCTGTCTTCCTCTACTGTTCTTACCTTCGACTGTTCCTTCACCAGCACCATTAACCAATCCAGCATGTCTCAAAATATGACCTACCAGCCTGTCTCTTCTTTCTGTAAGCTTCTTCCACAAACTTCTTTCCTCAACCATCATTTCCAAAACTCGTTCATTTCTGACTGTCAGTCCATTTACATTTCAGCATTCTTCTGTAGCGCCACATTTCAAATGCTTCAATTTTATTTATTTCTAGTATTCCTAAAGTCCATGTTTCGCTACCACAAAGTGCTGTGCTCCACACATAGAGTTTCAAAAAGTTATTTCTAATTCCTAGATCAATATTTGTAACTAAAAGGTTTATCTTTTTCATGAAGGCTCTTTTTGCTAGTGCTATTCTGATTTTAGCAACATTTCTGGTTCGGCCATCGATTGTAATATTGCTTCCCAAGTAACAGAATTCACTTACTTCTACTATTGCATCCGATCCTATTTTTATATTTAATCTACTAGTATTGGTATAGTTTTTGCTTCATTTCATCACTTTTGTCTTTCTTTGATTTATATTCAGTCCAAAATCTTCCTTGTGTATTTTGTTCATGCCATTCAATAACTTCTCAAAATCCTCAGTCCTTTCTGCTAACAAGACAATGTCATCAGCAAATCGTAGCATACTGATTTTTCATCCTTGAACACTTATGCCAATTGGAAATTTTTCTTTGACTTTCTTTGTTGCTTCTTCTACATAAAAGTTGAATATTAAAGGGGATAGACTACAACCTTGTCTCACACCCTTTTTTAACTGATTCTCTAATTTTATTATAGCCACTTGATTCTTATATAGTTTATAAAATATTCTTCTATCTCTATACTTTAGACCTGACTTCTTTAAAATTTTGAACATCTTGTCCCACCTAACATTATCAAAAGATTTTTCTAAATCAACGAATGCCATTAAAGTATCTTTGTTTTTCTTGATCCGCCCTTCAAATATTAATCTTAATGGCAGAATTGCATCCCTTGTACCGCAAATTTTCCTAAACCCAAACTGATCTTCACATACTATCTCTTCTGCTACCCTTTCCATCCTTCTGTATATTATTCTGGTCAGTAATTGTGAAGGATGTGATGTTAGACTAATGGTGCGATAATTGTCACATTTGTCGGCTTGTGCGTTCTTTGGATATGTGACGATGATATTTTTATTAAAATCGGTTGAAATTTATTCTGTTTCATAACTTTTTTATATCAGCTTGAATAATTTTTAATGCCTTCTTCTCCCAAGGATTTAAGAAGTTCTGCAGGGATCTCATCAATTCCAACTGCCTTATTTGCTTTCAAGTCATTCAGAGTTTTATTAAATTCTGTCCTCAAAACAGGACCTCCTTAGTCATCAATGTCGACATCGCCTTCCTTTTCTATGATTCTATTGTTCAAGTTGTCTCCATCATACAATTTCTAAATCTATTCCTTCCATCGGTTAGCTCTATCGTATGAAGTTTCCCATCGGCAACTTTAATGTTCACACCTCTTTTCTTAATTTTTCCAAAATTCTGATTGATCTTTCTACACCTACTTTACCTACGACCATATCCTTTCCTGTTTCTTCACACTTTTCTTCCAGCCATTTTTTCGTTTGCTGCTATAGCCCTATATGTTTTTACAGAATCTGTCTCATTAAATATTTAACGCCTTCTTCATCGTTATCAAATAGCTGTGTATAACAAGAAAGGGCTGCTAGTCGTTACTGTACATAACTGTAACAATGATTCTTATGTCATAATTCTTATTTTGTCCTGGCTGGTTGGTTATATTAAGTAACTCCATTCGGGGCTAGCATTGGAAGCACATTCTTCATGCTTTCAAAAGTATATACATGATGTCCAGTGTTGGGATATGTTGGGATTGCCGTAACTCAAGCAACGACCCTCGTACAAAACAGGAAATCTTCATATAAAGAGTTAGTATCTGTTCTATCGTTAACGCTACCCATTCTTGGTTATATTATGCAACATTAAATTGATTGTTGATAGCTATAAGGTTTTGGTCATAACATGACTCGCAGCAAAGTCACTACGACGGCGGAAATGTTTACTCACTTGGCCGCATACCATCGTGTATTCCATCAATGTGTGAAATCAACCGATCCGGCAGGCGATATGTAGTTTGTGAGTATACGGATGTGACTGTTGAAATTGGAACCAACAGAAAATGCCTTTGTGAGGTATTGAGTAACAATGATTCTGTTGGAGCAGTCAAAAGGTTGTTCGATTCACTTTATTGCTAATTTCACACGAAACTCCAGGATGGTACGGAGAAGAGGTCTCGCATACTCCGGATTTCACATGTATTGTAGTGACCACAGATACGCATTGTTCCGTCACTTCACAGTACTTCTCTAAAACGCTTAATTTTTCATTTATTGCTTAATATGCAGGCAACCACGTAATCATAGCTACTTTAAATTATCATGAATAAAATGCAGGGAATGGTTTCTAAAATAATATAACACTACACTGTCTCCGCGTGTGTTTTGTCTGCTTGGCGCCTTGTTCGTATATTAAGAAACCTGACACCTCTGGTGACTCGCCCGACGGATATGAGCGGAAAGCTTGTTGTGGCTTGTTTTCTTTCAACGAGAGTATGTTAGCTTCTCACATGGGGCTTTACTTTCTTTTCCTATGTACAGGATACTTGTAAGCTGAAAGGGTTTTAGATGATAATTGAATGGAGGAAAACTATATGCAAAGACTTCAGAGATACAATCCCGCTTCGTGAAAAATGAATAATTGTTTTAGTTTCAAAGTTTGAAGAGATAGTGACAGGTATGTACGAGAGCACTTAATGTTTCCAGAAACTGTCCCGTTCGGCCGAAGACTTCTTGGAATGACCTGGTGGACGAATATTGTATTTAAGTAAAAATGTTTTAGGTGTGTGCATTCACACTATACTTACATAACAGCGGGTCGCTGTTTAGTTCCAGTAAGCGCGCTAATATCATAGAAATGGATCTGAAGAGTTTGCGTGACACCAGACCGTATATTTGCTACTGAAGGTTATGTAAAACCTCGTTCGTGAAATATTGGATGGCACGCGATTCGAGTAACAGGCCTTGTCCTCCACAAAGTAGATAAAATTCATGTGATAGCGCCCCATAGCGCATGTTACCATATTTATCTCCGCAGTCTACCAAATTAGTTCGCAATAAGTAAACGTTGTAAACTTTGATGACGGAATCATAACATGATATCTCTCCATATCTCAGTCTTCTCTATAGATGCCAAGTGACTGACACATTGCTCTCATAAGCGTCTAATCAGGACGGTCGAACTATGATTTACGACATTAAGCTCTCCGTTAGACCACTGAGCGTTAAAGTGAGCTTTTCACAACGTAGGCAATCTGTGATTTCCAATGGTTGGTTCAGTTTTTAATACTAACTTCTCTAATAATGAGATGATATATTAATTTGTAAAATCAAAGTGACCTTTGTTACGAATCCAGAAAAAATAGCGACGAAGACCGGCCAACATATTTGATAACTAAGCCATAGTAAATTTTTCATTTCCTTCAATATCGCTACTTGCCGTGGATGTGTGCAACATTAATAGGTGATTGATGTAAATTAAAAGAGAACCATAACTAATGATAGCAGAATGTTTCGATCAACCTCTCCTCGATACATATTAGGTGCAGCCAAATTTCAGCATACGCTCTTTTATTATTCTCAAGGGTTTTTCCGCCGACTTCCGCTCTGTCTTAAGGATCTGTGTTTTGAGTCTGCAAGAAGAATTTTCATATCAATTAATCATTATTGGTGTCAATCACATGATGAACTTCTGTCGGTCTTGAATGTTGGGATCTGCTCTTTGTTGTAATGAGCAGTTTCCTACCTGTTACATCCAAGTGTTAGGAACGATTTGTAAATAGTACAGCCTTTCTAAATTGGCTAGTAAAAACTTAGCCAGGCCACGTAGCTTACCATTCATATCATTTTTTCACAATGAAAACTAGTTAGAGAACACACAACAGCATGTGAATATTTATTGCCTTCATTTAACTATCTCCGTATGTAATTTGCAATAGACTGACAAGAGAAAAATGTCTTCTGGAATCAAAAGGGAAAAAGCTGCGTCGGGAGGGGGTGGGGGAGTAGAGGCAGAAGCCACGGCGGGCTACGTGGGGGGAGGAGGTTCACAAGAGGCCAAAATGGAACTACGTCGTTTATGGACGCTCCCTTTCCGGCCGGACTCTGTGTCTGCCGGTTCTGTCGTCTATAGTCCTATTCCCTTCAAGTTCACATTTGACTCGGGGCAACAAATGTGTTTTTTTTTTTTTTTGTCATCTTTTGTGAAATGATTCACTTTTTTTTTTAACTCCCGTTTTTTGTTGCATGCATTATTATAATTTGAGTTATGTCGTACTATTGCATAATGAGATCCCAGATCATACATACAACAAATTATACAATTGGAATTGGGAGTAAAAATAATACAAAAAGAAGGTTAAAACTATTGTCAGCTATTTCAAAAAGGAAAATATCTATGGAATAAATGGTTTCCAGAACGCTTTGAAAAAATGTTTTTTCTATAACTTGTTTCCGTAAACATCAGGCTTAAGATATCTGTTTTTAAAAATTTGATTTCAACTTTCTTATTTTGCTAATACCATAAGATTTCAATATTTGAACGTTTATGTTCACTGCAAAGAAACACATTTTAATTTTGGCTTGCATAGAATACGCTGTTCTTGCAAGTTAGCCAAAGAACCGTTGACGAGCTTTGGTCTAGATCCCTAAACTATTGGCTTAAGATCTGACGGAATAAGCATCATGGCTTTCTGCAATTGTGCTTTTTCTCTAATAACCTTCCTTCACAATGATCATCTCCCTCGCTTCAGTTTAAAAAGTCGACTTTTTTAGTGTAGAAGCAGTTGTAGCTATGGGCTCCCTCTGATGTTGCCATCATATTCTCATGAGTGCACTTTTTCATATCCGTTTTTCAACATCTGTAACAAAATAAAAGGTCGTTTCAGAATATTACAATTTTTCACAATTTCTACTAAGAGCCAAATAGTCATTTTTGTGTGGACGCACTATTTCTTTTTCCTGGTTCAGGACACGAACTGCTTTCTCCAACTCCTTGGAATGCTATTTCACGCTGAGAAACATCAGAGTAATAATGTGGAGCCTCATATGACTATTATTTTCTTCCAAATGCAGTTTAGATAGTTAAATGATAGAAAGATCATAGCGATGACATGCATACGTAATTAACTGCGACTCCGGGAATAATTTGAATTATTTCAAAGTTGCTTTGATAATCAACCGTTTTCTGCATTTATTTCGGTGTTTGTACTGTCCTATCGTTTAGCATTGCCCCACATTTCTGTTTCTACGTGTTGTGGCAGGGAGATAACGCGGGTCTACTCGTATTAGCATTAATAGCGGCAGCTGGCTTGCTGTTATTTGCTGACGGGTACAGTTGTCAGGGATCATGCTTATCTCTACAGCTCAAGAAACGTAGGGACTATCACATGATTCTCCCAAGTTGGAAGATTTTATTTGCACTAAAGGCTATTTGCTGTAGGCAACAGAGACCAAGAGAGCTCCTGCCTATTCCGTTACATGCAACAGCAGCTAATTGAGTGAAACCGTTTCCACCGCTTCATGTTTTTTTTGTAAAAGACTAGCAGTTATAATGATAAGTTTGTTTGGTACACATTCCTGACATTTTGTTTTATACAATAGCTATTTTATTAAGTTTTTAGACATATGAGAATTATCTTGGTACACAGAAGGAAACAAAGCAAAAAATCATTTACAGATTGTGTCTTTTCAATTCTTATCGGATACATCTGCGGTCTAACTAGAAATAAAAAAATAAATATAACAAATAAATAATTGTTAATATCTGACTTTTGCTTCAAAAGTATCAATTTAAAAAAATTTCGAATGTGGATGTAACTTCGTAAATTCTAAGATATATTTATTAATTATTTTAGTATTAAATATAATAGTTTCTTAATCACTTATTTCAGTCTTATATACAATAGTTTCGTACTTACTTGTTTCCAAAATATTAAAGTAGCAACTTCTTAGTAAAAATAATTTAAATATTTGATTAAAGTATTTTTATATACTTATTACTTACAATAACTTGATTGAGGAGTAAAGCTCTTATCCAATTTTAAAAAAAAATTTAAAAATATAGTATACACTTTATTAGACTAATTTATCAAATGAATTTAAGATTCGTTTAGAAGGCGTTAGAAGTATTTGGGAAAAATCAAGACTGGAAATAGTGGCGCCTGTCGCATGTACGAAGCTAAGGGGTTGGATTGTAGTTGAGTAAGAAGTGATTTCATTGGGCATGTAGGATAGAGGAAACGTTGGAAATAAATGGAGCTCTCCCATGGTTTTGTTCACTTTGAAAGGATGAGGGAGATGGGCGAAACGATGAGGGAGTTGCGTGAAAGGATCAGGGTTCTTGAGGCTCATCCTGTGGAGGCTGAGCTGTGGAAACCCAGCCTGTGGAGGCACAGCCTGTGGGAACTGAGCTTGTCGAGACTAATGCTATAGAGGCAGAAAACCAGATATTGTGGATTGGAGGAAGTTGAGAAGGATGGTTAGGAGCTGGTAACAGATCATAGGAGGAATATAGTTTATCGGATGAAGAAGCCACATTAGAAATTATGGGGGAAAATAGGTTTGACCTGTTGCCAGAGTCAGGAGGAGGGAGGAGTAGAGCCTTATGTAGATGTAGGAGTAGATAAGATGCAGTATGCCTTTAGTAATGAAGACGTGCAATGCAAAAATAGGAAAACAGGGTTCTGCTGCTAGGTAGTAGCCATGGGAAAGATGTAGGCCCTCTTCTGCAGGATCAGTTAGGTATATGTTAGCAGATCACAAGTTTTTTTTCAAACCTACTGCAACATTAAGTCAGGTTATAGAGGGTATAAGTTCGCTTTGTAGGAGTTTCACTAAGGACAATAGAGTAGTGATAGTGGGAACATAACAGAGTTAAGAAACAGCAGGGTAGTAGGGAATATTTAAAACAATTAAACAACGGCTTAATAATAGGTAAGAAGGTTGCTAATGATGGTTTTATGAAGAGTATTGTCTGTGCAGGGAGATCATTGACTGATGCATCTAGAAATTTCTTTGGCTCT
Source organism: Vandiemenella viatica (assembly GCA_031002005.1). Classification (NCBI taxonomy): domain Eukaryota; kingdom Metazoa; phylum Arthropoda; class Insecta; order Orthoptera; family Morabidae; genus Vandiemenella; species Vandiemenella viatica. Next base: position 281,643,587 of record JARYHS010008074.1, on the reverse strand, counting down.
GTTAGAAAATTGAGGGGCAGGGAGGGTGTTGAGACACTTATAGATAAGGATGGAACGTTACTGAGGATTTGAAAAAGGCGGGGATTTTAAGTAACTTGTTTAGTGAGAGCATTAGGGACAATGAATCAGAAACGGGTGGGTCTTACTCGGAGAACGAGCTTAACAACACTATTAGAAATAAACAGATCAAAAAATTTGAAATTCACCCTGAGGATATCATGATGGAAATAAGAATGCCGAAAAAACATAAAGGGGCTGGTGTAGTATTACTACAGATATCTTAAAGACAGCCGGATGTGACATTGTACCTTAACTTGAAATATTATTTAAATTGAGGCTGGATACTTGCTGCTTACCACAGGACTGGAAGAGGGCGATAGTTGCGCCGGTACATAAAGTAGGTGTGAGAAATTTATTCGAGAATTATTGGCCGATCAGTTTGACATCAGTGGTAGGTAAATTAATAGAGAGATTAATATGAACCACATCAGAAATATATGTGAAGAGCGTAAGTGGTTTTCAATTAGGCAACAAGGCTTTGGGCAAGGATATTCATGCGAATCTCATTTTGTGGGATATATGCAAGATATTCAGATGAAATGTACATGGGAGGCCAAATTGACAATGTAGCACTAGATCTTTCAAAGGCTTTTGACAGAATGAGCCATAAAATTGTTGTAAATAAGGTAAAAACTATTGAAGTGGATGAGAAAGTGAGATGCTGGGTAGAAGAATTTTTAAAAGGTAGAAAACAAACTTAGGGTAGGAACTGCGGTATCTAAAGAAGTGGAAGTAATAATGGGAGTGCCTCAGGGTAGCATATTGGGGCCATTGCTATTCATTATTCTAATGAATAATTTGGTATTTGACCACTTCTTGTAAATGGTTTTAAATTGTTTATTGGACACTTTATTCACAGGGTACTTTTTACTTTCGTCAAAAAGTGCTTATTTTGAGAAAAATTCGAAGTTAAGTTTTACAATGTTTAAAAGCCCGCCAAAACGCTCCTTTGCTGCCTGGCGCGGGCAACAACACTCTTGACGTCACACGTCTGTAAAAACTGCGGCTGCGAATGGATCGGTTTCCTATTATCAAGTTCTCAACTATTTTTATTGTTCGTTGCTGGTTATTTTTCGTTATTAATGAAAGTTCATTTTGAATACAAAATCGAGAACAATTTGTAAAAGCCTACAGCGGAAAAATATTGAAAATAGACGCCTTATTTGTGGGGCTAGCTATAGAAACAACTTCTGAGTTTGATTCTGTGGTGCTTAAAAATGTAACAACTTCAATTTAATATTGTGACAAAGTCACTTAAGCTTTTCTGTGAACTCATTTACACCGCAATTTCGTAGAGTTAAATGTAATACATTGTTTAAGTCTGGTATCACTAAGGTTAGGGTACTTGGGTTCGATCCTCGCTTCGGAATATGTTTAATTTAGTTTTCTGTTGTCCTTTTCTTTGGATTCTAGTTGCTGTTGGTTGCATCGCATGACCATTTTTTCCCGAAAATCCACCAAGACATCAATTTTTTTTTTTCTAAAGGCTTCACAACTTTTCGGATAACAAGCGAATTACAACCATTTGAAACATAACCAAAGGAGACTTCAAAAAGAACATTGGACGTTTCTTGCACACCGAAAAAAATACAAAATAAAATATTTTTTTTAATTTAAAAAATTACTTACACATTAAAAGTAAATACCGCCTAAATAGACGCATTTATGTCAGAAAGGTAACCTGCAGTTGTATCGTCACGTAAAAATTCCAGCACAGGGGACACAAGCGTTCCGGAACTGCTGCAAGATTAGCGTGAAATTTCAGCAAGTGATCTCACTTCTAAAATAAATTCCATCATTCACCGCCGTGCACCTGTATTTTTTGCATGATATTCTATCTCTGGTAAGTTTAAAAATTAAAAATTTTCATGTATGATAGCAATTTGTTTCAAACGCTTGCAATGTGCTTAGCAACCATTATGAATTTTTCGAATAAAAACATGGTTCTGTAGTGCAAAAAAAATAAAGCAAACAAAAACGAAAAAAATGCACGCAAAAAATATTATCCCAACCAAGGTTCGAACGTAGGACGTTCTGAATTCCATTACCACTCTTCAATCACGCAGCTACCCGACACTACTTCTTAATTGGTTCTCTTTATGTTAATAGTAAACACTTCACAATTTCTTCGTGTGTGATGAAGTGAAACGAGGTAGGTAAATGAATAAACAAACAAATTGTTGGCAAAATAAAATATTACTTATCTATAATCTTTTAATTGCAATTAAGAAAAATGAACCACAACATCCAGTTGTTCCCAGCGTGGTGAGTGAGCTGTTAACGCTCTGGCCTCGCATCCGGGAGGACGCCGCACAGTGTGATATTTTCTGAATCTAGAGGGACAAAAGTCAATTTTGACAATAGTTTACGCAGGAAAAATAGTTATATATATATTCAAAGTAGATAAACCATATTACTCGGAACAAAGGTTTATTTTCCACGAATTCGCGCTTAACTATAGAAAAAATACTTCGATCAATAGGCTTCCTGTGATCCACCAATCAAGCGCTCCAGTCGGCTGCGCCATTCGACTGTACTTGGTCGATGATTAGTCTGTGTTTCTGCGTGCTAGTAATGATTTGTATGTTGCTATTGCTTTTAGCGAGTCTCAAGGTAAGTTTACGCATGATTTTTCCGTAATACCTTTTTAAACTTAACCATTAACATTATTAAAACGTAGCGAGATTATTTTTAATTAAAATAAACTACTGAGCCAATTTTATGTTGAAATTTGTTCATTATATCACCTTTTACCGATCTCTTACTATATTTATTTGAAAGAGCTGCTTATTAGCTACAAGAAATACCTTCATTTATTTGCGCATGTTTGCGACACCCATACAACTTTTCTTTATTTTCAGCATGACTACACAAATTTTGCGTGCAGAATTTTTCGACGTATGGTTTGCTAACGCAAAACAATCAATCTCTGACTTTCAATTTAAATATAAATTATTCTCAAATTGAAGCTGTTACTTTTTTAAGCTCAACAGAATAAAAATCAGCAGTTCTTTCTATATCTAGCCCCACAAATAAGGCGTGTATTTACGATATTCTTCCGCTGTAGGCTTTAACAAATTGTTCTCGATTTTGTATTCAAAATGAAATTTCATTAATAACAAGAAATGACAGGCAACAAACAAAAAAAATACTTGAAAAACTTGGATAATAGATAACGCTCCATTCCCAGCCGCAGCGTTTACAGACGTGTGACGTTACTCAAGCGACCACCAATCCTAGAGCGTTTCCGTCACGTGACCAGAGGTAAGAAAAGTTTAATTTTTATTTAGCTTTCTTATTAAAAACTATCCACTTTTCTTTTCAAAATTGAAGCATTAATCTACGAGAATGACTACAATTTATAATATGTTTTTAATACTGTCAAAATAGCCTATTGTGTTGATTGTTTACTATCAGAAATTAAATTGTTTACACATGACATAATCTATACTATTATAAATCTGTAAGCAAGCTGCGTTTGTAGTGAGGCTTGATCTCTAATAACGCAAAACCTACCGCATCAATTTGCATGGTGTTTCCAAATTTTTAAAGCTAATGTTGCTGATCAACATCTGCAGAAGTAGCTAACGACTAATATGTACCATGGGAAGAAGCAAGTAAGCAAAAAACTTCAGAAATGTGAAACTGTAGACCACAGATAATTATACACATTCAGACGGTCACTCCTTTCATAAAAAGACCTGACAAAATTTAGGATTTTCCTTTTTTTTTTTTACTTCTGCGATTCATTTTTCTGGACCGCAGTACTTCAAAATAAAAAGAATACGTGAATCAAGTATAATCAGCATTTACTTGAATCGTAACAGGTCTGTTTGAATTACGAAAAAAGTTATATTACTAATATTGAAGACATGTATTGTCAATGTACTGGTAGACTGTTATACAGTTTGTCTCTGGAACAAAATTGCTACGTGAACGCTGTACAATACAGCCACAATAATCCAATACTTAACACGAAATTCAGTTTTTTCTCGAAGAGCGATGTCTGAAAAACAGCTATTATAAATATCAGCAAGTGATAAAACATACTTCTTTCATAATGACTTGTGCGGAATTGCACATATTTGGAAGTACTTTATTCGATTAATATGTCTCGTGGCTATAACGTGCAAATATAACTAGGCATCCGAAAATTCAGGTACATGCGACTCAAATAATTACGTAGAAAATACGGATATATTGAAAGAAACTAAATAAAAAAAATTTCATATCCTAATGCTACACCGCGTAAATTATAAAGCTAAAAGCATCGTCCCTTTGGCCTACAACAAAGCATATCAGCTGTCATCACTGTCCAGGTTGCATTTCAATCGATTTACAACTTGCGATAATTTTGCCACTCAGAAATAATTGCTTGAGTTACATGCACATTAGTACATATACTGTACCGTGATCCATTTTGAAATTTTTGAATTAATTATATCTGACTGAAATAATGACAATAATGATACGACGATTTGAAACCAAGATTAACTCCAATTCACGTAAATTTCTATTTTAAAGCAGGAATAATTGATGGTGTATCAACATAAAATAAAAACCAATATCCAAACAGCAAAAAATAAATAAATCAGAAAAAATTGAGATGCTGTGATTATTATGGTAACGAATTTTAATTCAAATATAACTAGGCATCTAAAATTCTATTCTACACCGCGTAAATTTTAAAACTAAACCCGTTATGCCTGATGCTAAACAAAACGAGTCAATTGTCATCTGGTCCAGGCTGTTGTTTCGCCAGGTACTTACATGCGACTGAAATAATTACATAGAAAATACGGCTATATTGAAATAAACTTAAATTAAAATGTTTCATATCCTAATGCTACACCGCGTAGATTATAAAGCTGAAGGCATCGTCTCTTAGGCCTATAACAAAGCATAATATCAGCTGTCAGGTTGCATTTCAAGCGATTCACAACTTGCGATAATGTTGCCACTCAGAAATAATTGTTTCAGTTACATGCACGTTACTACATAAACTGTACCATGATCACATCTCGACATTTTTGGATTAATTTTATCTGACTGAAATAATGACAGTAATGATGCGACGATTTGAAATCAAGAGTAGCTCCAATTCACGTAAATTTCTATTTAAAGCAGGAATAATTGATGGTGTATCAACATAAATAAACCAATATCCAAACAACAAAAAATAAAAAACAACAAAAAATAAATAAATCAGAAAAATTGAGATGCTGTGATTATTCGTAACGAATTTTTTATATTTCAGCACACTTCCAAGAGGACTAAGTCGTAGATTACTGCTATATTTACATAAATTTATGGCACCGCGGTTATGTTGCAATCCTCGGTATCCACATTTATAAATAAACTTTTTTTAGTTAAGTATCATGGAAACAATATTTTTCATTATATCCACAGATACATCCTTAACAAAGCTTATACCTAGCTATATAATCCAGGCAAAGTTTACACATAAAATCGCCAAAAAAATTACACATAATGATTATAATATCAGCTTTCTTAACGTTACAACTGTTATATATCCATTTAAATTTTCGGTACCACGGTTAACGTGGAATCCTCCATATCAGCATTTAAAAATATTATGTTTTAGCTGAGTTAAATATTGCTTTCAGAAATAATATTATTTATTACTACCACAGATATTCTATATTGTAACCAAGTTTATGCTCATCTATATACTCGCAGCCAAAGTTCACGCATAGTGATAATTGCAGCTGTGAAAACGTTTTAATTGTTAGTGCTGTGAGTTGGGTAAGTATAAAAGTTTATGATATGCCCTTGCGAAAGAGATCTAATCTGTCGGGGTCAACTTCTGCAGCTAAAAGATGTCGCCGAAATCGGCTAAATGAGAGTGAAATAGACCGACAACATCGTCTGCAACGTCAAAGAGAACGAGATGAAATAGCTAGAGCAAATGAAAGTAACCTGCACCGAGAAAAGCGATTGACCTATAACCGGGTTCTATACGCTAAATCCATAGCTTCTGAAAGCGCACAGAAGAAAGAATGTCGTTTGAACCGTGAAAGCCTTTCTAAACAATAAATGTTTATACTTCGCACAATAATTACAACCACGAATTACTACTGTTAATTTTTCAGGAACCTTTTCTACTATTGAATCAATTGCATCACGTTAAAATATGAATAAAACAACTCTCTGACATCAGTATGAAAACCGAACCTAACGTATTAACCGAAACAAACGAAACTATTCAGAATACATTAACAGTTCATGCCTTTCCACGTTAATGTCTGATAAGAGAATAAAATCGGTAAATAATTTCTACACCTGCCAAGGCACGCGCGCGTGAAGCAGCGGGCAAATGCTAGTGGTATATAAAAGGATAAAAACGGTAGAGGATTGTAAATAGCTACAGGGTGATCTGGACAGGATATCTAGCTGGGTTGGTAAACATGGGATGAAGATTAATGCAAAGATGAGTCAGTTTATTAAATACTTAAATAAAAAAACTAATGGTTGATTACAATTATTAGGTGGGGAAAAAAATTGCTTGTTAAAGACTTGAAATGTAAGTATCTTGGCATTACATTTGATAACAAGCTTAAATGGACAGGACACATTGGTCAGGTAATAGGAAAGGGTTTCAAAATTCTGCACTTGTTGGAGAGAGTGATGTGGAAATATACGAGAGAAGTAAATGAATTGGGTTACAAAACTTGGTAAGGGGGCGTCCATTAATTACGTGAGGTGAAATATGGGGGGGTGGTCAACTGAACTAAATCTCACGTGAGGTTTTGAAATTCTTTTAGAATGGTAGAGCTAAAAATAAAAGCTCTACAAATGACGCGAAAGTCGACGTAAAAAATTTCTCTAAAAAAAATTGCAAGGCCCATTCGTGGGGAGAGGGGGTTCTCCCTCAAAACCTCACGTCATTTTACAGGGGGGGGGAGGGGAGGGATCCGACCAAATCTCACGAAGTCTCACCAGAGGGTGGGGGGTTTGTCCGGTAGTCCGAAAAAACACCTGACGTAATGAATGGACGCCCCCTAAGCCTTTTGCTTAGATACGGTAGTTTAGTATGGGACCTACATTTGAGTATCAAGTACAGGAGTTGGGATAGGGTGCAAAAAAGGGCTGCTAGATTTGTTTCTGGAAATTTCTGCAGAATGCAATCAGGTACCAGATATGATAAGAGTCTCGGGAAAAATAGGTAAGATTGAAGCATCTAATTTGTTGGTTGCGTGAGGAGATAGCTGCGATAGAAGGCGTCATAAGATGTAATCTTTCACAGATGCTACTTTTTAAGATGGTGTTGAGTGTCTATGTTCGTTGTATTATGTTTGGTAAAACTAAAACTCAGTTTCGTAGTGATGGCCGATGAAGAAGAAAAATGTATAAAAATATCAGATTATATTTTATGTGTGATTCAATACATAATTTTATATGTTTTGGTACTTTAAAACGATTTAATGGCCGCACTTTTGTAGCTTACCTATTCTCCCCGAGATTTAAATTTGTCTTGCTCCTTTAAGCAACCAAATTTCTGTCTGGCAAATTTATGTTATACTCTTTGATTACAGAACTAAATCATACTAATATTGTTGCTATACTAAAATGGTAAGAAAATTATTTTATTTTTTAATTGCATCTGGCGATTACTTAGCAACGATAAAACTGTCTGGTAATTATAAATTTACGCTGCTAAAAACACAAAGAAAATTATGAAAAAAATTTGTCTTTATTTCAAAATGTACAATTTTTACCTGTACTGAAGGGATGCGCATAGTTAAACGCAACCACTTCCAGGAGCCAGACGTACCGCATCCCTACCCAACTTTAATAAGGAAAAAAATATTAAAAAACCAGCCGACCTAAATTTTTTCTCTAAAACTTTACTAGCTTTTCTACTATCAGTGGTCGCAACATTGCTATAGAGTATAGATCTGACGAAATGCAATATCGTCGAAAGTATAAAGTATGGCAGAGCCGTTTTGAGAAATTTGCGCGCTTTTGTTGTGATCTTTGCTGTAGATTTCTCCATCTTCGCCATAGGAATGGGCTGCGCAGGGTTAGCCGGGGTAGTTCACTTGTGCATACGGTGCATACCTTCAGGTGTTAATCTTAACTCGACAGTTTAAAGCTAATTGCATCAACATTTGCAATAAACAACCGGAAGTTACAAGTTGGCATTATGATATATACAGAAAGCTTTGTTAAAACCAGATATAAATTGTGTGTTTTTTTAAATGAATAGCTTAAATGTTTTCCCTAAACGTTAAGATTGCAATTCATGGAATAGATGTATTAATGGCTGTGAGTAGAAATTAACACGCCCCGTTGGCTCGGCTGGTTGTGGCACCGCGATGATGTTCGAACCTGGCACGGGATTACTTGGCTCGAGTCCTATTGGTAGAACAAATTTTCATCAGAACTAGGCCGGCAGGGCACGAGAGATGGTGGTGCACAATTCCTTAGTACTGGGAAAAATCCAAAACCTCAGTGCGGGAAATGACACTTTTGATGCTGATTACGTCGGCTGGGCACCGAGGACGTTAAGCTTGGCGGCCCCTGTTGGTGTCTTTCGGAAGAGTTGGCCTGAATAGGTTGACACCGCGTTTCACCTCTCCGTTCTTTCTCTGGTCCACAATACCAACAACATTCCGAACTGAATATACACACTGTCCCAGCCATCCAACACAACAGTAATGGACACTGTCACACTAGGAAAGGCAACGGGATAAGGAAATAGGTATCGATTTTGTTCACAGAAATGTGCATTAAACTCACAGTAGTTGAGGCGAAGTTTGTGATTGTCTCCTAAAGTCCTCAAGAAGTTGATAGTACCGTCGCTGAATTGCTGAGAAATAATATAAATGATGCATTCCGACGGTTGCAGGATCATGCGATGATACAGTTAAGTGATAATCAACCGCCTATTGTCTGGATTAATTAGGCTCAAAAAAATTAAGGGATAAAATATCTGGTAAAATCGTTCTCGATATTTTCTCTGTTTATCTTTTCGAAGAACTAGTTATTGAATTAGCGCAATATCTCAACCCTAATGGAAATATTTTATATCTGACTTTTTTTTTTATCTGCTTAATGTCTCTCTAACAGCTAGGTCTTTAGAGACGGGAAAGGATGGGGGCAAGGAATGGGAAGGAATTCGGCCATGGCCTTTTGAAGGAAGCATCCCGGCATTTGCCTGGAGAGATTTGGGAAACCATGGAAAACCCAAATCTGGATGCCCGGATGGGGATTCGAACCACCGCGCAGTCCTCCCGAATGCGAGGCCAGAACGCTAGCCGTTACACCACCACGCTCGGTGACTGTTTCTAGCAGGGCAGATATTTTAGAAGATATGTCAACTATGTACTACAAAAAACGGCGATGAGAAACTTGTACTTGCATAAGGGAAAAAATTAAAGCTTTGCTTACAAACTTAAGAAAGCTTTAAAGATAACTTTTAAAACTTACAATATGAGGACCATTTACTTAAAATAATGCTACACACCATTGAAGCACTGTAAAGTAATTTCATGGAAGTTATTTGCGGTCATATACTTATTGGATAGTGGTGATATTCGATAATAGAACATCTTCTTCTTCACCACCCTTTTTCAGTAATAGGGGTCCGTTGAATTTGATGAGTTTCTCAACATTGAAATGGTCGAATTTGGAGCTTTGGTTTTATGGTCACATGCCCTTGCTGACATCAAGCATTTTATATCTACTGTCAGGTAGTACTACATACTAATGGAGGAAGCGAAGTGTTGCATCTGTCTGTGAAATGTGTAAGTGTGTTCTTTGTGTGATAACTGTATTTTTTGTTGGTGAAATGTGTAGTTTATGAGGCGGAGATTAGGGAAAAGTGCCTAGATATCAAGCGTGGTGGATGTGTGAAGTTATACGATTGCTCCAAAAGTAGCAAAGAATTTACACGCGTTCCTAGACAGCAGGAAGGATAGACTGTAGACACTTAGAAAACTTAATTGAGAGTGAGAGTAAAAACTGTAATGTGTGTGGAATTTAACGGTCTCCACTGCAATTCAAATTCTGAAACCCTCGCAAAAAAAACTAGAGATGTTTTGTTTGTGTCTAAGGAAATTTAGTTTAGTGTTAAAAATGCTGTAAACAGCAGATGAGGTATTTACGAAAGTCTTGTTGGATCTGATATATTTAGCAGTATTTTTTAAAATTCGTTTACTAAAAACAATGCAAATGTGGTATAAATTTTTCTAAGACGGTAGCAAGTAGACTAACCAGTTTTTTTTTTCATTTATGAAATGTGGTAAGACTCAGATTCCTGACGATAACAGCTTGTTTTAGTGTCATCTGACTATCATTATTAGGATTTTTTATAAGTTTTTAAATTAAAAGTGAAAGTTTTTACAAATTAAAAATGAATGACAAAACACGTAAATTTTAGACAATCTGTGCACAGTTTGCCCGTACAATTTTTACGTTCGCTGCATAATACTTAGGAACCTGCACACGATGTTTAAGGTTGGTTTTACTTCTTTCGTCGGTATATTTATGTATGGTAGTTTGCTTTATCATCTTAACTGTAGAGCAGGGTTTCTCTAACTCCTGGCTCTTCGTACCCCTATGAAATTTCCCAAACAATGGCGAACCACTTAAAATAACTGGCTCTTTTTTTTTTTCTTTTTTTTTAAAGTACGGATTTTTGTTTAAAAAAGTAATTGTAACAAAGAGAAATATGTTATTAATTACCGTTGTTTGAGGGATGTGCATGTTTCTTGTCGATTTTAGTTGCAATTTTGCTCATTTTCGGTCTCAATTCACAATGTTGCGTGTTGCATTCTCGAGATACCCAGTCAGCCGCCATAACGTAAATCTTGACGCGAACTACCTATTAACTTCAGTTGGCGAACTCCTAGGAGTTCGCGTACGCCACTTTGAGAAACCCTGCCTTAGAAGATTATCATTATTTTCTCAATTAACCGCTGGCTACATTTTTTACTGACACCACCATAACTAAATCCTCTTCCGTTTGCGGCTAGCCTAAACGAAAACTTACAAATTTACGTCTAGTAATATTCACAGAATGATCTATCATACTTTAAAATATGCGATAGTTGATGTGTCTGTAGTAACTGCAGCGGATATCCGGTTTCAACTGGGGTCCTGTCTATCAGGGTAGCTTGACCACTGGAAGACTTGACTGTTGGCATCGAACAACAATTACTTCAGAAGAAGAGAACATATAACTGCGCTTTATAAATAAAAATTTCAGCATTACAACACTACCACGAACAACTGGATTGAGTTCCGTTCCGTACGTCAGAATAACACTAATGATGATTAATAAGCTAGATTGAAAGAAGAACACAACATTGAGTCACTGGATGCGGAGTTCTTGGAATCTGGTTACTGAGACATAATTTCGCGCACATTTGGTGGCAAGAAAGCAGTTTGTAGCCTAATTTAGCCAGAATTCGTTTCCATAGTTTAAGTAGATCGTATGTGTATAGTTACTGAATGTGCAATGTGGCGAGGTTTGGTTGTATTGAGCCATGTGCGTGCTGGAGAGCTCCCGCCTCCCTCATCGATTGCCCCTGGCCACGCCGCTGTCCCGGCGGACAGCCTCGTGGGGCGCCTCGCTGTCTGCCAAACCGAATATCCCCAACGACCTCGTGCTAGCTGAAAAATACAGAGTTCCATTTACTTCCCGTATTCTCACATATGCTGAATTACACCTATTACTTCTACATTATTGCCGAATTCTTGATTTCTCGTTGTAGGCGGTATTCAATCGAAATTTGTGTTGAAATCTGCAGTTAAAAAACGAAAGTATCTACCAGCATAAGCCATTTTAGGCTTTTAGGTTTGGGTTTAAGAGTTTCTCTTCTGTTCTGCGCGTTTAACTTCGACAAAAATTCAACGGTGTCATTTGGATTTGAAATCTCGTCCTCCAGTGTGTAGTCAGTCGCAATATCAACTGATGTGGGCTGGTATGAAATCTCTATGCTTCTTCAAATTATAACTTATTTGATTCTAAATTTTTTTGTTTTACCATTTAACATTGAACTTGAAAAAATCCGTCTTTGCCAATGGTTCCCAAATAGTTTTTCCCGAGAACCACTTCAAGAAAGAGCTCAACCTCGCGTACCCCCCTTATAGCTACATTTGCCTCTGCGTTCATTCCAGTCTAGTGCTTCGCACATCCACAGCATTACAGAAATGTAATTCACATACACACCGTTTGACTGTCTTAGAATATATTTTGGCGGTAGTAATGTTTGGGTAATTGGTTTTTTTTTCAATTATCTTATTGCATACCTTAGTCAAGAGAGAACCTCGCGTACCCCCGGGAGCAACCTCACGTACCCCTGGAGGTACGCGTACCACTAATTGGGAACCACTATTCTATACACTATGCGTCTGATATATTCTGTTCTCGCTTCCATTGTTGGAACTAAGTGGTAAGGAGCTAGAGCAGAGTATGAAGTGCATTTCTCATTGGTTGAAAAAAACAGTTACTTTAAAGTCTACCCAACTTATGGCCATCCTAAACACAGAATACCACTCCATCAAGAGTTAGATTAAAAATTTTGCCCTATTGTTTATACATCTCCGTCGTCGACACAGTGACATAAAAAATACATAATAAGTTCTCTAGCTTTCCTCAAAATTTGTTTGGACGGTTTGATTGGCATTTTATGCTATTAAAGAAACGGCTTATTATAATCTGTAAACCATAATTGATTAAATATATCTATTGCTTTTCAGATACCAATATAACATGATCATCATTATTATCAGCAACAACAGCAAAAACAACAGAGTTTTAGCATTCTGTTCTAATTTTAGCACAATATTGTATTTCCCATAAAATTTGCGACAGTCTAGACTAATAGTTCCTGCCCTAGCGGTTTTCAGTTTCCCTTAGAGTATGTTGAAGCGATTAGATGGTGATCATTCTGACTGGATCCACCCATCTGATCGCTGTTTTTCTCTTGCATTTCTACTTTCAACGATGAGTTTTTTCTAATTTTTCACCTTTTTTTCACTATATGTTCAAAGAACTTGAAGAAAGAAGTTTGACAATGTCAGGTTCCTGGATAATGGAAGCAGTGGTTCTTCCAGTTCAGGATACACGAAGCATTCTTCGCCAATACCACATCTTAAGTGCGTCGATGATGTTCTAGCTTTAGGGTAGAAATCTCACATTCGTAGGAGAACGTGAGTGTTTCAGCCACGCTGATCTTTGTGGCATTTATTATTGCCCTGCTCTTACAGATCTTGTAAAACTTTCCGTAACTACGTTCCTTATGGTGATATGTCTCCTTATCTCTTTCTGAGAACTCCCTGTATCACAAATAATTGATCCAAGGCAGACAGAATGTTTACTGCTTCCAGTTCTCGTGATCGACCTGTGAACTGATCTGTTTTGCTTTACAAATTTCCTTTAGTTTGCACGTGTTGGAGTTGATCTATCTTCTATAAAACGAAAACCGGATGTATTAGTTCCAGAAAAACTAAAAAAAACTATGGCGCAAATTTCGATGGGGTTACACCGTTTTAAGATTAGAACCTCAACTGATTTTTTTTTTGGTATGTCTTATGCTTCAACGTAACATAACTCCGGAGCAGTAAGTGAAAATCTGAACGTAATGCGTGAAACACAAAAGATGAAATACCAACTAGTTGCATACGTCATACTTCGTAAAAAATAATAACTATATTATCGCATGTAACGTTTCCTTCCTTAAATTTTGGTTTTTCGTCTTTAAATCCCATAGATGGCCGTGAATTAATTTTCATCGTATAATAATAATAATAATTTAAAAAAACTGTTGAGACCTTCTTTGCTTCTAGGCAGCACAGCTACAACCTCTTTGTTTGGAAGTAAAATTATATTCCATGGTGATAGTAAGTAATACATATTTGATGGGTTTGAACATGAAAGTGAACTGTTTAAAACCTTTAGTGTTAGCATTTTAGGTATTTTTATAACTTAATGTTGAACGATTCCGTCTTCACCACATTTCCAGAAAAAAATTCATTGTTTCCATTGCTGCACGAATCGCTGGGGTTATTTTGATGAAACTTGCTACACATGTTATTTATACGTTGGCTAAAAATATAGGAATAAATCAACCCAACCCCAATTCTTTTTTGCTACACCGGGGGATAGCCGTTTAAATACGTATGGAAAATGGAGCAACTAACATGAAAATTGATTCACAAGTGCAGAAAACTGACTTCTGTTATGAACTTTAATATTTACTGTGGGGGAAAATAAACCTAAATCATGCCGGGCAGCGTTGGTAACTCTGCTAGTTATCAGTAAGCTAAACTTATATCCTTCATTCTTACGAGCACGTGTGGCCTTGCTGGAAAGGAGAGTACTGTCATCAGCAATTATTAACAATTCTTCCACCAACCGATGATTCTCCTACCAGTTATTGAGAGCTTTGCTTATTGCATATACAGAATAGACGCTTAAAAATTGTGGTAGACTAGATAAAACCGTAGGTAATATTATGGACACGCTTTAAAAATTTCAAATGTCACCATACAGCTTTAGAACTGCAGTGTGTCTTGTGATAGAGGCTTTTCAACAGTGATATCAAGTGAGACGAAATACCAGATTCACGAAAAGCCTGCCATAATTTATTTCACCACAGTCGTAAACTTTCTTATAGTCAAGGATGCAGGTGGAGATTAAAATAAAATACAAAAGCTCTTTTAGTTATTTGTCTAATGCTGAAATCTGCTCCCGTGTTTACTTACCCTGAATCTGTTCCGGGGCTGTAGCTATTTGTTCCGCGTTATAATTAACATGTTGCAGTACCTCTATGGCTTTCAGAATACTACATTTGAACTACTAGGTCCTCGGATATCTGAACTTCTTCAGGAAGTTGTATCATCGCTAACAGGCTTTGCCGCCAATTGAAACTACTCATATACACATGAAAGAATAACACAAGCTGCGCTGATAAGGTTCGTAATTTGAAAGGGGCGTAAAACACAGTTAATAAGTAATGAGGACAAGCATGGGTTTGCCCCGTGACGTAAGTAGGAGTAATCGATAAACCCGAGCGGAGTGGTAGTTTAGCAGCGCTTCTGTCTGCTGTCCAGCTACACATTTTACTTGATTTATGTTAATGCTTCGACCTGTTTTTAATTAATATGATTGTAAAAACGTATTCTCAAGGATTCTGATCGTATCTTCTTCAAGGACTTGAGAAAAATTCAGAGAAAACGTGAACTCGTATATTTTGTAGTTTCAATTTTTTAAGTAATATTTGAATATTACAGTACTGAGTGCTAGAATCACAGGTCTAAGATTTAAGTGGCAACGCAGTATTGAAGAGTATATTGTAACGTTATTCTGTCATTGAAAGAATATTAGACAACATTTCAATGAAGTAAATAAGTAGAAAATGCGAAAGAAAATTATAATCCTATTATAAGATTTGCACTGTTAATGCACCGTCGTAGAGAAGTACAAATTTGCAGTGGACGTAATGAAATCGGAGTACACAATTTTCTCAATCTTGGATAGTCTAAATCTGTGAAAGGAAAAAAAAGAGAGATTATTGCATACGTACTTCAAACACATTAATGAAGTAAAAATTAGCGCCAACGAGCTGTGAGCAGAAAACCTAGGACTGATTATCAATCTAGTTACACATCCTGTCACATTGAGGTAAAACGCTATTAAAAAAATATATTATTTAAAAAAATTCTTAAAAGAAACACCGTATGTTAATAACCGATTTTTTAAAATTATTTAATCTCGTCTTATGGAATGGCGCATCGTAAGTGAACTAGGGTGGAACCAGTTACATGCTGGCGGGGAACAGTTACCAGATTAAGTAATTAAAAAAGAAGTTGTTTACAGACGGTGAATTCACGAATATTATCAAGTTCTGGTTTAACGCTGTTTAGTCTGGACTTTAAGACTCGTCAACCAGAAGATTGTGGGCAAGAAACGGGTAGGAAATCAGCATTTACTTTTATGAAGAAACCAAACCGACCATTTCCCGGAGAAATTTCTGAAAACTATGGAAAAGTGAAATGTGGATGGCCGAATTGGAGATCGAACCCACGTCCTCCCGAAAGTTTAGCCTCGATTTCAACACTCAAGCACCAGGATCGGTTTTAGTTACAGAAATGTAATTTGCTTAACATTGAGGTCCTATCCTTTTGTGCATCGTGCGTGATGTCAGTTCCAGCTCCTTATGCCTACTTGTTTTCTCTCAGATGACGTCACTAATGAACAGAAAGGTATTCCTGGAATTATCAGGTTTCTTGACCAGAAGAGTAACTTCGGAAGTTAACATACGCGTGCTTTGCAGACTAGCGTTGATTCCGGAGAGAACCCATCTCCGAGGCTCTTTGCACGCGAAAACAGGAGGCTCAGATGATCCAAGGAAAATGTATAACCATGATCTGGAATGAAACTGGTCTTAGTTGTGTAAGGATGTATAAAATTATACAAAACCAAGCGCACGTAGTTGAAGTGCCAGATCAACCACATTTCTGAAGCAAATTCTACCTTTTGCAGCGGATGTTGAGTTTTGGAGCAGGACGAAAATGATATTTCTACTTGTCAGAACTAGGGATGTATACGGTACATGTACGATTGAGGGATCACAGAAATAATATTTCAGTGAAAACACTCCTCTTCTTTTCCCCTCCCCCCTCTCCAAAAGATATAAGTAGCATAAAACTGCTGTACCATACTTTCTGTTTTCCTTTCTTAGGTGAGGAGATTTGGCTTGGCATGATCTTACCGATTTACTTTCCTAATTTTCAAACTGCCCTCAGTACTTGCTACTGCACCTTTATCTAGAAAAGTGCCAAATGGGATAATTAAAAAGAGCCCTACTATTATCGTAGAAAATTTTTGTATTCGAGTCTACATTGCACCTTTCCCTTACGCTCAAGAATCCGATGTGATTATGAACTTTTGCCGAGGTGTTCCCAATTATTGTTTTACTACCCAAATCTTCGCCCGCGGACTTCGAGCTCATTGCGCATCTCGCATTACAACCCGGTATGGATAGTTCCGTTTGCACTTCATTGATTTCAGATTAAATGTCACGACAATTAAAATGAGACCTGTCCATTCTTTCTCAAACTTTAATTCAGTAATAGACAACCCTTAGTACAGATGTTCGAGGGATGATTTGAATCGAATGAAGGGTGTGTAGAATCAATCTGAGATCAGCTTTGAGAAATTTATTCAAAATGGGCGAAACTGTGGGATTTATTTATGAAACAAGCCTCCAGACGTTGAGTAATATATATATACAGAGCGAATGTTTAATTTTCCTCCCAACATGATACACATAGCGAATGTCAGTAAACAAATGATTTCACTTCTTTTTGTGTTAAAAGTTTTCCTTCTTCACCAATATACGGTTGAAGTCTATATATAAAAATTTGATAAGCATGCAAACAGCTGAATGTCGCTGTGCAAATTGTTGATTGCGTCCTCAATGTAGACAGTCTGCTCTTCAACAGTTTGTGGTTTCCGCACATAAACTTCGTCTTTAACCATTGGGATTAGATCGGTGTATCGTGGTGGAAATTTAATTGCTGTGTGTCGGCAATCATCTATGGCATGTTGGGAAGAAACTATAGCACGGTGGGTGTCTCCTGAATTAGAGCCTAGTACCGGTTTATATCAAGATTACAGTCAACACCACTTTCCGATATTGCAGACCAAACATTTTTACCGGGGTCAGTTATGTCGGCTTGAAAGAAGCCTAATCAGACCACACAATATTAAGAAAGAAATTTGGGTTCACTTGATACTGTATGTATAGATAAATGCATAGACATATTTCTGTTCATGCAGAGGTCAGTGATTTAACAATTTAGACGACGGCATTATCAAGTAAAAAACTTTTCAAGACTGTTTTGCATTACGGGAGATGATGAAACGTAGTTTTTTTTTTTACTAAAGTTTTACGACTCGTCGCCATGGAAGTTATTAAAATGAGAACAACATTGTAGGCAAGGAATGAAAGGAATTCATCCATAGCCTGTTGAAGAAACAATGCCAGCGTTCACCTGGCGTGATTTAGTGAAACAATATAAAACCAAATATTGATGGCCTAACCGGGGATCAAATCCCCGTCCTCCAAATGCCAGGTCCAAACGTTAACCGCTTATGCAATAATATGTGCCGTATAGGCTGAGTGCGTGGAGATATTTTAAAATTCAATATACTACATTTAAATTTGTTTCTCATTCTATTCATGCTTACCAGTAAAACAAATTCGATTCCCTATTTTATGACAAACCGAACGGCTCTTCTGGTCTCATTCATTTGTATTATAGCTTTATCTTAGAGATGAAAGGAGTTTTGTGACACTCACTGTATATACATTTGTGTACACTTTTGGTTAATTATTATTATTACACCTGAGATCGGTGCGAATTATGACAATCTACATGAATAGATTACACAACGCATTTATTCTAAAATGACAGGGATATCGTAATGTTTCATTCAAATCAAAAAATTAAAATAAAACTTCAAATCTATGCGAAAACATGAAACAAAGTATTCAGCAGATCATTCACAATCAATGAAAATTGTATTTAGCTCAGTAAATATCAATACAGAGAGCACGCAAGTCTCTTATCTGTACAATGTTAGTCGCAAAATTGGTAATGAGTTTGCGGTTCATGGTTTGGGATCTCGACAAATATTCAGAGTTGAATTTAAACAGTAGAAACCGTGGTTATTTGTCGGCGATGGTCGATCGTTATATGGCCTGCACAGCAATCTAGATACCGGTTGGAAACGATAGAACTTCTACAGCGTGATTCCGTGATGATGTTACAAACTTTCAGGGATGGTGGAGAAGGTTAAATGTATCAGCTTGTGGTAAGGGACCATGGTCCGGAAACGATCGAGTCTAAAGTTATAGGCGAAAATTGACCCAACTTCTGACATATACTCGCCAGCACTCAAAATAAGGGTCCCAGCTTCCAAACCCTAATCATGACATCCAGAATTCCCACTGAGTACTTACCTGAGGAGGTAATTTCCCCTGTTCATGGACTAGAAACGGCGCACGTAACTTGATGTCAGGGAGACCGAAAATCCTAGTTTACGGTATAGTAATAATGAATTCCATTTATCTCCACAAGTTTCACAGGCAGCTACATTTACAATAGTTGGTCAAAATGGGATCCTCAAGCAACAATACAGGGGTGGCATCGTCGCAGAAGTTCTGCCATACCCGTTCTAATATCCCCGGTGTCGTTTGAACAGTGTCGCAGGCAGCGAGAATGCCTGCCAGGAGATCCTCTTCAGTCTCGACAGTCACCTCGTACACAAGACTTTTCACATGGGACCACAAGAAAAAATCCAGTTTGGTGAAATCAGGTAAATGTGCTGGTTATAGAACCGAACCTCTTTTGCTTATCTACTGTTCAACGAATGTTTGATCCAGGTGTTCATGAATCCTCAGCCTAACCTCCATCTTGTTAGGAACCACATCCGTTGACGAATAACAAGTGGCTTATGTTCCAGGAACGCCACAATCTTAGCCACAACAGTCCCAGTATATATAGTTTACTGTCGGAGGTGTTAGAACGATTTTCGAGTATAACTTTCGAATCTGCCATTTCCAGTCCCTTATTTCAAATTGATACATTTACCCTTCTCCATCATCCTAGAAAGTTTGTACATCATCACGGAATCATCCCGTGTATGGCAATAGAGATTCTGGAATGATCAGGTGCGTAGTAACGAAGTAACTGGGACACTGAACAATCTCAAATTAATCTTTTGTAGTATTAGACTTTCAACACGTCGTACTGACCCACTGTACTAACGATACCTTGGCACCAATTTACTACAACTGCCTAGGCCAATGCTTTGTGATTAGACTTTATAATCGGCGTCACCTCAACACAAGGTTGAACCAGAGACCAGTCGACTCAACCAGAGACCGGACTGAAGTGATATATCGTCTCTTTCGGAGACCGGACCGAAGTGAAGATCTCTGTGCTGTCAAACATCACGAAAACTCTCGCCTGGCTCACTTTTCGGCGCCGTCTTCCGTAGTTTCAGCCACATCGTCCCAAGACTAATATTCAGTCATGGTATGCCATGAAACTCAGAACACTAAATTAACAACCAAATCGCCGGCTCCCGATTTGCTACTACAACCACACTCATACCTACAGCTCCGCATCCTCATTCGCTGGTACCTACCGTCTTAAATGTGCGGTTTCACGAATGTGTCCCCGAAAGGCAACTCTTCCAACGTTGCGAAGGCAGCTTCGCTAACAAGAGTACCAAGTCGAACTGTGTTCGGAATGAGTTTGTTGAGGCCACTCTCAAGGGTCTCGGCCTTCTTTAGGGCCTTGTTACGGGACTGGCGACCCTGAGTTCCCGAGCCCGGCGCGGAGACTGCACCAAGTAATTGGTGAGGAAGGTTCCGCATGTCCGCGCCGTAGGCGCCCGCAGTGTGGAGGCTTGAGAGTCTGCGGCGCTGCCACACCAAAGAGCCGGCACCAAGTACAGTAATTGGTGAGGAAGTCTCTCTCGGCCGCGCTGTTGGTGTCTGGCGGATGGTACCGGAAGTCCCCTTCCAGGTAAACTAGGCGGTGACAGGGTACACCCTGCCACCGGGAAAGCACACTGTGCCGATGCCTCGATTATTCCGACTATATACTGGACGGGTTTCAAGGAGATGTATGGTTTCCCTGCAGAACGGTTTCACTCAAAACGGTACCAGTAAGCCGATGTCTGCCGCTAGAAGGTGGGGTCGTATTCCGGTTTTCGGGAGCGGCCGCTGTTGAGGTGGGTGTCGGTGATCAGACGAAGTGGTTCCCCCTGTCGCCGGTATGGATCAAACAAACGGACCGGTGATCCTGGTCTACGGAAGACTGGGATCGTTGAGGGGTGACGTGGTACAGCCCTCCCGCCCTTAGCACTCATAGTCAACGCCTTGGCCGTAAGACCGAAGGATCACGGCAGTAGGGCCCGTGGTGCAGGGAGGTGACGCAACCCTGATGGGAGGTGACGGACGGTACCGGTAGGCTGGCGTGATCTGGCAACGGCCGGGGTCATTGTATAGAGTGGCCCTCGCTTGGACCGGTGATCAGTGATCAAGGAATTTTGTGGTCCTCTTATATATGGGGACTGGTAGTGGACGGGTCCGAACTCTGACCCACGTGGGGCAACAATACCATTTGAGCGCTTCGGCGCGGTCGTGCACTATGACGGTGCTCTGCGAAGCTTGGACGAGTGTGTGGGAACCCATGCCCTTCAGAGACGCAGAATTGCTGATTGTCGGTGTGTGGGGAAACGCGTACTAGAAGCTTGCCCCGCAGCGCGTGGCCCGGTGGCCGGCTGGCGGCCTTGTGCTGCTGGGAGGCGTGCGCAAAGGGCAATCCCGCATTGTTGCTTGGTTGCTGCGGCTTCTGCCTTGTTTCTGTGGAGCCGGGTGCACGTGGAAATAGCAGAGATGCTTAAGCTGTACGGCCAGGTTTTGGAAGGGTCTTCGGCCTGGTCTTGGCGGGGCGCTGACTCCGCGTGACTCCCTGTGGGCACCCTTAATGGGTAGCGAAACGCGCCTTGCTCACCGTCCCAGCTGTAATAGTGGGGGCTTGGTCCTGCGGTGCTGGTGGCTGGTGGGTAGTCGGGAAGCATCCGCGAGGGATTTGAAGGATGTCAATCCAGTTGTTCCCTTTGACTGGACCCAATTACCCGGTACTCTGTAGCAAACGGGACCAATCCCACGGTTTCTGCAGGCACACCTCTAGGAGATGGGGCAGGCCTTCAGTTACTTTCGCCCATCCATCGCCACTACTTGGCGTTGCTCGTAAACACCTGGCGGGACCTTCCAGAAATTACTTTTGAGTTCACGTTATAGTCTTTTCGCACAGGTTCCGCACGAAAACTACAATATTCTCTCCTACAGACTTCCGTGTATTTTTATTAGTAGTTTTATTAAAATAATGAAGCGTTGGAAAGCTGACCGCTTCACACTTTGCGAAGACGGTGACGATAAGCACGTCGACTTGTTTCATAAAGTCTGGTAATGCGTTTCAGGGAGATAGGTAAGTGTAAATACTGAATAATGTTAATTTCTAATTCTTTTAATTTGCCAGATTGCGTCAGTGTCCCAATCCTAACTAGCCCCAGTTCGAAATACCGGCTCTGGCTTCGCGTACCGGGAATCCTTTTTACTGTTTATAGAGTGCATAATTTCCGTAAACATCGAGGCGAATGCTCAGTTTGCGTCTCAGAAGCTACACGAACAGGTAACCCATCGAAGAAAATATATAAAGAGACGATTTAAGTTCTCCCAATCCTGTGCTTCTTTGTATAGGACCACGTCCGTAATTAATGCTGGAATGTTGATGAGGTTTCATATCCTTTAGTCCTGTCTAAAAGGTCGCATTATTGAATGATTGAAATGGTTGATACTGATGATTGTCGCGAGAAAGTAACCAGTAGATGTGTTGGCGTTGAGTCCATTTCACAGCGAGGTGCCTAGCCAGCTGCCTGAAGTTAACTGGGCACATGTGTTATCTACATCATCAGGACATGTCACACCTAGTGTAAACATCACATGACGTTCTTCGCATTATGGCACCTGAATTTTCATTATTGGATACTAAACTTACGTCTATGAATTCAAAAATCGAATCGGTTAATTAAATGAAATGGTATACTGTACAAACTTTCTCTTACCACGTCCCCCTTCCATCAAAAGAAAAGTTCCCTCGCCCCACCCCCCTCAAGCCAAAATTTTATTATTAACAAGCTAAATGGCCACATCTCAGAGGAAATTCAGTAAATATGTGATGTTAGAATAAAGGTTTTCAACCCTAAGAAACAATGAAGGAGAAATAGTACATCCGACGCAGTATAGCAGGGGTATCGTCCACAAGGGCGGCGAAGCTACCTGGCACCCCGTCCCCCCATCCTCCCCCCCTCCCCGACATGTCTTTGCGCCTCCCAGCTTAGGAACCTATACAGAGTACATCAATAATTTTTTCATCTAAAAATTCATTTCACATCTATGCTGTCATGTTCTTAGTATCTATATTGCGGCAGTCTGGCATCCGATGGTTCTGTACTATTATACGTGGAGGCGATGTAACACAGCTTGATACACATTGAGTAATAACATGGTCTGTTTAGTTCACACCGAGCAACTGGATTCCAGTTTTCAGCCACATCCCTCCTACGCACCTGCAAATGCAATTTGCTCTGGTCTCATAATACCGTCTATAGAATTAGAACGAAGAACAGGGGTTTTACGCAGGCGTATCTTATGAATGCTAGGAAATACCCACTCCACATAGTGCTGCAGAGATGCAGTCCATACCATCTCGTATTATACAAGAGAAGGAAAGACTCATTACTGCGTATTACCTTTATATATAAAGATGAATGTATGTTTGTTTGTTTGTTGGTTTGTTTGTTCTTCATACAAATCCACAGTTTTCATCCGATCTCGATGAAACTTTGCACACTTATAATTTGAAACAAGGAGAAAAATACTGTCTAGATTCGGTTGAAAAATTATCTGCATAAATAACACATGTTGTGTCTTAACTTCGAAATACGGCGATAGACAGACACGTTGGATGTCGACGTCTCCAGACCGTGTTTCCGTGTAGTGAACTGGCAGCTCAGTGGCTAAAGAGCTTGCTTACGAACGTCGTGGTCTCCTTTTCAAATCTCTGTAAAGGCTAAGATTTTTAAAAATTGTTTTTCATCGTAAGAGTCAGGCCTGGGCCGTAGGTTATTTGGATTGAATGTTAAACTGTAGATATTATTAAGTTAGGGGTGCAATGCGAGGCAAATCGTAGGTAGTCTTGCAATTTTGTAGGTGTACACTTTTTTACGTTATAATGATCCCTCAGGTGTTGTTCGCAGTCAGTGTGTGAGTGTAAACCACAGTAATCTTCTTCATATATAAAGATGAATGTATGTTTGTTTGTTCTTCATACAAATCCACAGTTTTCATCCGATCTCGATGAAACTTTACACACTTATCCTTTGAAACAAGGAGAAAAATACTGTCTACATTTGGTTGAAAAATTATCTGTATAAATAACACATGTTGTCTCATAACTTCGAAATACGGCGATAGACAGACACGTTGGATGTGGACGTCTCCAGACCGTGTTTCCGTGTAGTGAACTGGCAGCTCAGTGGCTAAAGAGCTTGCTTACGAACGTCGTGGTCTCCGGTTCAAATCTCCGTCGAGGCCAAGATTTTTAAAAATTCTTTTTCATCTTAAGAGTCAGGCCTGGGCCGTCTGTTATTTGGATTGAATGTTAAACTGTAGATATTATAAAGTTAGGGGTGCAATGCGAGGCAAATCGTAGGTAGTTTTGCAATTTTGTAGGTGTACACTTCTTTACGTTATAATGATCCCTCAGGTGTTGTTCGCAGTCAGTGTGTGAGTGTGAACCACTGTAATACTAATATAAATACGGAAGTAAGTCTGTCTTTTTGTTACGTTTTGACGACTATATGGCTATATCGTTGTGATGGAATTTTATAAGGAAAGCTGTATGAAGGGCACAGGATATTTTTTCCAGTATGATCAACAGTTGTAGTCACGAAATTTTGAAATCTTATCGAATAGTGACAGAAATATGTTGGAAATTGATTCTCTTCAAGAGGCAGGTTCGACGGTAGAATGATATAGTGATAGCTTTCCTGTCATATTATGCCGACTCGATATTGTTTGGGACCAATCCTTCGTTACCAGCAACATTTTATATTTAATTCTGGCAAAAAAATTCTTAATCCACGCGTACGAAGTCGTGGGTACGAGGCTAGTTATTAAATAATGGAATACTTTTCCCGACGAAAATTTTCCTAAACACTTTTGCACTATGCGAAATTTTGCTTTAAATTCTTTCTGTATTTGAAGTATGGTGCTTACGATATTCCTCAATAATTTTTTTCCGTCTCCGACTTCCTTACCTACAAATCAAAATTTCTCCACTCCCAAATGTGTGAAATCAAGTGTTCTTGTCTCTTGCTCTCTTCCACATACTGCTCCTATTTCTTCTGAGCCTCATCGCCGACGTATGATTTATGCATTCCCAGCAGTCACTACCCTCACTTACTGACTAATGACTTACAACCCAGCTACTTCATCATATATTGCTTTTATTCTACAGCAATTTTTCACTTGAAGGTCCTGTAACCTCCTTTGCTTATCCTTCAAGTCCTGTATTTGACACATATAATATTGGTCTCATAATACCCTGCCATACTCATAGAACGCACTGACTAAAGTTTTGTATACCAATTACTTCAAGTTCCTGATAATCGTCATCATCGCCCTCTCCACTAGATGACACTCGCCATATGTGTTTTCCCCAGTTCAGTATATTATCAAATGATAATATACTGAACAAACGATTCTCCTCATCATAACAAAAATACATACTTTAGTTTTATATGTGACTGATAAGCTGTTGACTATTCTTGGCATTTATTTTAATTCCATGTTAACATAACCAACTAGAGATCCTGTCTAAATCCCCGAATAGCTATCCACAGTTCTCCATCATTTTTATTCTATTGTGAATTATTATTTCATATACAAACAACCTCGCAAAATCAACACAATTACTCATTAAAGTTCGGCCCAGAAATGTCCCAGTAGTATGCTACCCTGTGGCACTCCTGGTATCACTTCCATATTTTTCGATATCGCATTTCCTATCCGAACCCATTGCTCCCCGCTACTTAAAATTTCGCTCACCCAGCGGATTGCTTCTTAATTTATCATTTTTTTAAAAATTATCGTATGGTTCACTCTGTAAGATGCCTTGGAGAGATTTAGTACTACGCTATAAACTTGGTCTTCCTTCTCCATTTTATTTGGAATAGCTTGCACTTCGCACATTCAATTTTACTTCTAAGCTAATTTTCTTCCTTCACAGACGTTTCTGACATGGTGATATGTCAAGCTCTCCATCAACTTACCGCTAAACTCATACTGATCGATATATAATTTTGAACATTACATGATCGATATATAATTTTGAACATTACATGTCTTCCTCCCTTATAAACCGGTACTACTATATCACTTTCTTAGGTTTCTGGTATGCAGCAGGTCTCCAGATGCCTTTCAAATATTATTTGACGGTATAGTACGATGGCGTGTCAACCTCTCCTCAGTACAACTGTAGCAATACTATCCATTCCATCCCCTTTACGAATTTCCTCTTAACATTTTCAGGATGTATTTATAATTTTTCAGTCTGCTCATCTCTACTTACGTGAGACAGCTCAAGTTCTTGTTGGATCCTCTCACAGCTACGATATTTTTTATGAATAAGTCTTTAACTTCCCTCTTCGCTGCTGTTGATTCCTTTTTAGTTGTTTTAAGTGTTCCATATTGTCTTGCTTTTTGTTACTCTATTGCGTTCTCTTCTTACTAAGCGCTTTAGCTTCCTCATCTCCCTACAGTATGCATGTTCTGTGATTTTGGTTATATTTTCTTTTGGAATAAATTTTTCTTCCCCTCTTATTCTATCTTTAAACTCTTTCCTCTCCCTCTTATTCTATCTTTAAACTCTTTCCTCTTCCTTTCCTAGATGCCAGCCTCGGTAGCGTAGGGGCTAGAGCACTAGCTCCGCGTGCCGAAGGTCGCCGGTTCGAATCCGGCCGCGGGCATGGATGTTTAAGTGTTGTGTGTCTGTGTGAATGTCCTGTCCGTCCTGTGGTGTCTATACTGGAGAAACTAATTCACTGGAAGAGATAACATAAACACATTGAGCTGGCTGAATGGCTTAGTTGCCGAAAGCCATTAAAAAAAATCCTTTCCTAGATACATGGGGTAACTAGTTAGATGGTCTTTGGCACAGACATTATCTGTCTGAAATATATAGATACGTCTGCCGGCGTTTGTCTAGGTAGCCCACCATTTCGATAAAAATTGTGGTCAAAGGTCATGTCAGATCCGTTTCGAACCGAGAGTTATCGATATATATTTTGAAATAATATCATTTTTCCATAATACATGTGGGTACCGCAAACCTATAGTTTTCGAGTTATCAATGATTTTATGTGCCCTTGGTTTAGCTGAAATACTTGTGACTATCACGGTAATAGGCACCGACCGAATTAATCAAGCGATGTGAGCGTTGTGATTGCGGACCCATGTTCGATCCGCAATATTTTAATAATATGAACATTTTGTTCGAAAAATATAAGTATTTTATCATTTGCAAAACCGAATCATAATAATGCAATTTCTTTTTCTTTAGTTCTTCTGAATATATTTAGAAAATATATTTTTAGCTTTGCGCCTCGTCGACATCGGGGTTGTTAGAGGTGGGAAAGGAATTGGGACAAGGAACGGGAAGGAATTCGGCAATGGCCTTTTGAAAGAAGCATCCTGGCTCATTATTCTTAGTCACATATATTTCAGTGGATCTTGTCATAAAAACATAACACCTCCTTTTATTGTTTCGTCAACTTCTTTGGCACCTACGATTTCTTCCACCATGAATATTTTCTCACTACTTTATTGGTCACCTTGATTCATCGGCCCCCGCTTTTTTCCCCCTTACTGCTTTACTCCTTACTGATGTCGAGGTCACTAGAAACAGGAAAAGAATTCAACCATAGCTTTTTTAAAGGTACCATCCCAGCATTGCGTGGAGTGGTTTCGGGAAACCATTGAAAATAGAAATATGGATGGTCGGATGGGGTTTCGAACTCGCGTCTTCCAGAATGCGAGGCCAGAGCCTTACTGTTCACCCACCACGCTTGGTCCCACTTCTTCGACCTGACACCAGTTGCAATCTAGTGGACAGAGAACCTAAATGGTATGGCCGTTGTATTCATATAATGTAAATAACACATGAAGCTTCTGGTTTACTGTTCAGTATCTACTCTTCGCGAAATTATAAACTATCATAGTGACAATAATAAAACTGGTAACAGGGAACCACCAGCATCACCTTATATCAGCATTACTATTATTTTTAGCAAAGTCTTAAAAAGCGGAGTTGGGCAAAATTGCTACCAAAATACTAACATTCGTCATCTCTGTATGTCACTTTCAAGTATGAAATTTATGTACGTCTGCTAATTAGATTTTAAGTTAAAAAAGGAAAAGAGCTCACGGAAATCGTCCAAAAATGGAATAGGTGATTCCCAATTTAAAGGTATGTAGGTATTTTCAGAACCAGATTTTACGCATTATTATACTTACTTTTTTTTTAAATATTTTGTACACTTATAGTAAAACATCTTTCAAATTTGTATAAGTATTACGAATGTCTGTGCTATTCAGATGGAGAGTTTTATCGGTGGTCATACACCTACAGATTAAGGTTTTGTTTCTTGAGCTATTTGAGTTTATGGCAGAAAATGATAAATAAATGCAATTTTAATTGGAAATACCTAGCTGTAAGTGCTTCAGGTCCGACCTCTCCGTAAATCGTATGTGCGACCAGTAGTGGGTGGAATGTTCTGAATTCATTACAATTCGGTATAGTCCTTCTCTCTTCGACAAATGTGATGCTGTGCTAGCATATAGATTTAAGATCCCAATTTTCGATTGGAAACGTGAAGTAATGAACGTATTATTTTCAGCTATTTAAAATTGTTTTGAGCAATGCTTACGGAATGTGGCTTTTAATCCGTGAATATAAATCGATTTCAGATGCCTGATTTATCAATCAGACGCTGGTCTTGACGCTATATCAGTTTGTAAATCAACAACTGATAATGTTCCTGTAACAGGAATCCCCATGATTCCCGCTTTTGAAGAAAACTATCTGACTTCCTGTTTCATTAGTAAATTTGTTTCTCAGATTTGCCTGTTGGTGGTTACAGATTTAAAGAATTTCCTTATTGTCCGACGAGAGTGAAATCTTGGTAGTGTAGTCATAGTTTTGTCCATCGACAAGAAAAACGAGCATGGTTTACAAGTGAATCGGTCTTGCTGCATTCGGTCGGAGGGGTGCGCGGTGGTCCAAGCCCGCCTCCCAACCAACACTCCAACCTATTGATTTTCAGGAGCCTCCACCGGCACCCAAACAGCTGTGACATCCTCACATAACCAAGAGCTGTGTGTGATACAGTATAATACCATACACAAACTACTTTTCTTCCGTCTATATCTCTGCATTAACAAACCTTTTCGGTTGCATTATTATTATTATTATTATTATTAATTGCGTTGAAGTTCATGCCCTGTTGTCTGTTTCTCTGCATATACATTTCAGATTCATGTGCTCTTTGCTTCCTTTTTAATCTGAGATATACTGTTCATCGCTTCCCTTACACACAAATCAAAACTTTCCTACATCCTTATGCCCGAAATCAATTTCTGATTTACTATCAAGGTCCTCTCTTCACATTCATATGCCGTTTCTAAATTTTACCCCAATGTTATACATTTGATAAGGGGCGAATATCAGGACTAACTGCTGTCTGCTTTTGGCTGAAGTGATGAATCAGTCCATCATTTTAGAGGAATCGCAGTATGCATTACACTGAATTGTAAAAGTTTTAACAAGGAGTGGAAGACACGGGTATTAATAGTGGTGCGAGATTGGAGGCCGGAGTTTGTCGAGTACTGTGCAATTAATACACTGAGCACTCGTTTCTTTAACTGAATGTCAGCAAAGAAAAGTAAAAAGTTTTAGTGTGTTGTTTTTTACTCTCAGCGGCTCCAGCTCCTAGTATCAGCTACACGTATATACCAAAAAGAGTATTTTAGAGGGTGAAAACATTTTGTTCTCATCGTTATTTAAGGGTGCACACATTTGAATAAATTCGGGTTTTTCTGATTATCTTTTTCTGTTAACATTCTTGTGTACAATAATTAATAACCTTCGTTGTTCAAGCTTAATAAGTACAGTTATCCGAGTTCCGATTATCCGAGCCGCCGGGTTAACCGAGGCAAATTTTTGAAATATAATAGGGAAAGCACAGCAGCCGACATAATGATACTTCAGCGTTGGTGCTAAAAAGAGAAACAAAATTATGACACAGAAGACTTTTTTGGCAAGTGATCGTAATTAATGTACAAAAAATAACTTTATTACTTCACAAATTAGTTTTACACTATAAATAAATTGTATTATTTCTGTTTCAATAAGTTTTTTTTGATTCATTGTAACCTCTTTCCTTGATCTCCGGTTATTCGAGTTTTTCGTTAACCGAGATGGTACCGGTCCCTTTTACCTCGGATAATCGGACTTTCTACTGTATCTAGGTCTGCTAAATAATAATAATTTCGTGTGGTTGTAATGACCTGGTGACAGTGTTTCTACTGGCTGCGCATTCCGCCCCTGTCGTAGCCGTCTCAACCTAACTCGGCAATCCTACCGGCTACAGGGGACCTACAGTGTAACGTGGAATCCGAACCACGGAAGCGTTCTGGTGTACTTCACATTACACAGAAAGCTGTACCAGAGGTGAAGGTCGGGTTAAGTGCTTATGAAAATCCCCGCCGACACAGGGATTCGAACCGGGGACCTTTCGATCTCCAGTCAGACGCCTTAACCACTGAGCCACCAGACCGCTCCTTGATCTGCTACTATTGCAATACTGAAAAATACATTTTGACGCCAGGAGTTTTAATCTATAAAGAATATTTTCTATTAGTTTTAAGTTCTGTAGTGCTTGAGTTTAAGATATCTTCCTTCTTGGAACCTTATCACCGGACTGTGTTGTTGATACAGTTGTTGCCTTAGAATCAGTTATGTTTGAGTCATTCCCGCCGTTCTCCAAGATTTGTTTGCTTACTTTAAGAGCGATCTTTGATAGCTGTATCCACTGTCGTGTAAAAGCGTTTCGCGTTTCTCTTCTCTGCCTGAATTGCTTGATACTACTAAAGTTTCTAAACACACGATTCAGTTGTACCATTATCCTCGCCAATCATCGTGAATCCTTCCAAAATGCTGGCCTTCACATTAATTAACCGTTTGAAGTGACGTCAAAATTCCACATCATCTTAGGGGGGGGGGGCGGGGAGATCCGGAAAAACATACTACATATTTACTGGACGCCCCATAAGAAAACCGTAAACTGAGGGTACGACGAGCAGTTGTTCAAGAGAGGTAGCCTTTTATGTTCTATAAATAACGTGAAACAAAATCTTTGTTTAGATTGTCCTAGCATCCGTAATTCTCAACTTTTAAGACAATATTAAGTAGAAGTAGTGTTAACGGATATTTCTGAACTTTTAATTTAAAGCTCACTTGCTTCATTTAGTTATGTGGGTGAACCTTTTTCGTGATTGCAGTTAAACTAAATGAACAGCATTTATTATAACTTAAGATTCAGCATGTTAGAAGATGTTCCCTTTCCGTTTCTTGACACCGTTGCGTCTAGTATCTTTGTATCTCAACAGTATAAGAATATCTGTCCAGGATCATTAAGAGACAGTAGGTTTAGTAGTAAGTACAAACAAGAAGACAAATTGCAGCAAACAATTTGCTATATGATGCCTTAAGATTTATTTTATCTTACATCCAATAAAATGGTAAAACTGTTGAAAAACATAATGACAAAAAACATTGCCAATGACGAAAACGCACCATCTCCTGCCTTCGGTAGTAGGCAAAACCTATTGTAAGTTAACATCTTAATAAACTGGCGAAGTGTGATACTTCGAGGAAAAATATGGTATCAAATATAACATCACAGGTACTACAGTTGTGCAGACTTTTTTTTTTTTTTTTTTTTTTGTTCCAGGCATTCTGCTCAACACAGCAATTGGTTGGAACCTTTCGGGAATTTTGGTACACAACTATTGACTGATCTTTATAGACTGGATTTCGTGCCAGAGAACTTTATGAACATATGGCTTTCATGTTAAAACCCATACAGCGATAATTTGTAGTAAAAGGTAACATTTGGTAGCTTGTAACTTCACTGCTTGAAAACACACACGCAAAAACTTTTGTGGGCCTTGGTAATGTATCCATGAAGCCACAGTGCTTGGCATATCCTATTTATCTTCTCGGTCAAGGTTTAAATCCCTAGTTCCGTTCCTAGTACAACGTAGTATGATATTGTATGAGGCAATTTCTAAGGAAGCTAGATGTCACATTTATCGGCAGCTTGCGCCATTCTGGTAACACCAGTCTCAATATTTTATACTTTTGAAGCTAGTTACCTCGAATTTGGAAAAGCAAATGAGCCACATCCTTTACGTTTTCGCATTCGCGGAAGAGATTTTAGTGATCCCCCCTATATTTCCTTCAGGGGACTTCCTGCTGGGCAGCGAAGGTGATGAGTGAGACGAGAGACAGGTACAGTGTTAATGTGTGTTGTTTGCTATTCGTGTACTTCTGACACTAATTGGCTGTACCTGTAGCGTATGCTTAGCTAAACTGGGACCGTCGACTCGCACGTGACTGGGATTTGAGCTAAGTCAGCTATTCCTTCAAAATTTATTATAATCACATTAGCTCTATTCTCAATAGCTTATTAACAGTTTTCAGTACGAGCTGCTTGATAATTCTTTTTTGTCTGCCATCTTCATTGTTAGTAAGAATCGAGATTTCACAGTGTTCCTGAAAAAATCTGTCAGTTTGCCGTATTATAGCGTTGAAGAAACACTTTCTACCTCCTTGCTGGGATATTTTACTGGGTTACTGGTCCAAAATGCATGAGCCTTCAAATAGTGAACTAAACGTACACAAGATCGTGACTGTAAGTATTAAGTTGTACGTTTCTACAGCATTTAATCTGAGAGCAATCAAGCTGTTGGTTTGCCATCCAGCTGAAAATGTTTGCACATTGTGTGGCTTGCCATACAGCACACAGGCGGAGTGGAGTTGTATAGAACTCTTGTACGAGTGCCCTCGCCGACCGAGACCTGCTGGTTTCATTCACAAGGACGGACAATAGGTCTGGAACAATGGCCAAATTGTGGCTCCAATAACGGATGAGCGCGGATCGTGAATAAAGCGTTCTGAATACTGCCTGGGGAAAGCAGCGGCTCCATTGGCCTTCTGCTTCTTGTCTTAATACCTCATTGATGATCGTTCAGGTGCACCAGGGGGCCGATGATTTCCCTCTGCTTGCGAATGCAATCTGAATTTGGTGATGGCGGGATAGCTTTTCGTTGAAGCGCTCAGAACTTTGCTGCCAATCAGAGAAATAGTTTCAGTGTCTGAAATCAGTCATTCTGCTGACTAATTTCGCTGCCGTTCTGCAGCTGTACAGCAAAGGGAAGAAAAATCTGAATCGTTAAACCATTGGATTCCTTGTGCCCCTGCAGTGGCATTGAAACTCAATTGGTTTCAGATGATTATTGCTAAATAAAAATTGTACGTTGTTTGATTGGCAAAGTACACGGACTGCAACTAGGCGTGGGCAGTACGTCATTTCTTAATTGGTTAATTTTCCTGATTACTCATTACCTTGTTTTGAAAATTCGACGGTAGTAACCCTCTTTGGTTGAAAAAAGTAATGTAGTATTACGAAATTTTTTTAACTTCAGGTGTAATAAATTGCCGCTGTAGCTTAGCAAATATGGTCTCATTTATTCTGTGCTTATTCCACCGTTTTAAATCATTTAAAATTTCATGTAGTTAACTTTCAACTGTCGATCATATTGAAGCAGAAGAACTAGATAAAATTTTCGTATCATCATCCAAAACCGAAAAAATCACCAGCTGAATATGGCATGAATATGAAGGTACTGAAATAAAATAGGCCACTTAAAACTGAAAATAAGATTTCTTGTTGCTTGAAGATGGCCGAATAATCTCTGTTAACATGGAAAAAAAGTTAACATAACTCCAATGAACTAAGTGCTGTCCAAGCGTCAGGTAACGTACACCACCTGTCTTTTATGTGAATTACCTAGAGATTTAAGATTAGTTATTGGATTCAAGGCTATTTTTGGTTTATTAGTTAAAAACACGCGCTCCATTGGCTTATGTCGTTGCGCCACGATGATGGTGTCCGACGCCTGGAATAGGGCTAGTTGGTTCGAGCTGTGATGGTGGAAGAAATTTTCAGCATCGAGACTTGACCGGCAGGTGGTGCATTATTCAGAATCATCAAATTGTGCATCAAAGTCCTGGGTTAAATACCAAACCTCTCCGCAGTGCTTACGGAGTAAAACTATGGACCGCCTGATGTCTTTCGCAAGAGTAGTTCTGATTGGACAAGTCCTGGGCTTCACTATCTCCCTTCTTTCATCTCCCACTCACCGCAAATATCGCTGACCACACACATCGTGACAGTCGTACAAACGTACAGTAACATTGAGGAAGTAAAACGGAAAACTATCCCAGTTGCATCTTCCCGGGACGTTCTGCTATGGTGGGATAAACAGCCTATAATAAAACGCCTGCACCTGGATATTGAGAATGGCACAAATTTTGACTTTGACTTACAGGCTAAAAGGAAATCCAATGTAGGCTGATGTGTTTCAGCATTCTGTGTAATGTTTTCAATGTTTGAATGAGATAATTAGTGTAAAACTGTTGAGACTATGCTTCCCTGAAGATAAACTCGTCTCCACTGAACGCGCTCTGCCCGCGCATGAACAACGAATTCCTTTGATCTACCGATATTGGTTGGAACAACTGCAAACACCTGCAAATCTATGTTCATGCACGTCTTTCACGTCTCCGCCAGACAAATTCTGAGTCTGCAAACATCACAAACGTTTGCAAACATTTTGCGCGCTTGGTGGATCTCCACCTTAAGAGGCCACATCTTTTAATGATTGAACTGACTGATGGTGATCAAATAGTAGTGGGTGCATATCGAAAACAATTTCGGTGTAATTTTTGGAGAACTGGATTTGTGCATAATAAATTTTGCAAGCAGCAGCTTACGTAGAGTTGAGTGCGTAAACAAAGGACCACTGGCGTGGTGTACAGTTTTTTCAAAGGATCCGCTGGCCTTTATTTGACCCGCGGAATATGCATTAGCACTAATCCGCTGCCGGCGCTCGTTTACGGTTTATTTTTAACCTTGCTGCTGCCACTGTGGCTGTCGCTGGCCGACGTTAGCTTCGCTGTTCGTATAACAAGTCATTATCTTTCTCTAATTTTTCTCCTTCTAGGGAAACTTGAAAGAATTATTTACTCTTAATATGGATTTCTAGTACCTCAAACCATAAGTTTAAGGTACTAGAACTTAAGTTTGTGTTGACGTGTTTGCTGTTCCTTTTAGTATATTTTGTGTACGCTGAAATACTCGTACTTATTTTCCCTGTCTCAATTCAACTCACTAACCAACCCGGTTTTCGCTGTCAGCAAAAATACTGAAAATTTTAACACAGTTCGCTTTATTTCAGTTTTTTCTTTTCCTTATAGGAATTGCGTTTATTTGCATACAAAATGGGCTCCGATAATCCGATGGTTGTTGTTATGCTTCACATTCATTTGTACTTTAAAAAAAAAAAAAAAAAAAAACAGCGATAACACATGAGTTGTTTAACAAAAATTATAAAATCCCTGATTTGTGTGGAGATACACTTATGTTCACCCTATACTGAAATAAAAATAAATTAGCAGTAGCTTGTGACTTGCGTTAAACTCAGATATTTCGAATTACAACAGAAAATTCATTAATACTGGTATATTGTGGTGCAAAGTTGGCATCATTAGCTTTCTTTACCCGATAGTTATAAAGAAAATCTTTTGCCACTGTAGTAATTATGGTTGTATACATTCATTAAAATCTCGAAATCTAAAAAAAAAAAAAAAAAAAAAAAATTACTTTATACTGTTGTAAATTGAAAAATAAACGAAACTTCACTGATATGTTTGAATTTTAAATTAGCAAGGTAGGCGAATAATTAGTTGTTGATTATCTGAACAGAATATTAGAATAATGTGCGGAATTTGAATGAGGATGGTAGAGTTCTACACGATTATGATTCATACCTGGTGATTAGTTGTTAGTATTTAGACCTAATGGTGTGTCACCATAGAAACGTTCGGCAGAAGTGACCTGATACCTGAGTGAATCACCCAGCTGTCTGTCTTTCATCTCCCTGTTCGTCGTTTTTAAGTAGATTTCAACTTTTCAATTATCATTTTCGCGAATATGAAATCTGGCATTTGTAAACTGAGAAGACGGTTACTAGACAATAGTTCTACTGATTAATGGAAATTTTAATTTTTGCTATGACTGTCACGGAGCCTTGGGAGTGAGCAATTAAGGCTATAGCATGGCTTTCAGGAGGACGCCTGTTCGGGATCCAGTTCCGGCCATCAATAATTCGGTTTTACATGATTTTCCGAAATCGTTCCAGGAGAATGCCTGGAAGTTCTTCAGAACGCCCATGGCCGAATTCCTTCCCGTTCATTGCTCCCAGTTCCCTCATTTCTTTTAAGGACTTCAACGTCGGAAAGCCCACCTCCCTACCCTAAAAAAAAAAAAAAGAAGAGACAGACTAACAAGATCGAAAGAAATGGAATGTGATGTCTGTTGACTTATCATATTTTTCCACGCTTATGTTAGTTTCACCTATTTGTTACATATTGAAAATTTAACAATCGATGTTTCGTTAACTACCCGTGTCCGATTAACTTGCAACTTTGCACACTTCCTTGTTTATGGTGATTATACAATATCCAATGATTGCAGTTACTATTTTTCTAATTCATCAGTTAATTAGCAAAAGATATGTAAATTTAATTTAATTTGCAAACAGTGTTTGCTGGCTAAGATATAACAAAATCCAATCACGTAGACCCACAGCTTGGTACAAGATTGCACCACAATGACAGTTAATCTGGATCCACAGCTGACAGTGCGAAAGATAAGACTAATCCACAGAGCGTACATCTAATTAAGACAACACAATAAGGCGATGGCGGGTGCGAGAGGACGTCCAATGGATGAACTTCCAAGTATTCGGAAAATGCTGACTTGGTATAGGAATAATCCATCACCCTGCTGCAGACGATCTCAAAGCTGTTTGAGAGAGCCTACCTGATGAGGCCCATCAACCCATTGTACAAGTACGGCTGCTGCTTGATGAGCAATTTGGATTCAGGGAGAAACACTCAGCGCCGTAACGACTGTTGATAGAGAGCGCTATGGGAGCATTTGAACCAAAGGATTCTTTGGCACATCGCACCTAAATGTTTCTAGGGTATTCGATTCTGTGTGGCATCGGGGTCTTCTGTACACGGTCCTTGTACAGGAACTGCCGTTGTCAATCTGCATCGTGACTGTTTGGCCAATTCGACGTTCCGCATCATTACAGAAGAATGTGTGTTATCAGCAAGGCAAATCACAGCGGATCTGTCATGGCCCAGTCTTCCAGTTTCTAAGCTACTGACATAGCACACTTCGACAATGTCTCTGCTGCGCTGCGTGCTGATGGCATAAAACTCTTCACTGACAGCACGAGAGCAGCGCATGTGAGGACCAAACTCAAACGGGCCCGTGCGAATGTTGAGTGATGCCTCGCTTTTAATGAGTCGCGAGTCAGACGATGACCATCACCAGAAAAAGGGTGCCCCCTCTTTAGTTGTTAATATTATTTGGCGAAGAGCTCCTTTGGACATGAACAGCTCTCTACCTCGGAGTCTCGACTTGGAAGACCCCTGTGAAAAGGGTCCGAGACAAGGCAATGGGGAGGATGCGGACGCTGTACCTACTTACCAAACCAAAAACAGCTCTGCGACCGGAACAAACTACATATCGCTAGTCAGGCCTTTCCTAGAATACGCTGCTGCAGTGTGGGGAAACACAGCTCCTCACGTTTCAAGAGCTTCCAGATAATTCAGAACCGTGCTATATGGTACGCGCTTCACTTGATGTACTCCCCCAGATGAACGGAGAAGTACGCTCCAAGAAGATCGATCAATAGTTCTGATACAAGTGCTAACACCCAGACAATCCGCTAATTGCACAGCCTGGCACAAGAGAGCACCTCAGTGACAAAATAAGGAGGCTTGGGGAACTTGCTTTCGAAAGAGCTGCTTGCATATTTCACTAAGGGGGTGACCATTAATTATGCGAGGTGTTTTTTCGTTCCTCCCCTTCCCCCCCCCCCTCCCCTCGTGTAAGATCGACCTCCTGATTTTGAAACCTTTTTTTTAGCTCTACTGTTGTTTGAAGGGGGCAATCTGAAATAAAAAGTTAACGTGAGTTTTCCATCGACCCTTGGTGAGATTTCTCCGAACCCTCGCCCCCCCCCCCTATTTGAGTTCAGGTAATTAATGGACGCCCCCTAAACTGATCTTAGAACGTGTCAATAGCTGTGTTGAAGTTGCTGCGTCGGCTGTTATCCGCCTTTGCAGCGGGGTATGTTGTTCGCAGTGTTTCATAAGCGCGTCCAGCTCTTCCAGTGTTTCGGCGGTTATAATTATTTAAGCGTGTGTTTTATTTATGTATGTGTGTTAACTTCGTATTTTCAAGACAGTAGCCTTTCAAAATTTATTTTCTCCCGAATTCTATGAATCTTATTATTAATGTTTGATAAGATTATGTTACTACAAATTTTTTATTTGATTTTTTCTGCTTACCAATGAAAGACTTCTGGAGAAAATGGAATTAAAAGTGTTCCAGTTAAATTATACAAGCAAAACATTTTGTTATATTGGAAACACGAATTTAAAACAGTGTGATAAATTTTTCGCTAAAGCGAGTAAGTGAAAATTTGTGAGCAAATCTCGTACAGATGACCAGCATCAAAATAGAATGTCCCCAACAACGTGAAAATTATTTAGATACAATAAATTCTAAAAGGAATAGATGCTGTTTATAACTTGAATGCTTACACTCGTACTATAAGTACTAATAAACAACAAGACTCTGAGGATATGGTTCAAGCATAAATAAATGGACCCTTACAAACAACCTAGAAGATCCGAATTAAGATGTTAGGATGAATTGTTCTTATTCAAAATCATCAATGATTAATGCAATTAGAGGTTGAAAATGTGGTGACTATTTATTCTCTACGGGAAAGGGAGGACTTATGCTTGCCAAAGCAGACACTGTTTTTATTAGGAACTGTTATTACTTGGGTACATACATTGCATTTCGCCATATCGAGGAAAATGGAACCCAAAATTGTAATGAAAGTGTCATTATTTTTAGTACCGAAGAATGTGACCATACACTCAGATGCATAAAGCTCCAGTTGTTTATGTAGCGTTATGACAGTGGAAAAGTCGTGGAGATAGTTGACAATGAATAATTTATTTAGCTTAATATAGAGCGGTGTGGCGTTAACATTTTGAAATGCCATTAACGAGACCTTCACCTCTGGTGTAGCTTCCTGTGTAATCTGGAGTATACCATACCGCTTCCATGGTTCGGACTCCACGTTAAACTGTGGGATAATCGGGTTAGATTATGACAGTAGGAGCGGATTGTGCAGCCATTAAAAACAGGCCATTACGACTACAAGAGCCTTTATCTACTCCTTTATATAGAAAGTCGTGAAATATGGAGAAGGTTATTAGATATTTATTTTGAAATCCGTTCTTTTTGTAATCGATACATTATTTTTAGCGCAATTTCTTTATAAACAGATTTGATGACGGTTTATTGTTGGGGGCTGTCAAATTGTGTCCAGCTAGAAGTTCTATTTGAATACTTCACTTCTTCTTGTTGTGAACAAGAACACAACATTCAAACGATAAAATGAGTTTTTATTGTGATTACCTGAGACCGGATTCTTTCTTAAGGGCAATGTGTTTTGTTTCAATCTTGACTATTTTCTACACCCACCCCCACCTTTAAAACAAGTCCCGTTAAGCGGCAGACACGTATTTCTGTTTACCTTAACAGGACACGCTGTATTTTTTATTTGCAGATCCAAAATGTAAATATTCTATTAGTTTGTATCAATTTCAAAATTTGCGAAGCTTATATTCATCCGTTTTGAGCTGTCAAGTGTTTGTCGATTAACAATATGCACATATTACTCTTCATTAAACACATGTTTGCGCGTCTAAGTCACTGTTATTAGAATAACTGACTCCTTGATAGCTTTCTGAGAATTGCGCCAAGTTCTTCTGAAACGCAAATCCGACCTTCAACTAGGTATAATAATGTGCGGTATGTTGTAGGATAGCAGACACCACCTGGTGTGGTAGCGGTCGCTATCGATTGCCTGCGCAGTTCAATAACCCGCAGTTTGACTAAAGATCCTCAAACTTGAGTAGCTTTGTGCAATTCAGCAGCAACAGACGATACAGTAGATCTGTATCAATAGCTGCGAAATATTGACGGTCACCACTTTTACCTTTTTCGAGTACGATGTTTCGCTATAAAGCTCTGTGATTTTTGCTAGCTCCAGCGAACGTTTCTAATTTTGTCATTTTGATTTTTGTCAATAATTTTTGTGATCATTCTGCAGCACTACTATAAAGTGCATAAATTAAAACCTCCATTGCTGAGATGTGGGTGGGACGAGCCGGTATATGAGCTGGTATTCGGTACAACGCGGGAAAAACACCGTCCTCCCATCCAGATTTGGGGTTTCCATGGTTTCCCAATATCACTCCAGACAACAATGGGTACAAAAAATGCGAAAATATTGGTTTGATACAACATAGAACTTTCCATAAAACCACCGAGAGGGGCGGTGTAACGGTTAGCGTTCTCGCCTCGCATTCGGGAGGACGGCGGTTCGAATCCCCGTCCGGGCATCCAGATTTGGGTTTTCCATGGTTTCCCCAAATCACTCCAGGCAAATGCCGGGATGCTTCCTTCA
The DNA here is from genome assembly GCA_031002005.1 of Vandiemenella viatica. NCBI lineage: Eukaryota > Metazoa > Arthropoda > Insecta > Orthoptera > Morabidae > Vandiemenella > Vandiemenella viatica. The sequence continues at coordinate 281,602,875 of JARYHS010008074.1, read as the reverse complement.
AAAGGCCATGGCCGAATTCCTTCCCATTCCTTGCCCCCATCCTTGCCTCCCTCTAAAGACCTCGATGTTAAAAAGAGACGTAAAGCAGTTAAAAAAAAAATCCATAAAACCAAAATACGAACACGTGCCATACAACTGCCCATTTTTGTCAGATGAATTGCGCGCCATTGTATATCGCCGTACATTCTTAGGCGTATGAAACGGTAAGCCTACATTTAATTGTGCCGTAGGATTTCACAACAAGCGGTGAAACTTATCTCTACGGGAAAAAAAAATCACTACGAGAGTGTGCAGGATGTTAGAGCGTCGTTTCCGTACAGCTTGACGCAGTAATTAATCCGATCATAATGTCAAATCTAATAAAAGGCAAGTTTGGTCATGATGCCTGTCACGCGTTGCGCTAGCCGACCGTATTCGGTGGTTCAACCATGGCAGTGGGTGCACTCGTTCTCTATAGATTTTGTTGTTATAGCAAGCTAAGTGGGAAGGATATACATTTTGTTTAAATCTATATGTTAATTATTAATATTTTTAGTCATCTTCTGATGTTTTCCCTATATTCTCTGTCCAAGGTGTCGCTAAGAAAGAAGATTACGTTTATATGTTTGTGTAACAGTTTAAAGTGTTTTATCTTTAGATTAAAATCAGTCATACAGAGATATATATTTCGTTTAAATTCACATGTTAATTATGAAGGGGATTGTGCAATTGAACGAGGGTGGGTCGAATTATGTGCAACTTGACGTAATTAAAAATCAAGGTTATGAGCAACATTTAATAACAATTTAGTTCGAGACTTATCCGAAATATGTTCCATGATGCATGCGTCTCCCCATGCGATACTCTATTTCGTGATAGACATTTTTTCTCTCAAATTTCATCCTTGGTTTCACAGTCGTGTGTTTATCGCGTACTGCCGTGAACCTAGTGTCTTGCTATTGAAGGATGGCTCTTTTCAAACAGCAGTGGGCCATTTGCCTTTATCCTGTTGGGAAATTTCATTTTCTCATAATGATTTGACATTCCAGGCTATAATATTCCACACCTTTCCCTTACACGGATTCTCTAATTATATTCACATTGGCTAAATCGTGATTTGTTGATGGATATCATTAAAAGATTCCATAGCATTCCATCTTTGTAATCTTTATATATCCCATAGTAAATTCACATAAAAATGTCTTAACGGCAGGCGCGACCATACTCATTTTTTGCTTATCCATTTGACAAATGTGCTGCATATTGCATAATACCATGCAATTCATGTAGGGCGCCAATGCTTGATGGATTTCCGAAAGTCCAGATATTAGTACTATCAGAGCCTGACGGATTGTAATCATCCTCTGTGAATGTGCGTTCCAAACCGATTATGCCTAAGCTGAGAACGTTCTTATGTCTGATGCTTCCAGTACCGTGTTATGGTAACCATAATATGATGTTTGTTAGTGACAAAATGCATATGTGCAAGTTCAATTAGACTTTTAATAACAATGTCAACTATAGATACACGTTGCTCATTAACTGCTCGCGAGCAATTGATCCCAGCGAAATATCCTTAATTCTGTCGATTATTTAAAGACTGAGATGGAATCATCAACAATCTGGTGCACAGTTGTCTTGGCCACTTACTTTCTTCTATTTAAGTTAATATAGTTTTTACAGAAATATTGTCAAAACTTTTTACATATGCCATTAAGGTTAGGTAACAATCAGTCTGCAAATGAATACTTCATGAGAATATGTTTTATATATTTTAAATATTATATCCTTGTGTATAAATGGACAAGTGTTAACTTGTTTAGTATTCGTACTGAATATAATGCTGATATATTAGTTTGATAGTTTAAAATATATGTTTAATGTATTTCTGTGCTCTTTTTATTATCGATTAAAAACTCAATTACAGGACTCTATAACTGTACTTACATTTCTGTGTAAATGTTTGAATGATGTAATAAATGCAACAAGTTGAGCAGTGCAGCTGATCCGAATGCTAATAGAAGAATTTATTGGCGCCATCAATTTCATCAGAAGAGAAAGAAATCTTATATAGCTGAGAATGAAACTGCGTGCATTAATGTGGGGAAGATCGCGTTTAGATTTTATGGCTGCTTGCCTTTGTAATGTTTTGTGCAAGAAACCTAAATTATGATTCTAGATAAATAAAAGTCATTCACTGGAATAATTATCAAAGATGTTCGCAGTACATTTCCCTTTGGTACTTCTCACTTCCACATCTTTTGACACTGCGTTTTCTGTCCTATTTTTTCCTTTTATGTCTTGAGAATTCTTCTGCCTGACAAAACTATTATGAGTCACCGTAATCCTAGTAACCTTATTCACCACCGTTTTGTGAGTCATTTTGTCAGATCTGTTGGAGGTATCCAGTACCAAACTGTCAACCAAGCATTTGCTTACTAGGTCTAATCATTCTTTCCAGGTGTACCATTATGACAAAGGCTCGTGTATTTTGCTTGTTTAGCAGGTTAGGAAGAGTTTCTTCTCACACTTTAATATCGTTTGTAACTCCTGTATACAAAAATTTTCTTGGTAAAATATCAAGTGTTGCCACTATGAAATTCGATCGGCGGTATGAATTGTAGATAACACTATTGAATAAATAAGTTTAAAAAAAGCGACAACGAAATTTGCTATAGGCGATAGAAATCTTTTGTAAAATACAGATATGTGGACTCTTGTCAATTGAAACTCGGTTTATGTTGAGGAAAGATGGAATGAGCTCCTGACGGTATGCCTTGCTGTAGTGTATGACTGGTTGTCGAACTAAAGTTCTTCACAAATTAGCTGTGCAATGGACCAGAATTGTGAGTTTAATGGGAAAGTTTGCCAGATACTTGGAACCCAGAGATTTCTATGACTACGTTACAGTTTTATTTCTCGTTAATCGCGTTGAAAACTTGCAGTTCAGTTGTTAATCTCCGCGCGTGCGAAGTGTGCCTTCTCCTCGGAGAGCTCTCGGTATCTGTTCGTTGCGCCCGCCGGCTGTCGGAAGTGGCGGCGGGGTGGGGGTGTTGGTGGGAGGAGCGCGCAGCAGCTTTAGCCTGGCACTCAGACAGTCAGCTGACGCCGCCGCGATAGCACCTGTAGTGAGCGGTGAGTGCAACTCTCAGCCATAGCCTACAGCAACACTGAAACGTGGGTTGCTTTAAATTTATCGTTTTAGTTGAATAACAGTAGCTCGACCGAGACAGGAATATTATTGTAACTTTTAATTTTTACAGATTGTAAAATAATTTCTACATTAACTCAAGCTTTGTAACCTTTTGGTCGCCGGTTGTAACATAATAAAGGAAGGAACGTTTTTAACAAAATTTGATCTCTACTGTTAAGAAAGTATTATTACGTTATACCTGCTTACAAATAATGTGAAAACACATGGAAAATGTCGGTGTCTCATTAAAAAATTATGAATCAGTGTGCATCCGGGGATGGTACAATAACTATTGTTGGGCCCTTAATAATTAGTTAAGCGCCCTCCACACTATTAAATGTTTCCATTGTTTACTTTACTGAATCGATATCGTAAGTGGTTGTTCATTATTTCAGTCTGTACATTTCCTGTAGTTAATGCATTAGTAAACACCAATAATGAATCAGTGGAACTCTTACATTATACACAGATTATATTTTATTTTCTGTCTTGAAACATCATGGTGCGAAATAAGAATACAGGAAATATACCTCCACAACGATTTGTCCAGATCTCTTTTTTATATAAACTGATCTTAAGAGAGATTATATTAATCTCAATATTGCCTGTAAATCCAAATTCCTGTTCAGTATCCATGTTTTTTAATCATTGGAATTCAAGAAAGGAGAACCATTAAAACGTCGATTAATAAATCAAAACTATTCCCCAGAAGCTGTAAAAACCTTTTTGTGTAAGTTAGTTATACTAACCAGGCGCGAAAATTGATTACTCTGCGACTCGTAAATAAAAACTCTAAATGGCCGAAGAAGCCATTAATAGAGAAGTCTCTATTGTAATAAACATTACTCGGTTAATTAATTTACTTACATAAATATGATCACTTTGTAATTTCTGTCTCTTAAAAAAAAAAAAAAGACTAAACATTAAAAAATTCCAGTATTGCTTTCAACCAACACATTTCATGACCCAAATCTCTACGAAGATGGTCTGTAGTATGATCTTTGTCTGTGGCCTCTATAACAGGCTTATTAGCAGCTCGGTTTGCATAACATTATTACTACGTTCTCGATCGGGTTATATTTATGCTACGGGTATCTGTATGATTTACCTTCCTTGTTTTGTTTCCAAGCATTAATAATTACTACACATGTTTTAAAGATTTTTCTGTGCTTGTACATGTATCTGACAGACGTGTTTGATGATGACTGTGATACCTTGTGACGGCCAGATGTTTTGGTTTACCATTACAGCTGTTTGATAGCTAATAACATCTTTAGTAGCTTGTAACTGTTCGAATGTTCAGTTTTTATGATGTGTTTATCAGTTTTAGTATCAAGTTTTCTCGTGATTAGATATTTAAGTTGATATTGAGGCCCATTCTGTTCAGTAATACAAATTATTCTCAAATATGAATTCGTTCCTCCATTTTTAAGTCGAGATCTTCTAAGATACCCTCTTATTTCCCCAGTTTCTTAGTAACTGCTATTATTAGAACTTCGGTCTTAATCCTAAGAAAAAGGAAATTATCCATTAAAACTTTGAAGGATATTTTATAAGTAGGTGCAAGTATTTTCTGTATTGTCGTTTCCTCTCGTTTCATCTGCTCTAATAGGATGTCAGATATCCTGAAGTGCATCTGCATGAAAACTTAATTTACGAAAAAATTACCAAGTTGTTTGTCCCATGACCATTTCTGGTAGATATTTATATATTATAGTCACTAAAGTAACTTTAATCAAAAGGATAGGGATGAAAAGATGCTACATATGAAAGACGGATTTGCCGTTAGGTTGCTGTTGCATGTTAAAAACAGTTTCTTACCTTAAAACTGGTTTAGCTCCATGCAAGCTAATAGTCAAACCTCTGCAGTTGATGGTGTCTCCCCCCTTTGGGTGAATATATTGTAAGATTAAATAGTTTTAAGATAAACGCTGGGGTGGTTCCTACAAAAAGGGCCTGGCCGAGTTCCTTCCCGTTCTTGCCCCATTTCCTCTCTCGTCTACAGTTCTGTAATGACCTCGATGTAGACGATGCTAAAGGACCTAAACAAAAAGAAAATACTTTCTGTCCATATTATTTTTACACAATTATTCGGGTAATTTTTTTCTATGACTGTCTAGAGAAGGGAATGGGGAGCAGAGATGAGAAAATCCAGTTTTTTTCAAGGTAAAGATGTAATGACAAGTGTTGTATTTGTATATCACCATGAAAGAGCTGCCATCCCCATATTCAGTCCCCAGTATGAAAAGCCAGAAAATGAGACGATTGGCAGCTAGACGATGCCTTCCAAACGAATACCTCACCGAATAATTATTTAGGGATCTATCATCCGTCTTTCTCTTGGCGCTATACTCATTGACGACTGTGCTATCTTGAACTAAATTTTACTCAGCGTAGCCGTGCTACCGCAATTTTGTATTTCTCTTTGTACTAAATGTCGCGGTTTAGCACAAGCCCCATAATTTTGAGCATTTAACGTTATATTGTAAACTAAGTGTGGGATGTTAACTAATAGAAGTCGTGATTAGCTTGTAAACAGATCCTACATCAGTATCGTAAGTCCATCCTTGTCTGTTTCTGATCATATGAGATGTGCAGACTCAGAACAACCACTAGACACCGGACAGCTCATAATCCTCACCTCTGAGTTAAACATGACGCTGGTTGGAACTTGTATTTGTAAATATTTGTTTCTTGTGGTAAAATATTTACAGCACTTTAAACACTGTAAAACCACCCCATTACTTGGAGATGTGAAATGGCGGTGAATGCTTTCCGCGTAGTAATGAGATATAACGCGGGAATTTCTTCAGGTTATTCACTTTTCATCCTTCTGCTTTGTATTATTATTCCTCAGAGTGGCTAGCTGCTGATTGGAAACAAGAAATTTCAGCAGACTTGATTCGTCTCGCCAAGCTAATCTATCCCTTAGAATGCTTCACTTTTGATTTGCTGCCTGTTTTCATGGTACGAGGTCGCAGCTGTCTGCATGTCCCGTTGCTATGTCGTATAGTGACTTACATAATATTAGTTGTAGCCAGAATTTATTTGAAGTAAAAGGTAATGTTTTTCTCCACCACTAGGTAAGCATATTAGTAAACATGAGAATGTGAAGAATCTTCAGGCATTTACCACAGTATAAAAATTCTAAACTGGGGCAACGTAATCTACGAATCATATACATAACTTCCGATTGACGGTTGTTTGTTATTCGAGATTGCTGTTGCATTACATCTTTAAATCCAGACATTTGGGTTGTATATGAATGTATTCGAAGAAAGCGGTTTAATATTACAAGTTGCTTAACTGAAATGTCGCTGCATTTCCGTAAATCATGGCCTTACGAAAATTTTGTTTCAGATTATGTTTATCTGTAATACCTGTTATGTTTTTTTAAATGGGCAGAAATCAGTTTCAAAATTTTGCAATATAATTATGTTATTAATTATTATATCAGAGTATATTAAAAGACCCTTTTTAATGTGATTCCTGTGGTAGGTTTGCGAAAATCGAAAATGAATTACTATCATTTTGTCAGTTCAGATTCTTCTCGGCGCTTTAAAATTATTTCCGGTCTGACAGTAAAGCGAATAATAATTGTGAACAGAGCGCTGTACAAACTTCGGTTTTGCTTTTTTTTTGACAGTACTCGTCTTCTCTTAGTTGATGTTTGAAAAATCTCAGTTTAATTGTTTCTTAAAGCAAATTGCGTTGAATCATACATCATTTCTATCTGAATATTAAATAAAATGTAATTAGGTGTTTACCACTGTAATATTCTAAACTTACATCTTACTCTTTTGCATTGGAATCCTCTGTTGTGGATTATGGATGTTGGATGAAACAATCACTCTTGAATGATACAAAAGAAGCAAAAGATAAAATGTTTGTTAAGCTCTTTGGACTGATGCCAGTCGGCTCCTGACCACGCTGAAAGCTGAGAGGCGCGAATGTAAACAGTAGTTCGGTGTTTTCCATGTCTCAGCGAAAGAGTACTTACTCTTAATACACAAAATTTAAGTAATCCGCATTCAAAGACACTATAGGATGGAAAGTGTACAACCCCCAAATAAAACATCCTGGTGAGAGAATTTGGAATAAAAGCGAAGGAATACATATTTCGCTCTCTTTTAGTATTTAATTTGCGGAAAATTTAATTACAACTGCACACTTGCGAATGGCCATAACGAGCTTTACGACTAATCGACTAACGGATCGTTGATAGTCTGTCACCAAATTGAATAGTGTTCTCCTGTGAAGTAATGAAAATGGCACTTTCAGGAGAAAATGGATCCTAAATGCTTTCTGTTTCTACAGAGCAGTGTAGCCCAGTCAATAAAGGTTTTTTGTCGGAACTCTTTCTGGTAAAGCTGATTTTTTCAAGGGTGATAGACCTTGATGAGAGGATTATTTTCTGAAAAGTCCCCGAAAATTCCAATGGAGCTTCCCTCCCTACCCCCCCTTTAAGTTTAAAAATGTAGAGTTTTACGCAATCGCATACAACTTTTTAACCAAACGTTTGTTAAAGTTATATTACTTACAGTTTTATTCCCTGATAAATATTCTACAACTTTTATAATAACATAATTTATGATAAGTGCAGCAGTTTTCCCGTAAATTAACGAAATGTTGTAAAAAAAACAATATTTTTTTGCCACCTATCTACGTTTTTGCAAAACCATACTTTTATTCTTCGCCAAATGAAAAAATGCTTCCAATAAAAGTTGTAGCATATATATTCCTGAGTACATCGGTGTATAAACATATACAGTTATGTGTATTACTCTACTAGTAACATAGAAAACAGTAGCTAGGTTTTGAGCGCGAGAGCGCTCGGGAGTCGGCGGGCGTAGGCGAAAGGCGCCTTATCCTCATATGCCTATTCAATTAGTTAATACTGTAATTATAACATCTATTTTTAACACTTATACTCGTACTAGTCCATGGTGTGTCGACCTTTAATTTGTAATTTAGTAAATATTTGTGTATAATCAAAATAACATTAGAGTGATATGAGAAGTAAAATTTGTTTTTCTGATTGTAACATATTTGAATTAAAGATTTTAATTTTATTCATAATTAATTATTGTACACATTTGTATGCCAGTTTTGGTTTGGGGGATTTAACCTAGCCTTGTTATATCAGGCCATTCCATTATCCACCACCTATGAACCCGCCGTGTCCCGGATTGGCTAAACCGGCAGCTGTTTTAAATTACTTGTGTTTTAAAACAGCATCACGGACCTCCCACCCACCACAGATATTATATACACCGATTTAATATTTACAAGTCATGATTATTGTAACCCATAAAACTTATTTTATGTTTAGAAGCATGTCTCTTTGATAACGGTTACATATTAATCTGTATGAGGAAATTCATATTCTTCTTCTGAATACAGGTGTGAATTTAGGCAAGATAAGCCACTACAGTGTTCACACATTGCAGTGCAACTCAGGTTCACTTTTAGCCCAGTCAATAAAGGTTTTTTGTCGGAACTCTTTCTGGTAAAGCTGATTTTTTCAAGGGTGATAGACCTTGATGAGAGGATTATTTTCTGAAAAGTCCCCGAAAATTCCAATGGAGCTTCCCTCCCTACCCCCCCTTTAAGTTTAAAAATGTAGAGTTTTACGCAATCGCATACAACTTTTTAACCAAACGTTTGTTAAAGTTATATTACTTACAGTTTTATTCCCTGATAAATATTCTACAACTTTTATAATAACATAATTTATGATAAGTGCAGCAGTTTTCCCGTAAATTAACGAAATGTTGTAAAAAAAAAACAATATTTTTTTGCCACCTATCTACGTTTTTGCAAAACCATACTTTTATTCTTCGCCAAATGAAAAAAATGCTTCCAATAAAAGTTGTAGCATATATATTCCTGAGTACATCGGTGTATAAACATATACAGTTATGTGTATTACTCTACTAGTAACATAGAAAACAGTAGCTAGGTTTTGAGCGCGAGAGCGCTCGGGAGTCGGCGGGCGTAGGCGAAAGGCGCCTTATCCTCATATGCCTATTCAATTAGTTAATACTGTAATTATAACATCTATTTTTAACACTTATACTCGTACTAGTCCATGGTGTGTCGACCTTTAATTTGTAATTTAGTAAATATTTGTGTATAATCAAAATAACATTAGAGTGATATGAGAAGTAAAATTTGTGTTTTCTGATTGTAACATATTTGAATTAAAGATTTTAATTTTATTCATAATTAATTATTGTACACATTTGTATGCCAGTTTTGGTTTGGGGGATTTAACCTAGCCTTGTTATATCAGGCCATTCCATTATCCACCACCTATGAACCCGCCGGTCCCGGATTGGCTAAACCGGCAGCTGTTTTAAATTACTTGTGTTTTAAAACAGCATCACGGACCTCCCACCCACCACAGATATTATATACACCGATTTAATATTTACAAGTCATGATTATTGTAACCCATAAAACTTATTTTATGTTTAGAAGCATGTCTCTTGATAACGGTTACATATTAATCTGTATGAGGAAATTCATATTCTTCTTCTGAATACAGGTGTGAATTTAGGCAAGATAAGCCACTACAGTGTTCACACATTGCAGTGCAACTCAGGTTCACTTTTCTACATCCACAGTATTGTCCGCATCCTTGTTTACAAGAACATGACACTAAGTACAGCAGTTCGTTTGGAGCAAATGGCTTCGAGGTAGGAATTGGTTTCAATGTTCTTTTGGTACCTCTCATTTCTTTCACGTTTTCAATTTTCCAACCCCAGTTTGTAGCATCAAGAGTATTACCTAACCATTTTTGAACTTGCAAAAATACTCTCAGCGAATGTTCACGACATGCCTCAGACGTTGGAGGTAATGTTGCTAGATGAAAATTTGATCTAAGGGAACTTTTCTTTGTTACTGTCAAGAACTTGTAGTAACGGGCTTCATTCAGATTTGAATATTTCTCTAACCCATAAAAACATAAAACAAATTTCTCACCAGCAATCAAAAGGTCCTCTCTTGTTGTAGAATCATCCAAAAACTTCCTCGCTGTATTCTGCATATCAGGTTTCGATCTGAGCAATTCTATCGCTTTTAATTTGCCCATTCCATACATGCTGGATGTGGTATCACATCCGGTCATAGCGTGACAAAACAGAAGTAACTGACGTTGATCTCCAAACTTTTCTATGAGAGTGGCGATTCTGTAGTACACTGTTAATGGAACTGCACCCCCTATCTCTTTACAGAAGTATATACAAGTACTTTCAGGAGCCAGTGCCGTAAGTAATACTATTAAGTCGGTATCGGTTCCAACGACAAATACCTTACAGTCACTTCTCTGCTGTTGAATTGCTGTCATAACAATGTGCACATCAGCATCATCTTCCGCTGTAACAACTTGTAGTCCTCGTTTTCTGAATTCAGATGCCAAAGCTAGTACCAGTTTTCTCTTGTTACTAGTATTTCCTAAAAACTCCTCTTTTCCAGTAACACAAATTGTGTTTTCATCAAATACTATGTCAGGTGAAGATCTTTTGGCTGCTCTTCTGTTTTGCTCTTCATTTTTCGTTGTTGGCTCGTCTGGATAACCATCAAATACTACAATTGAATTAGATCCATATTTATTTACAACATATGTACAGTAAGTTTCTAAGATGACGCCATAGGAACAATTTCTTGGCCACGCTACTTTGTGTAGAAGAAATCCCCCGTCCAAAACATAAGTTGCACCATTTTGGTCCGTTACGTCGATGACACCTTCTTCAAATACCTTCATCAGTGACGATTTTGTTCCTTTTCGTAAGGATACATCATCAAACAAAGCAGGTGGTCGAGGAGCCAGTTCGAATTCCAAGTAAGTCTTCAATTTTCCGGGACTGTCGCACACACACAAAATACGGTTAAAAAGTTGTTGGGAGTTCACACAAACTTCTTTTGATCGTACCAATGCTGACTTCTGCACTGCTTGAGTCTTAACCATATCCTTCCTGTGAAGTTTAATATCATGGAAGTTAGTTCCCTTCATTTTGGCTATGGCTGAGAGACCGACATCATAAGCTTCATCGCAGTTTATTGAGTCATCACACACGAATCCAGATGTCAATGAAACTAATTCACCTGATAGTTTTGTAAAAGGATTGTGTTTGGAACCATGTTGTAAATGTTTGCAGGTCCGACAAATCTCTTTCTCGTCTAGATACGCGAAGTTCAACATGCTGCTTAAAGTTTGAATTTTGTTGAACGTGCTGTTTTATAAAATGTGTATGGAAGTGGTGGGATGTACTTAAAATGTATGCTAAAAGTAATTAAATATAGGGGCTAATAAAGATTTTCCTACATTAGCAACTATCCCTGACACGTTAGATCAAACGAACGCTGTTAAATGCATTAAAAATTATTTCTGGAAATTATAGCACCTTTATTCTTCCTCTTACACAACGGGCGCGGCCGGCTCACGCTGCCCGCCGACTCCCGGGCGCTCACGCGCTCAAAACCCAGCTACTGTTTTCTATGTTACTAGTAGAGTAATACACATAACTGTATATGTTTATACACCGATGTACTCAGGAATATATGAGCTACAACTTTCATTCGAAGCATTTTTTCATTTGGTGACGAATAAAAATATGGTTTTGCAAAAACGTAGATAGGTGGCAAAATTATATTGTTTTTTTACAACATTTCGTTAATTTACGGGAAAACTGCTGCACATATCATAAATTATGTTATTATAAAAGTTGTAGAATATTTATCAGGGAATAAAACTGTAAGTAATATAACCTTAATAAACTTTTGGTTAAAAAGTTATATGCGATTGCGTAAAACTCTACATTTTTAAACTTAAAGGGGGGGTAGGGAGGGAAGCTCCATTGGAATTTTCGGGGACTTTTGAAAAAATGTCTCTCTAATAGTGATCTACTACTGGGAGAAAATTCAGCTTTACCAGAGAAAGTTCCGACATTCACTGTTTTTGGCCCTTTATTGACTGGGCTAAGTGGGGCCCAGTCAATAAAGGTTTTTGTCGGAACTCTTTCTGGTAAAGCTGATTTTTTTCAAGGGTGATAGACCTTGATGAGAGGATTATTTTCTGAAAAGTCCCCGAAAATTCCAATGGAGCTTCCCTCCCTACCCCCCCCTTTAAGTTTAAAAATGTAGAGTTTTACGCAATCGCATACAACTTTTTAACCAAACGTTTGTTAAAGTTATATTACTTACAGTTTTATTCCCTGATAAATATTCTACAACTTTTATAATAACATAATTTATGATAAGTGCAGCAGTTTTCCCGTAAATTAACGAAATGTTGTAAAAAAACAATATTTTTTTGCCACCTATCTACGTTTTTGCAAAACCATACTTTTATTCTTCGCCAAATGAAAAATGCTTCCAATAAAAGTTGTAGCATATATATTCCTGAGTAAATCGGTGTATAAACATATACAGTTATGTGTATTACTCTACTAGTAACATAGAAAAACAGTAGCTAGGTTTTGAGCGCGAGAGCGCTCGGGAGTCGGCGGGCGTAGGCGAAAGGCGCCTTATCCTCATATGCCTATTCAATTAGTTAATACTGTAATTATAACATCTATTTTTAACACTTATACTCGTACTAGTCCATGGTGTGTCGACCTTTAATTTGTAATTTAGTAAATATTTGTGTATAATCAAAATAACATTAGAGTGATATGAGAAGTAAAATTTGTTTTTCTGATTGTAACATATTTGAATTAAAGATTTTAATTTTATTCATAATTAATTATTGTACACATTTGTATGCCAGTTTTGGTTTGGGGGATTTAACCTAGCCTTGTTATATCAGGCCATTCCATTATCCACCACCTATGAACCCGCCGTGTCCCGGATTGGCTAAACCGGCAGCTGTTTTAAATTACTTGTGTTTTAAAACAGCATCACGGACCTCCCACCCACCACAGATATTATATACACCGATTTAATATTTACAAGTCATGATTATTGTAACCCATAAAACTTATTTTATGTTTAGAAGCATGTCTCTTTGATAACGGTTTACATATTAATCTGTATGAGGAAATTCATATTCTTCTTCTGAATACAGGTGTGAATTTAGGCAAGATAAGCCACTACAGTGTTCACACATTGCAGTGCAACTCAGGTTCACTTTTAGCCCAGTCAATAAAGGTTTTTTGTCGGAACTCTGGTAAAGCTGATTTTTTCAAGGGTGATAGACCTTGATGAGAGGATTATTTTCTGAAAAGTCCCCGAAAATTCCAATGGAGCTTCCCTCCCTACCCCCCCTTTAAGTTTAAAAATGTAGAGTTTTACGCAATCGCATACAACTTTTTAACCAAACGTTTGTTAAAGTTATATTACTTACAGTTTTATTCCCTGATAAATATTCTACAACTTTTATAATAACATAATTTATGATAAGTGCAGCAGTTTTCCCGTAAATTAACGAAATGTTGTAAAAAAACAATATTTTTTGCCACCTATCTACGTTTTTGCAAAACCATACTTTTATTCTTCGCCAAATGAAAAAATGCTTCCAATAAAAGTTGTAGCATATATATTCCTGAGTACATCGGTGTATAAACATATACAGTTATGTGTATTACTCTACTAGTAACATAGAAAACAGTAGCTAGGTTTTGAGCGCGAGAGCGCTCGGGAGTCGGCGGGCGTAGGCGAAAGGCGCCTTATCCTCATATGCCTATTCAATTAGTTAATACTGTAATTATAACATCTATTTTTAACACTTATACTCGTACTAGTCCATGGTGTGTCGACCTTTAATTTGTAATTTAGTAAATATTTGTGTATAATCAAAATAACATTAGAGTGATATGAGAAGTAAAATTTGTTTTTCTGATTGTAACATATTTGAATTAAAGATTTTAATTTTATTCATAATTAATTATTGTACACATTTGTATGCCAGTTTTGGTTTGGGGGATTTAACCTAGCCTTGTTATATCAGGCCATTCCATTATCCACCACCTATGAACCCGCCGTGTCCCGGATTGGCTAAACCGGCAGCTGTTTTAAATTACTTGTGTTTTAAAACAGCATCACGGACCTCCCACCCACCACAGATATTATATACACCGATTTAATATTTACAAGTCATGATTATTGTAACCCATAAAACTTATTTTATGTTTAGAAGCATGTCTCTTTGATAACGGTTACATATTAATCTGTATGAGGAAATTCATATTCTTCTTCTGAATACAGGTGTGAATTTAGGCAAGATAAGCCACTACAGTGTTCACACATTGCAGTGCAACTCAGGTTCACTTTTCTACATCCACAGTATTGTCCGCATCCTTGTTTACAAGAACATGACACTAAGTACAGCAGTTCGTTTGGAGCAAATGGCTTCGAGGTAGGAATTGGTTTCAATGTTCTTTTGGTACCTCTCATTTCTTTCACGTTTTCAATTTTCCAACCCCAGTTTGTAGCATCAAGAGTATTACCTAACCATTTTTGAACTTGCAAAAATACTCTCAGCGAATGTTCACGACATGCCTCAGACGTTGGAGGTAATGTTGCTAGATGAAAATTTTATATAAGGGAACTTTTCTTTGTTACTGTCAAGAACTTGTAGTAACGGGCTTCATTCAGATTTGAATATTTCTCTAACCCATAAAAACATAAAACAAATTTCTCACCAGCAATCAAAAGGTCCTCTCTTGTTGTAGAATCATCCAAAAACTTCCTCGCTGTATTATGCATATCAGGTTTCGATCTGAGCAATTCTATCGCTTTAGTTTGCCCATTCCATACATGCTGGATGTGGTATCACATCCGGTCATAGCGTGACAAAACAGAAGTAACTGACGTTGATCTCCAAACTTTTCTACGAGAGTGGCGATTCTGTAGTACACTGTTAATGGAACTGCACCCCCTATCTCTTTACAGAAGTATATACAAGTACTTTCAGGAGGACAGTGCCGTAAGTAATACTATTAAGTCGGTATCGGTTCCAACGACAAATACCTTACAGTCACTTCTCTGCTGTTGAATTGCTGTCATAACAATGTGCACATCAGCATCATCTTCCGCTGTAACAACTTGTAGTCCTCGTTTTCTGAATTCAGATGCCGAAGCTAGTACCAGTTTTCTCTTGTTACTAGTATTTCCTAAAAAACTCCTCTTTTCCAGTAACACAAATTGTGTTTTCATCAAATACTATGTTAGGTGAAGATCTTTTGGCTGCTCTTCTGTTTTGCTCTTCATTTTTCGTTGTTGGCTCGTCTGGATAACCATCAAATACTACAATTGAATTAGATCCATATTTATTTACAACATATGTACAGCAAGTTTCTAAGATGACGCCATAGGAACAATTTCTTGGCCACGCTACTTTGTGTAGAAGAAATCCCCCGTCCAAAACATAAGTTGCACCATTTTGGTCCGTTACGTCGATGACACCTTCTTCAAATACTTTCATCAGTGACGATTTTGTTCCTTTTCGTAAGGATACATCATCAAACAAAGCAGGTGGTCGAGGAGCCAGTTCGAATTCCAAGTAAGTCTTCAATTTTCCGGGACTGTCGCACACACACAAAATACGGTTAAAAAGTTGTTGGGAGTTGACACAAACTTCTTTTGATCGTACCAATGCTGACTTCTGCACTGCTTGAGTCTTAACCATATCCTTCCTGTGAAGTTTAATATCATGGAAGTTAGTTCCCTTCATTTTGGCTATGGCTGAGAGACCGACATCATAAGCCTCATCGTAGTTTATTGAGTCATCACACACGAATCCAGATGTCAATGAAACTAATTCACCTGATAGTTTTGTAAAAGGATTGTGTATTTGGAACCATGTTGTAAATGTTTGCAGGTCCGACAAATCTCTTTCTCGTCTAGATACGTGATGTTCAACATGCTGCTTAAAGTTTGAATTTTGTTGAACGTGCTGTTTTATAAAATGTGTATGGAAGTGGTGGGATGTACTTAAAATGTATGCTAAAGTAATTAAATATAGGGGCTAATAAAGATTTTCCTACATTAGCAACTATCCCTGACACGTTAGATCAAACGAACGCTGTTAAATGCATTAAAAATTATTTCTGGAAATTATAGCACCTTTATTCTTCCTCTTACACATCGGGCGCGGCCGGCTCACGCTGCCCGCCGACTCCCGGGCGCTCACGCGCTCAAAACCCAGCTACTGTTTTCTATGTTACTAGTAGAGTAATACACATAACTGTATATGTTTATACACCGATGTACTCAGGAATATATGAGCTACAACTTTCATTCGAAGCATTTTTTCATTTGGTGACGAATAAAAATATGGTTTGCAAAAACGTAGATAGGTGGCAAAATATTGTTTTTTTACAACATTTCGTTAATTTACGGGAAAACTGCTGCACATATCATAAATTATGTTATTATAAAAGTTGTAGAATATTTATCAGGGAATAAAACTGTAAGTAATATAACCTTAATAAACTTTTGGTTAAAAAGTTATATGCGATTGCGTAAAACTCTACATTTTAAACTTAAAGGGGGGGTAGGGAGGGAAGCTCCATTGGAATTTTCGGGGACTTTTGAAAAAATGTCTCTCTAATAGTGATCTAATACTGGGAGAAAATTCAGCTTTACCAGAGAAAGTTCCGACATTCACTGTTTTTGGCCCTTTATTGACTGGGCTAAGTGGGGCTAATTTCTATATATCGCCTATCTTGCACTTTAAAGTATTTTTGCTGGAAGATGTTGCCACATAGTCATCTACGTGGAAAAACTACACAAATGCAAAAAATAATTAACTTAATGTATTGATTGTTAACACATAAATAATGTACGAAAAATAAAACGAAAATATTATGAAGAAAATAATCTGCACAGAGATTAGAATTCCTGACGCCCACGTAAACAATCCGTCACTCTTTAAGCGCGAGACCACGGAGACAGTTGAATGTTAATGCTACGTTATCATTTTAAACACCTGAGTCAGATCTTTGAGAACTTCGAGTTCGATTTTGAGAGATGGACTGTAGCATTCACTGCTCCACAGTTTACTCTTGAGCTCTGCTACACTACCGTAAAATTTGTGAAAATTCCATTGCCCAGAAGTCTGGTGATCACCGTGTTAAAACAAATTAATCTGTCGACTACATGGCTAAACAATGGGTCTTTAGGTAAGTTAGCAATGGAAAAGTAAAGCAACAGTAAAATCTATTTTGTCACTTTGAAATTAAGGGAAGTGTTTAGGGAAAAAAGTGTTGAAATTGGCTGATCCCTAAGGATTTGGGGGTTGAAGGGGGATGTGTCACTAGGTCATCGAAAACATTCTTTTTTATTTTATTTCGGCATTTACTGGTGTGTTTCAATTCTTAGCTTAGTAATTAGAAAAAACAATACCAAAATTTGTATTCATATCTCTGAGGCAGTCGTAACTCTCATGGTAGTTTGATAGTAATTCCTTTAATGACGGAAGTAAGGTCATAGGTTCGCGTAAGTAAAATTCATATTTTACAAACTCAAACACTGAAGTTATTGCTAATACCTCTTTTGTTCGGCTAAATGATTGAACGCAAGGGATTTTTGTTTCATTTGATTTTCAAGATAGTCATTTTGATGTGATGAAACGTGTTTTGCAAGGAATGGAAGTGCGTTTGATATCCGTAATATATATATATATATACTAGACGACCCGTGCGAAAATTTCGCGAATAAAATGCGATGAATAGTGAGGTTGAATACCTGTAATATAATGAAAAGTAGAACCGTACTTTTGTAGCAAATATATATATATATTTTAGCGTAATAAGTACGCATCAAAATTCTTACAACATATTACGAAACAGTTAGAAAAATTTAAAACACTTTTTATTTACGACAAACTGTCACTGACTTTAACAGAATACAACAAACCTGAACAAAATGCACGCAACATATCAACATCTCTGTGATATTTGTTGCTGTGCGAATAAAATGTTTACATTGGAATTGCATGGCAAAACGAAAGTGTTTCCGTAACAGTAAAAAAAATTCCGGAAAGATACTTATTGAATAAAAAAAGTTTATTGACATCTCTGTGATATCTGCTACTGAAATCTAGGGACTTGGCTCTGAACTGTCTCATACGCGCTACCACTTTAAGCACCAAATTTCGAAAAATTCTTTCGAAATTTATGATTTTACCTAACTGGAGACCTTAATCTTTTAAAAAATGATATTTATCGATTTCGGCTAGGTATCGAAAAAGATAAATCGCTTGTAATAATAATAAAAAAACACGCTGTACAAACATTATTGATACTTTTGTCCCTTAAGGGTCGAATTCCAAAAATTTCCTTTTATAAAATATGGTGTGACCAAAGCAGCTTGGTCTTTAAAATGATAGAAAGATTGATATTTTTGCCCTTTAAGGGTCGAATTACGAAAAATTTCTTCGTTAAAATATAATGTTACCACGGCGGAGACCTTAGCCTTTAATATGATATGTCATTTATCTATATCGGTTAGATATCAAGGGAGATAAATAGCTAATGACACAAACATTCGTTATAGAAAAATTTGTACTTTTTCCCTTCAAGAGTTGAAATCCAAAAACATTCTTTCCTAAAATATGATGTCACAAAGCTGAGACATTACTCCTCATAATCCTACTTCATTTATCGATTTTGGTTAGATATCCAGGGAGATAAATTGCTCGATATACAAAAAATGCATTTTAGAAAAATTGTCATGCTTGCCCTTTAAGGGTCGAGTTACGAAAAATTCCTTTCTTAAAATATAATGTTACCACGGCGGAGACCTTATTCTTTAATATGATACCTCATTTGTTTATATCGGTTAGATATAAAGGGAAATAAATCGCTCGTGACACAAAAATTAGTTATAGAAAAATTTATACTTTTTCCCTTCAAGGGTTGAAGTCCATAAACATTCTTTCCAAAAATATGATGTCACAAAGCTGAGACATTACTCCTCATAATCCTACTTCATTTATCAATTTTGGTTAGATATCCAGGGAGATAAATGGCTCGAGATACAAAAAACGCATTTTAGAAAAATTCTTTAGTATGATACATCATTTATCTATATCGGTTAGATATCAAGGGAGATAAACAGCTCTTGACATAAAAACGCATTGCAAAAATATTGATACTTTTGCCCTTTAAGGGTCGAATTCCGAAAAATGCTTGTCTTAGTATTTGACGTCACAGAAACGGAGAACTTAATCCTTTAATGATACTTCACTAAACGATTTCAGATAGGTATCCATGGAGATAAATGAATCGTAACACAAAAAACAGCATTTTAGAAATATTGACATTTTTGCCCTTTAAGGGTCGAATTTCGAAAACTTCATTTCTTAAAATATGATGTTAGCAAAGGGGAGACCATAAGCTTTTAAATGACACCTCATTCATTGATTTCGGTTAAGTATGAAGGAAGATACAGGCTTGTGACAAAAAAATACCTTATAGAAATAATATATATGATATATAAAATCATTTGCTGCACATTTTTGCTTCATGTAACTTGTGCATATAGTCTTATTATGTAGTGTGTTGCCAGTTATTTTTTTTGTATAAACTGTAGCAGCAAACGACTCGCTGTCTTTTATGAATTCTTGAGAAATGTGGCACAGAACGTGTTGGGTGAGCGGTAACGCTCTGGCCTCTCATTCTGGAGGACACCAGTTCAGATCCGCGTCCGGGCATCCAGATTTGAGTTTTCTATGGTTTCCCCAAATTGCTACAAGCGAATGCCTGGATGCTTTCTTTGAAAAGGCCATGGCCTAAAATCTTACTGTTCCCTGCTTCCCCCCCCCCCCCCAATCCTTTTCCGCCCCTAATGACGTCGGAAGACGACGCATGAAGCCATAAAAAGAAAAGAGACAGAGTGAGAAAGAAGGTTATTACATTTCCAAATTGTAGTCACTTTCGAAGTCCTGTAGCTGGACCGAATTTGAGTTGTTCTTTCTTTTGCTCTGTAAGATTTGTCTCAGAGACCTGTATCCGCAATGGCATTCAAGCTTAGATTATAGACATAAACAAAAATTACCAATAATGTATAGTGTCAGACACTATACATTATCATCTATGCGAATACGGTGATGGACTCCACTTTTAGCTCTAAAAGAACATCTTTGATAAAAATCTAACATAAGCAAATCGCGACATCCATGTCCGTGACTTCAATCCTGGTGAATGCGCGCTTAACGTTTGGTAGTACGCGTGTCCATCTCTGTTCCAGATTTCGGTTTTATATGCATTCACAATCGAATGTCGGTGTTTTTTCCTACCCGTTCATTGTCGCCAATTCTCTCCCGGAAAGAAAAAAGTGAAAATAAAGTCCATGGGTTAGCTTAGAACATATCAAATGATCTCGGCTGTAGGTGAAATGTTAAACTTTAAAAAGTTAATATTATTATTAATTATCCTGATTTTTTTTACACTCTAGATATCAGGTAATATCCCAGAGATAGGTGTAGTATACCGAGCATAAATTAGTAAGTGTGTCTTTTTGTATGACTACTTTAATAGCTGTCTAGAGTAATCGAGAATCATGGTGTCCTAAAGACTGCTTCGTTCATCAGTGCCAAAAATACATCAGCTTTGGCGAGAAATGGCGTAAGGTGATGTGCATTAGTTTGATCATTGATCACAAATCTGGAGAGAAGGTGGGGTGTTAGCGATCGATGCATGAATTGTACGCAATTCTTGCGCGTTAAAAAGAAAGTGTGATCGTCGCCACATAAAACATGTAGTTTCTCTCAAGTTTGGCTGGGAAGACTGTTCTTTAATTGCTTAACCCGTACGGGCTAGAACGTTCTGACAGCTGTGACTGATGATAATATAGCTACCACTAAATAGAGTAGCTAAAGCTGTCAAAATGGCATTGAAAACGCAGCCATTGAAGAGATCGACATTTCTATTGAAATCTTCTCGTGACAAAATCGGCGTATGTATGTGTTCACGTCACTGTCGACGGAAGTCCGGAAAGGAGAAAAGTGAGCTGTTTTGGCGGCTCGCGCAGCTGCCTGCTGATCAAGATGCGGGAGCCGTCTTGTTGTGCAATCCAGCTTTGTGTTCGCTCACGCTCAGCGACCTTGCCAGACTAATGAACGCACCTTTGTGGTATGTTGCTCCGAATTGTCATGGCTTCCTTTTATCTTTGAGAGGATTTCGTTACCGAAAGACATTTCTTGTATGCGTCGTCACAGTTTTATGCCGTTTTCTTCTGATTACTGCACTACTACGACGTTGTATCGGCATGTAGCCACCATAATTAATTATAGACAAGACGACCCATGCGAAAATTTCGGGAATAAAATACGATGAAAAGTGAGGTTGAATGCTTGTAATATAATAAAAAATAGAACCGCGCTTTTGTAGCAAATATTCATTTGTTTAGTGTAATGGGTACACATCAAAATACTTCAACATATTACGAACACTCTGTATGTACGACAAACTGTCACTGACCTTAACAGAAAACAACCAACCTGAACAAAGTGCGCACAGCATATCAACATCTCTGTCGTATGTATTGCAGTGCGAATAAAATGTTTACATTGGAAATGTACAGCAAAACAAAAATATTTGCGTAACAGAAAAAAAAAAAAAAAAAAAAAAAAATCCGAAAGCTACTTATTGTATAAATAACAGTTTATTGACATCCCTGTGATATCTGCTTCTGCAATCTAGGGACTTGGCTCTGAATTGTCTCATCAATTCCGAAAAATTCTTTTTTAATTTATGATTTTACCTAATTGGAGACCTTAATCTTTAAAACGATATGATATATTTCGATTTCGGTTAGGTATCGAATGAGATAAATGGCTCCTAATAAATAATAAAATAAAAAAAACACGCTGTAGAAATAATAGTGATACTTTTTCCCCTTAAGGATCGAATTCCAAAACATTCCTTTTATAAAATATGGTGTGACCAAAGCAGACACCTTAGTCTTTAAAATGATACCTCACTGATTGATTTCGGTTAGGCATTAAGCGAGGTTTAAAAAAAAAAAAGTGTTAGAAATGATAAAGGATTTTGTTGTTTTCGGAGGTATTTATATTTTAGAAATGATGATATATTTTCACCTTAAGGGTTGAATTTGGATAAAGTTCTTTCTTAAAATATGATGCAACCAAAGCGGATACTTTAATATTTAAAACGATACCTCATTTATCGATCGGTTAGGTATCAAGGGAGACAGACAAATGCATTGTAGAAATATTAATACTTTTGCCCTTTAAGGGTCGAATTTTGAAAAATTTATTTCTTAAAATATGGTGCAACGAAACTGAAGACTCGATGAAGACCTCACTCTTTAAAATGATACTTCGTTCGTTTATCAATTTTGTTTAATTATCAAGGGAGATAAATGACTCGAGACACAAAAAACATATTTTAAAAATACTGATCTTTTTGCCTTTTAAGGGTTGTGACCACAGCGGAAACCTTAATTATTAGAATGTTACCTCATTTATCTATTTCGGTTAGATATTAATGGATATAAATGGCTCGGGACATAAAAAATCGTTGTAGAACCATTGATACTTTTTTCCTTTAAGAGTTGAATTTTTTTAAAAAAAAATCTTTCTTAATATACGATGCCACAAACGCTGAGACATTACTCTTCATAATCCTATTTCATTTATCGATTTCGATTATATATCCAGGGAGAAAAATGGCTCGAGACACACACAGCGCATTTTAGAATTATTGACTTTTTGCCCTCTAAGGGTCAAATTACAAAAAAAAAATCGTTTCTTAAATATAATGTGACCACGGAGGAGACTTTAATCTTTAATATGATACCTCATTTATCTATATTGGTTAGATATGAAGGAAGATAAATGACTCGTGACACAAAAACGCGTCGCAGAAAAAATTAATACTTTTCCCTTGAGGGGACGAATTCCAAAAAATTTCTTTCCTAATATATGATGTCACCAAAGTGAAGACCATGAGCTTTAAAATGACACATCATTCATTGATTTCTGTTAAGTATGATGGGAGATAAAGGCTGGTGGCAATAAATGCCTTATAGAAATAATATACATGATGTGCACCATCTGAGCTGCGCACGTGTAGTACTGCTGGCGGTGAATGTTACGGACCATGGACCGCGAGGTCGTTACAACTGAATACTGTGACGCCGCTTTATGCTCCTCTGCTTGAATTCCAATCAGCGAAAGTATTAGGTTTTTCTCTCTAAAACTCTCTACACTTAATTTCAGCAAGCTTTTTTTCTATTTATGATTAATTGATGTATGTTTTAAGATCATCTCATCATACAGAAAAATTATTTCCTGTTCGACCCAGTGTTTGTTTCATTGCTTTTTCAAGGTGGCGCTCATTGAAGGCATTATTCCGAAGTAAAGGCAGTCTTAAAATTCGTCTTTTTCCATGTGTTTAACAATTTGCTTGACATGGAAGGAAAAATAAGTCATCGGTGTTGCAGTTCATCATAGTACTCATTTTCCATCCACTGGTCGCGTCTGCATTACATAAAACACTCACCATAATCCCCTATCTACGCACCAACTCTCAACCATCACCTTAGTCCATTGCTGTCCTCTTTCCTGCGCTCCCTCCTCCACTATTGTAGCAGTCTATTCCTTACGCATCATTTAATATGTTTCGTATATATTTATTTGTATTCTCTGTAACAATTCCTCTCCTTCACAACCTTTACCCAACATTAAGGACCACCTGCCTTATATGAGTTGGCATGGTTAAATTTGGAGCTTTAATTTTACGGCCACATGCTCTTGCTGACGCCAAGCATTTTATACCAGATCGTAATACGTACTAATATGGAAGTGTTTCAATTTGCTTGTGAAACGTGTCACTATGTTCCGTGTGTGATAGGTGTACTTGTAGTTTATGAGGCGGAGATCGGATACTATCCCGCCCTGATGGCTTAGGAAAACCGGGAAGACCGGCACACGGGAACTGGACTCGTTCCCGGTCCGTTGCAGGCTACATCCCCAATCCAGTGGTTGGCGCCTCAACGCAATAATCCACAATGGCGGGTTATTCTATGATGCAATTACTTGTTACTAATTTAAAGCAAAGAGATTGCTGACTAATACAACCCGATTGTCAACTAATAAATTGGTTGAAGATTTTTACTTATATTGACAAAGGTATTAAATAACTTGACATTGTAATATCGTGTAGTAATAAGACTAGCCAAAGTAACCGAGGTTGGAGCTAAGTTTCCGGCTCTGTGTTCGCGAGGATGCGGGTTCTATCTGCGATGCGAGCATATACATTTTAGTTTTTCACGGTTTTCCAGAAATCGTTACATACAATCGCCGGGATGGTACCTCCAAACACCCCATGACCGAGTTCCCCTTCGTTGCCGTCATCTCCTGGCTCTAACGACTTTATCGTCGATGAACCGTAAAGCCCTGACAAAAAAGTCCTTAGTTAAAGGTGAGAAATACGCAGGCGTGTTTCTTATCAATAAAGTATAAAGCAAGCAGACTAAAAACAATTGGTACAGAAAAATTATCATATGTTCCTGTTTTTCATGCGGAAATTCCGCAAAGCTGGAACTGTAACATTGTGTCGCTCAGACATGGTCTGTGTTTTTGTCATGTAGTATTGCAAAAAAAAATTATATATATATATATATATATATATATATATATATGTATATATTCAGAGTTGATGCAGAATACATTTGAGATGAAACCCGCATATTCAATGCATTGTAAGTGAAAAACTTTTAGGAATTTAAAGACAGTATTATTGCAGGAGTTTTTCAAAACCAATTCCTCTCTTGGAATCAAATTGAAATAAAGATTACTAGAAGTTATGGCTAATCCCGGTGTGTGAGACCTGGTATTCGTGAGGGCGCGGGATCAAACCCCCTTGCGATCCTACAGATTTGGGTTTTCCATAGTTTCCAAAACTCAATCCAGGCGAAATGCGGGATGGTTCCCTCAAATGGCCATGGCCGAAGTACTTCGCTTTCTGCATCTCCATTCCTCTCCTGAGTTTAATTAGTTCAAGTCATACAAAATATTGCTGTAAAAAAAAAAAAAAAAAAAAAAAAAAAAAAAAAAATTCGTTAACTACTTGTAAAGAATTCGTAAATTCAACTGATGACGAAGGTGTTTTGTTTTCGTATCGCCTTTATAGGCGTTGAAGTTGACGTCGTGCTTTGGTAATCCAAATCTATATTTTCTATGTTTCTGTACTCCAGGGAAATATCGTGACTTCTGTCTTGATACTGTCCCCCGCCATCCTTACTAACAAGTTCACGTTTTGTCCATTGGAGCGAGCGCTATGCCATTCATTTGAATTGTAAACTAACCACTCATTTAATATTGAGAAAAGAAACAGGCATTCAGTATCGGACTTGGTTTAGCTTCACAAGACTACTCCTTAAAGTAACGGAATCGAATTTCATCTGTATTCAATCTTCGTCACAATTGTAGTTGAACGGGTATTAGCTTCATATTTTTTTTATTTTTTTTTAACAATACAATCGTATTTTGTTCGATGAGAAAAAATTAGATGTAAAGCATGATACCTCTACCGCCACAGATAGGGTGGTCGTTGGTTTCATAATCTAACGTTCAATTTAAAATCTTACTTTCTGAGATGGAGTAACACAAGTCGTCATTCAAGGAGTTGCGCACCACGAGGGTCCGTAAAGCAAAGAGATCTTTTAGTTGCATCATTTAATCTGTTCCTAGAAGGTTCTCATTTCTGCAAATCATCAGATATACAGTAATAGTAACTTTACTGACAGCTCAAGAAAGTATCTCTGCCAAAACACATAGTTACGCTTAAGTGCATTATTAAGTGACGGTATATGTCAGTGGGATGTGTGTCTCAAATATCAGCTTATGTTTTTTATTTTTAGCTACGTTATGTCGGGGTGGGTATTTCTTACATTTTATTCTCACTAAACTGATTTCGAGGGTAGTCTTCTGGCTCGATTTTAATTATTTTGTTGTTGATATTTCTACTATTTATTGAGGCGATTAAACGTCAGGTGTACTAAGTTAAAAACTAATTTTTAGATATTCGAAATCATGTGATTCCAGAAATCGGAGTATTTTAGGCAACGTTGTGAAAAAATGTACTCACTTTTCGTCAGTATTGCGTTACTGTTTCCTGTGATGACATTGATGTAGGATTGTGCAAGATAAGAGTGATAGATTTTTTCAGCGGCGGCCAGGAATAATGATAAAGTGTGTCCATCATTCATTTGATTTAATGGACGATACACATGACATCTCAGGATTAACCCAGACTTAGGTTAGCTTATGTATTTCGTAAGTTGGCTAAATATAATGTATCTGCTGTTTGTGTAGCTAAGGAATAAAGAATTCATACCGGTTCTACAAAATAACTGTTAATTTTACTGCTCTTTTTTTTTCTTTTTAACGTTCTGTTCTCAAAACGTCCACAGCCTTGCAGCCTTTATCAGAACAACACCGGCATATGAAATCGTATTCACTGTTGCAATGGTTGCCTATAAGTTTTTTTGCTGTAGCCTATATACTTCATTCGCCCCTTTCGCTGTCGCCAGATGCGTTGTTAACCGTATGATTTCAGGCTCCGTTTCTCTCTCTCTTCAGAGCAGCAGTCTTCACACAATCCAGCGTCTATTTAATATCGGTACAATAAAGGATTTCTAATATTGAATGTAACAGAATTCGGGTTATAATTTCAAGATCACATCAGTATACCGTAGAGTAATTGCGCTACATATACTAAATATATATACAGTTATATATACTGAGATAATACTGTTTTTTTTTTTTTTTTTGCTGACTACCAGGAAACCGAAATATTCTAAGTAAATACAGAATTACTGGACTGAATGCAAATTTCTCCACTACTGTGCCATTTCAACACACTTATTCGAATATTGTCGCATTAGAGTCTCAGTATTTGATGAATACTAATTCGTTCAGATGACATAAAGAAAGAAATCGGCTGTTCCGTTACAGAGTTGTCAGCTCCAAAGGTAGTCTGGTGTTGGTTTCGTCATTCAGTCGGGTGTAAAAACTGAATTTCTGCCATCACTGCTGACTCATGTAGACTTGTCGCGTCGCCCGTGAGTCATAACTGTTGCGGTTTACGTGAGACCACATACTCTATGATCGTCACAGTAATTACGAAATAGAATGTGCATAGTGTAGGATCTTCAAATACTCTGATGAAATCGTGAAAATTAATGTTCAGAAACTTTGGCGGATCCTTTTGTTTTCAACATTACGTTTGAGTGTCCAAATTTGACATCTTCATAAACATAACCCGAATGTTAACGATTGGAACGCCTCACGCTGGGTTTCGCAATCGCATTTAATTTTGGTGATTCTGTTTTTTAAGATGCGTAATGTTGGCCATTTTTTATCTTTACTTTAACAGTTACAGTAGCATATGAATTTATGACGTTTGGATAACAGCCGGCATTAACAACGGTAGGAATCACAATAAATTGGGAATAGAAGTTGTGGTTTACTTTTGTTGCTTAGGGACAGCTGACAATAAAAATTCTTGCATTTCATTGTTTCATAATAATGACCCCATATTTTTTTATCTGCTTAACGTCTCTCTAAAAGCGAGGTCTTTAGAGACGGGCCCAATTTTTTATAAAATTTCATTGTTAGCAGTTTTTTAGTGTATTTAGTGTATTGGTCAAATGATCCCTGACTTCCAGCGGCGTCAAAACCCGACGTTTAAAGAACTGTCTCCTTCATCATTTTCATGTATAAGTTTTCTTGGTGAATGAGAGGTTTCTCAAAGTGTTGTATTTTGCCACGGATAGAAATCATAAAAAGTTTCTTAACTTTTCATTCAATCTCATATATCTATTTTGTTAAACTTTTTGTATTAAATTGCTGTGATGTATACTAATAATTCCTTTTCAATTTCTAAATGTGTATAGAATTTCTTTTTGGTATATGTGTATTTCGTTCCTTTGATCATTGTTGGACGAAGAGAAAGTGTAGTTATTAACAGCATACCGGAAACCAACAAACAAAACGTTAGAAGAAAATGTGTAAATAAGGTTATAGCAAACGTAAAGCTTTATCTAACTTACGACATTTCGTTTATGAACATTCTAACAAAATTGTAGAATGAAAGTCCGTCTTGTACCAAGTTTATTAACAAGTTGAGTTCAGACACGGTTGCTCAATTCATTAAAGTCTCTGATGGGTGTTCTTGAAGAGCTGCCTAAATACTAGTTAGTAAAACGAGCCTTCATGAAAAAGAGAAACCTTTTAGTTTCAAATATTGATCTAGGAATTAGAAAGAACTTCTTAAAACTCTATGTGTGGAGCACAGCAATTTACGGTAGCGAAACATGGACTTTAGGAATGCCGGAAAGAAAGAAACTTGAAGCATTTGAAATGTGGTGCTACAGAAGAATGCTGAAAATTAAGTGGACAGACAAAGTAAGAAATGAATAAGTTTTGTAAATGATTGGTGAGAAAAGAAGTTTATGGAAGAAGCTTACAGGAAGAAGAGACAGGCTGGTAGGTCATATTTTGAGACATGCTGGATTGGTTAATTTGTTAGTGGAGTGAACAGTCGAAGGTAAGAACTGTAGAGGTAGACAGAGATTAGAATATATGAAGCAGATAACTGAGGACGTGGGTTGTAAGGGGTATGTAGAAATGAAGAGGTTAGCACAGGATATGAAGGGATGGAGGATTGCATCAAACCAGTCTAAAGACTGTGACGACAGCAAAAATAAATAAAAAAAAAAAAAATGAGTTTGGATTGCAATGAATATTACGAAATCCACGTAAGTCTTACATCAGCGTTGTTATTTTTGAAACAGAAACAGAAACAGAAACTGCTGGAAGCTGGAAGCTGGAAACTGAAATATGGTTCTTGTCAAAGTAACTTCAAATAGTCATTCATGTTGCGCTAGCGATGACTCGTGTCTCATTGATCATTCATTATTTACACTGGTCTAAAATGAGCTCATAAGTGAGGTCTCATAAGTGAGGTTATCTACTTGTAATTCTTGGTTTGTGTTGGGATTTTCTCACAGCCTACTTAATAACGCTTAAGGAGCCCCGAAATCAGTTAATCACATTTTATGATTGCTTTAATCGTACCTTCAGAATGCATTTTGTTAGTGGAACCATATCTTTTATTTTGTTTTATAAATACATGGAGCCAACCGAACTTTTTACGAGATAAACCTTTCAACTGCATGTTTGTCTCAAGCAGCGGTATCATTCGCTCGATGAAACGTCCCGCCTTTTTTTCAATTCTCTTCATCGCCTTGTAAAAAGACGCAGGACATAGTTGTGTTTTATTAAAGTTAGCGTTGATGATGTTTCATAGTACAATGCTGATTATAACGGTTCGTTTAGTTTATTGTGTTTTGATGCATACAGTTTGTAGCGGAATCCTTTGTTAGTCGTTACATCGAATCAACCAAGGCACGCAAGCTTGCTGTACGCTTCTTATCGGAGCACAATGCTCACAATGCTCATAAAGTATATTTATATATGTATATAATTACAGCTTTATCAATCCTTATTTCAGGATGTAGCCTCTTTAAGTCAGATGAGCTATATATTATAATATAATTCTACATAGTTTTGTTGTAGTTCCTTCCAGTCTGATCGATCCTAAGCAACTCTCTTCCAGTTCATGCCTGTAACTCAACTACGAGTATGTCTCTATCCCAGCGATC
This sequence comes from Vandiemenella viatica, assembly GCA_031002005.1. Taxonomy (NCBI): domain Eukaryota; kingdom Metazoa; phylum Arthropoda; class Insecta; order Orthoptera; family Morabidae; genus Vandiemenella; species Vandiemenella viatica. The sequence continues at coordinate 281,573,060 of JARYHS010008074.1, read as the reverse complement.
CGGAGGTCTTTCTCCTGCTCTTTTCAGGTTCCTTGGTATCCATTCCAGTACTGCCGTAGTCCATCTATCATGACCAACCCATTGCCATTTTTGGGTCATGACTCTTTTTAAGATGTCTGTCACTTTGGTTATTGAACGACTGTGCACGGCCCTTTTCCTCTCTCTTCTAGCATTGCTCTTTCCATACTTCGCTGGCAGTTTTTGCTTCATGAGATTGTTTAGGGTCTAAGTGTGGCAGGCATATGTGAGGACCTGTCATACACATTGTTCAAATACCTGTTTTTTTAAGATGTGCTGGCATCTATGATTTAAAAACTACTGGAATTTCTTCCGCAGGCTCTCCAGCCCAGCTTTATGCTTCTGTAGATCTCGGGCTTTGAGTCGCCATTCATGTTGATCAGTTGGCCAAGACATATGTACTGCTCTACGGACTCAATGCCAGCTTCTTTCGTGTCTGCCTTGTCTTTATCTTTTTCTGACCATTTGTTTTGCATGATTTTGCATTTTGACACGATTATTTTAAGACCCACTTTGCTGCAGGCTGCCTCTAGTTTATTTATCAGTTCTTTTAGCTCTTATCAGCGAATCTTAAGTTGTTTACACTTCTTACATTTATTCTCAACCCTCCGCTTTGCCATTGGAGTTTTGACATTGCCAAAATATATATATGTATATAAGGTGTTTTTTTGTCACAAGCTTTTATCTCGCTTCATACTTAACCGAAATCAATGAATGAGGTGTCATTTTAAAGCATTTGGTCTCCACTTTGGTCTCATCATATTTTAACAAAGAAATTTTTCTGAATTCGACCCTTAAAGGGCAATTATGTCAATATTTCTAAAGCTGTTTTCTTGTGTCACTAGCCATTTATCTTCCTTCATATCTGATGGATATAGTTAAATGAGGTATCATATTAAAGATTAAGGTCTCCTCCGTGGTCACTTTATATTTTAAGAAAAGTATTTTTCGTAATCCGACCCTTAAAGGGCAACAATGCCAATATTTCTAAAATACGTTTTTGTGTCTCGAGCCATTTATCTTCCTGGATATCTAACCGAAATCGATAAATGAAGTAGGATTATGAAGAATAATGTCTCAGCGTTTGTGGCATCGTATATTAAGAAAGTTTTTTTTTTTTTAATTCAACTCTTAAAGGAAAAAAGTATCAATGGTTCTACAACGATTTTTTGTGTCACGACCCATTTGCCTCTATTAATAACTAACCAAAATAAATAAATGAGGTATCATCCTAAAAACTAAGGTTTCTGCTATGGTACATCATATTTTAAGAAAGGAATTTTTCTGAATTGAACCCTTAAAGGGCAAAAATATCAGTATTTCTAAAATGCGTTTTATGTGTCTGGGGTCATTTATCTCCCTTGACAAAAAAAAAAAAAAAAAAAAAAAAAAAAAAAAATCAACAAAATTGATAAACGAGGTGGCATTTTAAAGACCGAGGTCTTCACAAGGCGTTCGGTTCCGTTACACCATATTTTAAGAAAGAAATGTTTAAAAATTCTACCCTTAAAGGGCAAAAGTATTAATATTTCTACAAAGCATTTTTCTGTCACGAGCCATTTACGTCACTTGATACCTAACCGAAATCGATAAATGAGGTTTCATTTTAAATATTAAAGTATCCGCTTTGGTTACATCATATTTTAAGGAAGAATCATTAAGGGGCAAAAATATCATAATTTCTAAAACTCTTTTTTTTTTTTACCTCGCTTCATGCCTAACGGAATCGGTAAGTGAGGTATCGTTTTAAAGACCAAGGTGTCTGCTTTGGTCACACCATATTTTATAAAGGAATTTTTCAATATTATTTCTAAGTCGTGTCTTTTTTATTATTATTACGAGCCATTTATCTTCTTCGATACCTGACCGAAATCGATAAATAACATATCGTTTTAAAGATTAAGGTCTCAAATTAGGTAAAATCATAAAAAAGAAAGAATTTTTCGGAATTTGATGCTTAAAGAGGTCGTGCGTATGAGGCAGTTCAGAGCCAAGTCCCTAGATTGCAACAGCAGATATCACGGAGATGTCAATATACTGTTTTTATATATATACATACTATAAGTAGCTTTTCTGACATTTTTTTCTGTTACGGAAACTTTTTTTTTTTGCTATACAATTCCAATGTAAACATTTTATTCGCACAGCAACACATAACACAGAAATTTTGATATGCTGTGCGCATTTTATTCAGGTTGGTTGTATTCTGATAACGTCAGTGACCGTTTTGTCGTACATACAGAGTGTTTTAAATTTTCCAAACTGTTTTGTAATATGTTGTAAGTATTTTGATGCATACCTATTACACTAAACAAATATTTGCTACATAAGCGCGGTTATACTTTTCATTATATTACAAGCATTCAACCTCACTATTCATCGTATTTTATTCTTTAAATTTTCGCACGGGTCGTCAAGTTTAGATAATGGTTTACTTTAATTTTAAGTTTCTTTATATAATATATTTTTTGTCTTTTTAGTTGGTGCAGTGCAAATCAATACGGGTTCCGCAGTATCATACTTTTAATATTTGTAATTACCGCACGATGAAGTTCGCAGCTTTCCTACCGAACCTTCTTCTTTTTTTTAATTTGCTGCCTTAAATTACATCCTATCTTCAGATTGCTGACTAATAATAGAGTTCTTAACAAAACAAAAGCACATCAACCTCATACATTCTTATTTTGTACAGATGTTTCATATCTATAAATTAAATATTAACAAAAAAAACTACATCTATTAGCCGAGAACGTTTTTTAAAATAAGTATTTACCACAAAATGTATTAATTATATATAAACAAAAGAAATTTTATCCACTTCTTCACGCCCCGTACTTTACAACGTACCATTCAGTAGTGGAACCATTGCGTTACATTTCGGGTAATCCATCGTATGCTGCAGAACAGAATGAATGGTTTTACCTAAGTGATTTCTTTTTACGGTGGACAAGGTAGTGAACAAATAACAAACAACTCCTCTACGTTCAGAAGTAAGTTCACCGGAGAGTGGATACTGTTTTACCAGTTTTCTTCCATTATTCTTCTTCTTCCCTATTGCTTCTGTCTACGTATATCAAGTTTATCTCCATGTAAACAGACAGATTGCGGAGCACAATGGAAAGTGTTTACCCATCCTTTTATATATTTGTGGCAGCATGACCATGGTAACAGCCTGTATATTCCCCCTGTGCAAACTGTTTGTGCGACAGTATTGCAGGTGCTAAAGAAACTAAATTCGTTGTCAGGGTTCTGTCAGAGCAGTAAGTACTATATCAAAATATTGTTCAGATTTTTAAGAAATAATGTTGCACATTGAAACAAATTCAGATAATGGTGCAGCCCTTCAGTTATTCTTTGTAATAGCTTCTAAATAGCACTGTGCGTACGGGAATATACAAATGAGGTATAGTCATTTCTGAGTTCCTGTGATCGCTCGCAAACGAGCAGCAGAGAAATGTTACAGCTGCCTCAAAATTCTTCTTGTTCGTCCGCAGACCCTAACGCCTTTTAATATCGTATGAGAAGGTACAAGTTGCTATGAATATCTCCATACACCATAAAATGAAAATGAGAAAATTAGTGGGCCTTGTGAGACATCCTATGCAATGTATCATACCGAGATCTTAAAATTGTTCATTGCTGCATGTAGACTATATAAATATTTCGTTTTAATACCGCAGAAAGTCTTTTCCAAAACACGAGAAAGCAGATTTGAACACGTCGAAGGAAGCAGTGAATATCTGAATTATAAATGTCTTACCCTTAAGAGTTAAGCTTAATGAAGAGTACCTTGAAATTATCGAGCGTCACGTTTGTTAAAATACAGGTCGTCTCTGGTAGATGTATTTGACGAACCTACACTTTAGAATTTAACAAATAAATTTGACTTCTTTCGATAAGCGCCTCCTGATGAAAATTGTGTCATAGGCGTTGTAGCATATTTCCTGTCAGTATTTTCAGCTACCTTGAATAGTCAATAATTCAACGATGTCGCCGATCGTTCCAATAACAAACATGTTGTAAACCTACTGACTGGTATAAGAGAGACCTGATGTTTACTATTAGCGAATACGCTCTAACAGCTCTAAACAGATTACACGTTGGGAGACGACAGCAATATTTAGGAAGCGGATTGCGGTACTGCCTCCATTACAAAATGTTTTGTCATTAACAGGATTATGTACATATCATGCAAGAATCTTTTTGTTAAATTTTTATTTAAAGTGTTACCGAAGTCACCACTTGCTGAAAGTCAACCGCGAGTATTTGTTTGTCTTCGCACTAAGCACAGGAACACGTATCCAGATTTTAAATAGATTTAATATTTCCCGTAAATTCTAAAGAAAATTTTCCGAAATTGTATGTTTTTCCTTGTTATTTGTAATTTTTATGTGTATATGTTTGGGAGCCACCATAGCTTAGGTGGTTGAGCTGATCGTCCAACAAGTTTCCCCAGGTTCATTCGGCCTGCTGTCAAATTATTACCACGGAGGAAACTCCGAGGGGAAGGTAAAGTCTGCCAGAGCGTCGGGCTGACATACTGAACTTCATTCTTAGTGCCACACATCGGAGATGAAATTACGGAGCTCTACCTCAGCGCATACCAGCGCGAGTTTTCTATGCCTGATCGCAACCTTTACATTATCCTTACATGCTACATTACACTCCCTTGAAAAGGTTATGCCCACTTGTGTCAAGGTTTGGCTTTACAATTTATTAAGCGATTTTTTTTATCTTTTATACTATATAATTACAACAACGGAAGTTACTATATATAATTTCCTTATTGCTAGTCAGATCCAACGACATGACCTCTTTTTAGCAATAGTATATTTTAGCCTGTACGTATAATCTTGACGTCATCGCCAAAAGGGAGAACAAATGATGGCTCTGCTAAAATAATTTAGAATATCTCTGCTGCGTTAGCTTAGATGTAACAGAAGTTAAGATCACATCACATTAATAACTAATCAAGTGGGAGGGCGCTACTGTTCAATTTTAGAGCTTGATTTGGTTATGAATGCGAGGCGTTCGGTTAGGAATTTATGGAAATTAACGAGAATTATGTTTCAAAGCCGATCCATCATTTTAAATTATCTTTATGGGATGACTTACTGAGTTTTTTTCCGAGGATGAGAACATATTTGACAGTAAATTTTGGCATGTAGCGCCCAGATACAGGTATCTGTGTTATCCCATTCTCTAAGTGGACGTTCCAACCAATTGCCTGGATTTTGATCGGGAAGTGGTCTGTGAAACGTTTCATTAAAGAGTTGACACCGATTCACGTAAATCCCACAGGTAGAGCTGTGTCCTCCTTCCCTTCCAACATGTTCTCGTACCCCGCTGGCCCCAGGTCTCTCCTATAAGAAGTTAGTTGTTTGTCGGTTGTAAATCTCAACGTTATCTCCTCAAACCCGTCTTGTCCTCGCATTTTAAGAGCATCACCAAATATTTCCCAGCAATTTATCTGTGTGTCTATATCATTAAACTACTTAAGAGGCGATGTTTTGACTACAAAATTGATACGTAAATGTTACTATACGCATTTTGAACGGCACTAAACAAGAGTTGCATCCCCTAGAGTCGTTTCTACAGGCTAGGCCTTTTTCCATCCTTCCTATTGCAGAGCTCGAGATATTTTAATTACAATACCATCAGTCACTCCGCCTGTTAGAGAATCTTCGTTCGTCAGCTTCCGTCAGGCTCGAAGCTGAATACAGCATGTAAATAAAAAGAGTAATCGCGATGTACGCTACTGATGATAGAAATGCCAACGCCGTAGAATTTGTAACTTTTTGTCTCTTGTCTGTCCGCGCATTACACAAAAACTAAATAATAGATTTCAATCAAACTACGCGTATAAAAGTCTAACGTGGCCGTCTATTGGCAAGTAAGTGAACTAATTCCGTATGTATGACAGTAAGAGACTACACTTAACCATTAAAAGCCACTACGTTTTTCATTCCAACAGAGATTTTAATTATTACCATGGGAAATCACTACGCATACGAGTAAGATGCTATCAATTCAATTATTGCTTACAGAGAAGCTTTGTGAACAATAATGAAGTATGTTTATGGGCCATATACACTGTACAGCCATAAAATATTCGGCAGTTTCAAACTGTTGTGAAAACAAATGCTGTCCACAAACCTAAATTCAGAAGAGAAGCAGAAAATCCAAGAAATAGGTAAAAAACAGGGCTGTCACTCTAATCTTTTTTACCTACCCAATGTTTCGTTGATAAATTATCTGTGAAATAACAGTACAAATCTTAAATTCCACGTGTGCTAAATCACGTACACAGTATCAAGTAACAACGGAATAGACGGCTGCAGCTTACATTCGCTTAATCACTTTCTACAATCTCTTCAGTAAAAATTTCCTTTGCCGATTACATGTGAAACTAATTTTTGTCGAGATATTTCCTTCAGAGTAATAATATTTGCTATGATTGTGGTATGTATTACTAATGAAAACATTGAGCGCCTTATATATTATATAACGAATCGGTTAACAAATTTATTTATTAAGTAAATATTTTCCTTTATTTTTTGTTATTTAGATGTTTACATTTTAGAATTTAGGTATGCATTATGCAGAATTACCAGCGGTTGCTAGCTTCAGTCTTATATAACTTGTAAGATTTGTGTTTCTTGGTACCAGAAATCGCCGAATATTTGCTTTGGCCAACGTGCGCGGCTACTAACAAATTTTTAAACTGCATACCGATAACAACCTCATAATTTCTATCTGCTGCAAACTAGCTGTTAGGCATACAGTGAAACTGTTTACTTAAGGTGGCCGTCCTCCAACCGACTTTGTTGAAATAAAGCTCCGTGAAATGATAGTCAATGAATCGGGTAGACTCGCAGCGAGAAAATGAACATAGCATCTCTACATCGCATTATAATGTTTATCTTCCCCTCCGTTCTTTAATTAAAAAAAACCGGCTAATAATTAATTATTATCTTTTTTATTGATATTATTCGTGATGTGAGTAAACTTTCTTTGATTGTTTTTGTGGAGTATTTGGCAGTCGAAACTTGGTAATTAAATTATTTAAGTTTTCTGTACTGTTACTATCGAACCAGAAGCTCATTTGGCGGCCAGGGTAACTAACACTCGGTTAGAAGCAGGTTGCTGAGCTACAGAGGTAGCATACTATCAGATTAGAACAAGGGTAAACGGTGAAAACATTCGCGTTCTTGCTGCTTTCTGACGATTCTTATGCAGTTAACTGAATTGTAACTGGTCTAAATTTTAGATATCTTTGAATAACATTGAGATTATTGACGACAGGATCGAATTTAAAAAAATAAAATGTCTTGTATTATTAGCATATTTCCCTTATGAGCACGAAACAACATGCAAAGTGTCAACATTATCACCAAAGCTGTAGCGAGACCCACTGAAATCTTTTTTCTTTTTTTTTCCTTTGTATGTTATCATCGTCCGAAATTAATTAATTTCGTCTTTGCCTTATTATAAGACATCTCTTTACAACTTAAATGATCTCTTTTTTTATGTATATATAACGGTGAAATGGGCGAAAATGGTTGTTCCATTACTGTACAAAAATATACTCAGAAATATGTAGTTATCAGATATTGAATCAGCTTATCTTCCAAGTAGATTTTATTCTTGACTATTATAAAACTATCCTCCTCTCGTGCGTCACGTTTCTCAGATAATCAGAATGAGCTGATTGCAGATCATTCAATTAGATTGTTGCCGTTCGTTAATATCCAGCCACTGGCAGAAGATTTTTGGGTCAACGTAAGTAATGTATCTGTAAGAACAGTAGAAAACATGTATAATAGAAAATGCTGTTTTTATTCTTCTAAAATTTAATACTGGGTAAAAATAAAGACTAAAAGGACTGGTACCACCTTTTACATATGAAGATGGCTTACATTTTACAAGTTTCTTATGCTACCCAAGATGTAAATAGCAAATCGAACTCAGTACTTCATAGAAAATTGCGTGGTAGAGCAGTAATAGTGATTTTGAATTACAGAATCCTGATTGTCCACAAGTGATTATAGAGGCAGTGAGAATTCTCTTCCTAGTTACATGCTTATCCCCATTATATAAAGCGGTAGAGGAGAAGGTGGTAATATGGCCCCTGCATATTATATGGCCCCCCCTCTGTATTTTAATAACAATGTGCTGAAATCTAGTGGAGTACACTGGAACTAATCCACTAGTATACTAACTGGCTGGTAGGAACGCTGGAAGCCATTCGGCGTAGTCGCTGAGTAGTTGTGAGGTGAATTGTGTTTTTATGATTTTCAAAACTTTGAAAGGTATGTAAATTTCTTGATTTTAACCTACCATGACTGATAAATACTTAGTTCTAGGTACCATGCATATGATTTAGAGGCTATTGCCAACAGTTTAACATAGACTAGAAAGTTCTGGGGATTTTAGTTTTTATCCTATAATTACTTTTTTCTAATATGTTCATCTCTGCAATATGGCCCCCTTAGGTGATGGTAACAGCAGCTTCAATATTTGTGGTTAATTTATTTTTCTGATGCCTTGAGCCATCTTGACACCAAAACTGATCAGTAGAAGGCAATTATGGGACAAGGATAAGATGAAAGAAGCAATATCTTCTGTGATTGAAAAAGAAGTGGGTGTCAAAAACACTTCGAAACATTTTGAGGTGCCGAAGACAACCTTGCGAAGATATCTAAAAGAGGCTAGTACATTTCAGGGAGCTGAGATCACCACAAAGAAAGTAGGAAGAAAACCAGCTCTACCTGAAGCACTAGAAAATGAAATAGTAGGGTACTTGCAGTATATGGAAGCAAATTATTACGGTTTCACTCGCTTGGATGTCTGCTGAATGGCATACAACTGGCAGTTAGAAATGGCATTAAAACTAACTCTAGAAATGAAGTTACTGACAGGGCTTGGGTAGACCATTTCGTTAGACGAGCTGTCAATCCGAAAACCAAATGGATTATCATATGCTCGTGCGAAAGGTTTTACTCCCGTATTTGCAGTATAGTTGAGACCAAGATACCACAGGTAATTGCCAGTAAAGGTAATCATCAAATATATTCTCTGACTTCGGCAGAACGTGGATCTTTGATAACAATCATCTGTTCAATGAGTGCAGGAGGATCTTCTGTCCCTCCGATGTCGATTTTCCTGAGAACAAACATGTCGAATTTCCCTTAAAAGGAGCCCCTCCTGGGTCTGTTGGAAGAGCTCATCCATCTGGATGGGTTCAAGCAAATTTGTTCAAAGACTGGTTGGCTCATTTTGTTGATAAAACTCGCCTATACTACTTATCCTTGACGGCCAGTTTTCTCACACAAGAAACATCGAAGTGATACACTTATTGAGGAAGAATTACATCACGATTTTGTGCTTACCATCCCACACAATGCATAAATTGCAACCGTTAGACAGAATCTTTCATGGGAGCCCTGAAGACCCATTACAGCTAAAACATCAGACAATGGATGCTCCATGAAAAAAGACCTGTTGGACCTTACGATATAGCGTCCCTTAGTGGAAAGGTGAGCCTATTATGTACCATTGGATTAAAGGCCGTGAATGGATTCTGGATCATGGGTGTGGGAAATCAAAGTAGATCAACCCTAAACACCAACCCCCAGATGACAGCAGTGACGATGATGATGCTGGGATGCAGCTCTCCACTTGCTCCAGTTAATCTCTTTTTGACATCCCAATTGAAAAGCCTCAACCAAATCAAGAAGGCGCATGATGTCTTTTTTTTTTTTTAACTTCTCCAATAACATCCGCGGGGAATTATGAGTCCAGTGCCTAATGTGTTCTCTTATGACTTACAACAAATGTGCAGAGGCAGAGAAGGAGGCGTATGTCTCCGATTTCAGTGGTTCATTTTTTCCATATTGTGATATATATTTCATTTTTTATATCTCCTTATATCTACTTATATTTACTTATGTGTAATAAACATGTTTTTTTTGTCACAAAGCAGTTGTAATAATTTATTCTCCAATATTTCCTTACATTAATAAGGGGGTCCATATTACAAACACTATGGGGGCCATATTAACTACACATCCCGTTTTCTGAAGAATGTGTCTACTTTTGAAAATCGAATTTTTAAAAATATAAAATGTGGTTTTAGATGCCTCTACCTATTATAATATGTTCAGTAACTAACACCAGATTGTAACTGTGCTAATCACCCCTATTTTTGATGAATAATATTCATTTTATAATACAAAAACAAAATGGGGGTCCATATTACCACCTTCTCCTCTACTAATGCGAATGGGATTACTACTTCCTCGCTATCGCTTCAAAACGAAAAACAGAGTTGAGTGAAGGTACAAAAATAATTATTTTTGTGGCTGTTAAAATTCATTAGTGGCATCCTTTCCTTCTTGCAATCCTCTCTTCTGTTCGTGTGGGTTTGTACAAGATCCTTATCCATAAAACTGTTGGCATTCAATAAAAACCGTAAAATTTGTAACTTTTCCAAATCTTATGTCTAATTTGACTATGACAATATTTTTAAAGCTGTTATTGCTCAGACAAAGGCTTCACTAATCAGTGTTAACATGACCAGTATTGTTTACACATTTAATTGTTTGTAAGTTCCGTAAGATCTATTCCCATTTTCATCCGTTGCACGTGTCACTTCCCATTTTAACGGTCTTGACGGTCCTCTTCGAAACATTTGTACTATCATTACAGTTATGTTGTTACAGAAAAATGCCAGAAAGAATTCGCTTGTAGTTTATTCCATTTTTCATGAAATTTGATGAAAATTCCTCCATTTATATTGACTAAAAAATTGACGATCACATCGCAGTGAGCTTTACTTTTTGTGCTTGTACAGGAACTTTATCCATAAAATTGACACGAAAAAAATACCATAAAAATTGTAACTTTTGCGTATCTATGCCTAATTTGACTATGACAATATTTCTGTGTCATGCTGTGCTTTCAGTATGGCTGAAATATTTGGAGTAACATGGTCGAAAACCAACGCGTTTACTGGGCGAAATTAAAAAAAAGAGAGAGAATATCTGGAATCTCTCTAGTTGTTCATTTGAATTAACTTCAGGAACAGACGAATATAAATGACATTGTTTTAGAGAAATAACTAGTAGAACGCCAAGCCAGTAAATAAAATATGCAATGAATCAGTGTAGGCAAATGTCCACAACACGGTTTAGAGGCAGGTTGCATTACGTGGGTTTGAGCAAATGTTTTCACTAAAAATAAGTTCAAGCAAGATGTTAACTGCAGTTGAGAAAGACTCCAGGTTTAGTTAGTGTTCCATCTAATATTATAATTAGCAACTGTGTCAACTATGACGTCGTCTGTCACGGCATGACGTCGCGCAATGACGTCACGCTTTATGCCAATATTCTTGGTAATGCGCGTTATTTAATAACATTTCCAAGCATCCGCGAATAAGTTAACTGACAGAATTATGAAATAAAAGTATGTATTGCGTTTAAATCGCCATAGCAATCATTAGATGCTTATATTTACATAATATTCTTTTGATATATAGAAGTATACCTTAAATTCTTTGTCCATAGATATGTAACATAAAAGCTTTGTATTTCGAGCATCAATGTAGCGAAAGTTTTGGTGAGATTGTTACTTAGCATGGATCAGTGCTGGATTTTCCATTAGGCTGTAAAGGCGCCAGCCTAGGGACGGCAGCGTTTTAGGGGCGGCAAATTTCCTAGGGTGCCCGCTTTAGTAAGCCGTCATAATAAAAAAAACGACTACTATAAATTTTCATTTAAGTGGTGACATCTAGCAGTGAAGTGACAAACTCGGAACAATTAATAGAAAAGAAAAATATGTTTACTATCAATTTGCATTTAGGTAAGTGGTGACAGCGAACAATTAGCTAAATTATTAATTTAATTCTTCATTAGTTTCCTGACTTTCTATCTTGTTCAACGCAGTCTGTAGCCCATCGTATATTTCCGAAGGTAGACTCTATAGACAGAGGTAAGTTTCTGCTGACAGACTTACATTTCATGATTTCTATAATAAAAATACTCATTGAAAACTCAATGATTTTTGAAACTTAAGTCATTTCTCAGCTAATAATTAATTAAATTCTTTGAAATTTTTAAGGAACATGCATTGAACTATGTCGAAACCGGTATTCTGAAGGTAATACAAATTAGTGATTAGTATAAGTATGAAGGAGAAAAGGGCGGCACAAAATTAACAGCCTACACTAAAAAAATGTTTAAATCCGGCTCTGGCATGGATCCGAATTACAACTGGCATTTGACGTTACGGCAGAGGGCATGAATAATTTAGTTTTTTTTTTTTTTTTCAAAATAATTTAAACTATGTCATCGTTTGAACGGAAATTGTTGCACACTGATTGCGATCGTGCACCTTACACTACACTTAAAACAAATATAAGCGTGGCATAATGTAAGTTTATAAGATTTATTTTAATTTCCTTTGTTTCACTGTATAATATTACTGAGCCTATTATTTCAGCAACTGTGTCAGCCAATCAAACGTTTTAATATCCGTCTGAATCGCGGATAACAAAAAAGAAATGTGTAATAACACTTGAAGATTTTTAATCAAGTTTACATCGCTATGCATTATTGCCAATAAAACGCGATACAGTTCATGTATTAATATGCGTGAGATTGAAGTATTGTTCTTCTGGCGGCAAGTTTATCGAACTACGTGGTACGTGCAACCTGGACGCGGATGGAAACGGAAACCTTTTGCTACAGCGCAAGGCAAGGCACAAGGAGTTGCATTGAATTTTATTTTTGTAACAATTCTATTTACAGTAGCTAAGCAATTGCTAAGACATGAATTGCCAGAACACTGAAAGAAAAGTACGTATTGCGTTTAAATTGGCATATTAATTATCAGGATTTTTTTTACTAAAATCATTACATGGTTCGAATGAAAGTAGTTCCAAATTGATCGCGATATATGTTGCCTATACCACCATTAAAAATTACGTGGCATAGCGTAAGTTATTGCGATTTATTTTTAGCATCCTTCGTTCTCACAGAGGTCATTATTTCAGCCGATCTAAGCTGTTTCGGCCGTTAAAATATCGATCTTCATCACAGGTATTAAGAAAGAAAAGTTTAAGAAAATGTGAAGATTTGGGATCAAGTTTATATCGCAATGCATGATGAAACTGGCATGCGATACAGGGAATGTATTAATTCTCGCGTGATGGAAGCTTTGCTTTTCTAGCAGCAATATTAGTGGATTTTTTTTTTTAACTGCTTAACGTCTCTTAACAGCGAAGTCTTTAGAGACTGGAAAGGATTGGGGGGGGGGGCAAGGAATGGGAAGGAATTCGGCCATGGGCTTTTGAAGGAAGCATCCCGGCATTTGCCTGGAGTGATTTGGGAAACCATGGAAAACCCGAATCTGGATGCCCGAAGGGGGATTCGAACCGCCGTCCTCCCGAATGCGAGGCCAGAACGCTAACCGTTACACCACCACTCTCGGTTATTAGTGGTTAGGCTAAGATACAACCTGGACCAAGTTGACAACTGAACCTTTTTGCTACAGTACAAGGGACTGTAAGCTTTATTTTATAACAATTCTATAGTTAAGCAACTACAGAGAAATAAATTACCATAACACTCCGTTAAACCCGTCATTTTGACGGGCTTTGGAGCTAGTTCATAATATTCTACGAATATTCAGTGAAAAAAACTGTTCGTCGTTTATTCATATAGTAGGCGATTAGAGAATAAAAAAGTGCTCGCAGATTGGAAACCAACATGGTTTATACTATTTTTTGGTTAAATCTTTTGTGGCCGTACACAGTCAGACCAGTGTTCATTATCATCAACCAGTTGAATAATTAAATGATGTGGCCTCTTAGAGCTATTTCAGATAAAACTTCAGCAGTTTTCTGCAGGTCCAACGATCTTGAACCATCCTCTGCGATGTCCTTGTCCCGTCGGTCTGGTGGTCTTCCTTTCGGTCTCTTATGATCTTTTGGGCTCCTCTCTCTTCCATTCTTGTCCACGTCTTTCTTCCGAGCAACATAGCCGGCCCGTTACAATATCAAGGGAGGCCGTCTTCTCCAAGAAGTGTTGACCCATGTGATTGATTTAATGTCGGTTACTCTCTTTTTGTCTTTTCTAGTTAAACCTACCATAGACCTTTCCATAGTTCGTTTCTAAATTCTCCTTTCGTAAATTCGTTTAGTGTCTAGGTTCACAGCCGTAAGAAAGCACAGGAAGAATGCACTTGTCGTAAACTATTTATTCAAATTTTGTGGCTTACTAATATGGCACATTAGATTTTAAGATATCGGAATGGCTCCAAAAATCTTGCCATCCCAGCGTGATACAACGGATAGTTTCTGGTCTTACATCTCCAGTCATATTCTTTTCCCCTGAACATACTCCTTGTTATGTCATGTATGTTTTTTACCTCTAATGACTTGTCGGATGAGCGTTGATAACAACATAGTTACAGCTTTTGCGTTGTTTTTGAGTTCACAAAAGCAAAGTAAATAAGAAATACGGTGGCTTTGGAATTTCTGCGTTGCTGTTAGTGAAGAAAGTTGATTGTAATACAATTAAAAAATAACCTCCAGATATTAGAGAGCGTCCATAAACTACGTAGCTCGGTCTAGTGGGGGGGGGAAGGGTTGGGCTACGTGGGAGATACATGGAGGAAGGAAATATATGGAGACGATGCAAGAGACCTTCACCATGCATTGAAGTGAAGCCGGGCGGAGGAGGAGTGGGGGGGGGGGCATGGCCGCTTCCATACACACACGGGGAATATGTATAAAAACCTCAAGGGGACTCTAGGATAAACGTGACGCCGCAGTCTGGTGATGGATTATTATGTAACTCGATGAGACAAATAAAAAATGAAGAATAAAATGTTTTGATATCCTGCTTAGTTTTCGAGATATTCTGTCTCAAACGTGAAATGTTTTTGGTTGAAATTCAGAAGAAGAAATTGGTAAAAGTCAAATTTGATGACGGATTCTTATTTAAAAAGACGAGACAGATAAAAAATAAAGAATAAAATTTTTCGATATCTCGCCTAGTTCTTGTGATATACTGTATCAAAAGTGAGGTGTCTTGAGTTGAAATGCAGAAGAAAAATTTCACAAAAGTCAAATTTAATGATCGATTCTTATGTAACACGACGAGACAAATAGAAAATAAAGAATAATTTTTTTTTCGATATCTTGCTTAGTTTTCGGGATATACTGGGATTGGGTTGATATGCTGCCTGGACTAAAAATTAATTCTGCCAAAGCAACAATGAATTACATGGTGGACATGCAGAATGGATATTTCATTTGTTTTTACTACCACTTATGGTTAGGTTGAAATGAGGTCTAGACCAGAATAAAAATAGTTATTTTGTTACCATACATCGTAAGCTTAATTGGGAATAGCTGGAAGTGGAAGTAGTTTCCATCGCGATACACGTTTTGTCACTAACTTGGTTCTCATGAAATTACTAACAGTAATAGATAAATTCTTTGTCCCTTATGGAACAATAAAACCATTCTGGTACAGACTGTATTTAGACCTAACCACAATCTCCATTAAATTGCCGTTACAGAATCAAACTATGTAGACATACCCACACACGCGTATTTGAATCGCAAACTGTATTTGCGGTAACAACATCGTTTGCTTCATCAAGATTCCTAGATTGCATAGCATAATTTAACACATTTAATTTCATCATACATTGTCATTATAAACTGCAACGTGACGAAAGAAAGCGCAATACTAAATTAACTGAACCGCGATGTAAAACACACCCCTTTCAATCTCATTTTCAACACTCGTTAAAAAGTAATGCTAGTCTATTATGTGCAAAATAGCAAGGTATCCTGATTTTCTACACTACACCAACAAAAATTTGAGAACAAAGTCATCCCATTGAGAGCTGTGACTAAATATTTATAGACTGGCAGCGAAGTTTGCAATTCCTACCGCCCACTTCAACAACGATAATTAGAATTCAACTTACTTATGAAATGATATTCCAGGTTCTTTCCTCTCTTGCCTATTTGTGCAACCGTAAGCAACACAAGAAGGCATTATAAAACACTTATAGGCCTACACATTACAAAATGAAATAATCACAGCATCTAACAGCATGTGAACATCGCATTTGTTTGGAAGCGCAATATCGCCGCTGCCGCCACTGCGAATGCGCGAGAATTTAGAGCCTGCTTCACAGATATAACGTCACTTCTCCTCCATATATTTCCTTCCTCGATGGGTAGAGAGAAAAGCCACGTGAGGCTACGTGGGGGGAGGAGGGGTTTCACAGCAGGCCAAAATGGAGCTACGTTGTTTATGGACAATCTTTTAATTAGTTCTGCGTTAATCTGCCTAGCTTAAGCTATTTTTTTTCTGTCTAAACTCATGAAATTGCTTTCAGTGAATTGAAATCTAATTGCAAACTTTTCAAATTCTCGGGTCGTACTAAACGTGTGTAGATGATGATATCATTATCGCTTTTAATGTTTTATGCTTTCAGGGGACTTAAAAGATGTCTGCACAAATCGTGGGTGTGGCCAACAACGCCACAGGCAGCTTCCGGGTGATGTATGGTAACAACAACAATAATAATAAAACAAACAGTAGTATTAATTGAACAGTCCACCAACTAACGGGAAATACAGTCCGTGAGGTGTGTACTTTGTGGACAGCCGTCGTGCTAAATCCACATCCTCGTGCGCTATTGATTACATTAAAAAATTGTCTATTAATGTTGGTAATATTTTCAGAAGAAATCCTAGTCATTTTTTCTCAACAGAAACTGGTTATATATTTTGACTTTCCGGTACCCTGCCAGACATTTTATGCTCAAGATACATATTGTACTAGCCGAGTACTCGGCGTTGCTCAGGGGGGCTGGATAACAAAGTACTGTTTTTTCTCAATCGCTATCCACTTTTGGTGACTTCTCTATCGTTTTTGAGATGATGTAAAAAACTTTAAAACACTTTTTAAATTTCAAATTTGAATTTCTTAGTCTCTTATTGTCCGTTCGGAACCGGACCAACACCAATAAACAGTAAATTTTATGGAATTTCAAAATATCACATTTGCAAAAATTTGAACCATTGCATGTGTAAATTTTGCTCAGTGGTGGTAATCGGGAAGAGGGGATGGTTTTTTGTAAACCAAATGCAGACAGTATTTTTTGTCTTTGTTTTAAAGTATAAGTGTGCAATGTTTCATCGGAATCTGATGAAAACTGCGGGCTTTGGATAAAACAACATGAATAAAAATTGTGGGTTTGTGTGTCGCCCTACCAACTTAAAAATAATTTTTAAATTTCGGTTTCTCGATTGTACGACCACAACAGGTACAGCCCCAATACACAACAAATTTTATGGGTTTCAGAATATCACTGTTGAAAAAAAAAGAAAGGTTTATATGTAAACTTTTCTTAATGGGGTGGTGTGGGTTTTCGTAAACTAAAAATCACCTTGTTTAAAAGTGGACGTGTTCCATGTTTCATCGAAAGCGGATGAACACTGTGGATTTGTGGAGAGAACACAGCATTCTTTTCCCTGTGGATGTTATTCTCGTGTCTATTTTTAATGCCTAATGAATAATGTATTATCTATAACCAACGCTTTATCTTACCATCGTACTTACTGCGTTTTATTGGACAGCGCACGCTTGCAACTGAATCCGTAACTTGGTGTGACGAAATTAACTGTGTCATCACGGTGATTAAATTGAAGCGGTAGTCTGCCGCCTACGACTTCAAACGGAAATTTTAAATAGCTGAAATCGTTCTTTATTTATCAACAGGTTCTTAGTAATTTGTTGTACATGATGTTTATATTTTTGACTGATGTCAGTAGATGGGGTCAAAGGTTGCAATGATGTCGGCGTCTGGTGGATGACGATGCTTTGGAGAGTTCATCGTAGTCATGATACTGGAAGAACTAAAGGAACAGAAAGCAAATGGGCTAGTTATGTTTTATTGATCCATTAATGGATTGGCCTCTGTTCATTTTCGAAATCTTGTCATCCGTGACGGGATTGGAGCTGACTCCTCCAGAACATTGTGTCTCCCTGTTCGGCAATCCGTTGTTCACCATCTCAATGGAGGAGGAAATGATGGTCATCGCTATTATTGTGTTTCTTTTTGGGTGTAGAATCTTGCCTCGTGACCAACGCTACGGTCAGCTATGCCGCGGATTCCCCGCTGTGTTATCTCGTTACCCCTCCCAAAACTCAAGCGCCGGCATCTTGTAAGGAAGTATCATGTCGGTCGGAACAAGACTGACTCACGCTCGAATCGTGTCCAGCGAGGTTATTTATACACCAGCTTGCTGACCCTCTTACAAAATCGGAAGTAGCTACTCATAAGCATAGGAGCTGACTGTATATTTTCAGACTTGGATAAAAGAGACTGCCAGGAACTCTTGGAACAAACTGAATTTTGCGGAACTGATCAGAAATTTTCGTTTCGAACCTTGAACCAAGCACGACTGCTTGAAACATATTTCATTTTACAAAACTTCTATTTATTGATGTTTTTACAGGAATAAATGAATTATGTAAGGTGTATAGGTGACGCCTGTTCCACATTGAACTCACGAATTGCACCTGCGTGTGTCTTCTAGTGTTTAAAAATTTATTGTGGCAAATACTACCCAGATTTTTGCAGCGTTTATTTTACGTCCATAAAGTGTTGAAGCTGAAGCGCCATGACTGTTGTCAGGTTCTTCGGTGGTTTAATTAATATAGTAATTAATTAAATAGACCACCATAAGGTTCAGTTTAAGATTTTTTTATTTTTTTTTTTTATTTTCAAAACAACTTCAGCGATATTGTTTACATGCAAAGATACAATCCAGAGATACTACTGACGCAATATTGGACAGTTCCAAAGTGAATCTGTATACAACTACTGTAAACTAAACTGTGTCCTTCTTTATATAGGCTCCATCGAAATTTCTGGAATTCTTCAAAAGCTTCCGCGAGATATTTCTCGAACATAAACAATTACTCAAACAATTAAACATATTGAAAACAATCAGAAATAATACATAATCACTTAACATCATTACAAAATGGTCACAAATGGAAATTAAAGATACTTAATACCAAATTATTTACAGAAATCATTTTAAACTATAGAAAATTGTCCTGTAGACATCGTAACTTGCATTAATACTTGGAATTACACACATTTAAGCAATTCTCTTGCTTTATTGTGTTCTTAAACATATTAAATGATCTTTAAATAATTTCTTTTCATAAAACAAAGCCTATATACACTGATTTACAAGAAATTGCAAAACAAACATACCAGATCTTATTCAAGCAAACTTATCTCACTACATTAAATACAATTCTAAGTTCAGGTATGAGGGCTGTTACACTGTGTTATCTGCGGTTATTAAATTGTAGCAGTAGTCTGCCACCTACATTTTCAAACGGAAATTTAAAGAGCTGTATTACTTCTTTTTACATTTTTTTCTTAAATTCTGTCAGGTTATATTTAGTGATTACGATATTAAAATTACAATTTTGGCTTTATTAGTA
This sequence comes from Vandiemenella viatica, assembly GCA_031002005.1. Classification (NCBI taxonomy): domain Eukaryota; kingdom Metazoa; phylum Arthropoda; class Insecta; order Orthoptera; family Morabidae; genus Vandiemenella; species Vandiemenella viatica. The sequence continues at coordinate 281,553,486 of JARYHS010008074.1, read as the reverse complement.
GTAGAAGTAACTGGGTAAACGATCTTCGATCGGCATCTTTCTATTTCTGTTCAGTATGCAAGATTTCATCAAAATCCTTAGAGAAGTTTGTGAGAAATTAATTTTATCTATTTACAAGAATTGCTCATTTAATAGTATTACATTGGACAGATTAAATATATAGACAGTATAAAAACCTAATCTGAAGGTTGGTTGGATCCTCCAGAAGGAGGCATACTAAGCCATTGTATCAGCGGTAGGACGGCCGGTTTCTTTCCTCTGGGATCTGCAATTTAACGTAGATTCCGAACCACAGAACGCCCCAGCGTAGTTCATATGATTAAATACAAATATTAAACATTCTTGCCCCCACCGAGATTTGAATACGGGATCGTTGCCAGAATTTTTTGAGAGGTAGCGCGGAAACCACTTTTTTGCCCACTAATTACATTTGCGCTGTCAGACCGTTCCATATTTGTTTTACATTCAATATATTTCTTTCCTATTTACATAAAATGTTTTACAGTTAAACTGGTAGTATTTAATGATAACCGGTTATTGTGCAAAATACGGCTAGTGGAAAAGACTGTTAAATCGGGTTGAAAATACGGCTAGCTGCTTCTTCGGCACTTTAAGGAAAAGTGTACCCGAAAGCCAAAAAATATGTAACAATATTCTAATTAGCGCCTAAACATACGATTACGCAAATTACTGCCTACGCATTAATAGAAATCTTGAGCCGTCTGTGACGTTTTTATAGTCAGAATTTGGTGTGACAGCTGTTTTCTTTACTCAGAATCCACTAAGCATCATGGAATGTTAGTAGTCATTCTGGTCCAGGTTGCCATTCAACCTAAACACAACAAAATGAGGCACTTTGCTGACTTAGCGGCAATAGACGTCTCGAGCCGCCTGTGACGTTAATGTAGATAGAATGCGGTACTGCAGCCACCTTATTCACTCAAAACCCATGATACACCATGGAATATTAGTCTTCATGCAGGTCCAGGTTGCATTTACATCTAACTACACCCACCGCTAATACGGCTGCTTGAAAATCAACACATTCACGGTAAAGATAGCTGCTACGTATTGGCTAATACCGCACGTAACCCGACGATTTGCATTGTATTACTCTTGTCTTACCTGTTTTGTCGACTTTGCGTACACTTTTTCTTGAATAGTAATGCCTAAGGAGTGCGTTAACCACATGTTCATCCCGAAATAACAATTCTTTTTTCTACCGGCCTTACTTTACATAGCACGTTGATAACCACTTTTTAGAATTCAGTAATATTGATGTTTGTGTTAAATACGAATGCGATCAATAAGTAAACGATGATTACATTATAACTGCTAATATTATTTTCAAAGAAGTTTTGTAGAGTAAAGAATCACTTTTGACAAATCCAGTTTTTAAGTATCTTCTTTTTAAATGGTTTACACGGGTCAGCCAGTATACAAGGCTTCCTATGCATTTTTAAGCTAACAGTTGTTTACAACAACCAAAGATAAAACAATAGACACGACATGACCTTAAAGGCTTAAAATTTTGTTTTATGTTTTAAAAAAATAACATTTGGCAAAGCCTGTATCTAGTTTTTAAATATTTACTTTTTAAATGTTTTACAATTAAACTGGTAGTATTTAATGATAACAACTTTTTACAATTCAGTAATATTGATGTTTGATATACGGTCAATATGATTTTGAAAGAAGGTTTGTAAAGTAAAGTATCACTTCTGACAAAACCAATTTTTAAAAATCTCCGTTTTAAATATTTTAAATTAAACAATTAAACGTGCTAGTATTCCTCCGAAGAAATGTATGCAAGAAATGTTCTTTTAAATATATGAGTTCCTTGGAACCAAATAGAAAATATTAGTAGGCTTCCTGGTACCTGAATCGTCTCCGAGATGGCGTTAGAGCTGTTTTCGAAATTCCAAGAGCAAATATTGTTCGTATTTTGTAAAATTGGGTTTTTCAGGGAAGACCTATTTATATAAACTTAAAAAGCAAAATATTATGTAAATATGAAATTTAATCCAAATCGCTAGAGCTGTTTCCGAGATCCAAAATATATATATAGTCATATACATGAATTGCTCGTTTAAAGATATAAGATTGCGCGCAAGAAAGAGTGTGAGATTTGGCTTAGTTCAAGTTTATATGGAGAACAAGTGCAGAAAGCTTATATATATATATATATATATATTTACAAATACATTGAATTAAATGAAATAATTCATCGTTTACATTCAGCGATTCTGCCAATTTGAAGTTTGTAAGGTATTATGTGGTCTTTGGTCAAATAATAAAGAAAAAAAATAATAAGCTTAGTTAATATATGTGTTACAAATACATTATTAAATAAAAAATAAATTCGAGCATGTCTGTGTGCGTGAAATCAGATCGGATCGGAGCAAACTATCTGACTTGTATTCCCAGCACTAAAATACTCTGTGGTCTTTGGTCAAACAAAACATTCGCATAGAGTAGATATTAATCGTGTAACTTATAAAAGGACATTTCGAAAGGAATCCTGTTATATAAAATCCGTTGTCTGGAACCTGCGCACGTCGTCTATGGCTATTGGCTAGAGAATTGTTACGTGCCAGCCGTCACTCGCAAATCAACAGCCACCATATTACAACCGTTCCTTCATGTTGCTTTTTGTTTATTTACGACAACTAGATGTAGAAATTTATCTAAGGATAAGAGTATTCAATATTTACGATATTTTATTTGTATCAGTTATAAGAACTAGGTTAAAGCTAACTTAAGATTTTTTTTGGCAGACGATAAGAAACAATGAAATTTATTAAAAAATCTGAGAAGCGAACGTAATCGCGCAATGAATCAGTCTAATTAATAACAGTTATCCGTTTTGCAAATTAAAGTCTCCGTCATTTAAAGTAAAATGCATTTATCTAAATAAAATCCTAACCAAATACTCTGATAACCTAAACAGAGTAAGGTACTCATATCGGAAAGATATAATTTAAAATGATTATTATTCGTTTTTCCTTACAAGCTTTTCCAGAATAAATTCCTACTACCATTATAGATGATACCCTTAGTATTTGATAAACGTATTAGCTTTTTAATGAGATTTAAGTTTACCTTTTTATGTAGATTTAAATCATCAACTCAATTTATAAATCGCAATTCAACAACGATATTCTTGCAGCAAAATAGCGGCGAGCAGAGATATTAGAAATTATTTACACAGTTTAATACGTACGCAGCTGCTATGAAGTTAATTGCCATAATACAGGCATTAAGGTTGATTTTCGTAACATTTTATTCTTAAAAAAATGTGGAAAAACATTTCGGCTGAAAAAATTTGGTACTACAAGTACTTTTCAGTAATATGTCGCTAATGGAAGTAAACTTTAATTTCTCATGATCTCTTGTACAACGTAACTGCGTTGCCAGATAAAACGTAATATTCTGTTTTGGAAGTAACTGCATAAACATACGAACAGCAGGGATAAAAAAAAATTATTGCTATGTAATCAAATGTTTCAAAGTTACAATTGATACGTTCATTTAAATTTACATGTTGCTTTTTGTTTATTTATGACAACTAGGTACAGAAATACATGGAAGGAGAAGAGTATTCCATGTTTGCGTTATATTATCTGTATCACTTATAAGAACTAGGTTAAAACATAACCTAATAATTTTTTTGGCAGAAGATAAGAAACAATGAAGTTTATTGAAAACTCAGAGAAAGTTTACACGAAATGTACTAATCGCGATATGTATCACTCAGATAAGTGATAGTTATCCGTTTTTGATATTATACTTTCCGTTATTTAAAGTAAAATGCATTTATTTAAATAAATCATAGTCAAATATTCTGATTGTCTAACCATAGTATGGTACTCATATCACGAAAATTTCATTAAAAATGATCGTTATTCGCTTTTCCATACAAGCTTTTCTGGAATAAATTCCGACTATCATCCGTCGTTATTCTTATGAGGGTAATAGAAGCTATGATTTTCGAAATCAACATTAGTGGAGGTTGTGGCTAAGTTGACCAGAATCGCAACTGACACATTTGGTAACAGCATAATTCGCTCTGATATCAGTTTTACAAACCATTTAAACTGATTTCATAAGCGCCATGTTACGAAAGGTATTAACTGATGTGGGTGGAAGTAGTTCCATATTTATCGTGCTGAATTGTGCCAGGATCAGGAATAAAACTTATATAACATGGATAGCAAAAGTTTTTGGGATTCCTAATTCGTTTTTAATTTTATTGATTCTATACTTCCTTCATCGATAATTCAGTAGAAGTTACTACTGTATTGCTATGTAAACTGCAAATGAAATATTTAGAACATTACAAAATCAAGGACATTAGCATTATGTAATAACAATTCCGTATCATTAACCAAATGCAAAAAAAAAAAAAAAAAAAAAAAAAAAGGAACTTCCAGAATATTGCGTTCAAACGGTAGTTTTTGACTTGTTCGAAGCTTGTATTTTCTACATTATTCTAACAGATAATTTTAATTGACTTTAGCCTAATGGTTTCTGCCAAAAAGTAAATTGGATTGGTAGGTAAAAAAAAAAGGGTGTACATTTTATTATTTAAAAGGTTGAACAATAGCTATGAGCCTTTTGATTTTTGAAACCCTGTCTAATCGTAATTTCAGTAATTTCATTACCTTTTTTTAACGTTCTTATATTCGCACCTATTTCCATTGTGCCTCGACATAGAACATTAACTGGTTGCTGTGAGAGACAAACAAGAAGGAAAACCTAATTGCATTTAATCATAATAGACCAAATTTAAATAGTGAGAATAGTACGCAAAATGATATAATTATTTTGATGGCTACATTTAAATGCGCACTAAATATCATTCCAATAAATTTTAATACTTTCGATTGTAAATTAATTCATTTGCAAAGCAGGTTTTGCAATGCAAAACATTTCGAATCAGAAGTCACTTCAGGTGTAAGGACTGCATTCATTTCATGTTGTCATATGGCTAAAGCAATATTACCGGCCTTATTTTAAATCATTGTATGATTAAATTCAAATGAACCATCGATAAAAAGGAAGTTAAAAAATTATTTTGAAAACATTCGTAATTATAATTCATCATTCGCTATGGTTAGTTCAGAAGCTAAGAGTTCCGATAAAGTCACACATGGAGTGTAACATCTTAAAATATCAGGTCCAAGAACGTATTGGTACACGCTCGCGGCAAATAACGGTAATGTACCCACCTATACAGTATATAATTTATGCTCGTAACAAACGCAATGCAACAAACTAAAATTATTACTCTTTTACTAAACCAGCTAAATAACTTAATGAATTGCGGTCGAATTTTGACCACTGGGCAATCACTACTGCTTGTTATTATTTGATGAAAACTTGAGAACCCGTTGTACTCATAGCTACAATTAACAGTATTGAATGTATGTTCATTCACTAAACTTTCTGCTCCTTGTAGATACCACCACTGTAGCGCGATAAAATCAGATTTACTTTTTACCGTCCAGCTATTCTTATGGCAGCTTCTGAAAAGCCAGAAAATATTTTAAATGTGTTCCTGAAAGCCCCTTTGTCAGAATTAACCATATACTTATCAGCCGTGTTGAACGATTAATCTAAGGCGCTTAACTGTTTTGGTTTCAAGTATGGTAATTTCTTCCTAGACGACAGTTTGATGCAGTAGTTGCCATACCTTTGGTACACATCCAGCCGATGCTGTTTTTAAACAGTCCTCATGCAAACCATTTGACTGAAAAGTTTAATAATGGTTGGAGGTTTTGGATAGTGTATGGTACAGCAACCCACGATTTTGGCTGAGTTTGTTTTCAACAGGGCTCAAGTACAATCAAAGCTTATTAAATCTGTTTCCATTAGCAACAGACAGTATCTCACGAATTACACAATAGAAAAACGCTTCTCTAAATAGCATTTTATCGCATACAAGAAATTTCAGTATAACCTTGTTTCATCGCCGGTTTTTTTAGCAGTTAGTAAATAATCACTTAACCAGTGAAGGAGATACTTAGCATTTTAAGTAGTAGTAGAAATATGAGCGAGTCTCCTAAAATTAAGTGAACGTTTTTGGAAAGGCTACGTATTGTTCTCTTGCGTAGAATGTTCTTTTCGTTGTAGTTTTGTCAGCCTTTTGTACGGCATTTTGATTATTTTTGTGCTCTTCAGCAAGTTTTGGACAATTTTGCGTTTACTACGTAACCTGTGGGTTTTTCATCCATTACTGCGACAAATTATCCTTTTCAGGCACAGAAAATATCGCCCCGCGTGAGTATAAGAATATATTTTGGTATGAAAATTTCCTCTTGAATGTTTAATATCATGGCCCTTGCTTTGGGGCGCTTTTATGTATCAAATTTACAACAAACATCGGTTTCCTATGAAACCTTTTCATTTTTATCGTTTATAAAATCGTTTCATATTCGGAATGGCCGAGAAGTGTTGAAACGTTGAAGTCACTGGTCTGGTCAGTCGCAGCGAACGCCCCCTGCGTATTGTGAGAGAACGGAGCAAGTAGATAATGGTCAGTTTCCTGGTCGTTCAGCTGGGCGTCTCAGCTAGATTTAAAGCCTGTCGTTCTGTGCCCATGTAATCTTCTCCATCTTTGTGGGTTTTACAGCACACCCTAGTGCCATTTTTATTTGTCAGCAAATAGTGTCAGAGTTAAAGCTGGTAAATCACTGTCCGTTAGTGCCATTTTTATTTCTTTTGTATCTGCCAAAATAGAAAAACTAGGCTACTTGTGCAAATTTCCGATATCGAAGTTTCGACCTGTATTTGGCGTGTCGTCTTTATTGCAAGCTCTCCAACTCTCACGGATTTTTTTTTTTTTTTTTTTTTTTTTTTTTTTTTACAACTAGAGCAGTTTTGAAATAGAAATTCTGCACTTAATGCCGTTTGTATAAGTTCTGCCTCGAGTGTTTGATATCGCAACCGTCATTTGATAGATATATTAGACAACTTTCTGTAATATTTTCCAAATGAAATGAAAGTCAGGAAAAAGTTTGGTAACCTGACTTACGGAACTTATCGTCTGATGCTACAGGAAATGAAATTCTGAATAATGTTTTGTATAATAATTCCATTCGTAAGGTAAATGTTTCTCGTAATTCTTGCATGACGAGAAAAACTAAATCATTTTCATGGATGTGGGACAATAGTGATTTTTTTTACCCTAGTACACCAAAGTTGATTATATTTAAAGTTACTCGTTACATCGAGTACTAAATTGATTCACGGCCCTTTCTTATAACACGCAACTTCGTCTGCTTGAAAGTTTGTTATGGTACAACTGTTGTTATTATTGAAATTACGACTAGCAGAAAAATTTCTCCTTTTGGGTTGAAAATATGGTCAACTGCTTCCCTGGCTTTTACTCTTCAATGAAAAGTGTACCTCAAAGCCGGGACTAAGGTAACTGAGGTGTGACGCGCGCCGAACGATACGGTTACGGTGGCAATAGACCTCTTGAGCAGATTCTGACGTCATTATAGTCACAATTCGGCATGGAAGCCACCTTCTTCACTCAAAATCCACTATGCATCATGGAATATTACTTGGCAGTCTGGTCCAGGCTGTATTTCAACCTTACCACAACCTTCGTTAATACAACTCCTTGGAATTCAGCACTTTATTTCAAATTTTGATTTTTTACATAATATTGTCACACGTATACTACGAACGGATTTACGGTGTGATACCTGAGGGGCTATGTTGCGCTTAGGCACATGTATACTTTTTACAGCACAGACTGTACACCAACGATGTACGATGTAAACGACCAGAGATAGAATAGATGTATTTAATCAAGGGAGTTGTATGAGAGACATTGTTCATCATTTATTTTCTTCTTAGCCGTGAGACTGAACTATAAGTTCTAATTATTATTATTTTCGTAGCCGTTATATTACTAGTTAATGTGAGCTGTGATTTCTATCGACAGGTCATGAGAGAATAAAAAAAAAGACGGGTATTTGAACCGTAATGTTTGGCGAATGAACCCTGGACCACAGCATATTCAAACTGTATAGACATGTAGCGTGGATGCCGCTACAAATCCACCGATCTGCCGTCCTTACTGTGGTCCAGGGTTCATTGCACCATAAATCGGAAAAAATAATAAACACATTTCCATTCCCGCTGTCTGATCAGTTCGCAACAAAAGCATACTTTTTATTTGCAAAAAATGAAAACAGGAGTTTGTACCGTCATGTGTGGTGTAATGCCCCCACAACATTCAACAACCAAAGTGAACGATGGGTGACCTGAGGCTATTTTTAACTACAGAGTGAAATATAGGGACCCATATGTCTATTTTTGTGTCAGGTCGACCACTTTAAACCACCATATCTACCACACCCTTTCAGCTACCGACATGCAATTACCATAGTGCGTGGTGGCAGACTCGAGGCCACTACCGTATACTAACACCAGTGGTCTGCACTATGTAGTTGTAGCTGCAAGTTGAAATATAGGGACACACACGTCTTTAGTAGAAATAGGAAAACATCTTCCACACCCCCACAGCTACCGACGTTCGACCAACGTTGTGCATTATAGGTGACTCCATGCTACTACCAGTGGTCTGCGCCTGGTAGTTTTAGTTAAATATATATATAACATTAGTAATCAATAAGCTGCTTTCATAAGCGCCGTGTTATTGATGACGTGTATCGTGATGTAAACTACTTCTACTGTGGCTTCTTGAAACGAAAAGTTTCTACCTGAGGCTATTGAAAGCATTCGTTTTAAGTGAAAGATGTAATAATAGTAGTGGGGGAAGGGGGAAGCAAGCCAGAAACCGGGAAAACCCATGACGTCACGAAGTGGTGGGGGGACCTTCCCCTCCAATGGTGGCTTGGCGGGCTTTTGAATCAGTCAATCAGCGTTCAAGGTCGTATGACGTCACAAGATGGTGGACCGTTAGTTCTCGGCCGGCCGCTAGGGAGCAGCACCGGTCGGGCTTGCGCTGGACCGTTAGTTTATTTGGTGGCTGCTAGATGGCGGACCGTTAGTTCCTTGACCGACTGCTAGATGGCAGAACCTTGCGCTCGGTGAAAGTATTTCATCAACCCTGTTCTGGAACGCGCGCTCTGCGAAATGTGTACACTGTTTCAACACACCTACAGAAATTTCCACTCGACTGTTATCTATGTTTGCTATTCATAAAACGTGACGAAATGTGTGCCGCGCGGGCTGGGGTTTCGTTAAGGAAGCACTTGTTTGCGCTGCGAAACATCTTGGCTACTATCGACAGCAAGTTGCAAGTATTCCAGCACAGTAAAATATTTTCTTCGGTTCTGCGTCGAGATTTCGTGAAATACACTTAAGCATGAACCATTGCGATTGTTTACTAAAAACAAAAAAAAATCCACATTAACGGATATTACGTAAACCGACATCGGTAGCGTTGGGGCTAGAGTGCCGAAGGTCGCCGGTCGAGTCCGGCCACGGGTATGGGTTTTGAGATATTATTGAAAAAGCCGTTCCAACTCGTCAATTTCAAAACGAAAATCAAAATTTTAGTTTCCACAACTAGAGAGTATGGCGCCAGCTTGCCTTGTTATAATTGAATAAAAAATAAGTCGAAAAGCATAAATGTTTCCTTTAAAATACGTTAACGTTCGATATGGTAAAAAACCGTCATAAACTCCAGATATAAAACCGAGGAAGAATTCTATGTGTACCTGTTTTCATGAAATTATTTAGCGTTCTGGCCTTGCATTCGGGAGGACACCGGTTCGAATCCCCTGTCCGAGCATCCAGATTTGGGTTTTCCATGGTTTCCCAAATCACTCCAGGCAAATGCCTGGATGCTTCCTTTAAAAGACCATGGTCGAATTCCTTCCCATTCCTTGCCCCCCCCCATCCTTTCCCGTCGCTAAAGACCTCGCTGTTAACATAAATTCCGTTCATCGAAGCAGGCAGACATTAAAAATTAATTCACCGACGAAGAGACTGGAAACAAACTCACTTTTTCACATCATGATGGATTCATTATGAACAGTATAATATAACTCACGAGTGTCACCTACAGTCCGTGTATTTTAAAGGATGTATTAAATTAGGGGTAATGAAACAGACCGAGAACACAGACACTTTTAAAACTCAAAGAGGCATTGAATGGGTTTACTGATGTATGTAAGTATGACCTCGATGAATTAATAGCTCCTAAACTAAAGCAAAGTTGTCGATTTGAAAACCAGTTTCTTTCCCTACAGACATTTCTGAAGTGAATACATGATGTCAAACCAATCAGCATGTAATTCTTTCAAGCCTATTTCTCAAACCTACAGACTCAGTTTTTGGACAAGAGCCCACTTGAAAATACTTGTGACAAAGCCTTTCCCACACCAAGGCTATAAAAATTAAAGTTTCCAGTTTGACCATGGCAAAACTCATGGAATGCAACGAGGGAAAAAAGAATTCATATAAGCATCAGTACGACGCCTTATTTCTCTAATCTTATCTCTGATGTCACTGGTATGAAATATTTCATTGCACGTGTAATTGTTGCCATCAAGGTCAAACCTTTGTCGTCTGTCAATCCAGCCCAATCTATGTATTAATTCTGTTATGCTTTCGTAAGCAATCACAAATTGAGTGTCCTTAGCTGCACTTTGTCTAAAATTCCAATAAATCCCTTGTGACACATCAGTGATTGACTAGAAACAGAGATATATACACACCTTTCACTTTATTTTACAGCTCAGCATGTATGTTCCATGAACGAAATACCGTCTGTTAATCTTACTAATTTCACCCCTGTCGAATCGAAGTACGCCAGTCCTATGTGATAAAAATCGAGTCACGATAAGCACAGAACATGCCTGAGACCATCGCCTGTGACCAAGGTGGAGATTTAGAAAATTTACCCACTCCCTTCTGGAAGAAATCCAGTGCCGGCTCCTACTTATAGTCTTTTACGCACTATTCCTAATTCTTTCACCAAGACCAACCCCTAGCCTCATCGCCAACGTACCCACAACACAACACTTGCCCAAACCTCCTCCTGTTTTCCAATGATTCCCACTCCAACCCCTGGTCAGTTACTGTCAGGGTAACCTTTTGTTCAAATTTCGCAAAGTCTTCTCCTAATCAGTAGCAGGGATTCCAGGTACCAAAATGTTCACTTAAGGTGGTTCTACTGCAGTTTCCCAGGAAAATTCCCCCTTTTTCCAGGATATTTCTGCTATTTTTCAACCAATCAGGACACAGGAGTATTCTCCATTCGGTTTAAATGTTCCCATCTGACGCCAACCTTCGGATTCAGGACCAAGTGTGACATTTGATTATAATTGCATGCTTTGTTCAAGTAACCACGATAAAGTTCCCATAATGCTCTTAGCTAATTGATAGTTTCGTTTTCATAAAACAGGCATCATAACCCACATTTTCATAGAAGACCCCCACACATCGACAAGTATCCAAAACGTCACAATAGTTGCAGACACTAGTTCTATTGCGCCGAAGATAGCACCCACGATTGAACTGTCGTAAATTGTTAGGTCATTCGTATATGAAAGAGGGTGTTTGGATATTTTACCCAGTCAGGCCTCATCACCTAAAGTATAGTGCCAGCTTGTGGTCATGGTCAACTTAGGCTTCATACACCACTCAGAATTATTCCACCAATATCCATTCTAACAGCATTATACGCCACCTACAGCCCCTCAACACTCTTCCTAGCTTCCAATGACATCCCAGCGCCAGCTCCTTTATTATGTCACTTACTGAATATTTTCCACAGATAAATCTAGCTGCCCTCCTTTACACCTTGCATTTGATGCACAAAAAATGTGGACTCCATACTACACCACACAAGCAATGGTCTGACTGTGGGTTTGTAGCAAAGCCCTTCGCTTCTCTGGTACATCACCCCTCTCTGTTAAATGTTTTTTATGTAGCGACAATCACAATTCGTATGCCAACACAAACGGCAGTAAACTGTAAAGAGCACAATGAAATGGGAGACTGCCTAAGCCCTGAATCAATGGTTTGAAGCACACGTTGATGGTGAGCATAATTCTAGACTCAAATCCACAGAGGGACGACACACGCACATTTCCATGCCTACAGTGAGGTCGACAGAACAACCAGCACCAAGATAGAACCCCCACAGAGGAAGAACTCACACACACACACACACACACACACTTGTACACGCATATAGCGAAGTCAACAGAACTAACAGCAAGCATCATGAAAACGATGAAGTGGGGCAGAATTGTCGTTACCACTGATTAACTGGACAGAACTATCGTTACAAAAATCATCAGACAGACGAGTTAAACTCAGGTACCACCATACTTATGCTTACATCCACAAAGACAGACGCAGATACACATGTCCAAGTCTACAGAGATTTCAGTACAACTACCGGCAACAATCATGGACACGAAAAAGTGATGTAGTACTTTCTTGCCTCTTGACTGGCTGAAAAACAGAACTCTCCTTACATATCATCAGCCTGGCGAGATAGAGGGTGTGCAAAAGATGGCATGTTTTCACCATACACCTAAGTATTTATACCATAAATAGTGTTCATCACACCAAATTGATTACATTTACCATCAACATGTCTCTCCCACACCGCAACCCTTTCTACCATTCAGTAAAAAGTGACCCCAGTACCATGAGTTGCAATAGACATCATATCATAACCCGCAGATATCATAACCCGCATATTCAAACTAGGTCTCAGCCACAAATCTTTACATCTCCATGCACAAGTACAAACAAACATAAGTGGAGGGACAGCAAAATCATACACCCAGACAGACGTGTTTATGGAAGATATCACCATATTAACGCATACAGACACAGAGAGAGACGCACAAACACTCACATTTCCATGCCTACAGCGAGCTAGACACAATAACCAGCCCATTCATGGCGACGAAAAAATCGGGTAGAACACTCATGGCTCATAACTGACCAAAAAATCATCAGTAACATATATTCCAGGTACCATACTCTTCACATCAACATCATCTCATTTATCTCACACTACAGACCTCACTACCATCCAGTATCATGTGTGCTAGGTACAAAACTGTACACATCAGCACCACCACGCCTATCCCACACCTAAGCCTTTTCTTCCATTCAGTAACATGTACCCCTGGTACCACGAGTAGCAATAGACATCTGGTCATCAGTCAGATATCATAACTCCCATATTCATACTAGGTCTCACCCACAAATCCATACGTCACCTCACACAAGCATAAGTGTAGGATCAGCATATCATACATCCAGACAAATGAGTTAAAGGAAGGTATCACCACATTTACGCAAACATACACAGAGAGAGACACATACACACGTACATTTCCGTACCTACAGCGATCTCGACTCAACAACTAACCCAATCATGGCAACGCAAAAGTGGAGCAGAACACCCATGACTGGCCAAAAGTCATAGAAAGACACACATACACACACACTCATATGTCAATGCATTCACACAGTTCTATTCATCACCACACACATGCACATAACTGGAGGAAAGAGACTGAACATGCTAGATTCAAACTAAGAGTTAGAGGTTGTGTGAAGCTTGAAATCACAGCCACGTCTCTCCCACATCGCAACCCTTTCTGTCATTTAGTAACATGTGACCCAGGTACCATGAGTTACAATAGGCACTTGTCTATCAGACAGATATCATAACCACCATATTCATACTAGGTCTCACCCACAAATCCATACATCTCCACACAAGCACAAACATATGGGAGGAACAGCAATTCATACGTCCAGATAGACGAGTTTAAGGAAGGTAACACCATACTTACTCATACAGACACAGAAAAAGACGCACACAGACGCATATGTCCATGCCTACAGCGAGCTCAACACAACAACCAGCCCAATCATGGCAAAAAAAGTGGGATAGAACCCCCATGGCTCAAGACTGACAAAAAAATCATCATTAACATGTGTTCCAAGTACCAAACTCCTCACATCAACATCATATCAGTTAACTCACACTACCGACCTCTCTGCCATTCAGTATCTTTGGTAATATGTAAAAAACTGTTCACATGATCAGCACCACCTCTATCCCACACCATAAGCCTTTTCTGCTATTCAGTAATATCTGTCCCACGTACCACTAGTAGACACATGGTCATCAGACAAATATCGTAACTCCCATACTCATACTAGGTCTCAGGCACTAATCCATACGTCACCACACACAAGCACACACAAACACAACTGACCAAAAATCCATCAGACAGACGTTAGAGTGTGTGCAAAGGATGAAATGTTTTTGCCATACACCTCAGTACTTATCCCATATGGATTATTCATTACACCCAATAAATTACATGTTCCATCAACAAATAGGTAGCCAGTCATTGTGAAATCTCAAAGTCTAGTATAATCCTATCATGATAGACACACACAACCACATAGAAAGACACACTCACATGTCCATGCATACACGCAACTGGAGGAAAAGGACTGGACACCCTAGGTCGAGACTGAATAGTTACAGGATGTGCGAAATGTGACATGTCTTTGCCACAAACCTCGGGTGCTCATCACACCCAACTGATTACATCTTCCAACAACACATAGGTGAAATCTCCAGATCAAGTAGACTCCTATCGCCATAATTAGACACACAACCGCATAGGAACACACACATATGTCTATGCATACACAACAATTCCATCCGTCACCCCATACATACAAGTAACTGGAGGAAAGGGACTCAACACCCCACGTCCAGATGAGGTGTTACATGATGGGCAGAGGACAGAATGTCTTTACAATACACTTCAGTGCTCACATGATTTCATGTGCCATCAGTATCGATGGCTACTGGAACTGAATTCTTGGCACTATTTGGTCAGATAAATTTGTTAATAGCAGCTTCTGAATGGCAAATTTGATCCAATATGACAAGGCGGGGCGTGGCGGGAGGGGGCCCCCCTTCCTCACAGCGGACGCGTGCATCGTGCTTCTGTAGGTCGGTATACCGGCGGATATGACCGCGTTCGAGTACAATGTTATTCCGGTCTTCGGTGCGGTCCTAAAAATGCAGATACCGGTAGTATGTCGCGGTTGGAAAACTCCGGTAATCCATCGCGGTCCGCGCTTTTAGACCGACGTATTGCGGTATTTCTGTCCGCAGGACATCCATCGTCATAACCGTTATTTTGCCCGAAGACGTCCAATAACCACAGTCCCTGCACTGGCTACAGACCTCGCAGCAGCCTGTGGGTCACACATCTCCCATCTGTGTATCGTCGGCTTCGAGAGGTTTCTCTGTATGCTCGGCGACCTGCCACATAATGGCACCGCGTCGCTCATCGAATGTGGTGTGGAGCCAGTAACAGTGGAGTAGATTCCTGTTCACGGATAGTTCCGGTTTAGCGCCGTCGTTCATATGGCGCGCCCCTGGGACACACCACAAGGGAGCGTGCATAAACTACGTGACTCAGTCTACAGAGGGTGGGTAGGAAGCTACGCTAAGCTACGTGGGGGAGGGAGTTCCGAGAGAAGCCACGTAGCCTTTCATTCATATTATTTCTCACCGTTAAAATAAGATACAGAACACAAAACAACATGCGGATATTTTATTTCTGTCATTTAATTATTTTTGTATGTGATTTAGGTAGCCTATGTACTAACAGTGCTGCGCATGCGTATGACCTGAAGACACAGCGCTGGGTTGCATGTGGCTGGTACATTTGAACTAACCGACAGTACGATTCGAAAAACATTTTACAAGCGCTTAGGCTGGCCGTCCATGGACGCGTATTCGCGAGGGAAATACTTGCGTGAATACGCCTATATTCGCGCGAACTGTGATGGACAAGCCTGGGCGAAAATGGTTCCTCTGCCATGCGTCTTTGCTTCCGATTTCCAGGAAGAGGAGTACGTAGAGGATCTAAAATGCAGGCTCATCCATCTACAAACGTCAGCCTCACCAACTCCAACCTCACCATTTCCGCCATCACCACCGGAAAAATCACCTTAAGCGACCCAGAAGCAACCATCTCCACGCACTGCAACTTTACCTTCAGCAGGGGAAATGAAGGATAATAATAATAATAAAAAAGGCGCGAAGACACACCGTCTACTCTAAGCAGTTTCGCGCGACTCTGCCGACAGTTGTCAGTTGTACTTTGTGCCGCAAAGAGCTGTAGTTCTCAACTTTGAAATTATTCGATTTTGGCTTAGTAATTCTGACTAAGAGAAGATTTGAAAAAATGAAAGAAGAATGGATGAATAACACATGCAGATAAGTATACAAAGATACGTGTTATCAAAATATGCTTCATCTTTATTGATTCAAAAAAAGAAAATACCTATTTATAATTTTTCTATATATACATAATGGAGAAAACTAGTCAAAAGAACTGTGCTTGAAGAAATACATTTTAATTCATTTTAATCTTATAATGCATTAATTATTTAACTTTCTTTTGAAATAATTAAATGTTAAGAGAAAAAAAAAATGCTTGAAAAGGGGAACAAAAAAATCATCTAAAAGTGAAACTAGAAAGAAACAATTTCCAGGAATTCGAGGAAGAGGGACTGTGATAAACTAGGGGAAATGTACTACGCTGCAAGTACTATTTAATTAAGGCCGTTTTGTTTATACGAGGGTGAATCAAATATAAACAAGACTTTATTTTTAAAAATATTATTTTTATTTTAAGTGCAAAAAAGTACATATCTTATTTTTCTACGTAATCTCCTGCTTTAGAAACACATTTTTCCCAGCGGATAGGCAGCTTCCCAATTCCTTCCATGTAGAAAGATGCAGGTCGTGTCTGCAGCCAATTGCGCACGTAGGCTTCCACCTCAGCATCACTGTTGAATTTTTGGCCTCCCAAAGCTTCCTTGAGAGGACCAAACACATGAAAGTCACAGGGTGATAGGTCTGGACTGTAAGGAGGGTGGTCCAGTGTCTCCCACCCCAGTTTCTCCAATTTTTCCCTGGTTAAGGCTGCTGTGTGGGGACGAGCATTGTCATGGAGAATAACCACTTTCCTCATCGGTAGGTCTCGTCTTTTGCGGCGATATGCAAGTCGGACCTCACTCAAAATGTCGCAGTAGTAGGCCGCATTGATTGTCCTGCGCTCATGCAAAAAATCGAGGTGCAGCAAACCACGCTGTTCAAAAAAAAACCGTAGCCAAAACCTTGCCAGCCGATAGTCGTGACTTGGCTTTCACTGGTCCAGGTTCTCCTTTTTTTCTCCACTCCATACTCGCTTGTTTGGACTCAGGGGTGTAGTGGTGCACCCAAGTTTCATCACAGGTGATGATGTGAGTCAGAAATGGGTCCCCTTCTTCCCGAAATCGTGCCAGAAGACGCTCACACACCTGAAGTCGATTCAATTTCTGTTCTGCTGTGAGAAGGTGAGGAACCCACCTGGCGCACACCTTACGGTACCCAAGCTCCTCTGTGAGTATGGAGTAAGTGCTCCCATAACTTATTCCGACCTTACTTGCAATTTCAGAAGTGGTAAGATGCTTGTCATCTTCAATAAGCCGTCTAACACAGCTGATGTTGTTCTCTGTAATGCTGGTGCGGGGTCTGCGATTATGGCTCTCATTTTCAACATGATGACGACCATCCACAAACTGTTTATGCCATGCAAACACTCTGGCTCGCGACAGTGTCTCTTTCCCGAACTGGGCAGTCAATCTCCTCAAGATTTCTGCCGGTTTTACGCCTTCTGCAGCGAGAAACTTGATTATAACACGTTGCGCAATCGACGAGTGTACCTCTTGCTCCGACATCGTGACGGTTGGCACTGAGCGAGTCGAGGGAGGGGGGGCTAACGGTCTTCCCCCACTCCTGACAAACCTACCTATCGCCAAACGAAGCGGGAACGTTCTCCCACCACTATTGCGCCCGAACGGCCGAAAGTCTTGTTTATATTTGACTAGCAGAGGTCCCGGCGTTGCCCGGTTTAGCTGTTGTTGATTTACCCATACACTGTTTTTATTCATGCAATCAGTAACATGTTCCAAGTTTCATACAATTTGGGCCACCAATTTCCGGAATTAAAACATACCTAGATTCATCCCCAATTTACCAAGAAAGAGGTCGGTTTAATTTGATTTAGCCGTACACTGTTTTTATTCGTCTGAACAGATTCATGCTTACCAAGTTTTACTGATTTCGTACCGGCCATTTCCGGTACTAAACTAACCGGTGATTTAACAGCACCCTTCCAAGAACGGGGTGGCTTGGGTGCTTTGATACGGAATGCCAGTTTCATTTTAGTCCAGGTTACATTTCAACCTAATTACATTTCAACCTAATTACATTTGTCAATGTTGCTGCTCGAAAATCTAAACATTAGGCACATTATTCGAAAATCGAAACATTACGTACATTATTACATACCACATACATAAAAATGTATCTGGAATGAATCTGTTTATTCCGGCATTACGCAAAAAATACATATTTTGAGTGGATTTTCAGAATTTGAAAGTTTGGGTTCAAAATTAAAATTTTACGTATATCTTAAGCCGTACGGCACCTTTAATAATAATCAAGCATTATCTGAAAACCGCTGAATCGATTTTGAACGAGTTTTCGTAGCGTCAAACATTAGAAGTGTCTGAATGTGCTGGCTCATCTGCCGCTGGAGCTGAAAAAATTTCTCATTATGTTGCTTCATCTTGCACTGTAGCTCAAAATTAAATTCTGTTTCGTACCTGTATAGTTGAATATCAGGTATTCACAGTTGTATATCAGTTATTCAGAAATAAGCGAGAAATATAAAAACAAAATTCTTTACTTCGATTTATTTCAGGGATTTACAGACTATGGCACCATGGTTATCATAGAAACTGCATTACGAAACAACGCAATAAATTATAAAATGAAGAAAGCCTGCTTTGTTTTTCCTAAACTGTTTTTATTTTCAACACTAAAGTCTTAATACAACGTTCTATTTTCTGTTGAAAGCCATCAGCCTACGCATTAATTATGAACCAATGACTCTACTTTTAGCACCAAACGCCAGATATTGTTGTCTGACATTCGACATATCGAGAAATTAAATAGATTATAATACGACTGAAAGCTAGATTATGTTAGAAAGGTAAGGAAAAATTTAATGTTTAGCTACGGGCCCAAGAGGTATGCATCACATCCTGAGTATTTTGCTTGTGAAATCATGTAAAATCGAAAAATGGATGGCTGGACGGCAATTTGAATACAGGTGATCTCGAGTTCAAGGCTTGAGCGCTACCGTTCAACCATCAAGCTCGCTTTATAGTTTAATTTAATTGCAATAGAGCCCACACCCCTGTAGCAATTTCTCCACACACCCTTTTCGCCTAACAGAGTATTTTTGCCGTTTGAGTTAAGTTTTTGTATCTCAGAAATGTTGGCATTTAAACTTTCTTCACAAGGAAACAACATTCTATGTCGATTTAGTACTAAAACAGTACCGGTATTCGTTGAGTGTGAATACTCTTTATGAAAAAATTTTCAAACTGTCGCGTTGCAATTGGTGATGTATTCTTATGTAACAACACAAGACAAATCAAAACTGAAGATTATATATATATATATATATATATATATATATTATATATATTACCTATATCGTTTACACTTCTCGTTAAACCAGATGATGGATTCTTATCTAACTTGACGAGACACATTGAAAGTGAAATTTAAAATATTGTTTTGTCCTTGGGATATAGTATCTCTAAATTGAGGTTGACAGTTTGAAACGCAACCTGGACCAAAAAAAACCCCTAAAGTCACAAGGTACTACACGCTGGACATGTACAATGGGATTTTTTTTTTTTCCTAGCACTTGTGATCAAGTTGAGAAGAAAATCGTTGTTTTTTACTTTCGATAACTCGAGAGCTAAGCGAGACATGTATTTTTTTTACTTTCTATCTGTCTCATTGAGTTATATAAGAATTCATCATCAAATTGCGGCGCAACAGTTGACGTAAAAACCGCATTAGTAAACAATTGAATAAATTATGAAGTTAATAAAAGCTGTTAAAAGCCATTGCATTACTAAACAACGCTATAAAATCAATAAAAGCTAGACTAACATCAGATACACGCGCGTATAGAGTGGAATTGCACCCCTTACCAAAAAATGTTCAGTTGTCCTAAGTCGTTATTATTTTCAACACTAAAGTTTTAATACAAACTTACAATGATAAAAAAAAATATCAGCATACATATTAATTACTAAAGGTTGAATACAAACTTCAGATGATAAAAAAACCATCAGCGTACGAATTAATTACTGCGAACGAAATGAATCTGTAAGCGCCTGATTTTTTAGCTATACAGATTAGGTCATTTATGCAAATATAGAAAATCCAATACTGAAAAACACAATCAATAGGAAAAAAATATGTTAAAAGTTGGTTAATGTGAATAACTGAATCTAAACTTGAACGCCAGAGATATTTTAGTATTAGTTTTACCTGTATAATTCAGGAGTAGTTTATGTCGCGATACATGATGTTACAACGTGACATAGTGCTTATGAAAGCTGCTTAAATAACTGATAACTAAATTCCTCATACCATTGGTTGTAACAAAAAGGTTCAGTTTTCATTATGGTCCAGGCTGAATTTCAACCTAACCACAGTCTCCGCTAATATTGGCGCCACAAATTCAAAGCTTCAATTACATGCGCATTGATACAATCATTTTATCCTAAGTTAGCAACGTCGTGTATCGCGACGTAAACTTGAACCTATAATTCAACGTAATTTATCCAGAAAATTATCGTAAATAATTGCTTATAATATCATTGATATCAGAGACAAAGCTGATGGTCATAGACATTGCCAGACATCAGGGACAAAGAAAATCTCTACTGATTTTTCGTTCTTAATTCCTCGCATTCAATAGGGCCATCGAGCGTTTAAAAACTAAACACCCCGTATTAAATGAAATAATATTTCAAGTTATGTTCAGTTTGGAGTATGAAAAAATGGTTATTATTGTAAATTGTTCATTAAAGGCTATGGTCAGAGATATTATATTGTAGTTGTGTGTTTCGTGCCACGTATGCAGCATCTAGTCAATCCTCCTGTGGAATTCCTCACCATACGTTCAGAATTTCATTTAATGCTTCCACATTATTTAACGTTGAAACATAAGACATGTCAGACAAGTGCATTAAGATTCTAAGCTTTAAAACAGTGAAAACCCCATCGAAATCTGCTCCGTAGTTTCCGAGTTTTTACACAACATATATATCCGGTTTTCGTTTTATAGATATAGATTCACCCTCGTATGCTATATGTTGAATAGTTTTCTAATTTTATAAAAAAGCAGTAACAAATCTTAATATATAATAAATACTATACATGCATATACTACGTAAAATAATAGGTAAATAACATCTTTTTTTAAAAAAATACATCGATAGATAATTAACTAATTATGTAGTAGATTCATTTCAGCCTCAGTTTCCTTCCACAGCTTCATTTGAACATTGCTCTGGGGGTACTGGCGTAATTTTTGATCCCACAAAGGGGCTCTTTCTTCAACAAGAACAGTAAGTTTCTCAATATCCATCGAGCGAATCGCTTATTCGAGCGAACCAAATCCAAACAATCTCGTCGCCCTCGCCTATGTTCGAACGACTCGCAGTGGACGGAATCACATGTCCTGTTTTGCATACAGGCGTATTCGCGAGAGCATTTTTCGCGCGAATACGCGTCCATTGGACGGCGAGCCTTACAGATGTCACTCGGGGTTTTCCAAGGCAGTGACAGTTTGTGTTGTTTTGATGGTTTGAAATAAAGCTGTTTTCATTAGGATCGCCCACGTGTGACCACTCTGCTCGTTAATAATAAATTTGTTCCCTGAAGTAAATTTCAGGCAGCTTTATTGTAGCGCTCGCTGAAGTGTTATTTCGAGTTCAAAGTGTGAAGTAGCGCTGTGCAATGGATTTTACGATGCTTGTCGTAAATGTTCTTCCAACGAATTTTCATTATCCACTGAGTTACAGAAATCTTTTAAACAGATCAAGGAATCATCCCCTGGTAAGGATGAAAGAAAAGTAACAAAACTTCAACAAAAGAAATGCAGATCATCTTAGGTTGTTTTTTTAAGTGGCGCGTATAGTTTGTTTTATTTTATCAATTAATGAACAATGCTGAATGAGGAAAAGAGAATGTTTTTAGTAACACCTCAAGCAGGGGCGTAGCTACTATGGGGCTAGGCGGTCCAGTGCACCGGGGCCCTCACGCTCAGGGGGCCCCCAAGCATACCTCAAGGGGCCCCTAAGCGCACCTCTAGGGGCCCTCAAGTGCAGTTTAGAGGGCCCACGAGCCTTCACGGCAAACTGGCGACTTTTTTTTTTTTTAACTCTACCGTCGTCTAAGGGGCCCTCACTAAGGGCACTCGCTGTGCTCAGGGGGGCCCCAACCACTGCTCAGGGGCCCCCATCCTCAGTTCAGGGGGCTCCTACCAGCACACAAAGCAAAAAAAAGGTCGCCCGTCTGGCCTGAGGGCCCAAAAATAATTTTTTTGCACCGGGGCCCTTGTTGACCTAGCTACGCCACTGACCTCAAGAAGAAAAGGATCTCTGACTGTATGGAAGAAAGAGGTTTTCCCAATAATTCCTCATTTGTAAGAGTGGCTAGTGTCAACATTTCATTCAGAATATTTATAGGTACACAAAGCAAATATCAGTTGTGCTCATTTTATACGCAATAATTTTAACGATAGTCCTATTGATAGAAAACAGTATAAGATGTCTTCTGAAATTAGTAGGGAAAAAGGTTACGTGCCACACGAAAGGGGGGAGGGGAGTGTCAAGGTAAAAGCCACGTCAGGCTATGTGGAGAGAAGGGAGGGGAGGGGGTTTCAAGGAAGGTCAAAATGGAGCAATGTAGTTTATGGATGCTCCCCAACCCTTTCAGGAACCGATATGGCGGCGCCAGTGTTCTCGTTTGGTGCGGTATAGGAGCACGTACCACATTGCATGGCCTACCGTGCCGTCTGCTGTGATTAGGGATGATACTCTGAGATGGTACGTGCGGCTTTTTTCGTGGTGCATAAGGATTCAAGTTCAATTCAAAGTGGACCCTAAACGTTCAATAGTATTGTCAGTATCACTATTGACAAAACAGCCGTCAACACTCGTGCCAACCACTCTCCTTACGGCACTACCCCCGAAGCGATACGAACAACTATTGGTTGTTGAAAATGACGTCACCGTAGGAGCAAACTGAAGAAATGGATACAAGCGGCAAATGTACTGAGCACGCACATATTCGGAACTATGTGTCTTACGTATGCCAAACAAATTAATTGAAAGAAAATGTATAAGAACTTGATAGTAAGATTCGCATACCTTCTTGTGTCTTTTTTCCGTATTTGGAGCTTAAACATTCCAGTTCCTTAAATAGTTTTATGACACTCATTGGCACATCTGAATACTTGTCGACTATTTTGCAATAAAGTGTAGCCATATTCTTTTCAACTGACATACGATCACAGCCATAAGCTTATTTCTTAAAAACAAATAACAGTGTTTTGGAATAGCACGTGATGTCACTGCTTTGCAGACACCATCCATGTTCCATGTTTTTTTTTCGCATTAGTAAATATTTAATCTGATTTTTCGAATTGTTTCCTGGAAGCTGCTCTCAATATCTCTTGCAGATATTTGTTAATGATCTTCAGAGCCAAACATGAAGCTTCCAGGTTTTTCGTATTTGCTTCAAGATCCCCCACCTGTCTTTTTAGATATTTTGATGCAGTTAGTAACCTAACTGATAAAAGATTTGGGTTGGGAGTCATTGAAGGTTAGAAAGTGGTTGAAAGGAATAGTTGTGAGCATTTACAAGAAATATACTGGCGATGTGGCCGGCATAGATATTGATGGAAAGTTTAGAAATAGCGGGTGAAAGGTGATAAAGGATCATAATAATTAATTAACAATTGGCGACTGGCATCAGAGTGCAGGAAAGTTTTAATTTGTAGATAGGGGAATGGGAGACTAGAACAAATTACGTGAGGAGATAATGAGCGATATACTTGTATGTACCTCAGATTATGGATGAATTAAAAGATAAAAATACATATGAATTGGAAGTAGGTGTGTAGGAAAATTGTCACTGTTATAATTGGAATATGTTCTCCATTGGAACTAATAATATTAACTCTGCCAATAAGCGCATTGGATTCTTTTTTCAGTCGACACTGCGGTAAAGATTACAATTGCTATTTTTTTCATGTGTGTTGTTTGATGTGTATCAGTTCTGTTGCGTTGTTTTTGCTGATGTTGGTCGGTAAACTATTATAATTTTTTTAACTGCTTTACGTCTCTCAACAGCGACGGGAAAGGATGGGGGGCAAGGAATGGGAAGGAATTCGGCCATGGCCTTTTGAAGGAAGCATCCCGGCATTTGCCTGGAGTGATTTGGGAAACCATAGAAAACCCAAATCTGGATGTCCGGACGGGGATTCGAACCGCCGTTCACCCTAATGCGAGGCGAGAACGGTAACCGTTACACCGCCACTCTCGGTCGGTAAAATATGAATGACAGGTATTAAAAAACATTTCAGAAAGTTAAAACTCGGCACAGAAACTGTTTTAAATACATTTTGGAAGGTAAATTAAGTAATTCTGCATGCAAGTCTCGAACATAATCCTCTGTAACGAAATTTTGGGAGTACGCAGTTGTTACTATTGAAATTGTCCTTACCGTTTATATATCCATGTTTTCATACGTTGGAAATCCTTCGGAAATGATGACATATGATACAAATATCTTCCATTTTTTTCCCTGCTGTAATATGATATCATCAGCAGAGCGACAAAACTGCGGATGCCAATCGCCCCCCCCCCCCCCCCACACCCCGGGCACTACCTTACGCGATAAGTGTTATTGTCAATATATTTGTTCTGAGCCTCTCTTTCTGCCTAACACGCAGGATGCAATTGTGTGGTTTTATTCCTTTAGTTCTGGATTTTCTCCTTCCAAATGTACTGTATATATTCGTACAAAAGATCGCATAGCTATTATTTTGTTGCTTGTAACTAATTGGCGAATCTGTATATACGTGTTATATAAAGCTGTAAGAAGGCAAATTTTCATAGCTTTGTATTTATTCGTTAATTTTATAAATTTTGTTTTTCTATACAGGTACTTTGGATTCTTACTTCCCAATGCACATACCTGCTGTATTTGACTATAACGTCGATGAATGTCAATGTAGTGGCTTGTTGACACTCCTCCCTACATAG
The DNA here is from genome assembly GCA_031002005.1 of Vandiemenella viatica. NCBI lineage: Eukaryota > Metazoa > Arthropoda > Insecta > Orthoptera > Morabidae > Vandiemenella > Vandiemenella viatica. The sequence goes on along the minus strand of JARYHS010008074.1, from coordinate 281,528,232 downwards.
GTATAGTAGTAAGCCAGTACATATTCTCCCTTCACTATTTAACTAAAAGTAAGTAGGTGGTAAATAAGTGGTATGTAGTTAGTAAAGTGAAAGAAATAAGGAGGCGCGTTAACTATTTTAACAGAAATATGTATGTTGTCAGTAACAGACAGTACAAATTCAACATTTACCTAAAAATTGAAATAACTATAAAATATTAAAAAAACCTAAATTATCGAGAAACCTTGATCAAGCACATTAAAACTGCCCACACAGTGTGACACAGTTTACGAATTTAGAATGAAGCATCAGTGTTGGAATACGTTGGGTAGAAAGCACGTAACTATAACGAAACCAGGTAACTCAGGTTCCTTGTATCTTATATCTTTAAATGAGCAGTTCTTGTATATATATTTATATTTTGGATCTCGGAAATGGCACTAACGATTTGGATGAAATTTCATATTTAGATAATGTTTTGCTTTTTAAGTTTATATAAACAGTTGTCTTCCCTGCAACAACCCAATTTTACAATATACAAACAATATTTGCTCTTGTTATCTTGAAAACGGCATCAGAATGATCAGGAATTAATGTCAGAACCAGGGAAACTTGTAAAAGAAGCCAGACCTTTGTCAAAGGTTTGGCAAAAGCATGACAAGAATTCTGTACAAAAAGACAAGTGTTACAATAGTACCAGAAACATGAGAGAAAATGATGCTCCAACACATAATGAAAATAAACTAAAGATATATCATCAGAATGTTCAGTCAATTTCAAATAAAACTGATTTGTTAGAGATACTAGTTAATAATCAAATCAGAGAAATTTCAGTTTTGTGTATTACAGAGCACTGGCTTAAGACTGATCAGATTCAATATGTTAATATTTCAAATTATATCTTGGCTAATAATTATTGTAGATCTTATAACCAAAAAGGGGGAGTATGCATTTTTCTCAGAAACAATATAGATTATGAACCTTTGTTAGATAATAATCACTTGATTTAAGAAAAGGACTTTGAATTCACAGCAGTTAAACTACCCAAATTTAAAAAGATATTAGTTTGTGTGTACATATCTCCGAATGGAAATTTTGACTTATTCATACAAAGATTAGAATCACTCTTAAACAATATTAGCAAGCAAAATCTTGATTTAATAATATGTTCAGATTTTAATGTGGACTATCTAAAGAGCAACAAAATAGAGACTTGTTAACACAACTCCTTAATTCATATGGTTTACATCACACAGTAAATAATCCAACAAGAGTCACAGAATTCAGTAAGACAGCCCTTGATCAAATTTTCATAAACAAAGATAAACAAAATTTCTTAGTTGAAGTATACAACCCAGGTTTCAGTGATCACTTGGCTCAGATACTAACTATGTATGTAAAAGAAAAAATTATTCACAATGCCACAAAGAAAATAAAAACCAGATCATTTAGTGAAGAAAACATTCCAAACTTCAATTATTTATTAAGTATGGAATCATGGGCAAATATTTTTAAATTAGATGATTTAAATGAGAAATTCAATATGTTTAACAAGCTATTAAAATATTATTTTGATATAGCATTTACTCTAAAAACAAAAATAATAAAGAACAGTGCATCTCATAACACCTGGATAACAGCAGGAATAAAAAATTCATGTAAAAAAAAAAGATTGCTTCACAAAGTATATAAACAGAACCACACTACACCTGAATTTGAGGCCTACTATAAAAAATACTCAGCTATATTAAACAAGTTATTAAACAAGCCAAAAAATTGTAAAATAATAGATTTATTTATAACTCCACTAAAAAAACAGAGCTATGTGGGATGTGATAAGAAAGGAAACAGGTAAAACTAAAAAAATAGACCAAAATATTTCATTAAAATGTAGTAATGATGTAATTAGTGACCCAACTGTGGTAACAAATCTTTTCAATGATTATTTTACTGGTATTCCTGAAGAACTATTTAAAAAATTTAAATATAATTAAAAAATAGGGGATAATAAGATACGAACATGTGGTGGATCACTTTTTATTGACAATGTTCAAGAGGAAGTAATTTCCACTGCCTTAAAAGAACTAAAGAATAAATTCTATGCAGGATTTGATGGAATTCCTGATACAATCCTAAAGAAATGTGCTAGATACATAATTCGACCACTAACACATTTATGTAATAGTTCATTACAATTTGGTACTTTCCCAGAAATACTAAAGATAGCAAAAGTTATTCCGATACATAAGAAGGGTGAAACAGATAAAATAGATAACTATCGGCCTATTAACATTCCATCTGCTATCTCAAAAGTACTAGAGAAAATTATTTATAAAAAATTAATTAGCTGCATTAACAAGAATAATTTATTATCTGATTCACAACATGGATTTAGATCAGGGAAATCAACCCAGACAGCTATTTATGCTTGCATTAACAGTATATTAAAAATAATTGTAAAAAAGAAAAATTAACTGGCATATTTCTTTATTTGTCTAAAGCTTTTGATGTGGTAGATCATAAAATCCTCTTGTCTAAGCTTTATCATTATGGTATCAGGGGTATAGCATACAAATGGTTCAAGTCATACCTGGATGGAAGGAAACAGGTTGTCACCTTAAAATGTAAGGACACAGAAAGCGAATAATCAGAGAGCATGTATCAGACATTAGAAGTATTAAACACGGTATTCCACAGGGTTTGGTTCTTGGGCCCCTCCTGTTTCTTTTGTATATCAATGACATTAATGAAAATGTTGAGTCAGATGATAATATCCTCTTTGCAGATGACACAACACTTATAATAAAAGGTGAAACCAAAGAAGTTCTTCAGCAAAGTATTCATAAAACCACTAACCAGCTATTGGAATGGTCCAAAAACAATCATTTAATAAATTGTGAAAAAATCATTTTAGTAAATTTCCATACTGCTCAAAACAGGAACCCTGCCAACCCAAATATTATTTTGAACACTCAGACTTTAGCAAGCAAATTAGATTCAAAATTTCTAGGTTTATGGATTCAATCTGATCTAAAATGGAATAGACATATTCAATATTTGAACTCTAAATTGAATCAAATCTGTTATGAATTACATATCTTAAAATTAACCACTAGTAAACAAACAATGAAAAATGCATACTTTGCCCATTTTCACTCACAAATAAAGTATGGAATTATATTCTGGGGGTTATCATCAGATGCACTAAGTACTTTCAAAATTCAGAAGAGAGCAATAAGAACAATGACAAATCACAAATCATGGGAATCTTGTAGACCCTTATTTAAATATATGAATATTCTTCCACTACCAAGCATTTACATCTATGAAACCATTATGTTTTTTAGAAATAATGTCATAGGTAAAGATGCAGCTCTTAAAACAAATATCGAGGTACATGATCACTTCACAAGGAAACAATCAGATTTGCATATTATTCATATAAAAACAAAAAATTTTCGTAATCGAACATTTCACATAGGGATTAAGCTTTTTAATAAATTACCGCATAATATAAAAACAACATCAGAAAAGGGAAATTTTGAGAAATTGTTGATGTCATACCTTCAACACCACTCATTTTACTATGTAGAAGAATATTTGAATTGTATAATTAATTTAATGAAAATAATGTAATTTAATGTAAATCATATTTTATAATTGACGTGCCCCATATCATTATGTATAAAGTACATGTATATGATTTAGAGGACAAATAAAATACTACTACTACTACTACTCTGACGCCATCTCGTAGACGATTCAGGTACCAGGAAGCCTACTAATATTTTCTCTTTGGTTTCAAGTAACTCGTATATTTAAACGAACATTTCTTGCATACATTTGTTCGGACAAGTTTAATTGTAAAATATTTAAAAAGGAGATTTAAAAAAAAAAGACTTTTGTCAGAAGTGATACTTTACAAAACTTCTTTGAAAATAATATTGACCATATATCAAACATCAATATTACTGAATTGTAAAAAGTTCTTATCATTAAATACTACCAGTTGAATTGTAAAACATTTAAAAACTAAATATTTAAAAACTAGATACTGGCTTTGCCAAATGTTATTTTTTTAAAACATAAAACAAAATTTTAAGGTCATGTCGTGTCTATTGTTTTATCTTTACTCTACAAAACTTATTTGAAAATAATATTAGCAGTTATAATGTAATCATCGTTTACTTATTGATCGCATTTGTATTTAACACAAACATCAATATTACTGAATTCTAAAAAGTGGTTATCAACGTGCTATGTAAAGTAAGGCCGGTAGAAAAAAGAATTGTTATTTTGGGATGAACATGTGGTTAACGCACTCCTTAGGCATTACTATTCAAGAAAAAGTGTACGCAAAGTCAACAAAACAGGTAAGACAAGAGTAATACAATGCAAATCGTCGGGTTACGTGCGGTATTAGCCAATATGTAGCAGTCATATTTACCGTGAATGTGTTGATTTTCAAGGAGCCGTATTAGCGGTGGGTGTAGTGTTGCAAACTGAAAAAAAAAAATGTTTTTTTTCAGATTTGTGAAAAAAACATGAAAAAAAACTTAGCACCCTCGTTTTTTCTTCAGAAAACTATATATTTGATAAATTATAGTTTTATTTATGGAACTTACATTTTACATGTGTATTTTAAACCTTACTAAATCATATAATATCGTACATAATGATTCATAAATGTATCTATATAGGTAACATAATTATTTTTTTCATCTTCTATGTTGGAACCACATTCACTAGTATCAGTACTACCAACAGTAGTTCGGTCGGAGTTGGAATTTTCTGTTTCTTCTTCTCGAGCCGCTAAGTCAGCAATGTGCCCAATTTTGTTGTGCTTAGGTTGAATGGCAACCTGGATCGGAATGACTACTAACATTCCATGATGCTTAGTTGGTTCTGAGTAAAGATAACAGCTGCCACACCAAATTCTGACTATAAAAACGTCACAGACGGCTCAAATTAGTGTTGCCCAAATGCAAGAACAAGACGAGACTTGGCCAGTCTTGGTCTTGGTCTTGCATCAATACACCTGGTCTTGGTCTTGCAAAAATGCAAGACCAAGACCAAGACCGATTTTGGGCAACACTAGCTCAAATGTCTATTAATGCATAGGCAGTAATGTGCATAATCGTATGCTTTGGCGCTAATTACAATTTTGTTACATATTTTACGGCTTTCGAGTACACTTTTCCTTAAAGTGCCAAGGAAGCAGCTAGCCGTATTTTCAACCCGATTAACAGTTTTTTCTACTAGCCTTACTTTGCACAGTAACCGGTTATCATTGAATACTACCAGTATAATTGTAAAACATTTTATGTAAGTAGGAATTAAATATGTTGAATTTATAACAAATATGGAGCGGTCTGACAGCTCAAATATAAGTAGTGGGGAAAAAAAGTGGCTTCTGTGCTAGCTCTCAAAAAATTCTGGCTACATTCCTGTGTTCAAATCCCGGTGGAGGCAAGAATTTTTAAGATTTTAGTTTGATCATGAACTAAGCTTGGGCTTTCTGTGGTTCGGAATCTACGTTAAATTGTAGGTCCCAGACGAAAGGAACTGGCCTTCCTACCTCTGATACAATGGCTTAGTATGCCTCCTTCTGGAGGATCCAACCAACTCAGGTTTGGTTTTATACTGTATATATTTAATCTGTCCAATGTGATACTAGTATATGAGCAAGTCTTGTAAATATATAAAATTAATTCATCACAAACTTCTCTAAGGATTTTGATGAAATCTTGCATACTGAACAGAAATCGAAAAATGCCTAGCGAAGATCGGTCATCCAGGTACTTATAATTACAAGAGATTTTTTATAATCGTGTTTTTGGCTCTAAATGATGCGGAGAAGGAGTTTATAATGTTTATTGTCGGAACACCAATCGAAATTTCTACTCCAAACTCGGAGAATCGTTCCATGAAGGAAAATTGAGTTTACCCTCACCTACATCTTTGCCGAATATAGCTAATTTTTACACGCTTTATATTAGCTTGACATGTATGTATTTATTTATTTAAGTATGTATGTATGTTTGTATGTAACGGAATTTTGCAATTCAATCTTTACCCACTTCCAGATGTCCGAGTTATTTGAATTTTTGTACACACATTAGGAATCGGTGGCAATACAATAATTTTCTAGCAATTTCCTGATATTCTTATTACGTTGACAGTAACAACAGTAAATCGCTTCAATGCAATGGAATATTTTACTTCAATGTTCACCCATTTCCTGACGTTCGAATTGTTTGAAAATTGCACTCATATAAAGAAACGGTGACAATAATAATCTCATAGCAACGTCCTGCTATTCTCATTACTTTGACAGCAATCATCACATATATTATTTCTATAAGGTATTTCTATAAGGTATTTTTTTAGTCACAAGCCTCTATCTTCCTTCATACTTAACCGAAATCAATGAATGAGGTGTCATTTTAAAGCTTATGGTTTCCACTTTGATCACATCATATTTTAAGACAGAAAGTTCTCGGAATTCGACTCTTAAAGGGCAAAAATGTCAGTATGTCTAAAATGCTGTTTTCTGTGTTACGGGTCATTTATCTCCCTGGATACCTATCTGAAATCGTTTAGTGAAGTATCATTAAAGGATTAAGTTCTCCGTTTCTGTGACGTCAAATACTAAGACAAGCATTTTCGGAATTCGACCCTTAAAGGGCAAAAGTATCAATATTTTTGCAATGCGTTTTTATGTCAAGAGCTGTTTATCTCCCTTGATATCTAACCGATATAGATAAATGAGGTATCATATTAAAGACTAAGGTCTCCGCCGTGGTAACATTATATTTTAAGAAAGGAATTTTTCTTAATTCGACCATTACAGGGCAAAAATTTCAATTTTTTTTAAATGTGTTTTTTTGTGCCTCGAGCCATTTATCTCCATGGATATCTAACCAAAATCAATAAATGAAGTAGGATTATGAGGAGTAATGTCTCAGCTTTGGTGACATCATATTTTAAAAAGAAGTTGTTTGGAATTCAACCCTTAAAGGGAAAAAGTATAAATATTTCTACAACGCATTTTTGTGTCACGGGCTATTTATCTCCCTCGATATCTAAGCGATATAGATAAATGAGGTATCATATTAAAGACTAAGGTCTCCGCCGTGGTAACATTATATTTTAAGAAAGGAATTTTTCGTAATTCGACCCTTAAAGAGCAAAAATGACAATTTTTTTAAAACGCGATTTTTGTGTCTCGAGCCATTTATCTCCATAGATATCTAACCAAAAGCGATAAATGAAATAGGATTATGAAGGGGAATGTCTCAGCTTTGTGACATCATATTTTAAGAAAGATTTTTTTATTTTTTTTATTTTTGTAATTCAACCGCTAAAGGGAAAAATTATAAATTTTTCTACAACGCATTTTTGTGTCACGAGCTATTTATCTCCCCTGATATCTAACCGACATAGATAAATGAGGTAACATATTAAAGACTATGGTCTCCGCCGTGGTAATGTTATATTTTAAGGCAGAAATTTTTCGTAATTTGGTCCTTAAAGAGCAAAAATGTTAATTTTTCATAAATGCGTTTTTTGTGTCTCGAGCCATTTATCTCCCCCGATATCTAACCAAAATCGATAATTGACGTAAGATTATGAGGAGTAATATCTCAGCTATGGTGATATCCCAGTTTGAAGAGGAAGTTTTTTGGAATTCAACCCTTAAAGGGAAAAAGTAAATATGGTACTACAACACACTTTTGTGTCATGAGCTATTTATCTCCCTTGATATGTAACCGATATAGATAAATGAAATATCATATTAAAGACTAAGGTCTCCGCCGTGGTAACATTATATTTTAAGAAAGGAATTTTTCGTAATTCGACCCTTAAAGGGCAAAAATGTCAATTTTTAAAAAATGCGTTTTTTGTCTTTCGAGCCATTTATCGGTAAATGAAGTAGGAATATGAAAAGTAAAGACTTAGCTTTGGTGACATCATATATTAAGAATTTTTTAAAAAATTTAACCATTATTGGGAAAAAGTATAAATAGTTCTGCAACGCATTTTTGTGTCACGAGCCATTTATCTCCATTAATATCTAACCGAAATAGATAAATGTGGTATCATTCTGAAAATTAAGGTTCCGCTGTGGCAACATCACATTTTAAGAAATGATTTTTTTCTGAATTGAACTCTTAAAGGGCATAAATATCAATATTTCTAAAATTAGTTTTTTGTGTCTCGAGTCATTTTTCTCCCTTGATAATTAAACAAAATTGATAAACGAGGTATCATTTTAAAGGTAGAGGTCTTCGTAAGGGCCTAGGTTCCGTTATACCACATTTTAAGAAACAAATTTTTCAAAATTCTAACCTTAGAGGGCAAAAGTATTAATATTTCTACTCCGCAATTTTCTGTCACGAGCTATTGATTTTCCTTGATACCTGACCGAAATTAATAAATAAGCTATCGTTTTAAATATTAAATTATCTGGTTTGGTCATATCATATTTTAAGAAAAAACTTTCTCCAAATTCAACCCTTAAGGGGCATACATATCATCATTTCTAGATTTTTTTTTTTTTTTTTTTTTTTTTTTTATCTTGCTTGATAACTAAACGAAATCGATAAATGAGGTATCATTATAAAGACCAAGGTGGCTGCCTTGGTCACACCAAATTTTATATAAGATTTTTTTTGGAATTCGACCCTTGAAGGGCAAAAGTATCAATATTATTTCTGCAGCGTGTTTTTTAGTTACAAGGCATTTATCATCTTCGATGCCTAGCCGAAATCGATAAATATCATATCGCTTTAAAGATTAAGGTCTCCAGTTAGGTAAAATAATAAATTACGAAAGAATTTTTCGGAATTTGGTGCTCAAAGTGGTAGCGCGTATGAGAAATTTCAGAGCCAAGACCTTAGATTGCAGCAGCAGATATCACAGATATGTCAATAAACATTTTTTTTATTCTATAAGTAGCTTTTCGGATATTTTTTTCTTTTATGGAAACACTTTCGCTTTGCTATACAATTCCAAGGTAAATATTTTATTCGCACAGAAACAAATATCACAGAGATGTTTATATGTTGTGTGCATTTTGTTCAGATTGGTTTTATTCTGTTAAGGTCAGTGATAGTTTGTCGTAAATACAGAGCGTTTTAAATTTTCCTGACTGTTTCGTAATATGTTGGAAGTATTTTGATGCGTACCTATTACATTAAAAAAAATATTTGCTACAAAAGTACGGTTCTACTTTTCACTATATTACAAGCATTCAACCTCACTATTCATCGCATTTTATTCGCGAAATTTTCTCACGGGTCGTCTAGTTAAATTGAAATTATGCACACATATTAAGAACTGGTAAAAATACAATAATTTCATTGCTGTATCCTGCTGTTCTCATTACTTTGACAGTAAAAATAGGAAATTAATGGAATCTGTCAATTCATTTTCACCCGCTTTCAGAAATCGGAAATGTCTGAAATTATGCACACATACTAAGAACCGGTGACAATATAATAATCTAATAGCAACGTCCTGCTATTCTCATTACTTTGATAGTAACAATAGGAAAGTAACGAAATCTATCAATTCAATTTCACCCACTTCGAAGTATACGAATTTTTTGAAATTATGCACTTATATTAAGAACAGGTGACACGGTGACAATGTTACTATCTCATAGCAATGTCCTGCTAATCTCTCTCATTACTTTGGCAGTAACAATTGGAATCTAATGGAATCTGTCAATTGAATTTCACCCACTTTAAGATATCCGAATTGTTTGAAATTATGCACACATATTAAGAATCGGTGACAATATAAAAATCTCATAGCAACGTCCTACTAATCTCTGTCTTTACTTTGACAGTAACAATCGAAAAGTAAGAGAATCTGTCGATTCAATTTCACCCACTTTCAGATATTTACTATGTTTGAAATTATTGGCATTTTTTAAGATACGGTGACAATATAATAATCTCATAGCAACGTCTTATGAATCTTATTACGTTGAAAGTAACAATACGACAGTAACGGAATCCTTCAATTCAATTTCACCCACTTTCATATATCCGAGTTGTTTTAAATTATGCTATATATTTTAGTAGATGTCTGACGATGAGTCTAGGATTTTTACCGTTAATCGACGTCCCAGGTTTCCAATGGTGGCTGCCAGGTGTCAGCACTTGCCGTACTGCATGGCTCGCGGGGGGAGGGAGGGAAAGGACGTAGCCAGGTCCCGGCACGCGGCCAGGTGACAGCAGTAACCTCAGTCTGCGCGGGTAATGACACACGACATCGCCGCAGGCGTATAGCACGATTTCGGACGATTCCGCATGGCTCGCGTGACGTCACAGCCACCTGCTATTTCGGACTGTCCCACTACTCGCTAAGTAGCGCACACCACGCATCGCTCGCGTCACATCACAGGCCACCGCTATTTCGGACTGTCCCGCTGCTCGGTAAGTATTACACGTCGTTTATCAAGAATATTTTCAGCGTATTATTAAGGAATGCGGCGTGGCGCAAACTTGTAATTTTCCTACTGGAACCTTCGAAGAGCATTTTGTCATGTGTTATTGATATATCGAACTATTATAATTCATTAATTCCTTAATTACCATAAAGTTAACTTCTAAGATAACTTTTTAGCAGACTGCCATCCCTTTTGACAAATAACACTTGAGCTGACATCCTATGAGTAGTCTATGATGTCAAAGTTATTCTAGAGACTGCCCTGTAAGTCCAAACAGTTAATTCATAAAAAAAATATGAACTTACATAACAACAATATAATATAATATATTCATTTTGTAATGTGTGGTGGGTGAATCATAAAGGATTTAAATACAATATGTTTTTATTTATACTTTTCACATACAAGTAATACTATCGACACACAAATTTTTAATTACTACATTATTAACCTCATCAGACACTAGTAAATTTTTATATGCAATAAGTTCTTGCCTTAGAAACGTATAGTCCAATGATGGCCTGGGTGTCTATTGAGCTACACGAACATTATTAATATGCATATCAATCAGTTTTTGCACTGTAGCCATATAATAGTCACGTAGCACTTTGTTAGCTAAAATGTCCACAAACTCTGTATAGTATCTCGAAACTAGGTAGCCCCACTTCTTCTTGACGGTCAACGTGTCGGTCATTATGGGCTCCACGCTGATGAGGTTCCTTTAAGACGAATCGCCTAAGAAGACACCCCGTGGGTGGATCAGTATTTGGGTAAAAACATACTATTTTCAACCCGGCAACCATTCGGCATGAGTTGGTGTGCTCGCCGAGTCGAAATTAACTAAGGGTGCTTTGCTCCAAAACTAACTCTGTGCATGCCAATCCCGAATAACATGATGAAATAAAGTATAAATATAAGCGTCAGTACTATAATTACACAATTCTATTGACTGATAACTTATATGGACCTATTTTTTTTTACTGTATGTATGTTTCCATGGTTTCCTAAAATCACTCCAGGCGAATGCAGGGAAGAGACCTTCAAAAGTCTATGGCCGTTGCTCCACATCCTTTCTCACCTCTAATGGTGATGGACCGAGCGGGGCGGTGTAACGGTTAGCGTTCTCGCCTCGCATTCGGGAGGACGGCGGTTCGAATCCCCGTCCGGGCATCCAGATTTGGGTTTTCCATGGTTTCCCCAAATCACTCCAGGCAAAAGCCGGGATGCTTCCTTCAAAAAAGGCCATGGCCGAATTCCTTCCAATTCCTTCCCATTCCTTGCCCCCATCCTTGCCCCCCATCCTTGCCCCCCATCCTTTCCCGTCTCTAAATGACTTTGATGTTAAAAAGAGACGTAAAGCAGTTAAAAAAAATCTAATGGCGATGGCATCGACGAGGCACAAAGCCCGAAAAAAAAGCCTCATATGCCGGAAATACTAGAAGTTTGGATGGTCGTTGAAATTTCTCATGTCTAACGACACAATACACAATAGAGACGGGGCAACAATCCGAGGAGATTATAAAGACTACCATTACCCGACCCAGGCACCCCCAAACCAAAGCCCACTCAAAACCCCAAACCAAAATCCTCTCGAGCCCCTCCCAAACCAAGATCCTGGATCCGCCCCAGTATGGCTTGTTATGTATGTCGTTGGTTAGAACAAAACAACTTGCACTCGTTTGTGAGTATGCGCATTATGCTGCGGCTACTTGGATAATCAAATAACACTCTCAGGGTGACTCCTTTGCCTGACTACTCATCCGAGACCAACTCTTACCGCAAGCCTATCAGGGTATGCAAGTGAATAACTGAACTAATTTAATTTAATTGCAATGGAGCACAGGCTCCGGTGGCAATTTCCCTACACACCTATCTTCCCCCTATCTTGCACCCACCTACATTTGCCCTCTACAAATTTTATCTTTAAATTCTTTCAAAGTTTTCGGTAAATTATTCATCATTTCTCTTGGTAACTCATTCCAATCCCTGACACCCTTACCTAAAAAAGAGAATCTTCCCACACCCTTGTGCCTGAAATCGAGTGCCAGCTTATGGTCATGGTCATCTTTTCCCTTCCATGCACTACTTTTCATACCTAATGCAATATCTTTCCATGCCTCATCGCCAGTGTATGCCCTGTACCCTCCCATGACCCTCCTCATCCTCCTCCTGTCTTGCAATGAATCCCATTCCAGCTCCTTTATCATATCCGTCACTGATTGCATTCTGCGATAATTTCCAGAAACAAAACTAGCATCCCTTTTTTGCACCCTCTTAAACTCCTGTATTTGAGACTACACTACCATATTCGAGGTTCTATTGGCTTGTTTATATGATTCCCACGGCCTAGAAGAAGAAAACTAGAGAAAAGTAGAACAGGTGGCGGCAACACTCACCTGCAAAACTCGACTGTTTGAGGGTAAAGTTCATCTTTTTTTTTTTTTTTTTTTTATAAACGTTTCTCGGGAAACAAACCGAGTGATGTTGTTATTAATGCACAATATTTCGGCGACTTTATTCTCCGTCGCCATCTGAGATGCTGCTAGGCAACATAACAACATCTGTCGTTGCCATGCCAGTTTACAAACAACACGCTCAAGGCTGACTTCAAGGCGGACTTCAAGACTTGCAACTGCACCTGAAGATGGCGACGGAGAATAAAGTCGCCGAAATATTGTGCATTAATAGCAACATCACTCGGTTTGTTTCCCGAGAAACGTTTATAAATAAACAACGCCGAGAAAGATTACATTCATTCATCTTTCTTCTTTTTTTGAAGTGGTTTAAAAGCGTTTTAAACTTGAATTAGGTGTAATATACTCGAAGGGAGCTTCTCAGTATTCGGCTTTATTATTTAATTAATTGAATGAAAATCTGATAAATCATAATTATACCTTTGTTTTCTTTAGTAGGCCTATTCTTTGCTATCGCAATCACCGTGCTTTTAGAGAGGCCCATGTTGTTGATTGTTCAAATGTCGAACTTTTGGTAATTGGGTTAGAGCATCTAAATTTCGTATAATATTGCAGGACATTCTCTGTGTATACGTATACCACGCATACGTTGGAGTGTGCATTTTTCATTTCGAGATCACAGTTTCTAAGATTATTGTTGTCCCTACAGTACAGTTTGCTTCAATTGTGATCAGTGGTGTAGCTACGTTAACGAGGGCCCCAGTGCAAAAAAAAAGTTTTGGGGGCCCTCAGGCCGGATGATCCACCCTGTTTTTAGCTCTGCCAAGTCTCGTGAGGGCCCCCTGAGCTGAGCTTGCGGGCCCCTTGGGTTGCGCTTGGGGGCCCCCTGAGCACCGCCGAGCCCCCCGATAGCTACGCCACTGATTGTGATTGTTATCTGCTGTTTTAGAAAATCTGTGTTTGAATATGATAAATGTAAATAGAAGCGTTTATAATAATAATACTATCAATTGATTTCAATTGTCATTTTAGTCAAATGACAGTTCTCTTATGCTTAGTAAAGAATGAGGGAGTGAAAATTGTGAACATTTCATTGCTATACCGAATGCTGTACAGGATATGTCACAGTAGCTGCATATCGCTGACACCTGCAGATAACTGTAGAACATGCAGTCGTAACGTTCGGCGGTGTCCCCGTGAAGATTCTGTTCCCTGTTATTTGAAAACCCACAGACTTTTCAACGATGACCGTGGTGAGACAGTTTGACGAGGATTCTTATGTAACTCGACGAGACAAATCGAAAATAAAGAACATTTTTATATATATATCTCGCTTAGAGATATTGAACGTAAAAATTAGTTATGGTAGAGTTTCTTGATCTATTTGTGACGTTTTTCTTCTGGTTCAGGCCAGTACCGGATTAGCCACGTAGCAGGAGTTAGCAAATGCTGCGAACCCCACGCCTTCTGGGGGGCCCGCGCCTTCTATAGGGGGGCCTCGCCTAGGATGGGTTTCCGGGAGCCTAAGGCCAGTTGGGCGACCTTTTTTTTTAGCTCCACCACTGCCGCCGACGGCGAAAACCAAGTGCCCCTTCTTCACATTTGCTACAGGCCCCGCGCTGTCTTAATGGTTCAGGCCGCATTTCAACTTAACCACAGACGCTAGAACGAGAACAAAACCCCCATTGTGCAAGTCCAACATGAAATGCCTTGTGGCTTTGGCGAATTTTTTTTCTGGTCCAGGCCGCATTTCAACGTAACCATGTCAATTTTAAAATACGATATCTCTTAAAATAAGTTAAATACTATACGCAAAAAAAAAAAAAATCTTCACTTTCGATTTGTCTCGTCGCATAAGAATCCATCATCAAATTTCGGCGCCGGTTATCGTATAATTCCCAAGCCACACCTTGGCGTTTACGTTAAATATAAGAAAGTTACAACTTTGCGCACTTGCTTATTTTTGTAGTTTTGCTTATTTTAAAGTCATTAATTCTTTTGCAGCCATAAATATGATTCAAGATTTGACATAAATATTCAAGACGATTCTGAGCTCACGAAAAGTGATGCCCAATATGCTGTCAGTTCTGGAAGAAGAAGGTGACATATATGAGGTTTTCCCTCCTCATGTTGATACAAGCAGTATCCCCATTCTTGCTGACAGTCCAAATAAGAAGCCGGCACTGAAGACATTCAATGAGTTACATTCTCTGCTACAGTTGGGCCGGAAGGGGGAACTGAAACAAATTGTTCGGGAAAATGCATGGCCAATTAACAGCACCATACGATCCCAACTTTGGCCAGCACTTTGTCAGCAGCATGGTTCAGACAAATCGGCACAAGAAGGATTTTATTGGGACATGGTTCATCAGGTTTTTGGCTCGACAGGTAGGAATTTTTTGATTTTCTTGATCTCTAAAATGTCATATTTCAGATTTGAATTTGGTGTTTTGTAAATAATGTTTTATTAGGAGTAGTTAATTAAATTTATGGTTAAGTCGAAATGTGTACCTATAAATTTCGATTTCAAGGTGTATTACATGTCAACTAGATCTATGCCTAAAATATAAGGACAAATTAGATCATTGTTCAGAATAGTATTTACAAGCTGTCAGCATTGCAAAAAAAAGTCACTGCAAAACTAAAATTTCTTTCAATCTCATATCAGTGCTGATACGATATTAAAATAAATTTGTTTTAAAAACAATAGCAGAGAAAAGGGGACATACAAAAACCAAAAATTGGGTTTTTATTAGCAAATTGTTGGGCAGTTCTATCATTACCATGGTACCAAAATATGATGATCAATTCTTGTAGAACTGACGAAACAAATCGAAAATAAAGAATAAAATTTTTTGATATCTCGCTTGGTTTTCAGGATAAAGCATGTTTCCCTTGTGCTTTTGCTGACGTTTCTTCTGGTCCAGGCCGCACTTCAAACTAACAACAACTACTAGGAAGAGAATAAAACACCTAATAGTGCATTTCCACCGTGTAGATTTAGTGGTTTTGGTGAATTTTTTTTTTGTGGTCCAGGTTGGATCTTGCCCTAACCTCTTCACTTTTGAGATGCGATATCTAGAGAACTAAGCAAGATATATATACATAAATCATTGTTTATTTTTTATTTGTCTCATTGAAATACATACGAATTCATTATCAAATTTGGTTATGGCAAAATTTTTCTTCTGATAGGCCGCATTTCAAATTAACCATGACAATTTTGATATACAATATCTCGAGAATTAAGCGAGATATATATATATAAAATATTCTTTACTTTCAATTTGTCTCGTCGAGTTACATAAGAACCCATCATCAAATTGTGGCACCACGGTTATTGTAGAATCCCCAATTGTTGGAGTATATTGAATAAAATTTAAGAGTTTGATAGATTATTGGACATATGCAACAGATACTTGTAGGGTTAGAGTCCTGGTTCATGGGGGGAGTTCTAGATATGAGGTTTTTTTCCTCAGGTTTACAGAATATACTGTAAAGACAGGTGGAGGAGAATCTATGCTTGTTAATGATGACTAATTGCTGGGGATGGAGTTTGTGGAGGGTAAAAGACAGAAATAGTAGCTATTTATCAAAGTGGGAAGATAAATTAACAAAATGAGACCATGGAGGAGGAAATAATTTTGTATTCAAAAATGGAAATAAAGTGTTTGTAATAGGTGGGAATCCAAATATACCAGTTGTTGTTAACTGTAATGGGAGTGGAATCAGCCAACACAAGATATCAGATATTTGCTAACTTTTTAGTGATGTGAAGAGGATTTACACAAGTTATAGAACAAAACACAAGAGACACAATATTGTTTATGTTTTCTTAATCTGCATCTGTATATTTATATATACAATTAACAAAAATTGTGGTAGCAGATGGTGCTTAGCACCAGAACTAATATCTGCTTTGTGAATTTCAATCCCAATCTCAAATAGTACCAAAGAAAAAAAAATCCAGCTAAGCATTAGTGTAATAATTTTATTTCTCTAATCATATGTTTCATGTCATTGCGATCCAAAAGATTGAAAAGACACGGTGGAATCAGAAGGTATGCGTTTAATGTGAGGTACGAGCATAGTTTTATTGGAGTGAATGAATTTAGCACTGATGATGTACTCGTCTAAATGAATTACCACTAATCTTGCACCATTAATTAATCCCTGATTAGTATTAAGATTTCTATTTAACATAATAATAGGGTTTTTCTTTAAAAGCAATTTATGAGATGGTAAACAGGATGATCTTGGAAATGGTTCTAACAATTTGGATGAAATTTCATTTTTGGAGGAAATTTGATTTTCATGTTTGTGACATGATTTTACCAAAAAAAGAGCAATTCTTGTATTTCGTGTTTCGCAAATGGCTCTTAACTAATCTCGTAGAAGTTTCAGGTATTACCAGTAGTCTACCGTTGTTTGTTAAGCTTCTCTTTGGTCAGATCAAGGAATTGTACTATTCAAGCCAAAGAAGCAGATGAAGAAAAACATATAGCTATAATCAAACTTCATACAAAATCTTATATGTTGAACAGAAATCAAGGAGATCAAGGAATTGTACTATTCAAGCCAAAGCAGATGAAGAAAAAATATAGCTATAATCAAACTTCATACAAAATCTTATATGTTGACAGAAATCAAAGATGCCAATCAAAGATTGGTCACCACGGAAACTAGAAATGTTACCTCCCCCCCATCCCACCCCCACCCAACAAAATGCAGTGCGTAGATCCAGCATACTACAGTGGGAATGTGAGGTGGCTGAATAGGTTGATGAGAAGGGAGCAAGAGAAGCAGCAGGGTAATTGAGAATGTATGAAACAATTAAACAGGGAATTAATAGCAGCATGCTAAAGATAAATTCATGAAAAAATTCATGGCTATTCAGGAATGAAGCAGGTAGAAATTTCTATAGTTATAATAGAATAAGAGAGAAGGACAGTTATAGATAAAAATGCAGGAGAAGTTGCAGAGAATATGGAGAACAGTCTAATGGGTTTGGTCAGACTATTATGGATTGTCACACAGGAACAGATGCATAGTTAACTTATGAGAATTATTCCCACATTGGTGAAGAAAAAGCATACTGGGAAATTAGAAATAAAGTCCACAGGATACTATGAGAGAGCTATGTAGTTTAAGAAAGCATAAGTACCTCTTATAGATAATATTACCATAAATGTGTTAAAAATAGATGGCAAAGATATTGTACTATAGCTGGAAGTGATATTTAGTTAAAGTCTGGACACCAGTTCATAAGGGAGGGGAAATAAAATATAGCTGAGAGCTTTAGTCCCATTAGTTTGACTTCAGGGCTGGTCATGATGTTGGAGTGCCATATAGCCAGCTACATTAGGAAAATCTTTGGTAAAGAGAAGTGGTTTGTAAGTCTGCAGCATGGTTATAGAATAGGTTAATCATGAGAATCACAGTTAACAGATTATGTACAACATATTTCAGATGAAATGGTCAGTAAAGCCAAGTAAATACTATGTCTTTGGATCTTTCTAAGGCATTTCACCAAGTTACCGACAGAGTGGTTGCTGGGTGGAAAAATTCTTAAGAGGCAAAAACCACGAGCCAAAGTGGGAGATGAATTTGAGAACAGGTGTCCCATAGAGCAATGTAAGAAAGGCTGTTACTGTTCATTATATTTATGGCAGATTCTGATGTTGTTTTACAGTTAAAGGGTAGGTTGTTTACAGATGACAGAATGTTGCATAATAGGATTACATCAAGAAAGGGCAATGTACAAATGCAGCGAGATCTACACAGAACAACTACTTGGGTAGGTAAGCAAGGAATAAAGATAAATGCCAATAAGGGTCAACTTATTAGGTATAAAAATAAGGAAACAAAAATTTTGTATGATTATTCAGTGGATGGAAATTTGTTTGTTTAAGGAAGAAAATGTAAATACCTAGGGATATTAGTTGACGGTAAGCCAAGCTAGACAAGGTACAGGGCGTTCGCCGGGAAACGCAACCCACTGTTAGCGCTACAAGGAAGAAACTGCTCCCGGCGAGCGAGCGCTCAGTTTCCGGCATTGTTCGACCGTCGGCCGCGGACTATTTCAAAATAATTACGCTTCATAAACTTCATAAACTTGTGTGCTAAGCATTTAAATGTGACGTAATTCATTAGCTTACCTTATAAAAGATGCTGGAAGTGTTGACCCTCTTGTGTAATGCACATTTCACATCTTCTGAACATATTTCGAGACACACGCTGCCCTAACTGACTTAATGATTTTTTGGGTGACTGTTCTAGTCGAAAAGCATATCGTTAATTTTCTCCTCTGTGAGAATACGGTTGACCGACAGTCTCTTTTTGTTAAAAAATGAACCCGTTTCTCTTACTTTTTTAACCAGACGCAGAATTGTTGATTAGCTGGCAGTAAAGCGCCAGGAAATTCGCGACGAAATTTACTGCGACACTTTTTAAACGACTTCTTCTTCACATATGTATCGTAGAGAAATATTCTTTGTTGCAAACTGTAACGTACCATAATTTTACTCACACTCAAACACGGTACAGATTAATAAGAGTATGAAGCCCCAAACCAGCCAAACCGCAAAGAAACGTTTATTCACAACACTGATTAATAAGAGACTGAAGTCACAAACTATCTACAATGCAAAGAAACCGTTCTTAACAATGTAAGGGTCACTGCAATGCACTGTTGGGGCAGCGGAGGTGTTAAACAGTGCGGTGATTCACGGTGCCGGTTGGCGGAAACTGCTGGCGGACTGACCGAGCAAGTTGCCGACGGCAACAGACTGGGAGGGTAGCGTTTCCGGCGAACGCCCTGTACAATGGAGAGATATAGGTAAAGGGGTTCAGAATAGGCCTATTGTACCTGTTGGAGAGGATAGTGAGAGAATGTATCAGGAAATTAGGAGAGCTCAACACTTTGGTTAGGCCCTTACTAATGTAGTATAAAATGGGACCCACATACTTTATACCATTGGTGAATAGTGGAGTTTAAGAGGGTGCAAATGAGGGCAGCTAGATTTGTTGAAATCGCCAAAGGATGCACTGACTGACTGAAAAGATAAGAGATTTGAGTGTCATTGCAGAATAGAGGGCAGATATAGAGAATTATTGGCATATACAAGGCTTTTACTGGTGATGAAGCCCGATTAAATATTCTTAGAAGTTTTAGAAATGGCATGTGGAATGGAAGAGAAGAGCATGATAAATTAGCAATTGATTTCAGGTGTAAGGGAGTAGGAATGTTTTCATTTGTAGGTAATGGCGTTGGGAACTGGAATGAGTTAACTATGGAGATATTGAACCATATGTCTGAGGCTATGAAGGATTTTAAGGTAAAAATATGTATGACTTGTAAGTAGATGTGAAGGAAAATTGGTCAGGGTATGAGCTCAGTCTCAGTTAATAATAACAAACTATTGTTATTGTGTAGTTTGTTAGTGTTATATTTCATAGAGGAGAAAAAGTTGTTACATTAGTAGAGGAGGAGTCAGTAAAAATAAATAAATAAAAAATCATACAACATGGCAAACAAATCAAAGTTTTTATTAGAATCTTTCTTTGACAGATAGGGTATTTAGAAAGTTGCTGCATCCCACTGTATACAAAGTTGTATCAATCTAACATTGTCCTTGTTGAGCGAGCACATAACTTTTTTGTTGTTGTCATATTGTTTGGTACCTTCTCATGGCTTCTACTATGGCAAGTAATAGCTTATCTTCCTGTTTTTAACATAATGACGTTAATAGACATATTTTCCTTACTATGCAACCAGGTATTGCATACTATGGTAGATATTGATACATAATGTATGTAATTTTAATCATGCAAGAAAACACGCAATTTTATCAGCTCAGTTAACTTCATTAAGATTTTGCATGACATGATTTCTTTTTGATTTTTAGTGTCTTGTAAATGAAATGATTACATTTTGCTAGTGCATGTTATTGTTGTTTTGTTTTAATATTTATACATTTTTTTAAATATATTAGTTATCAGATTAAGTTGAATGATGTTTGAAAAAATGATGTATATACCAATCCATTTGAATCTCTTTATGCCTATGTTGCCATTTGTTTACATTGTACAGTTGATTCATTATATTGAAAAGAATATTTTAACATGATAGTTTTACTCTGGGAAGAAAATGTATGCCTTTTCTATTTAAATAAACTTGGAAGGGGGGGGGGGGGTGTCTTAAATGCAGGGAAAAAAAATGGGCATAGTGAAAGTCACCAACATTTAGAATGAATCCCACATCTTGCTATTCATGCAATTCATTTATTAATCTAATAGTTTACCAAAAGAATTACTTTAACATTGGGGATCAAAAAGTTCCTAGAATGTTTAAGTATTAATCTTATCTGTGTTCATTCATTTCGGGACAGTAATTTCCAAATATTTTGTCATTAGAAGTAGTTTAATTCTTTCCAACTCTTCAGGAACATAAAATAGTAGGAGACACCAGAAAAAATATTCATTTCCCCCTATCATCAAAGTGATCTCCTTCCAGGAGCTTGAAGAGTTACTAAACAGCCGTATGTGGTGCAGTCACCCAAGTTGAAGCTTCGAATCAGTGCACAAAGGTCTGGCAGATAGTCTCCAAATGAACATGACAATTGTAACCAGTATACAGGTCAGTGCTGAAAAAACGTGAGCTCTCATAAACAAAATGCTTTAAGTCCACAGCACTATCACAGTACTTTTCGGGTTTACATTTTCTTAGTCCAGTGTTCACAGGTCATAATCCTGCAAACTAGGTATTACACATGATATAGTAAAAAAGGGTGATAAATTAGGATTGAATGCCTTATTAATTGCTCTGGTTAAAGCATTCAGGAACTTTTTGAATCTTCAGCCAGTGTTTTGTTGATATAATCATGTTATTGTTATAAAGTTACAGGATAATCAGAGTGTCAAGTATGCAGCCTTTGTGACTGGGCACGTTGAATGAATCCATTTTCTTCTTTCCTGACTGTGTTGAACTCTAAAACTATTGCATCAACTGTAATTATTTTACTTATTAATTTGTGTGTTTATTATGAAATGTATTTTCTTCTTACAGAGCTTCCTGATAAGCCTATCATTTTGCCTACTTTTGTGGATAGCAGTCACTGTATGACATACCATTTGACTAGGAAAGGTCGAGGTGTTGCTGACAGAGTTGTTTATGTTTTGGGTTATGCTTATCCTGACATTACATACAGTCCTGCTTTGTACCCAATTGCAGCAATTTTACTACATTTTATGACTGGTAAGATTTATTTAATCTTCATATTTTAATTTTTTTGTGAAGCCAAGTACAATCTGTTTTGTTAAATTAGCTTATTTGAAGAAATCTAATTTCACAGAGTCAGCATGTAATGTTACAAAAAAGTTTTGTGATGGAAAGAATTTAGGGCTTTATCATGAAACAGCAAGTGTAAATTTTATACACATCCAGACAGTTTTTTCACGTTCCAGCAAATGTATAACTAAGAAATTAACACCATAATTTATACTTTTTGGTGGTGGGAATAATGTTGCATGATGAAACTTTGGATGTTTCACATATTTTCAGTTTATATATATTAACAAAATATTCCAATTGTTCTTATGTTTATGAAAGTGGCAGACTCACATATTTTCTAATTTGACAAATAATACCTAGTAGAAACATAAATGCTGTTACATATGTTCTATGCAATAAATGAAAAGCTGCAAAATATTTCTTGGCTGCATTTAATTCGTTTAAACACATATATGGATAATATATATTACTGACACACTGGTCCAAAATGGCTTTTGCCTTATGCTTACCTTAGGTTGCACCGGCATTGTGCCTGTTGCAGCAAACACCTCATTCAAAGGTAGCTACAGATCAAGTCAAAGCTTGCTTCAGTAATTCAGTATTACTATGTCTTTTATGGTGTACTATGTCCTGTAAAATATACCACAAGGTCCAGATTTTGAACAGCCATTCCTCAGTGTTTATAAAAGTTTTGGAGCCAAAGTTGGGTAGTTTTGGCCATATGAGCGAACACAAAATTATGCTGGAATGTCCATGGCTGATTTTGAAAGGTCTGCTTTAATGGCTTCACAGCTGCTTCCAGGGCAAATTTCTGATATGCTTTGCTTCTGTTTTCATCCTTTTTTTTCACAAAATTACAAATCATACTCTTACTACCATAAGAAAAACCTCACTGAACTATAAGTGATGCTGGGTGATGATTTTTTTCAGTCTGTGAAACTAATTTGGATGCTTATTTGAAGGTATGTGTATAAATTGTGTCATTTTGTTTATTAAATTTTTCTTTTACTATCATAGCCAAGACCAGTTTAGATATTTCAATCCAACTTTAATTCAGAGCAAAGATTAACATTTGTCTATTATTTTGCTTGAAGTACTTGGGAACTACATCTATTTTGATAATACCTTGTCGCCAGGGCCGGCGCTAGGAATTTCGGGCCCGGGGTAAAATGGGCGACCTTTTTTTTTTAGCTCTACAAACTAGGCCGGCGACAATGGACTGATTCTTGGTTCTGAGCCAGAGGGCCCCTGCAGCCGGGGATCAGGGCCCCCCGTCAGCCAGCAGGCCCGGGTACATTTGACCCGCTTACCTCGCCCCCCCCCCCCCCCACCGTCCCTGCTTGTCGCCTTTTAACCCTTTCCTCCCTGACGGTACTTATAAGTACCATTATGTTTACCACCATATAATTTGACAATACAGGTGTCCACTGCATTGTTAAGCCTGTTGATCTATTGTTGTACGATTAGGTCAGACAATGACCACATTTATTTTTAAATTCTGCATGAAATTGCTGAGAAATTAATTTTCTAAGTTGGGGCTTGACAGCATATTGACCAGAGTAACAAGTGCTGCATTACAATGGATTTTTAGATGATAATTTACTTGGTAAGTGTTGATTTCTGTTATTAGTTTGAGCATTTAACCATATGTATTTTGCCTATAAAATATGTTTTTCTAGTTTCTTTACTAAATAATCAAGAAAAACCAAAGAGGTCTTAAAAGTACCGTCAGCATGTGTAGTTTTATACAAATTATTGGTCAATAGATTTAGCAAGTACACAATTGGTGTTATCATTGTTTTAAATATTTTAAAATGGATATTTTTTAAGAAATAAGCTCTGATTGACACTCTTCTCTTAGAAGTTTATAATTTATCAAGGCAAAAATGAAGAAATGACTGCAAAGTTCTTGGATTACTCATTAGGTCAAAGAACGGTCTTAGAATTGACTGAACAAAAATGGAGCAATGAGGATGATAATTATTTTTCATCTGTTTCATTATTATAAAAACTGAAAACTAAAAGAACTTTTGGTTGTGTGACAATCAGGCCCAACCACAAAGCCTTTCTGACAACTTATTTGCTGACAGCAAACTAAAAAGAGGAGGTTGAGACCACAGATTTTCAAACCTAGACATTGGCTACTGGAAATGGTAGGATAAAAAGGTCGTACATTTAGTATCAAATTTTCATGACAGCAAGGAAACTATTGTTATACACAGTGGTATAACAATTAACTACAATGGTTGGGGTTCAAGGCAATTTCAACAGATGATCTCTCTCTCAGGCTTGATTGGCGATCGGGGTGGACCTGTGGATCTTGGGCTAGAGGGCCTCTTCTGCTGGTCATCGGGGGCTCCCTCCGGCAGTGGGTCCCATGGCATTTTGCCCATCCTGCCACCCTGTTGTTACACCACTGGTTATATGCAAACAAAAATATGGATTGAAGTCGACAATTTCATGCTCAGGAGTCGTCAAGGACTACAATACATTCATGTGTGGGGTTGATACTGCTGATCAGCTGATGGCGTAGTGCAATGCTGACAGAAAATTACCGAAATCATGGCACAGATTGTTTTTTGGAATTCTTGATGTTTGAAACAAGTCTGTAAAAATTTCAGAAGATCCGTTGCACAGGGTATGATGACTATGAAGGATGTCGGTAAGAAGAAAAGGTCATCTACAGATGTTTCACCAAGTCCTCATCCATTCAAACAACACTAGTCATACTATTCCACAATGAGAGACGTAATATTGGGAAACAGAGGTATACACTATTCCTAATTAGTAAAAATCAGATGAAGATGTGAAGTATGTAGTATGAAGAAGGTACAGTCAAAACATCATTCCAAATGTTCCACTGCAATGTCTTTTTGTATCTGAATGAGCAAAAAGAATTGGTTTGTTGAATATCATGAGCCGAACGTTTCGTACCAATATGAACATAATTGATTTCAGTTGCTATTACTGTACATCATATGATACACAAAGTCCCTGACGGTACTTATAAATACCGGCTCAGTAATTAGCACTTAGAGTTAAAAAAAAATTGAAAAAAATATTTGTGTTTAATTTCAAGTATCTATATACAAATATATGATTAAAATTATAAATTTCCCTTTATTTCCAATAGCCAGTAGGAAAGGGTTAAGTAATATTCATCTCACAGGTTATAATTTGTTGTTTGTGTAACAGATTTCTTCAAATTTTGGCCTTCGCTTTATGACTTATGTTGTACATGCCATATGTGGAACTCTAGATTACTGATGATCTTTAAGTCTTTAGTATCCTCAAAGAACTTAGCATTCTAATAAACAAACAACGCACTTGTCTTGATCAGTCAAAGTATCTTGAAATTTTCTTCTTTTTCTATTTTCCATTTGTATTATGCTGTAACAGCAACACAGTTCCTTTATCAGATAATTCCATGGTGAGAATAAACTATACAGCAAATTTTTTTTTAGGGACAACTCTAGACGCAACCTTTAAAGAATCATGTTATTGAATATCGGAATATGTTAAATAAACTACTTCAAAGAGGCGTGTTCATTGTTGTTAACGTTTTGATGTCCCCGCTAAGTACAGTGATAGGAAATTTTGCTGTCTGCATTGTGTTATACTTTTCCCAATTATTTTTTAGATCCCTTGGTAAAGTATCTTTAAATTTAAATTTTAACCTTAATTTTATCTAATTCCAGACAGCATAGGAGAACTCAACATGATTTTGAAATGTTCTGTCTATCCATATTTATTACTTTGAGAAAAAAAAGGCAGTGAAATCAAACACAGTAGCTGCATTGACCCAAACAAAAG
The DNA here is from genome assembly GCA_031002005.1 of Vandiemenella viatica. NCBI lineage: Eukaryota > Metazoa > Arthropoda > Insecta > Orthoptera > Morabidae > Vandiemenella > Vandiemenella viatica. Next base: position 281,502,272 of record JARYHS010008074.1, on the reverse strand, counting down.
TGTGATGAACACAATTCTGTTGCACAATTATTTTTTTTTATTTTTTTTGACTACTTTACGTCTCTTTTTAACATCGAGGTCTTTAGAGACGGGAAAGGATGGGGGGCAAAGATGGGGGGCAAGGAATGGGAAGGAATTCGGCCATGGCCTTTTGAAGGAAGCATCCCAGCATTTGCCTGGAGTGATTTGGGGAAACCATGGAAAACCCAAATCTGGATGCCCGGACGGGGATTCGAACCGCCGTCCTCCCGAATGCGAGGCGAGAACGCTCAATATTTCAGTTAACTTCTTAACCATGTGAGAGGCACATGATACACATGGAAAGATCAGCAAGTGTACACATAACACCTTCCCATATGAATGAACTGTAGTATCTGTTTACTATTGAAAAAAAAGTGGAAGTGGGAAGGGGTTGAGACATGAAGTCAGGAAAAAATTAAAATGGAATCATAATGTCACTGACCATGGAAACAGAAGTTGTTGGGCAACAATTTAAAAACTATTAGGGAGGAAGAATACATCATAATGGTGTTACTCATTAAACAAGTAATAATACCTACACAAAATGCCAAACTTCAGGTGAATATCAGAACAACATTGTGTGCGCAGGGTGGAATTCCTGTATGAACTGTTTCTGGTGGTTGAAAGGACAATATTTGGAGGGAGGGATGGTAGTGGACACCTAGAAATATAGGGAAGGGTTAAAAACTGAAGTTAATATAGCCCACCTTCTAAAATGAATAACAAAAAGTTGATTAATAATAAAAGAGAAAGAAAAGGAAAAATAATGTTCTAAAAGTAAAGATAGTTAACTGTGATGCGGATATCTTTGAGTTTTAATATCATCTCTGATTTATTTAGCTTATGGCAATAAAGTACTAGAGAATAAAAGCACTATCATTCTGAAACAATCAACATTGCACTTAAATAAGGGTTTAAAGTTGTACATCCAAATTTCCCAACAACTCTGTAGCAGCTCTAGATGTTTTAACAAAATCTTCCAGCAAAGCTGTGTGTGCCCACTTACACTCAGCAACAATATGTTGGATCATCTGTTGTGGTGTGCTGCAGTCACAGTTGGGTAAGCTCTCATGCTCCACTTATACATTAGTGAGCGACACCATCCATAGTTGGGTCGCATCCTGTTAAGGGCAAACCATGTTTTACGTGGCAGGTCAAATATTACTGGGGGATGTTGAGCACTAAATAGTGAATGCTCCTCCTTGTAAGCTACATTGTTCCATTCTTGTCATGATTCTGCTGTAGCCATAAATCCCTTGTCTATCATCTCTTTTGCTTTTAGTATGGGGTGGAGAATGTGATTTCAGATGCCAAAATCTATTGATTGGAAGATCAATGTTCACTGATATTTTTGTGAACTCATTGATTTGCTTATTAAACCTTGTTAGTCTTGGAGGTTCAATATGGCTCAATACAGGTAATCAGAAAAGAGGAGTAGATTTTAGTGTGCTACTGATGATGCACATTGTCTGGTACAAGACATTTCGATCTGTGTAACGTGTGCCACACAGAAGAACATCACTCTTCTGTTGAGTAGACCTGATATTCGAAGAGTGGGTGCATTACCCCTCCCCCCCCCCCCCACACACACACATTGATCTAGCAAGTTTCTGGATTCTATTTCTTATTCTTAATTTAGCAACACTCTTAATTAAGTTTGTCCTAAAGGACAACATCCGGTCATCTCTGATAAGTGGTTACGACAGACAACCAACCACAGTCCACTTTTGGTCACACCATTATTCCCAGGCTTAGTGTCCATCAAGCCTGCTCTGAAATACCATTCCACCTCCCTAAAATGCTTCCTGTCACTCCCCTAATCTTAGCCTACTCCTGGTCTCAGAATACCGATCTCATCTTGCCATAAAATGGACCTGTTTTTCATTCCTGTGGAACAGATCATGCTGTAAGATGTGTGACATACAAAATTCTTCCACCACCATCACCATCAATCCTGTCATCAGTGCTAGCTTTCTCATCATAGAGCATGTGACCTGTGGAACTTCTGTTTGCTAACTTATTTTCACTATTCACTACCCTGCTTCTTACATAATTTCAACTACAGATTGATAGTCGATAAGAATAAATTACCACAGAAAAAAAACCGTTTGCCCTAAACCCGGACCATCTCATAGTTGCTTCATGTCACTTAATTCAGAATTTAATTTCCTGCTTCATCAGTCATGCAGAGCTTTCTCCAGCACACAGCACTTCTGAGCTCAGATAGTGGGACCTGTCGTACTGGTACAAACTTGCCACTATGCATCCATTAGATCACAATCTAAGAGAATACCAAAATCCCCCTTCTTCAATTCCCATCCTTAGTTTTCATGTACTTAAAAAAAAATTTCCTCCCTCACATTTCCTAGTGTTTACTACATCTATCACAAAATGAACTATCACTTACCAGCATGAGGTGAGGTGATGTTAAAATTCATAAATATTTGCAATTATGTTTTATTTATGACTTTCAGTTTCATTTTAATAATATTTTTGTTTCTCTCTTTATTAACGGTTTTTATAAATCATTTCTCAATAGACACATATATTCTCCTCAGTTTCTATCCAACTCCCTTTCCTTTCTTTTCCTGAGTCTGAACCAACCCCAATAATTGTCCACACTTGCAACTGCCACAAATGAAGGTCTTAGGCCTCCAACCTGTTCACATCATGTTCTGCTGAAGAAGGGTTTACACTCCAAAAATTCAATGTTTTGTGTTAATGGTGATTTCTTTTTCTCATCATCAGCAAGTTCAATAATGAAAATATGAGATCATGATCGTGAGATTTACGAGTTAAGGTAGAGCTTGAATAGTCTTCTCCAGCTTGAACAATCTTAAGTGATTCTCTGCCAGTTAACTTCAACAACCCTGTGTACATCCTTGTCGCATCGGTCTGGTATTCTTCCATTAGTCTCTGATTACCTCTTGGGCCCCATTGTAATACTGTTTTTGCCTATCTTTCATTTTTCATCCAGGCAACATGGCCTGCCCATTGCCCACATCAAGGAGGCTGTCTTCTCCAAGATGTCTGTAACCCCTGTGATTGATCTAATGTTAAAATCTTGAGCATGGCTGCGTTACAGCTATGGTGACACTCGTATTAAGTACAATAATAGCCAACCAGTTGCTTAAATTTTTGATTTATTAATTTTAACTGCAGTTTCTACAAAAATAGGCTTGTCTTCTTCAGAAGTACATTTAGGGGTTAATAGATGGATACAATATACTGATCTACTGTTGGTTGCTATCTTCTTGTCTTTCTAGAGTAGGGATTCTCAATATTTTTCATATACCCCTCCCCCCACTTTCTTTCAAAAGAAAAACTCCTCCACCCCTCAGTGCCACAATTTTATTATTAATAAGGTAGATATGTACTTTTCATCACTGAAAATGGCATCTCAGGGAAAGCTAACTAAGTATGTGATTTTAGAATAACTAACTAAGTATGTGATTTTAGAATAAAGATCTTAAATTTGAGCAGCAACTCAAGAAGCAGCAAAAGAGGCATAGAGGTGATATTTGAGCACCAGGTGCTACAGTGGACTTGCTGATAATATCAGAGCGGTAGTAATTGGCAAGAAACATGTCCTTTAAAATATGATTTTCAGTAGCAGTGCTTGCTTCATCACTAACTGCAGATGCATGAATGGTTCAAGTTTTTAAAGTGCCACATTTTACTGCTGGATGGTGGTGGGACCCGACTACTAATGCGGCATTAACAGTGCTGATGCCACATAATACTCGTGCCAGCAGAGATTTCAACTGTCTCGCAAATACTGCCTTCCCACAAGATTTGCTGTGTATGACCTCCTGTTACCAAACTTGGGACAAACACCACACATTACATAAAAATTCTAACAATACTAACATCATCATTCAAGAAATTCAATACAATTTTACGTGTTCTAATTACAAAACAAAATATACCATTTTGTCTCATTAATTTTTCCTAATCCTCTGTCATTATGACTTAATAAATAGTTTCGGTAACAATGGAAGTAAAGAACTGCTGTGAGACAATAGTTATATGGAAATGGCAGATAAAATACACCCGACACTCACCAAAGTTGAAGGGACAATGGCAGCAGCAACACAAAACAACACAGAAAATACAATATTTCAGGTTAAATCCTTTGTCAAGTTAAAAGAAGTAAGTGGCTAAGCTCGCACAACCCTTGCGGTCGACACAACCACTCACAGAATAATAAATAATAATAATAATAGTAAATAGTTTTATATAATTGTTTCCCCATCTTATCGCCTTTTTTATATTTGACATCTATGCACATCATTGCGGTGCAAATACCTCAGCCATTTATTGAAAAGTGCATCCTCCATAAGCCACATTGCTCTCAATGTTGGCTGTCAATCCAATTTCATGTTCTGTTAACATGGTGTATTTGTTAACATATTATAGATTAGATCTACCCTTTTCTCTTTCTTTGTGTTGTATCCATCGATAACAATTTATTTCCTTGAAATAACTACTAACAATGTTATCTGTTAACCAGACTTGTAGCCAATTATAATATTTGCTAAATTACATGAGGTGACAGCAATTACCACTTTCTATGTCTACCCTAACATTTCTATCCAAGAGTAACCAAGTGTATTCCCATCCGTTATTTGGCTGTAAATTCCTATTGGTTTATATTAAAACATATTATACCAATCATACCTTATATAGATTTACTGAATATTGCCCTTAGGCAGATTAACTTCATTCTAGAAAAATGTAACTGATTCCTATTTATATCCAAGTAATCACCTAGGCAAAAATGCCAAGCTCTATCCACTGGAACACCATAATGTTACCATTTTACACTACATGTCACCACTATCTTGTCCGACATCGTCCTTTAGATGCATGACCTGGTTACCGTCAATCATACAAGCCGTCTTCATTCCTTTTGATGCTCTTACTGTATGAAGTGCAAAAAACTTTTTCTACCACATTACGACACTATTTCTTTCATTCTTTCATTGTTGCCTATGGTACCTTATGACTATGCTCACGATCTACAATACATTTCTGTATAATCCTCCTTTTTTTTTCAACATTAGTTCTTGCTTTATTCTGATTAATTTTTCCCTTATGGGGACAACTTTGACTCTAGCTTTTTTCCATTTCAGTCCTCTAATTAATACTGTATGTGACAGTTTCTATTCTACCTTGGGTTATATACTACCCATAACTTAATGCTACTTCTTGTAACTTTCACTAGTCATTAATTGCTACTACTATTTTTAAACATTTATTTAAAAAATTAATTTCTGGCTCACCGATAATTATGCCAATTTTGATCTAATCCGTATATGGCCAGTGACAACTGGATGGTACTACAGTAAGTAGAATCTCAATACAGGAAATCTTCAGGCCGGATAAGGTCCGTCGATCAGCACAGAAACAAAATGCTGCAACATGGTTGATGGGGTACACAGTATTGTATATTTGCCAGAAGCAAGAGAAAAATTACACAGATTACATTTCCTTTATGGAGAGAGAGTTTTTGAAGACAACAAATTCTCCCCATTATATCACCTCATATGGCAAATTACCAATGATGATAAATGTGAAAAAGCTTGCATTTTTTCCCCTTCTTTTTATTTATTTCCAGTAAAAAAAAAAAAACAAAAAAAAAACAAAAAAAAACAGTTCAACAGTACGAGAAAGAAGTGTGAATTAGCAAATTGAAAAAGTGAAGGTTAAACAAGCTAAATATGATTTAAATGTGATCTATGCCCAGCAAATCCAATAGAACTGCGGATTGTTGTAAGCAGATTGGCAGCTAAGGAGACGCCGAGGCGCTGATCTGGGAGAGAACCGGCAATCGGATCCTGTCCCAGGACTAGAGAAGGAGACAAATGTAGATCACCGAGCAGAACACATTTACTATTTTCTTGCACAAAACCTCTTTTTGATGATAACCTTGTATACAGATTATGAAATAATTTTTAAAAAAAAAGGCCTTAAATGAGGAGTCCAAACTATGGATGACCACTTTGGTAAGACAGGACACCTCTTGCAACGAAGCTAAGACCACATTTTTGTGAATGTTCTGGTCACAGACACCACAAATGGACTGCCTCTAGAAAATGTGCAAAGGGAAATGTGAACCCAGGGGCTACAAATCAATGGCTTTGTACGCGATGAGAAGTCAAGTGGTGCCACAATATTTGGATCATCTGCTGGAAGATGGGAACTTGATCTTACATATCAGTACACATTTTCTAGCACATTTGGAGAGTCACATCTGTCTGGCAGTCATTCGGGCTTTTGATCAGCTGATGGGGACCATACATAATCTTGACCAAATCAGCACCAGCCAAATGCCGGAAAGAAACTTCAAATGGGATAAATATAATCTTTGTGGGTTCACTGCCGGATTGTGCAGGCGAAATACAAGCTTTCGGTGACAAACTCTACTGCCATCTTCAGGCCTAGTGCTCACGCTGTGATGATCAGATCAGATGGCAACCAGAGTTACCATCACCAGAAGGATGGAATGAAGGTCAATAGTAGGAATTTCCCGCAGAATGGGCAATGCAAATCCCCTAACAATAACAGAAAATCAGCAAAGGAGAACACCAATGATAGATGTCAGTCCTTCAAAGCAGGAATACATGCCATTAAGCATGGCAGACTGCAGAAACACGTGGAAAGTATAACTGAACCGAACACTTCCCATGTAAAATATTCAGTGTGAGTGTCTCGAATAACATTTATAGGATTCCCCCTGGGTGGATCCCTATGAGGTATAGAATATCCCAGGGGACGGAAAGTTGGCCTTACTGATTAGGGTGACAGAAAAACATGTTGGTAGAATATAGCATACCATACTGCCAAGTCGCTAGGAACTGATCTAATCAAGTTGTTTTACCAGTTCAAAATACGCATAATCACAGTGCAGAAGAGCACATATTAACACTGAAGGCTGTGAAGAAATGGAAGGAGAAACAAAACTCATGTTCGCCAGAGTTTGAGGTGGTAATTGTATTTTTCGGTTGTGGCAGAACTCAAGCCTGCACCCTTATAGAACAGAGTAGAGGACATTACATAAAAATCAAATAGTGACTGAACTGTAAACTCAACTGATGTTTTGGGAGGACCAGTCTATAAGTCTCCTGTCATGGCATAATTGGCAGCAACGTTGCATTCGGTGTTGTGGCACCTGAATCAACAGTAATCACAAAGCCCTCACAGTGTATGTGTGCATTAAGTTTGTGCGAATATAAAGTTGAATCCCTTCAACCTAACAGTCAGGTAGATGAATCACAACTTTTTGAGTGGCATAATAGAACTAGAGACTATGGCAACAACACAAGGATGCTCGCAAGACCGTAAGTTAACTATTAACATTGAAAAATTGACAACGGTGTCACCCAGCCAACAAAAAAAGTTGTTTGATGCAAGTGAATTCCCTGGAAGAAACCTCAACATCCATGAAGTGTTCGCTGGGAGAATTGTACAGTGGTCGCAATCATTCTTTTGATGAGCGAAGATTGTAAATGTGTACCGCAGTGTGGATATAGGCTTGTTGAGCTAACCAGCCGAGTAACAATTGTCGTGGTGTTTTGAAGGTCATAGGGACACGCTGATTGAAGACGCACGTTACCGTTCGAAGGAGCAGTGGGACCACCACTCGCACAAAGGTCCTAACGCCTCGCCAGCTGTTGTTTACACATTACTATTTGTGATTTCCATTTGATATTCTAGTTTTTGGTGACAGACTACTACACTAATTGCTTTCGTTTGTGTATGTGATCTGTACTAATATTATAAATGGGAAAGTAACTCAGTCTCTCTGTCTATTTTTTACGTTTTCAGGACAAAATGGCTTATCCGATCATAATGAATTTTGACAAAGAGATGCTATTTGCCTTTAGGAAGGACATAGAATACTATTTTTTGTGTAGATAGTACATATTGTCATGGAATTATAAAAAAAAACTTATTGAACTGTGAAAGACAGACAATGCATAGTATTGATGCAGGTTCACAAGTAGATGCAATTTTTTTAGATTTTCAAAAAGCCTTCGACTCTGTGCCACACAACCGCCTTTTAGCGAAGCTTTGAGCGTACGGTATATCAGATTAGCTTTGTGAATGGATCAAGGATTTTCTAACTGGTCGGTCGCAGTATGTCTTCTAATCTAGATGTTACATCGGGGGTACCTCAAGGAAGTGTAATAGGACCACTTCTTTTCTTAATTTTTATAAACGATCTCGGAGACAAAGTGAAAAGCTTTTTTAGATTGTTTACTGATGATGCGGTTATTTATAGGGAAGTAAGGAATTTGGCCGATTGCTTAGAAATTCAGCTTGATCTAGATATTATTTTGGCATTGTGCGCTGAGTGACAACTTACGCTAAATTGTAAAAAGTGCAAAACAATGAGCATAACTAACAAAAAGAATCCTATTGTTCAGAAATACGAGTTAAATTCAGTTATTGATATGGTTGATTCTATGAAATATTTGGGAGTAACAGTACAAAGGAACATGAAATGGGACTTACACATTAATTCGTTAGTAGGTAGAGCTAATTCTAGGCTGCGATTCATAGGTCGAATCTTGAAAAATTGTAATGAACAAACAAAGGAGATAGCGTACAAATCTCTTGTGCATCCACATTTGGACTATTGTTGTGCCATTTTGGATCCATTTCGTAAGGGGTTGTTCGAAAGTGTAGAGAAAGTACAGAGAAGAGCCACTCGATTCGTGTCCGCTTGCTACAGTCCTTATGAAAGCATCACAGGACTGATTAGTAGACTAGGCTGGGAGTCACTGTTAGATAGACGACGCACGTTTCATTTAAAATTATTGGTAAACATGTGTACTCCCACTTTCACTCACGAGTGTAGTGAAATACTTCATCCACCAACCTATTTGAGTCGGAATGACAGGAAAGATAAGATTAGAGAAATAAGGTGCCGCAATGATTCTTATATGAATTCTTTTTTCCCTCGTACCATTAGGGATTGGAATGCACAACAAAGAGAGTAGCTTTGGTGCTGAGCACCCTCTGCCACCCACAATTTTGTGAATTGCAGAGTATATATGTAGATGTAGATCTATACACCTCTGTAAGGATTACCAACATCGTGGGCTGGTAGCCCAGTGGCTAAGGTACTTCTAAAGTTCCCCATGTGTTCTCTCATTCAAATCCTGCTGAAAGCAAACATTTTTAAGAATTGATTTTGATCGTATGAGCCTAGCCTGGAAATTCCATCATAAGGATTCCATGTTAAAATGTAGGTCCCATAAATTCAGTGTTGGAATGTGTGGCAAATGGTAGGGAGCCGAACAGTGCCGTAACCAAATACTTTATTTACGCTATACTGGTCCCTCAGGATTTGTTTCTCTCATAGGCAGTTTATGTGTGATCAACACTTATAAAGTTATAAATGTGAAAATTGGTCTCTGTTTTTTGTTACGTTTTGACGACAAAATGGCTGTACTGACATTGATGGAATTTGACAAGAAAATACTTTGTATCTGTAGAAAGGACTCGGCATACATTTTTCTGATGTGAATAACACTTTGTCATGAAGTTTTGGTAACTTATCTTCTGGTGACTGGCAGACGGATGCGTGTGTAAATCTTTAATTTTAAATTGGTCGCTCAGGCTTTGCTTCTCTCACAGTCAGTCTGTCTATGATTTGCTAATAAATTCCATTTACAGTCAAATCTTATTATTTAGTATACATGTCAATTTCTGCTGCTCTGTGCTATTACTTTCTGTCTGCCTAAGAGTTTTTGGCATCATTTTATTTTGTCTCCTTTTTTGACATGCCTCGCAGGCGTAAACCAGACCTAAGGTTTAGCTCTAGCTGAGCATGAGCAGCTAAAGTTATTAGAACCCAAGAATCTGATGCTTATGCTGAAGAAAGAAGAGAAGACAAAGCTGAAATTGAAGCTGCACTCAGTTAATTCCCCTTGCCTCCAGTGTCCTTTTATTCTGTTTTTAAAAATGTTGGAAATTCATTCTCTTCATGAGACATGTTTGATGATAGAGTGGTATAGTGATGGCTTTCACGACATATTATGTCTGCTCATTGTTGTTTGGAACAAATCTTACATAACTTGCAGCTTTCTATATCAAATTCTAGCAATGAAATTCTATGTCCACACCCTCCGCCAAACACTTTTAGTGAATTGCGGAGTTATAGTAATATGAAGTCGCGGGTAACAGCTAGTATATAAAAATGAATGTTTTTTTGTTTGTATGTTCATTCATCTGATTATAATGAAACTTTGGTTAGTGATTGTGATGACGCGTGTGAAGGTTTCTGACGAAAAAAAATCAAATAATCCCCCTTTATAATCCTTAATTTTAGATGGACACATATTATTTTTCCAATTTCGATAGAATTTTGCAAGTGTATACTTTAAAATAAACAGAAAAATACTGTCAACATTTGGTTGCCAGAAACCCAACCCCTCTCCCCCTTTCCACTCCCATAATTTTTGCCAATGTTTTTTACACACACCCACAATTTTTATCTGATATCGATGGAACTTTTCACACATACTAGATGACCCATGCGAAAATTTCGCGAATAAAATGCGATGAATAGTGAGGTTGAATATAATGTCACCAAGTTCAGCCATTACTCTTCATAGTCCTACTTCATTTATCGATTTGGTTAGAAATCCAGGGAGATAAATGGCTCGAAACTAAACTTGCAACGAATAGTATATTCGGCCATACGCCGAATACCGAATATTCGGCAGACTTCCCGGCCGAATAGCCGAATATTCGGCAAAAGTATTCGGCCGGAGTGAGCCAAAATCTGTATTGCTGTGCTTGTCTCTCGCCCGCCTCTTAAAGCAGAGTTACCTCCCAACCACTCTCTGCCTGTTTTAACAAGCTTGAAGTATGGCCTCAAGTATCTACGTTGGATTATTTTTGACATATTTTTTTTCCCTTAAGAATAGCATCCAACGAGGTGTGAAGATGAAAAATCTTTCTTACGATAGTTCATAATACGGGATAAGCAATTCGTAAAACCTTCTTAAGACCGAATTGCTGATAAAACTTTCTGAACTGCCCCCTACATAGTAAGATAGTGATTAATTCGATCAATAATCTTCTTGTAGTATGATATGTCATTCTTCACTATATGGATCGATAACAGAGTGCAGTATTTCCGTAGTCACAACATCCTCATACCTCGTTTTTTAGTCTGTGAGAAGGGCATTTAGAGTAAATGATAAATGTAGGCCGAAACGTCATCATCCTCAACGTTTATCAGTTACAAGTTGGAGAACTGGGAAGATTCGTGGCTTCCGTTTTGTTTGAATATATAATTCTGACAAGAAAACCTAAAATTATGGCCTTAGTTTTATTAAATTCAGACTACCACTTTGAAACCGCAAGTCAACACAATTAAAATTAGCAAATACATCTGTTAAATAAGCCGTGTATGGTTTTCATTTCATCTGTACTAATAGCTTGAAATTACTTTACTAAATGCCTGAACTGTTGAAAGTGAGTGGACCCCCAGATTTCATTTCGTGGATTCCCAAATTTCCTTGTTATTCACACGGAAGTCCCTGCAGGGTCAATATCAACCACTTTGGGAATCATTGCTCTATTTTTAGAGATAAACTTCACCTCATTCACCAGATCGACATTGCACCGTCACCGTCTAAGTAAACCAAACTAACAGTTGTAGATGACGGTGGGTATCGGCCGTGTGTCGGACGGCGATGCGATGCGGTGTCGTTTGAACCAACTTCAATCGAGTGAGCGTCGACAATAGAAAAACAGTCAGCGTGGTGGCGGTGCACATACTCTGAGGACGATAAAAATGATATGAAAACTGTCGTGTGTAAATTGTGCGAAACAAAAATTTCTCGAGGTGGAGTTGGCAAGAAAGCAAATACATCAGGAATGGTAAACCATCTGAGAAATAAACACAACGAAGAAGACCGTAAGTTGCAGCTTACGCTTCCTAAGGAACAAGCATTTACGGATCAAAATATGGGTGCAAATAAACCTAAGACATCTAAAAGACAATTTAGTCTTGAAGAATATACTGAAATACCTAAATAATTGGATTTTAATGATCACAAGGCTAAAAAATACCATCGCTTAATTGGCGAAATGATAGCACTTGACAATGAGGCAGTAAATATGGTAGAAAGGGCTGGTTTTATTAGACTGTTAAATAGCGCTTTGCGTCGGTATACCTTACCATGTTTCCCTTACTTTTCAAACAAAGTAATTCCAGAAATATATCTATCAAAAGATAGAAAATACAATAAAAAATTGTTTTCAGAGACTGATTTATTTCCATTACATGTGGACGTTCTTGCATAATCAGTTTTTTTAAGTTTTACTGCGCATTTTATTGATCGTGAATTCAATGTCAAACATGTCGTTCTGAGCATCAAGCATTTTGAGGGGCAGCACACTGCACAAAATATTGCAGTTGCTCTACAAGAAATAGCAAGTTATTGGGACAACCTGCTGGCAAAGATTCATGTCGTCATTCATGATAACGGACGAAACATAGTAAAAGCCGTCAGTAATGCAGGGTTGGCCTCAGTTCGTTGTTTCATTCATACTCTCCAATTAATTGTTGTCGATTGTCTGAAAGTTCAGTCAGAAGTGATGGAAATGATAGCTGCAGGGAGGAGGATCGTGACTCATTTCAACCACTCCGGTATTGCGCAAGAAAAACTGCTTGCAATCCAAAAGCAATTGGGTCTCCCCGAGCATGAATTGGTGCAAGATGTCAGTACACGGTGGAATTCTACATATTAAATGCTTGAAAGGCTAATGGAACAAAAAAGAGAAATTTCAGTGTATCTCACGGGCTGCAATATTTTCAGCTTGACTGCTGCTCAATGAGAGCTTTTAGAGCAACTTTTGAGATTACTAAAACCATTTGAAGAACTAACAAAAATCACCAGTTCCAGATATGCATGCATTTCTGAAATTATTCCGTATATTGTTACTCTAACGCGATATTGCGATAAAACTAGCACATCAGAGCTAACAGCCAACTTAAGCCAAGTGAGACTTGTCATGCTACAAAGGATGAACGAACGAGTTGAAGACATTGCCACAAATAAAAATTATTAGTCGGCAACCGCGTTGGACTCTCGCTTCAAAATGAATATTTTCATCAGTCAACTGCAAAGAGAAAAAGCAAGGCAGCATATTTTGATCGATGGTCTAAAGACGTACTGTGAAACAAGCAGCGACGGCCCCTATTCAGTCCAAGAGGATGGCGGAAGAGTCTGGTCAAAGTCAGAGTACACACTAATCTTTTATGGATTGTTTTGAAGAGATTGTTACAGAGAAAAGTGCGATCAATGCAGGGACATCACAAGAAAAAAAATGCAGTTGAAACTGAAATTAATGTACATTTGGTGGCAAGCAAGAAGAGAGAAATTTCCGTGTTTGACGAAGCTTGCAGCAAAATACTTGTACGCTCCAGGAAGCAGTGATTTTTTTTTTTTTTTAAATTGAATTAAATTGCAATAGAGCGCATGCTCCGGTGGCAATTTCTCTACACACCCATCTTCCCCCTTTCCTGCATCCATCTACATTTACCCTTTACAGATTTTAACTTTAAATTCTTTCAACGTTTTTGGCAAATTATTCATCATTTCACTTGGTAACTTATTCCAATCCCTGACACCCTTACCTAAAAAAGAGAATCTTCCTACATTCTTGTGCCTAAAATGGTCACCTTTTCTGTTCCATTCATTACTCTCAATTTATTCGGAGCGGCTTTTCTCTGAAGCGGGAAATGTCTATGAGAAGAAAAGTAAACTACTACTTGACAATGTAGAAAAATTAGTATTTCTGCATCACAATCTTCCACTCCTAAATTTCAATTATGATGATTCCGATGAATAGGTATTTAATCATTTTGCTTTTCTTTGACATCGTGTAAGTTGAATATGCACGATATTTTCTTGTAATTTTAAGTTAAATACATTACCATGCAATGAATAAATCGTTTTATTTTAGGCAATTATCTAACTAAAAAAAATCCTAAGTATTCGGTATTCGGCCGAATAGTACCTAGATATTCGGTATTCGGCCGAATAGTAAAAAAGTGGCCGAATAGGCCGAATACCGAATAGTTGCCGAATATTCGTTGCAAGCCTACTCGAAACACAAAAAACGTATTTTAGAAATATTGACATTTTTGCGCTTTATGGGTCGAATTACGAAAAATTCCTTTCTTAGAATATAATGTTACCACGGCGGAAACCTTAGTCTTTAGTACGATATGTCATTTATCTATATCGATTAGATATCAAGGGAAATATAAGGCTCGTGACACAAAAATACGTTGTAGAACAATTTATACTTTTTCCCTTTAATAGTTGAATTCTGAACACTTCTTTCTTAAAATATGATGGCAGCAAAGCTGAGACATTATTCCTCACAATCGTACTTGATTTATCGATTTTGGATAGATATCAAGGGAGATAAGTGGCTCGAGACACAAAAAATTCATTTTAGAAAAATTGACTTTGTTGCCTTTTATGGGTCGAATGACGAAAAATTGCTTTCTTAAAATATATTGTTACCATGGCGGAGACCTTATTCTTTAATATGATACCTCATTTATCTACATCGGTTAGATATCAAGGGAGATAAATCGCCTGTGACACAAAAATCGGTAATAGAAGAATTTATACTTTTTTCCTTTAAGGGTTGAATTCCAAAAACATTCGTTCTTAAAATATTATGTCACAAAGCTGAGACATTACTCCTCATAATCCTACCTCATTTATCGATTTTGGTTAGATATCCAGGGAGATAAATGGCTCGAGATACAAACAACGCATTTTAGAAAAAGTGAAATTTTTGCCCTATAAGGGTCGAATTGCGAAAATTTCCTTTCTTAAAATATAATGTTACCATGGCGGAGACCTTATTCTTTAATATGATACCTCATTTATCTATATCGGTTAGATATTAAGGGAGATAAATCGCTCGTGACATAAAAACGCATTGCAAAAATATTGATACTTTTGCCCTTTCAGGGTTGAATTCCTAAAATTTTCTGGCTTAATATATGACGTCACTAAAGCGGAGATCTTAATCTTTAAAACAATACTTCATAAAATGGTTTCAGATAGGTATCCAGGGAGATAACTGACTCGTAACACAGAAAACAGCATTTTAGAAAAATTTACATTTTTGCCCTTTAAGGGTCAAATTCCGAAAACTTTCTTGCTTAAAATACAATTTAACCAAAGTGGAGACCATAAGCTTTAAAATGACACCTCATTCATTGATTTCGGTTAAGTATGAAGGAAGATATAGGCTTGTGACAAAAAAAACCTTATAGAAATAATATATATGATTCCTTAAAACAAACAGAAAAATACTTTATACATTTGATATGTGAAAACCCCACCCCTAACACACTTACCACCCCCTTAATTTTTTTCAATGTTCTTTACAGATACCCACAGTTTTCATTCAATATCGATGGAGCTGTGCACATTAATTCTTTAAAACCAACAGAAAAATAGTGTCTATATTTGGTTTTCAGGACCCTCTCCCCCTTTTTACCCTGTTATTTTTGTAAATGTTCGTTATACATACTCACAGATCTCATCCAATTTCAATGGTCCTTTGCACACATATACATTAAAACAAACCAAAAAATACTGTCTAAATTTGATTTTTGAAACCCAACCCCTCTCTCTCTTTCCATCCCATTAATTTTTGTCAATGTTCTTTATACAAAGTTACATTTTATATCTGATTTTGAAGGAACTTTTCACACACATATACTTATAACAAAGAGAGATGTATTGCCTACATTAGGTTTACCAAAACTAAACCACTCTCACCCATCACCCTTCTTAAACAAACTTTACACATGAAACCATTCAGTTTTCGTGAATATCTCGAAAGTAGATGGAGAATTTTTAACTACAATCTGATCAAAATGGATATAACATCAGAACTTTCATATCCACTTGCCTAGCAACTCGGGGTACTCTGCTTTTGCAGAAGACGAAAGAATGAAAATATTGTGTAACCCAAAGCACCAGAATGAACTTTTTCAATTTTAATTTAATGTATAAAAATCATTGTCTTTCAGTTATTTGGTACACGTTAATGTGTCTGTTTTCTGTATGCATGCCCATTTAAGAAATAAAAATAGGCATTGCAACGTATGCCATGCAAAGTTAATACTTAAATATATTTATATTACTTCATGCATTTGTGATAAAGTGCAGCTTCAACTTGCCGTTAATAGCAATTGTTGAAGGAATGAGTGTGGACGGATGAGTGGAATGGCACCTAGGCCTCGAAGGGGAAATTGACCGCGGAATGTTGTTAATGCAATAACTTCTAATGTACTCACACATGCTTTTTTTCTTCTCCTTTTTAGTCATCCATGTAGTGCAGTTTCCTTTCCTGTATATTTCAACATAGAGATTGAGATGTAAAAATTAATTATATATTTATAGTGTTTACTTTGTACTTAAATTTTAGAACACTAAGCAATTTAAAAAAAATGTAAGTCAGCTAAAACAACAATTCTTTTTACTACTTATGTTGTATTCTTAGTGTTTTGTTGTAATCTCATGTTATCGAAATTAAGCAATTTACAAAATATTGGGTGCTCAGAGTAGGATTCTTTCTTTTGTTTATTACTAAGCTAGTGCTCATGAGGTCAGCTCCATATCCTATAATTAGTACGCTAAGAATTTTAAACTTCAGTAGTTATAATGCCCATCCCACCGTAACAGAGAACATTGATAGATATCTCGTTTAAATGAAATAATTATTCCAAGAAGAATCATTTTCAAGTTTGTTTATTTTTTTCCGAAGACATCGGACTTCGTATAAAGGTACTACATACAAATGTACACAAATGCTCCAGCGATTATAACTTGCAACACCTTCAAAACTAAAACTCTACTGACTCCTCTCTGCTGATCGATTATATAGGCATTACAGAAAACCCCAGAATAATTAAAAAACATTCGGCTGATGTTTCTCGAATTTAACAATACTTACATAATTAAAATCACATTAAAACAATCGGAATAAATACAAAATCATTATGAAATGGAGAGAAATAAAAATTAAAGATATTTACACAAAAAATTATCCTCGTAAATCAGTCCAAACTGTTAAAAATTGTCCTCCGAACATCATAGCTCACATCAATACTTAGAATTACAAACTTTCAATCAATGTTTCATGCATAATACTGTTTTTGAACGTATCACATAGCATTTACTTAATTTATCTCCATAAAACAACGTTCATTTACACAAAATCACATTTAATTACAAAAAATATATAATATATATAAAACCATATTTACTCAACTTCCAACTTGCTACAAATAATTCTTAAAATACAATCTCATTAAAGGTCTAGGTCTGAGGGCCGTTATAACCCCTCCACAGGATTCACCTGATTTTACATAGTTAAAATTGATTGAATCCTTCATGAAGTTAAAAAGGTTGTATGAACAAAGGTGGTCAACACATACAAATCACAATCTTCACACCGAGCGTGGTGGTGTAACGTAGCGTTCTGGCCTCGCATTCGGGAGGATGGCGGTTCGAATCCCCGTCCAAGCATCCAGATTTGGGTTTTCCATGGTTTCCAAAATCATTCCAGGCAAATGTCGGGATGCTTCGTTCAAAAGGCCATGGCCGAATTCCTTCCCATTCCTTGCTTCCCATCCTTTCCCGTCTCTAAAGACCTCAAAGTTGAGAGACGTAATGCAATTAAAGAAAAAAAAAATATTCTCCACTAGTCCTTCTAAACAATACCCTTTCATGCAAGGTATAGTATTTTAGGAGCTCATCTTTATAGTTCGGGTTATCAAGATTAGTCTTTACTTCAGTTATAGCCACATCTTTGGCTTGTTCATCTTTAATTCATCTCAAGAAATGTTTAACTTCAATCTCAAATGATACTTCTTTTAGATAAGCAATCCTGTCTTCAGTTTGCAATACAGGCATCTTTTTCCATATCTAGACCTACAGGTAGACATGACAAAGCATCTGCAACTTCATTTTGATTAGCAGGCCTATACCGAATCCCCAAATTGAATTCCTGCAGAACCAGTTCCCAATGGGTTAGCTGCATATGGACTAATTTGCACTTTAACAGAAATGAAAGAGCTTTTTGCACAGTAAACATCACAATCTTTCTACCTAAAAGTAGGTACCTAAACTTGGTTAATCACCATACAATAGATAAGACCTCCTATTCAATTATTGTGTATCTAGTTTCAGCTATCTGCAATTTTCTACTGGCAAAAGCGACAGTCCAAGAGTCCACTTTCCCATTACTTTCCACCTCCTGGAAGACATGTACACCTAGACCATAATCTGAGCTGTCTGTGGCCTGACTGAACTCTAAATCCCAATCTGGATAATACAGGATATTTGCTTGACATAATTTGTCTTTAATTTGCTGGAAATCTCTTTCACATTCTTTGGACCACACTCCCTTTGCCTTTTGTTGATCAAACTTCTTAAAACTGGGCTATTTAAAGCTTGCCCTTGAAGAAACTTCCTATAATATTCACACAGTCCAAAGAAACTCTTTAGTTGCTTGCTGTCTCTATGCCAGGGAAAATTCTTAATGGCATTAATCTTCTAATTACTAGGCAAGATTCCCCACGGTGTAATACGGTGGCCCAAAACTTCAACCTCCCCTTGTAAAAATGTACATTTCTTTAACTTGACAGTCATACCACCCTTTTTCAATGCTTCTAAAACTTTCTGAAGTAGCACCCACGTTCTTCAAGCGTCTCTGACATTATAAGAATATCATCTCTACTACTCGAGCAGTTCCTTTCCTAACACTATCGAAAGCATGAATAAATGTAGCCATTGAAATATTTAAACCAAATGGTAAAACTAAAAAATTATAACAATGGCCATCGAATAGAAAGGCAGTATACTTCCGTCAATCTTGTTAAAGTAGGACTTGCAATAGGATGCGATCAGATCGATAGAAGAGTTATATCTTTTACCTTTAAATCTGTTCAATAAGTCACTGATAGGTGGTGGATGATCCCATTCTGTAACTAAATGTTTGTTTAAGGTGCATGCATCCAGCACTAGTCACACAGAAATGTCTGGTTTTATAATAACAACAAGAGGATTATTGTAGGGGCTCCTTGACCTCTCAATAACCCCACATTCCAACATTGGATTTATTTCTTTATTTACTTCATCTCTCTTGACCAAAGGGATTGGCTTAATAAAGAAAGGCTCTTCAGATTTTAAAGTAAGCTTACACTCATATTTTTTTATCAAACCTGGATTGTCATAGAAGACATCCCTATATTCCTCAATTAAACATTTTACTTTCTCCTGTTGGTATGATGGCAATCTCTTCATATTATTGGGATGATTAAAATCATTTTCTTCACCTATTCCAACAAGTCCACAACTCTGCCTTATCACATTCATACAAATTTGTGGTAACATTTGCTCACAAGCTCTAGCTACACCGGCATTAGTATATTTAACTTTTACATGAGCAACTTCTTGGAACCCTTTCCAAACAGCCTTTTCATAATTAATCTAGTATTCCCAACTATCTAATTTGATCTGCAAATTACCTTCCCCACAGTATACAACTGCTCTTACTTTTGTTAGCCAGTCCATTCCTAGAATGCGGTTAACGTTCAATTTGTATATAACATACATGGGTATTTCTACATTAACATCCCCCATACTCCCTTCCGTTAACATTTCTTGCTTGATTCTCTTACTTCGAGAGCAATAGCATTAATAACTGACATACTATTGACTGGTAATACTTCTACTTGGTTAGTGTTCTGAATTTCACTAAACGGTCCCTCAGCCAGTCATGAAACTTCAGATCCAGTGTCAATAAGAGTGTCTATTTGTCTGTCAAAAGCAATATGCTCTACCATAGGAATCTTATCTAAATCCTCTTCCTCATCCTGTACCTCATCCTCTACCTCTTCAGATAAAGCGTCTCTGGGGTCATTCATAAAAATCTTATTGACTTTATAGCAGTTGTTACTGGGACCCACTTTCTTTTCCACCGCTGTGGGGCCTGACACAGTGATGGTCTTAAGTTTGCCTGCTCCCCACGCTGCTTTTCCCTTTCAGGCTGTGGGTTTTGTTCTCTCACCCCCTCCCCCACCCCAATTATGATTTCTCCTTGCATAACTATCATGACTTCCTTCCCTAGACCTACCATCCCTTGACATATTTTATTTTTTTATTTATCAATCTTGTTTCATGGATCCCTGCTGAGGAAGGCCCTCTGGAATGTGAAACATGTCATGATTAATACACATACATACAATATGAGTCATAAACATAGCAAAAACAAGTATATATTCCAAAGACAAATAAAGAGAATAACAATAAACATTCATTTTTACAACTGAATTTTGCAAAAGTCATATTGAATACAATTAATTAATTTGTTCAAATTCTTGAATGGAGTAGAAGGAGTTGCCAATAAGATAATCTCTCAGTTTTTCTTTAAATATATCTTTATTATCTGCAGATTGTTTTATACTCTTGGGAAGTTTATTAAACAGGTGTATACCAGAATAATTAACTCCTCTTTGTACTAAAGACAAAGATGTTTGTGTTTTGTGTAAGTTATTTCTGTTTCTTGTATTGAAATTGTGTACCGGTGAATTAGAAGTAAACAGGTTAAAATGATCTATGACAAAGCACATGAGAGAATATATATACTGAGATGTCATTGTAAGAATATTGAGTTTTTTAAAAAGTTGTCTGCAAGAAGTTTTTGGTTGTACCCTATACAACATCCTAATAGCTCTTTTCTGTGCTATGAAAACTTTTTTACTTCTTTCCCCAAAAGATTATGCCATATGACATCACTGAATTAAAATATGAGGAGTACACCTGTTTCGTTAATTCTAGATCTGCTGTTCGTATTGCAAAGGTAGCACTACTTAACTTCTTCAGTAGTGAAGTGATATGTTCATGCCAACAGAGTTTCTCATCTATTTTAATACCAAGGAATTTTATACTCTTTGTTTCTAACATTGTTTTTTTTTTTATAGCTTACTTGTAAATCTGGCTGTGCATAATTTTTTGCTTTAAACCTAATATAATGTGTTTTTTTCAATTTTAATGAATTTGCCTTAAACCAATTTGCTATTTCACTAAGTACTTCACTTACATTAAATTCTAGATTCCTGTTTGGTCTTTTTCTCACAGTCAGGTTAGTGTCATCTGCAAATAAAACACTCTTAACTTTGCCAGGTAAGTTTCCAGGAAGGTCATTGATGTACAACAAGAAGAGGAGGGGTCCTAGGACAGAACCTTGTCTAATTTCATGTTTTATTTTCTCCCAGTCTGAATGAAGCATCTTTACTTATTTTAGAATCAAAAATGGAAACTTTTTGCATTTGACTTTCCATGTATGATTTAAACCATTTACCTGCGGTTCCATAAATACCATAGTATTCCATTTTATACAAAAGTAATTCATGATTTACACAGTCAAATGCTTTTGCAAGATCACAAAATATTCCTACAGGGCTTATTTTATTATTCAGTTCCTCTAATGTGTTATTTAAAAATGAATATATAGCCATTTCTATAGATGATCCTTTTTTGAACCCAAATTGTGATTTAAGGAGGATATTATTTTGTTTAACATGTTTTGTTACTCTACAGTACACGACTTTTTCAAAAATCTTTGAGAATCCTGAAAGTAATTAAGTGGGACGATAGTTATCTATTCATTTTGCTTCTCCTTTTTTAAACATCGGTTTTACAACTGCATATTTTAGTCTATTTGGAAACACACCTTGCATTAAGGATTCATTACAAATGGGGGCAAGTACACGACTGATACAATCTGAACATCTTTTCAGTAATTTGCTTGAAATATTGTCATAGGTTTTAATTGTTTCGTGAGTTTATTTATTTCTGAGACTGTTACTGGTGGCAATTGCATTTCTAAAAAATTATTTGTGAAAGCAGTCTGAAGAAGCCTTAGGGCACTATGTGGGGATTGCTTTTCTATGCCTAATTTCTCTACAACTGAAGTAAAATTTTTGTTAAATATTTCACAAATTTCCCCTACTTTACTATGAACAGATCCATTTTGTTCTATTTTTATGTCTTTACAGTGATTTACAGATTTTCCTGTTTCAATTTTTATTATATTCCATATAGTTTTCATCTTATTGCCAAAATTCTCTATTTTCTCTGATAGATACCTGTTCTTGGCATTTCTTATTACATTTCTTAGTATTTTAGAATAAAGTTTATAATGAGCTTTCAGTGTATAGTTATCTGATTCTCTTACTTTTAAGTACAGGTCCTTTTTTGTTTTACAAGATACTCTAATACCCTTTGTTATCCATCCCTTACCCAGTTGATTGTTTGGAGTATTGACAACTTTCCTTTTTTTGAAACTTGCTTCCAAAGGTGTTAGAAATATATTGAGAAAGGAATCAAATTTTTCATTAACACCCTGTGCATTGTACACTTCTGGCAATTGTTCATTATTTAAGGAATCTATTAAATGTTTTATATTGTTTTCATTAATATTTCTTCTATATATCCAACTTTTATTTATCTGTTTGATAGTGTTTCTGGACTTGATACATAACAGCTGGGCATCATGATCTGAGATACCATTTATTACTGGAAGTATGTTGTAATTACTGTACTGAGAAATATCCATAAAAAATTATCAATTGCAGTCCTGCTATTATTTTGGATTCTAGTAGGGAAATTTACAAGTGCCGTTAAGTTAAAAGACAACATCAAGGCTTCCATATCTAACTTCTCATTGCTGTGATTGAGAAAGTCAACATTAAAATCTCCACTTACCACTTCTAGGAGGACTCCTGCTTCCCCTCCTATGGTAATGGTGGTAACATTGATCATTGAATGACTCCTGGGCATCCAAGCACCTCATTAATTCTGAAACTCTTTCAACATTAATCACCTCCATAGTAGGTATAAGATTTCTAGTTTGAGGAAGTAGTCTAGCTCCTATCAAATTGATGAATTCCTTTTCCCCTTATAGATGGTCTAAATACTTGCACTGCGTCCAAATTTTATGAAATAAATCATGCTTAGTCTTGCTGCCAGGTCAATAGGGCCTACCAGTAGTGAATTCTCTCTTCCCCTGAATTTGCCTACTTGACCACAATGTTTAAGAAAATTCTCTTTGAACAACTTATATTCATTTACCTCCCTAACTTGCCTATCTCTCCATATCCTTGCATAAGACTTTAGGTTTTTGCAGACAAGTGCAATTATCTTACTGTCCAGTAACACATTAAAACAGTCGGATCTTTATAAATTATGTATAAACTCTACAGGATGTATCATCCCTCTATGATCTTAGAATTCAAACTCTTCCTTAACATCAACACGACCATTTGATTACCACTTAAAGGGACAACTCTTTGGCTAAGCTGACCCTTTAACCCAACAAACTTTTTCTCCAACTGATTTACATTACATTATGTTGCCTCCAATCCATGGGTAAGCTATTCCTGATGCTGCACCAATGTGAAAACATTTTGTCCCATCCCAGACATTTCTTGTCTCAGCTCATCAACCCTTTTAGCCCATTTAATATAACTGACTTTGAATAAACTTGCATACTCTTCCCTCATCTTATTACAATCTTCTCTTACCTCCTTATTATATTTACATTCCACTTTATTAATTAAATCAACACATGCATCTTTATTGTCTTTACAAACTTGGTTTACCTTTTGTTTATTACTCATACTTTCCTTCTTGCACTGATCTAATTTCTGTAATACTTACTGGTATTTTTCATCACTTTGTTCAGCCACTTTTTCCAATCAAGAGTTTAAGTTGTTAATGTCCTCTTTAATTTTAGAAAGAAACACCTGGAATTGTTTAATAACTCTAGTGTGAATCTTTTCACATACTACTGAAAAATTATCATCCAAACAGCTAACTCTGAGAATTTGGTATCATTGTTTTGTTTCAACTCATCTTTACATTCAACAAATCTGCTATCAAGATTCAACTCACTTTTAAACTCATCAAATTGAGAATTACCTTAAGAAAATTCATTATCATTATCTTGCTTCAACTCATTTCTAAATTCAGCAAATTTTGCCATTAAATTTTGCATTAAAGTTGGTTACAAAGGATTCTAGAAATACCTATAAATTTTGACTGTCAGCGATTTTCAATTAGTTACAAAACTAATTTGACAACAGTATTAAAGAGAAAAGAAATTTTATCAAGTTACCGAAAGCAAATATCTAAACATTCAGTGCTCACTGTTCGGCATCATTGGATTTGAAGAACTTAAACATTTTCTCTTAACACTTTTTATTTTTCATGTAGAGCTACTTTGTAAAATGCTTCAAACCCTACACAAACACATTTCCTGCTCCGATCATCGAAAAAACACCATGTTGATGTAGCCAAAAACTGTTATCCTGGGCCGCAAAATTTCTCCTCTTGCCAACGAAACACCAATGTTGATTTCAGTCATTGTAATCCAAGTAATCGCTGGTTGAATCCTCCTGCGGGTCTCCCAAACTGCTCATGTCTATTAGTAGCTTGCCGCCACCAGTTTACAACTCCATCAATTTGCTGTTTAGATGCAGTTTCTTCTCGTATATTGCTATCTGTTATCTTACAGATATCGTAAGGTACCACGTCTCTCCACGGTATCTCATTTAAATGAAATCATTAGTCCAAGAAGAATCACTTTATTTTTTCCCCAAAGATATCCGGCTTTGTACAAAGATACTACGTACAAATGCTCCAATGATTATAACTTGCAACATCTTCAAAACTAAACTTTTCAAAACTAAAACTCAACTAACTAACTCGTCTCTGCCGATCACTTACATAGGTTTTACAGAAAATTCTATAATAATTTAAAGACTTCTGACCGACGTTTCTCAAACTCTAACAATACTTAAACAATGGAAATCACATTAAAACAATCAGAATTAATACAAAATCACTATGAAATGCAGAGAAATGAAAATTATAGATATTTACACATAAAATTATCCACATAAATCAGTCAAAACTGTCAGAAATTGACATCCAAACATCGTAGCTCACATAAATACTTAGAATTACAAACTTTCAATCAATGTTTTGTGCATAATACTGGTTTTGAACATATCACATAGCATTTACATAATTTATCGTCATAAATCAATGTTCATTTACACAAAATCACAGTTAATTACAAGAAAATCAAATAAAACCATATCTTAAAATACAATCTTATTAAACGTTTGGGGTTGAGAACCTTTGTAACATGTAGCAAGCATAAGACCAACAGTGCTTCAAACGCAAACTATTTGAATTGAAATGTGGGTATAAACTATGTGGGTGATATTTTTTTTACTGTTTCAGAAATAATCTCCCTGTGGGGGTAGGCGATGTGGTGTTAAACCTCCATCACATAGTGATCAAAGGCAGGGTGGCCCCCAGCCCATGAGCCCCTAGTTCCCCAGATCACCAAAACAGGACGCTAATGACCGGTGCCTGGAATTTGCTACCTGACGTGCATACTGAGCATAGAGAAAAGAGTGATGAAAAGATATTCTGCTTCTGTCGGTGGGATGGGAAGGTGTTTGTGCAAGGTTCGCGGGAATTGTTAGCCACAGTAGTGGCATTTCACTTACCTGGCGGCTCTGGCGCCAACACCGGCGCTGACCTGCTACGCAACTCTTTGCCTGGAACTCTTCTAACGCCACCCTGATGCCACAGCTGGCATTGTGTCATTATCCACAGACTTTAATGTGGCACACAATCACCATCCTATTGTCCGGCAACTGACTCTCTGTGAACCTGTAAAGCAGCCCGCTTCTGACCTTGCCATAGTGTTCAGAATATTCGAGTCTAGTGTTGTTTTTTGATATAGTCTCATGCTGTAGTGACTTAACAGTCTGCAGGCCCCAGTTATTTAAGGTTGTCTCATTAACCTCATCAAAGTAAAGACAGTGAGCCTCTAGATTCGGTGTTTCTAATTCTGCTAGGCTCAAATCATTTTCTGTGGGTAAGAGATTAAATGCTTTGATTCCCAATGTATACAAATTTCAATGAGAAAATTGACGTTCACCCCAACTCTCCACTATTGAAATCTCATAAAGATGGCATGCTGTCATGACCCATCGTCTGCACGTTTAGGTCTCCTATGCATCTGCTTGCAAAATATCCAGCAGATAACCTAAAAACTTTGAGAACATCAGCTTCTGCCATCAGAAATTCTTCAGATTTTACAAAAAAACAGACACCTGGAATGGAACAACTTACTAGTAAGTTTTAATGTCACTACCCTCTTTATGAATGTGTCAGTTGACAAAGCAGTCAACATAATTAGGAAACATTTAAAAAATCACAGCCTGCCGCAATAATGGGAGTCGTGCTGAATTTTGCCTAACTACTACCTTCTTCCAAGAACAGCTTTTACCAACAGAATGAGGGAGAAGCAATGGGCTGCCCACTGTCTCCTATTGTGGCTGATATGTTTGTGATATGCTGGCGATACTTTTGTTATCTGACCTCATGGATGAGAATCCCTCCAGGTCTTTTTCCAATAATTGAATATTGCCCATAAAAAAAAAAGTTTGCAATGGAAATTGAAGAGGAGCAAGACCTTCTTTTTATGGATGTTATTGTAAAAAGTAAGGAGGATGGTTCCCTGGATCATGGGGTTTTTGGAAGTCTACTGACACAAACCACTATTTGCATGCTGATTCCCACCACCACCTACCATTGAAATGCGATATTTCAAAAACTTCAACCATTCAAGCATCTGCAGTTGGGGACAAAACAAGAATAGCTGCTGAAAAACAAATTTTAAAGGAGATGTTTCTTGCCAAATGGTACTGCCCTGATATTATAAGCAAGTCCATTGCAGTACTTGGCGCTCAAATATCTATCACCTTCTACCTCAGCACCGACAGAAGAGCAGCAGACAAACTGACAGGCCAGTGGCATTATTACCATACATCCAAGGGGTGACAGATAAGATTGGCCGCTTTCTAAAAAATAAAGATATCTGTCCTATATGCAGGGTATCCAGGAGGATTTCGCATGCACTTATTTGAGCAGACCAGCGTTTTGACCCTAGAGAGCAGATGTTGGCCAAGGTGGGTGGGAGAAGCACTGGAAATACAAAAGTGAAGAAACAATATGAACACAGATAATGGCCTACACTTGACCATATATGGTCTTACCTGCGGAGGAGGAAGCAAGACAAACGACCCCTGCTCTATGCCCGGTAATGTCCATGACATCATTGCAAATCATAGGCGCAAACACTCCCTCTGCTACATTTAGGTGACAGCGGCAACAGACGTGGCAGTCCTCTTATGAAAGCCACAGCACAATGACTGAAATGTTAGGTTTTAATAAATAACACTGCTCCACCTGGAGAACCAAGATAATATCTTTGCATTTATCATCATCCTATTTGATCTATCTAGCTACATATCCTGTCCAGATATCTTTGATACTTTTGATAGTAAACCATTGACACAATCATTCGTTAGAATAGCAGTGGTTCCAGTAACTTAACATCTGGCACTCCCATTTTCACTTCCACTTTTTTTATGTTGCATTTCCTACATAAACTAGGAGTGCCACAGGGTAGCATATTGGGACCATTGGTATTAATTATTCTAATGAATAATTGTGTTGATGGTTTACTATCAGAAATTAGATTGTTTGCAGATGACATAATGTTATGTAAAAGGATCAAAACAGTAGCGGACTGTAAATAGCCGCGGGATGATCTGGACAGGATATCTAGTTGGGTTGGTAAATATGAGATGAAGATAAATGCATAGTCAGCTTATTAGATACACAGATAAAAAACTAAAGGGTGATTATTATTATAAGATGGGGAAAGACTTGCTTGTTGAAGACTTGAAATGTATTTGGCTAGGCATTACATTTGATTACAAGCTTAACTGGGCAGGACGCATTGGACAGGTAGCAGGAAGAGGTTTCAAAATCCTGCACATGATGAAGAGAGTGATGAGGAGATGTATGAGAGAAGTAAAGGACCATTGCCTGAATCTTGTAGTGTACTATGGGACCCCCATTTTGAGCATCAAATACAGGATTTGAAGAGGGTGCAAGAAAGAGCTGTCATGTTTGTTTCTGGAAATTACCACAGAATGCAGTCAGCAGTGGCGTAGCTAGGTCAACAAGGGCCTCGGTGTAAAAAATTTATTTTGGGCCCTCAGGCCAGATGGGCGAACTTTTTTTTTTTGCTTTGTATTGCTGGTAATGTCCCCCAGAGCTGAGGATGGGGCCCTTGAGTTGTGCTTAGGGGCCCCATGAGCAGTGAGAGGGCCCTTAGCGACGGGCTTACTGTGTCTCAGGGGCCCCCTTAGATGAGTGTAGAGCTAAAGAAAAAGGTTGCCATTTTGCTATGAAGGCTCATGGGCCTCTGAACTGCACTTGGGGGCTCCCAGAGGTGCACTTTGGGGCCCCCAGAAGTATGCTTGGGGGCCCCGGTGCACTGCACCGCCTAGCCCCATAACAGCTACGCCCCTGGCAGTCAGTAACAGATATGATAAAGACTGGAATGAGATTAATTGGGAGGCAGGAGGAGGATGAAGATGGTCATGGGAATGTATAAGGTGATGAGGCATGGAAAGATATTGGTGTAAAGTAATGCATGGAAGGGAAAAGATGACCATTCCTTCAAGCTGGGACTTGATTTCAGGCACAAGAGTGTAGGAAGATTCTGTTTTTTCATAATGGTGTCTAGGATTGGTATAAGTTACCAAGAGAAATGATGAATAAGCTACCAAAATCATTGAAAGAATTTAAAGTTGAAATTTGTATAGGGCAAATGTAGGTGGCTGCAGCAAAGGTGCAAAATGGGTATGTAGCAAAATTGACATTGGAGCGTGTGCTCAGTTGCAATTAAAACACAGTGGCCAAGACCTTCCCTATAGACAGCACCATCTATGCTTTCACCAGTTTTCCACTACTCCATACTGGTCCTCTTTGAATCAGGAGTGTAATTTAAGTCTCATCGCACATGACAATTTTTCCAAAACAACATCATTAACTCCCTTATAACTCATTAGGAGACTTTGAGAAATTTCCAAACAGATGGTTTCCAGCTATGCATTCAGCAACTTTGGAACCCATTGAGCTGACACTTTCAGAATCCCAATACATTATGTTTATTCTTGGCTGTCTGGGTGGTGCCGTGTCATGATTCTTAAAACTGATGTTTCGACCCTCATTCTGGGGTCTTCTTCCAGGGTCAATACATTATACTTACTTAGCTGGTTTAAAGTTCCTTAACAATTTTAAAAATGTTAGTTGCTGATGCCCTTTGACAAGTTCTTGAACAGCTTAGGTGTTCTGTGATGTGATGCTGGTGTGGGGATGGTGCAGGTGAGCAATATCTCCAACACACCCCTTACTTTCTTAAATTTGTTACACTACTGTTTTACTTGAGCCCATGAAAAGGTCCTTTCTCTGAACTGTAGAAGTGAATGGAGCAGATTTCAGCAGCATTTACGTTTTCTCTGATGAGAAACATATTAACATGTTTTGCAATGGCAGGATGTACCACTTTCTCACTCATTGTCATTGTTGCTGAGAATAAGAAGCAATTGGCATGCCAATGTTATTGTTGCCTTCCACATGACCCCCCTCTACTGTAAAAACCATCTCAGACTCCTCACATCACAGACGGACGCACAGTTTAAAAGGGCTTGTTTATATTTGATCCACCATTGTATGTTTAAATTCTCATGCATTAATGTTATAACTCTTGTATCAGCAAGTTTTGGATTGATGGTACAGTTACTAAGCAGCTTTGTTTTTAACAATTGAATTTTAACAAAATGTTTAAATTTTTTGAATTTTTATATGTTACTTTATCGCCTTTTATCAGTTTATCCAGATGCTAATTGCATGGTTTAAAAAAATTTCCAGCTGATAATTGAATCTCGGTATAGCTTTGCGCACTATGTTAAGTCTTTTGTCCACTCGGCTGCAAACAATTGTGCTTTTCCCCATTTATTTTATTACTAACTTCTAAGCCTGTCAAAAACAATAGTTTGAACACAATGTTCTTGCAATTCATTTCTTCACAGATGCTTAACTTAATAGAATTGTTATTATGTAAAGCTTGTATCCTTGATTTTGTAATATTGTACATAATTTGGTTGTAGTTTACATAAATGATACATTGGGAATTTCTTATATGCTACTGACTTAATTGTGACAGCAGTATGGAATCAATGAAATTAAAAATAAATTAGGAATCCTGAAACCTTACATTATACTGTGTAGTATTAGTTTTATACTTGTGCCAGGTAACATTCACCATAATAAATATAGAATTACTTTCATGCACACTAAGTAATAATTTCAGTAACATGGCACTCATGAAAGCAGCTTAAATTGTTTATAGAACTAAATTCATCATGCCTTATGCTGTAAAAAAAGTGTCAGTTGTCATTATGATCCATGCAGCATTTCAACCTAACCGCAACCTCTGCTAATATTGGTAATTGAACATTATAGTTTCTATTACATGTGCATTAATACATTCACTGTGTTTTTATCTAAATTTGACTTATTGGAACTACTTATATGCAACTGAAATAATGACCACTAATATGGTGCCAGTGAAAGCAAGTGTTATTAAAATTTTCACAGGTTCTTACACTATTCTTTTTCAATACTCATAGTTCATCTACACTGTAACAATATAAAGAAACAAAAAGCAACTAATAATTGATATGTGAATTTAAAAGAAGTATATCTTTCTACAGCAATCAAATATAAATAAATGAAAAACAAATAATACTTTATTTGTGGATTTGAATGAAATATATACTTTTCTTTATGGTCAATTTGAAATTTAAAACTATTGAACCATTACAGAAATATAATAGTTTGCCATAACAGCAACATCTCTGTCCATTGGAAGCTTGCCAATGAACTGTAGGTGTGTGTCGAACATTGTGAACAAACTAGCTTCTGTTGGTATTAATTTTATTTCTAATTTTATTTTGTTTTAATTGTTTCTGTATAAAGTTTCATCCAGCAGTTTTACAGACTTTGTCACCACTGATTAGAGGCTTGCAGCAAAGAATGTGATACAGCTTGTTATACTGTCTGCATCATCTCCTTAAACTCGAACATGATTACTTTGTTTCTCAAAATAAAATTAATTATAAAAGGTCATAATTTTGAATCATTTGACCTTTTAAGGAAAATTCACGTCAACAGTGGCACGGCATCCTAAAAAAAAGCATTTACAAAGATTTTTTTTCTTTTCCATTGAACAAATGATATGTAAGGCAAATATACTCTGGGGTAGACTATTTCATAGGTGACAGTAATTTCTATTTTTGGTAAAGCTGATACAATTTTTCATTAAAAAGTGCATTAACTTCCTGTACATATGTCATACTTGCTGATTTCAAAATGTTGTGAATAAGTTTATCTTGCATTGGAGTTTCTAGCATTGTTATTATGTTGACTAGATAATCCATGCAAAAATTTCACAAAAAAAATCGATTATTAGTTAAATTGGTGGTTTGTAGTTGGCTGAAAGAAGAACTGGCTCATTTGTAGCAATAGCTTTCTTATTTCAACTGATGTATGCTATCCCACAGCCCTCTACTTTGACATAAACACCTGAAGCTATATCCCTTCCCAGAAGTCGAACTGTCATAGACCTAACCTGAATACAACTATGCTGAACAAAACTTGCATAGTATATTGACATCTCTGTGATATGTGGTACTGCTATCTAATGGTAATGCGATCTTAGCCCATGTGAAAATTTCACAAGTGAAATGTTTGCACGGGCATTGTATAGCAGAACGCAAATGTTTCATTAGCAGAAAAACAAAAAGCTACTTACTGTACAGAAACACACTGATTATTACTATCTCTGTGATTATGGTGCTGTTATCTAGCAATAATGTGATGTTGACATATCTGTGATATGTGCTGCTGCTATCTAGCAGTATGTGATTAATCCTTTTTTAATATCTCTGTGATATGTGGTGTTCCTATCAACCACTAATGCGATCAGTCCTTAGCGACACCAAGAAGCCTAACTGTCACCTACATGTGACCTTCTTAGTTAATACTTTTGCAATTTGAGGGTCAAATTCTGAAAAAATTAATCCTTAATTTATGATGTTACCCAAGCAAAGACATTAATCATTAAAATGATACCTCATTTATCTATTTTGGTATCAAGGCAGATAAATGACCTTTCACAAAAAAAGAAGTAATATTACTTTCACCCTTTCTAAGGGTTGAATTCCAAAAAACTTCTTTCTTAAAATATGATGTGACCACAGCTGAGATCTTAATTTTTAAAATGATACCTAATTTATGGATTTTGGTTATTTAGGATATGAGATAAAGGCTTGTGATAAAAAAAAAGCCCTTTAGAAGTAATATATATTATTCTGCTGGTCTGGAGCCTTAACTGCTATGAGTGTTATTTGCCAAATAGTTCAAATGTGGCTCATTATCATTATATTAGCAAACTGATTATATGAGTTTAGAGTCTAACTGTTCTATAAACAAAATCTGAAACAGGTTTCACACAAATATCATTAAAGAGTATCTTAAATGTTGTCTCCTGCTGTCATTTTGATGATATGCAAGCAAAAATCAGTATGGCTTTACCTTTTTTCACTCTTAAGCAACCACTATAATTTTGGTTACTAAGCAGTTTACTTTTTCTTGGTTATACATGTCACTACATAATAAAAAAATTAAATGCTATCTTGCATGTGTATGCTAAACATTTTTTCGCCTATTTCAGAGGAAGAGAGTTACAACTGTATGACAAGCCTCATTGCATCAAAGGATAAGAAATTTATGACTCAAACTAAGCAATTGTATGAAGTTACTTGGCGCACAGTGATGCAGTTAATGAGGAAACATGTGGTAAGTTTATTATAAATTTCAAATCAATTGTAATAGATTATGTGAATGCCAACAAATGTGTTTCCTTTTTAGGTTTCCATACTTTCTGAGTAAAAAATGGAATCCGTATGGATTCACCCAATTATACACCTGTCAAACTTCATAACTTCTGAACCCTTAACTTAGAAATTTGTAATTGTGCACTACTTTAGTTTTTACTAATCTTAACACAGTTATAATATAAAATTTTGAAAGTTGTTGGATGTTTATCTGAAGAAAATCTTTTCTTTAGTTCGACTTAATCGGTACAAAAAGATAGCTGTTAATCTCCTAGAATGTTTGGATTTTCCTTTTTATTTAATGATTTATGGATAATTTTTCCAAAAACCATAAAAATAATTATCCTATCTCTCTTTTCCAATTATTTGTAGTCTGCAAAATTTTACAAGAAGGGATTCATTTTGCAACATAATGAAATGAGTGATTTTGTCAAATAATGTTATTTGGAGGGGAAAAATCGTATGTTTAATGCAATGAAGAATTTCAATAATTGGATAGTGAATATGTCTACAAAATAGTTTAAAAAATCCAAAATTTTTAGGCACTCAATAGTTTTTCTGTTTGATTTAGATCTATCATTTCGCAGAATGTAGTGAACTCTATTAAAGATATTTTGGTACTTATTTTTTAAATAAAACTTTCTAGTTTTTTATTTTTAAAAAGTGAAACTTCTTTGGGTATTCTGGAGAGAAGTTTGTCAGCAATGTGTTATGAGTTATGAATTACATGGTTACTGCACACGCACAGAACCTAATGTACGGATTAATGGCAACTTGTGTATGGCTCTATGTCAAATTGAATATAAACAAACATTAGAATTGTAGCAGTGTACATTTTTCTTAATCAGTAGTTAGATGACATTATTGATTATTTGTATCATATGTTATTACTGCATACAGTAAAAGGTGCTGTCTTACTTCATAAAGATAATGTAAATATCATTTTAAGGAGAAATTTCAATGTCAATTTTACATTAGATAAAACCAAGAAGCTGGTTTAATATTTAGCAGATAACTTCAATTTATGTTTCCAAAGTAATCCACAAATTTCAAACACGAAATCTAATACTGTATAGCAATTGATGTAATCTTCACAAGGTACCTGGATCATATTAAACGTAAAACATACATTTTCTATTTCTGTTACCATAAACCCTTGATTTCAAGGGCATATGAAAGGAATTCATCAGATACAATGGAATTAGAATAATAATAGTAATAAATCATATATATTATCGCTATAAGGTATTTTTTCATCATAAGCCATTATCTCCCTTCATCCCGAATCAAAATTGATAAACGAGGTATCATTTTAAAGCTTAAGATATCCGCTTTTGGGTATCATATTTTAAGAAACTAATTTTTCCAAATTCGACCCTTAAAGGGCAAAAAAGTCAATATTTCAACAAAAAAACATTTTTTTGTGTCTCGAGCCATTTATCTCCCTGGATATCTAACCTAAATCGATAAATGAAATAGGATTATGAAGAGTAATGTCTTCAATTTGGTGACATCATATGTTAAAAATAAACTTTTGGAATTCAACCCTTAAAAGGAAAATGTATCAATGGCTCTACAGTGCATTTTTGTGTCATGGGCCATTTATCTCCATCAATATATAATTGAAGTAGACAAATGAGGTATCATTCTAAAGATAAAGGTCTCTGTTGTGGCATTATATTTTAAGAAATTCGGCCCTTAAAGGGCAAAAGTATTAATATTTCTACAATGCATTTTTCTGTCAGGAGCCATTTATCTCCCTTGATATCTAACCGAAATCGATAAATGAGCTATCATTTTAAATACCAATGTGTCCGATTTGATTACGCCATATTTTATAAAAGGATTTTTTTTTTTAATTCGGCCCTTAAAGGGAAAAAAATAATTTTTTAAGCCATGTTTTAAGCCATTTATCTGTTTCGATACCTAACCGAAATCAATAAATGACATATTTTTTTAAAGATTAAGGTCTCCAATTAGGTAAAATCATAAATTAAGAAAGAATTTTTCGGAATTTGATGCTTAAAGAGGTAGCGCGTATAAGACAGTTCACAGCCTTAGTTCCTAGATTGCAGCAGCAGATATCACAGAGATGACAATAAACTGTTTTCATACAATAAGTTTCTTTTCAGAGTTTTTTTTATTATTATTATTATGGAAACATTTCTGTTTTGCTATACAATTCCAATGTAAACATTTTATTCATGAAAAATTTTCTCTTGGGCTGTGATAACAGCAACACATATCACAGAGATGTTAATATACTGTTTCCATTTTGTTCAGGTTGGTTGTATTCTCTTAAGGGCAGTGACAGTTTGTTGTACATACAGTGTGCTTTAAATTTTCCTGTTTCATAATATGTTGTAAGTACTCTGATGCTTACCTATTACAATAAACAAATAAATATTTGCTACAGGAGAGACGGTTCTACTTTTTATTATATTACAAGCATTCAACCTCACTATT
This sequence comes from Vandiemenella viatica, assembly GCA_031002005.1. Classification (NCBI taxonomy): domain Eukaryota; kingdom Metazoa; phylum Arthropoda; class Insecta; order Orthoptera; family Morabidae; genus Vandiemenella; species Vandiemenella viatica. Next base: position 281,466,811 of record JARYHS010008074.1, on the reverse strand, counting down.
CAATGTATTTTATTGACAAGATTTTAACACAGGTCGTCTAGTGGCAACATAAATTAATAATAATAATAATAATAATAATAATCAACATACTATATGTATATATCTGTATAATAATGTAATTTTTGTGTGTACCAAAAATAATTTTATTTTCCTGATGTGTCTATTGATTGTAAGAACAGTTATCAGATAATTTTCTCCAAGCTGGTCTCCAATATTAAAGTTATAAACAGAAAATAGAAACAAAGGCTTGATGCAATACTCTATAATCTAGATTTTAGTGTCTCTAACAATTTAGGGAAGTGTACCGTAACTTTTTCAGTTTTTTTTATTTAAAAAATAGGCTGTGTCGTCTAATGAACATGTCAGTATACAATAGGTCATGATTTTGATCCCTGCTTGGGGAAAATATTTTTAATTCCTATGTGTAATTCTTTTCATTATTATTTTCTGACACTCAATAACTTTTATATTTGATTTATATCTGTCATTTCTCAAAGCTTAATGAACTCTATTAAAAATTAATTTGGTACTTATTTCTTTAGACAAAACTTTTGATTCATTTTAGTAAAATTCACCAAAATAATAGTTTTTTTTCGTAGGATTAACAAGTTTTTTCGATGATAGGTTCATACAAACGTTTAAAACATAAATTGATTGCGGGAATATTTGATGAGAGATATTCCTCCACAGCCACAAATTTTTCTTATTATTGAAGTGAGGAAGCATCTTTCATTTGCATTTGTTAATTCGCCATACCAGAGCCACATTATTAATATAAGCAAACGGTTGACTCCTATTTGCAGTAAAAATGCAATAAATATAGTGTCATCGTGCCACTCAGTCTGAAAGAAACATCAAAAAATGTACATAACCCATAGAAGTATCATTTCTTGCACGTGTACACTGATACTCCCAACCAGTTCCCCCCCCCCCCCCTTGTTTATGTAGTGAAATAAATTTAATGCAAAGTGTGTGAGAGTAACTTGCACTTCAAATTAATAATTTTATCTGTTGTTATCTCTACTATCATTTCTTCAGTGATTATTTTCCTGGTATTTTATTTCTCATATAACTAGAAACAAACTCACATTTTCCAATAGCTACTGAGGAGTTTACTTTATGACTTTATTTTTCTCTTGTGTTCCAGAAAGGTGCTGCAGTTCACCTGGCCCGACATTGTCCTGAACCACAATCTGAACAAATTTACAAGAATTGGCTGTGGTGGATATTTCAGGAAATTCCTTTTAATCATCTTGTAATTATTTTGCCTTAAAAAATTAAAAAAAAAAAAAAGAAATACGATTAGATTTATATCTTAAAATTATGTTGTTTTTGTTATAATGGTGTACATTTTTGGTTATACAATAGGTACGAGTGATGGACTGCTTCTTCAATGAAGGAATTAAAGTGCTGTATCGTGTAGCAATGGCTCTATTGCTTCTATTTTATAAGTATTCTGCTCCTCAGAATTCAGAATGGATGAATCAGATATTAAAACACGGTGTTCAGACGGCATTTACAAATTTTTGCAAACAATTACCGGTAAGATTTATTTTGCTCTTCTTCTTTTATTACATTCAATTGACAAAAATGACCAGGTTTCCATTCTGTACTGTAAACATTTTCAAAATGACTTCTGATTCTTATTATTTAGTTTTAACTAAGAAGTCAAGCAATATACATAATTATGTAGATTGAATTTTTTTCTCTTGGCATACACATAACTTAATTTTGTTGAAAATGATTGATGTAATATCTTGTTTTTCTATGATTCCATTCTAACTCCTACCTATAGTGTGTCTGTGAACTGATAATAATCCAAAAAAATGGGGCTAATAGCTGCTGGATGCAGATCTGCATCCTTATTGTGCATAATATATACTTAAAATCTATTTTTATTAATCCCTGTTGATATGGAAAGGATGCAAATGTAAGGAATTATGTGCACATCACTATCTGATGCATTTTGTACTTTGTCTTCTTGCCTTTGCTTCAGTGACTGGTTTTCTTATTGTAAATTCTCACAGTGGAATGATGTATATTTTCCATAATAATTCCAAAATATATTTTACAACATGCACATTGTTTATTATTATATAAACTTTGGAAGGAGCACATCATATCAATGTGAAGTAGCTGAATTATGAAATCACTACACTGAAAGCACATTCTATAGATTTTTATCCTCTACACAGCCTTGTGCTAATCTGCAATAAATGGATAACTGGTTATGAGAAAAAGGTTCTCTGATATTATGTTCCATCTGCTCTCTAGTAATGGATGTTCATTGTATATCCAGGGAGTGGGGCTGGATTAAGATAAACTGAGACTCTATCACTGCAAAACTCTTGCAAAACTGCTACAATTAAGGGCTCCATTATCACAGTTTCATCTGTACTCAAAGTGCTCATCCACTGCATGGCCATACACCACTAGCCTAGAGAGTCAAGTTCAGGTAAAGCTTCCTGAGAACTTCACGGGAACTAATTGGTTCACCTGAAAATGCAAAAGTACAGTTGTGGAAAATGAAGGTCCCTAACATCTTGGGACCACTGACAGTTGCAGAGCACTTGCCACCTGGTCACGCAGAGGACTGGAATGTCTGGCAGTCCTTAAATTGATTTCGAACAGTAGTAGGCAGGTCCAAGGAAAATGTAGTGAAATGGGATTATACTGATACTACCAGTATTAAGTGTGAATGTGGAGAGGACCAAAGGATGAACCATATGGTCGAGTGCCCTATATGCCCATCATCCGGCAACAAAGATGACCTGTTTCGAGCAACACTGAATGAACTTGAGGTTGCAAAGTACTGGGCAAAATGTGTTTAAAGCTGTTAATTTGTGTATTTGATGTGTATGATTCGTTAATAATAATTTGTACCCACTCATGTCTGTGATCAGTAATTAAATTTTTGCATCTGGTACTACCAACAATGCTACAAACCCATCATAATTTACAAAGGCATAACCTGGTTTTGAAAGGAATTAAAATTTTTGTTAGTGGAGATTTTTTTTTTCCCCCCACTGAGGACTCCTAAAGTGCAGTGTAAAAATAGTGCACAAAATATATAAACAAAACTTTTCTGCCAACAAGTTCTGTATGAATATTATTACTAGACTTCAAGTCTGTTAACCTTCTAAGAACAACTTGATAGAAAAGCTGACAAAAAATAATATTTCAGTTAATGATTAAAAAGATCATGAGATCATGGCAGAAATTGTTTATTTCTACACCATGTGCTATCCAAATGCATCATGTTTAACGTACACTCCAATTGTATCTGCTGACTACAATATTATTTGGAAGACAAAGGAAAAGTATAAAATAAATAAATGTAACTGCTCTGAAAAAATTTTAACACCAACATAATTTGTTTAAAAAGTGAGTCTAAAGCACTTGAACTTGATCCAGATTTATAACTGTAATGAATAAAGTTGGATTAGATTATTTTCAGTTTCTGAGTGTAAATTTTGGAAATATTGTTGCAACATTTGTCTATGATATTTATTTTTGTTTATTTCTCTTGGTTCTTTAATATTTTATAAGTTTTTGTGTTTGGCTTAGTTAGGTCTCTTTCTAAATCTGAAATGTATGTGTCACAGTGTTCCATGCTTACTTTCCTTGTAGCTCTTTTCTTAGTGGTTTTCTATTGACTTGATTGTTATGCATTTCTTTATCTACTTTTTTTGAAAATTCCTCTGTTTCATTGTCTCATTCATTTCTCTTGTAACCATTTCTTCTTATTCCCCCCCCCCCGCAGGGGCCTGGTACGCAAGTGCCAGGTACGGGTTTGGCGAACCCGCGGTGCCCGAGCTGGAAACTTGTGAGCGCCGCAAGTTTCCCACACCGTAAACTCCTACCATGCTTCAACGACCACCGTAGAGCGTGGCGGTGGAACGTTGTGTGCCTAGGAGAACGAGGATCTTGGCTTCATCGCCCGGATCGCGAGGACGGTACAAACCTCTATAAAAAAAACCTCAACCTCAAGGTCGGACACGTGCTGAGGAGGTGGATGAGTGGTGAGGCAAACCACCCACTAACGTGCGACCTCAGGGGCACCTGCGCACCCCTGTTGTAATAGCATTTCTTTCTTAAATAGTTTTTACTCGTGGGACCAAAATTCCTACTCCCAAAAAAACAAAAAACACCTGCGGCCCGGGTGTGTCGCAGGTAAATAAAAACACACCCAGTTCATACAAACGGGCTAGGGTTGAAAGCCCTCCCCCGGATGTAAACAACAGTAACGGCAAGGGTTGTATTATTGACAATGCCTTCGTTATTATGACAAGGGTGGAGGGATCTTTTGAGAAGGTCTCTCCATTCTATGTTCAGAAAGGTTTAGAGGGTATTGCGGGTACCCTCAAATCTGTAAAAAAGCTGAGGAATGGGACACTGCTTCTGGAGACATCCATCCAGAGGCAGGCTGTCCAACTCCTTAAGTGCGAGAAGCTCGGGGAGTTCGCAGTGAAGTGCGAACTCCATAAAACTCTAAATTCAAGTAAAGGAGTCATCACCAGCAGGGACCTTATGGATTTAGAGACCAAGGAACTCCTTAAGGAGTGGTCAACAGAACATGTGGTCAAGGTTCGTCAGATTAAACGAAGGGTTAACTGGCAGTCTTGAGAAGACAGCCACCTTCGTCCTGAGGTTTGACACTCCGTTGCCCAAAAACATCAAGGCAGGATATTGAACTTGAATATTCGCCCGTATGTACCAGACCCAATGCGCTGCTTTAAGTGCCAGCAGTTCGGTTATACGACGGAGACCTGCAAGGGCAACCCCACCTGTAGGAAGTGCGGAAAGGCGGCTCATGAGCCAGGTACTAGCTGCACGCTCCCACAGGTGTGTGTCAACTGCTCCGGGGCACATCCAGCCTGGAGCAGAGAGTGTCGATTGTATCTGGAAGAAAAAAAGATACAGGAGTTGAAAACGAAAGAGCGCATATCGTATGGCGAAGCTAAGAAGCGATATAAGGCTCTGGCTCCACCAGTCTTCGCTACCAGCTTCGCGAAGACATTATCAAACTCCTGTCAGGAAAGAAAGTATTGCTACCCAGACGTCCGTTGCGGACATGGGCACAAGTCCAATGTGCTCATGTCAGTGCAGATGTGGTGCCACACCCATCAAGGTCATTACACCTAGGACCTCGCACGTCGGTAGCAATACTCTGACAACATCGACCACAACGACAGCAGGTTCAGCATATCCACCAGCAAAGACACTGCCATCCGCTACAGCAGTGGGTCCCTCTGCAACAGCAGAAGCGGCCCCTGAAGCAGAAACAGAATCTGCAAAAGAAGTGATAACGGCAACGCCATCTGCCGGTAGTGGATGGCAAACAGTGCAAAGGTAGGGGTCCGAAATTTAAGCTAACAGACCCCACTATGTTTGTGAAATCCCCTCCCGACTTCTCCTCCCAGATCCCCCTCTGGAAAGGGAAGAAGGGGAACAGGCCTCGGCGGAAAAAAATTCCACAAGACTCCGAGGCCTCACAATGAAAATCGTCTTCGGACACCGAAGACGATGTCGTGCTGGTGGATGAACTTTGTTCCATTCCTCAGCAACTACCTTTGGAGGACCCACCCGATCCGGAGGGGGGGGGGGGTTTAAATAGGTAGGATGGCTCCCATACTTCAGTGGAACGTAAACGGTTTTCAGGCTCACAAAGAGGAAGTCCAACTCTTAGCACGGTCTAATCCATTGTGTGTCTGTCTCCAGGAGACACACTTTAGACCACAACATCAGCCAGTGCTAAGAGGTTATGACATATTCCGAAAGGGACGATACCGAGGGTGATCGAGCGAAGAGCGGAGTGGCCGTGTTTGTTCGGAACACTGTCCACTCCGAACCCATTGCTCTCACCTCTCATCTACAAGCAGTAGCGGTGAAAATACACGGTCCAATCCAACTGACCGTATGCTCTGTCTATCTGCCACCCAGTGTGTCAGTTCGGCTACGACGACCTGGTTGGCATTATACGACAACTCACTCGGCCCTTTCTCCTTTTGGGAGATTTCAACGCCCACAGTGCGTTGTGGGGTTCCACCACCGATTGCCCCAGGGGCCGAGTGTTGGTAGATTGATAGAGCTGGAGGAAATTTGTATCCTGAATACAGGGCAAATGACTCATTTCACCACTGCTACCGGTAACGTCTTCTGCCATCGCCTTTCTTTCTGTTCTCCTTCAATTGCAGACTCCATGCAGTGGGAAGTGGACCGCGACCTTCACGGAAGCGACCACTTCCCATATGGATGCACTTAGGTTCCGAGATTAGAGGAGCGAACACCCGGCGCAAATGGAACGTCGGTAAAGCGGACTGGCAGCTTTTCTGCCGTTCTGTTGTCCCTGGAACCACGTGACAACATAGAGGAGAAGGTGAGTCACTTAGCAGAAGTGATTCACCAGGCTGCATGACGTTTCTGAATGCCCAAAAGCTCCGGAACGCTGCGAAGGACGCCCGTCCCCTGGTGGAGCGACGAATGTCGCTACGCTATTCAGGGTCGTAGACGGGCGCTGCGGCATTTTAGGTTGCACCCAACATCTGACAACCTAGCAGCGTTCCGTATAGCAAGAGCTAAGGCGCGCCGGGTGATTAAGGAGAGCAAACAAAGGTCATGGCAGAACTTTGTGAGAACTATAATCGTTTCACACCTTCTCAAAAGTATGGGAGTCCATCCGCCGTATATCTGGAAGGTACTCCCCGCCCACCAGTATCTGGATTACTGGATCAGGACGTGTAATTACCGACGAACGAAGCATAGCGCAGCTGATGGCGGAGAACTTCTCCGCGTTCCATATCCGCCAACTTTGACCCTCGGCTTCAGCGACGAAGAGTTCGCTGCCGAGAGCAGCCCGCTGTGCTTCGATTCGTCGAATACAGAGGCCTACAACTGCCCATTTACATCATGGGAGCTGGAATCAGCGCTAAACAGCACAACGACACTGCTCCAGGGCCGGATCAGATCCAGTACCAGATGCTGAGGCATCTTAGTAAAGATGCTAAAGAGTACCTTCTGGATATTTTTAATGATATTTGGACCGGTGGACACTTCCCCGACTCGTGGAAAGAAGCAACGCTCATCCCTATTTTAAAACCTGGAAAAGACAAATTGTTGCCAGGTAGTTATCGTAGTATTGCCTTGAGCTGCGTGGGGAAGACACTGGAGAGGATGGTGAATCGCCGCCTCGTCTGGTGTCTTGAATCCCGGAATCTGCTGAGCCGCTTTCAGTGTGGGTTCAGGAAGTCCCGTTCCACCCTGGACAACCTGATCCTGCTGGAAGCGGCCATTCAGGATGCTTTCATTCGCAGCCAACACCTTGTGGGTGTCTTTTTTGACATTGAGAAGGCCTACGATACTACCTGGCGGCATGTTATTTTAAAACAATTACATGACTGGGGTTTTAGGGGAAACCTGCCCCGTTTTTAAAATCATTTTTATCTGGACGTTGCTTCCGGTACCGAGTCGGTAGTGAAGTGTCTGATCTTTTTATTCAGGAAAACGGTGTTCCTCAGGGATCTGTTTTAAGTGTGACCCTTTTTGCAATTGCTATAAATAGCATAGCATCCATTATAAGGAGTCCTATAGGGTACTACTTATATGTGGATGATTTTAATCTTATGCATCATCCAGCCTGAGAAGTGTCTAGAGCGGCAGTTGCAACTCACGCTGACAGCTGGATGAATGGTCAGTGCACACCGGTTTTCATTTCTCTGCCGAGAAAACCGGTGTTTACTTTTTAGTCGTAGTAGGACTCTTTTTACCAGAGCCTCACCTTACCTTGAGGAACACTGTTTTATGTTTTACTGACACTGTTCGGTTTCTGGGCCTCATTTTAGGACACTAGGCTAACCTGGCTACCACATCTCAAAGATGTTAAAGCCAGGGCCTCAAAAGCTCTTAATATTTTTAAAATGCCTGTGTGGCAGTTCGTGGGGCGCTGATCGCTCCTGCCTGTTACAATTTTACAGAGGCCTTTGTACGGTCGCGCTGGAATACGGTTGTATCGTGTATGGTTCGGCACGGGGACAAGCTATCTCCGTATATTGGATAGTGTCCACCATGCTGGAATTCCGGCTCGCCACGGGTGCATATCGCACCAGCCCTATTGTCAGTATTTGTGCTGACTCGTGCGAGCCGCCGCTTACACCATCCGCCGGCAACTCCTCATGGTGCGACACTACCTGCAGGTTTGCCATAACACCCTGGCAGTCCCGTGCACGACATTGTGCTCCATCCCAACTACGAGCGGCTCTATACCAACCGGCATAGAGCCACTAAACCGTTCAGCTACCGTACAAAGGCTATTTTAGAACAATACAGATTCGAGTGTCCCTCCTTTTATCACCAGGGTGGAGTAGATCTCCTCCCTGGCTTTTAAAGAGCCCAGCACAATTTTAGAAACTGTCCCGGTATAACAAACTGTTAACCGCTGACAGTGTTTTTATTAATATTTTTACTGATATTTTTAATCAATATCACAGTTTTCCCCTGGTGTATACGGATGGGTCTAAGCAGGCTAACAGTGTAGGGTGTTCAGTAGTGTTCCCTCGAGCAACTTACAAATACAAGCTGGATAGCAGGTGCAGTGTTTACACTGCGGAGTGCTATGCCCTGCTAAAGTCGCTCCAGCATATGAAGGCACGCCGTGATATGAAGTACCTCATATGCTGTGATTCCCTCAGTTGTATTCAGGCATTAGAAACTATGTACCCAGCAGACCGGCTAGTCTAGGACATCCAGGACGCCCTCCTTTCTCTTCAATCTCTTGGAAAGGAGGTTTTATTCTGCTGGGTACCTGGCCATGTGGGAATCAGGGGGAACGAGGCAGCCGATGTTTCTGCCAAGTTGGCCTGTGACAAGGTCCGAATCGACTTTGCTCCGGTCCCAAAGTCAGACCTTGCCTCGGCGGTGAAGAGATTTATCTTTGAAATTTGGCAGAGGCAGTGGCTGGAAGTCGAGCATAATAAGCTCCGGCTGGTCAAACAGACCATTCAGCAGTGGAGCAGCTCCTTCCAGCGGGCAAGGAGGGATGAGGTTCTCCTTACTCGCCTCCGTATAAGGCACTGTCCTCTGACGCACAGCTTTCTTCTCCGCCGAGGGGACCCTCCAGAATGTGATGCTTGTGGCGTACCTTTGACGGTACGCCACATTTTAACCGAATGTGTATTGTTTTTAGATCTAAGGGCAGACGTTGGCTTAGCCAACGATCTGTCCCTTATTTTAAATGATGACCGTGACAACGTGGCTAAGGTTTTAAAGTTTAGTTGCTTGGCCGGTCTTGTCCCAAAAATTTTGGTTAGATCGGCCTAGGTTTTAAATTGGATTGGTGGCCATTTACAACCACCAATCCAAGTACCGTTTTACTTGTGACACTGTTTATATGGCTGGCCCTTTTACAGCCAGCCAGCTAACTTGTTTTTTAAACTGGTTGACCCTTTTACAGCCAACCAGTTAATGTATGTATTTTTATATTTTATTGCCTTGTTTCAGTTTTATATCTTATGTAGCCGTCAGTGTGGCCGATCTCTTTACAGTCGGCCACGCAGACGGTATTTTAGTTAGTGGGTTAGTATTTTATTGTGCTGTCTCTGTGGCCAACCCCTTTACAGACGGCAATTTTGCCACGTTGTCATGCCTGGTTGTTGCTAGGGCGCTAATGACCCCGTCGTCGACGCGCCCTGAAACCCAAATAACAACAACAACAACAACTTATTCCCAATGCTTTCATTAGCTGCTCATTTCTGTATGTGGCTGATGTTCTCCCACTCATCGTCTGGTTTTCTATCCGTTTCAAAATGCTGTGTTGTTATTTTTATTTTTTCTTGAAAGAGCCATCTAATATTGAGATCTCAGCAGGTTTATTATGAAACATTCTTCCTGTTTTTCTTTTGTTCTCCTGTGGATTTTGGGTTTTTAGCCATTGGGGAGGAAGCTGTTGTTGAAGTAGGAAGTGATCCATTTCTATTTCAAAGCTTTTGCATGTTCTTGCACCAAGAATAAATTTGGTCAATTTTTGGTTTGCTATTATGCAGTATATAAATGGCTTTATTTATCATTTTGGGTAGGGGAAATAGCCCATAACTTATGACAGATAAAAGCAGAAGAACCAGACAAAAAAAAAATCCCATATACACACTTCACAATATTTTGGTTATAAAAACTTACCCATGTAGAAGGCAAGACATATAGCAGGGGGAATGATGTGTACACATCCAGACCTGCCATTATTTTTTATTTATAATGTTAACCAGTCAAATACCACACAAAATCAAAAGATAAAACGTTATTGCCATATTAAAGCCTGGTAAACCCAGGTGACAGTCCACAGAGCTATTGCTCTGTTAAGTAGGATCTGTAAATTACTAGAGAGAGCTATATTAAATAGAACAAGCCAAAAAATCTTGGATGTAATTCCACCAGAACAAGCTGAATTGTATACAAAGAGAAACTCCGCAGACCAAGTCCTTTCATTGACAACATATACAGTGGCAGGTTTTCAGAGACAACTTAAAACATCATCATTTATTTTTATAAATGTAACAGCAGCATATGATTCAACCTGAAATCAAGGGTTGATTTGTAAGTTTCTCTGTATCATTCTGTGAAAAAAACCTGGAAAATCTTAGTGGTATATTAATAACAAAGTATAGGGAAAATGACTTGTCACTCACCAAAGTTGATGGCTGTGACAAGTGAAACACATATGAGAAAATGCAAAAAGTTTATATTTTTTATTCTAAAATAACTAAAGATGCTTCATCAGACTGGGAGAAAATAAAACATAGAATTCCACAAGGTTCTCTCCTAGGACCCACCTCCTCTTTTTGTTGTACATCAATGACCTTCCTGGAAACTTATCTGACAAAGTTAAGAGTGAGTACTTAGTGAATTAGCAAATTGGTTTAAGGCAAATTCATTAAAATTAAATTTAAAAAAAAAACACACATTATATTAGGTTTAAAACAAAAATAAGGCACAGACAGATTTACGAGTAAGCTATGAAAATAACACAGTATTAGAAACAAAGGGTATAAAATAGTGATGTTTATCTAATAAAGGAAAATATAACTGGCAGTTCAATTATTATGCATGTGTATATTTTAAGAGGAATTTGGTAAGCACTTTAGATCCAATTTGGAAGATACAGAAATTATATCTGCTATTGCTCTTCTACTCTTAAAATTACAATAGAAATTTCAGAAAAAAATGGGAATTAAAATAACTATGCCTAACTCATCTTTCAAAATTATTTGTGTGGAATTAAATCAACACATATCGGCAAATAAGCAATAATGGTAGTACGATTTATCAAGGTGATAGAATATTTTTGTTTTCACTAGAAAAACAGTTGAAAAAATTCCATACATTTCAAATTAATACAAAAACTCCGGTCAGAAAATATTTTGTTGTTAAAAAAAAATATTTAGTGATCTTTACCTTTTAACCTTAAAAATAGTATCATTACTAATAATGTTGCTTGAACTTCACTTCAAGAGTCCTGTTCTCCAAATTTTAGTTTTAACAACTTTCAACTAACGCAAAATATAAATATCACTCTCAGTCTTTTGAACAAAGGTCCAGACAAAATTCGAAATGAACATATCAAATATTTTGGTGCAAGAACTCTTACATGGCCAGGTCTGCCCAGCCAGTGGCTGGAAACTTATGAGGATGATGATGATCAACTGTTACGTGGCTGGTACGAATGAGGAATAAATGCGTAACTATCCTGAAAATATGGAGAAAATCTCCTGTAATGGTCCTCTTTAATCAGGGAAAAGAACTAACCGATGTTAAAATGTTTCAACCAATCTTGTTCTTCTGCCACTTGTACAAGGCTTTTGAACAAATGGTTCTACAGCAAATTCTACAGCCATCGTCGATGCAAAAACTCATACCAGAGCATGTTGGTTTTAGAGTTAGAAAGGCGTGCAATTGGCTATGAAAGGAAACTTATCACTGGAGCGTAAAATGATATATTGTTATATCCCTGTATTTCATGTATCTTATGTTCTATAAAGGGAGCTTCCACAGCAAGTAGTTTGTAATTTAGCTACTGAATAATTAAGTTGGTAAAATACGATTTTCAATGTTAGCAGTTGGTAATACTGCCACAGTTGTTCCAGACGCAATAAGGAGGCAAGAATGTGTGGAAGTGAAATAGCAGCATTTTATTTTATTGTTGGTGTATAGCATTCCTTAGAGGTAGTAGTGTATTTGTTCTTATGATTTTGAGACAGTGTTTACCGAATTTTTTTTTTTTTTTTTGTAACATGGGCTTTCATCAATGATACCATGGCCAAATGGTTTATCAAAATCTATGTTGTACCCGCCCTTATGCTAATATATTAAGTAGCTTGCAAATGGCTCAGCAAATACTGTCGATCTCGTATGGGAAGGAAATAATGAAAACGCAAGGGGTATAATGGTACAAGTGCTATTCATAGATCACTATGTATGAGACTGTCAATCATCAGAAATTAATCTTTAAAGTACACTCATTAACAAAAGATTATCTACTTAGACAAACCAAAAAATCGATCCTGCATATTAGAACGTTCTGAATGATTCTACAGGGAAAAAAAGAGAGACCAGAAAAACAGACTATCCCATGTAAGCGTGTTGAACCCAGTAATCTCTAACTTCTATACAAACAACCAACCGAGATACACCAGCATGATAAGCATCATTTATGCTGATGACACGGATATCACTACCTACGAAAAACTTCCGAAGAGGTAGAAAATAAGCTTACCGAAGCTCTTGAGGGGCTATCAGTTACTACGACGACCAAACCCAAAGAAAACACTATATGGAAGCAATGAATGCACTGAAGATAGCATGAAAGAGGACCACTCTTGAACACATTAGCTATCCAGAATACTTGTGAGTAAAGTTCGATAGATCCACACGTATAAAAAAACTCTGCAAAGAGCTGAAAGGCAAAATTAGTGTCAGAAGTAACATACTACACAGATTTATTAGCTCCATCTGAGGAGCACACTCTGGTGTTTCAGTATATACAGCTATGGCTAGTAGATGAATTGGTAATAAAATAGATGAGAAACTCTGTTGATAGGAACATATCACTTCATTCCTGAAGAAGTTAAGTAGTGCCACCTTTGCAATACGAACACTTTGTAACATAACCGTTGAAATTACGGATATAATTTTAGTATAAATTGTGATCTGAGAAGTAAATGTAATGTCTTTGGTGTTGAGCGATTACTTAGCGCGCTTTGAAACAGTCTTGTATTGGCGACGTTAGAGTAAGCTACGGTCAGCGAGAGCTTATATGCCGCGGCCGGGAGCATGTGTGTGTGCGTGTCGCTTAACCGAGGCTCAGAGTTGTAAGACATTGTGTGGACATTCTGAAAGTATTTTTGTGGACTATGAAGGTTATTTTGAATGAACTGGTTTCCCATAAACTGTGTATGTGGAACTGCTATTATTTGGATCACGTCGATTGTGTGATAATTAATTACGGGGCTTGTACTGAATGTTACAGTCCTTGATTATCCTCGAACCTGCATTCTTTGGAGAAGAAGTTTAGTTTTTAAGTTATCTGCTGGCTGGCTTAGATATTTGTAGTTTCGGAGGAATAAATGTGAGTTAATGTGAAAACTGAAGTGCGGTGTATTTCTCAGTACTTTCTTACTTGTTTTCTCTGACTACAATTCTAATTTATCTAACTAGTAAAGATCAGCAGATTGGCGACCGCACGGCTGACCGAACTTTTTATTTATAAGTGTTAATTCATAATTAAATCTGAAAGCCCCAACAAGTACTACGACAAGATGACTGTGAGCTTGCATGGCGCCTCAGTGACAGGACGTGTGGTTAAATAGGCTTCTGGAAGAGAAATTAACTTTCAATTCCCGAGCATACACACGAGGATAAAGAGGACAAAGGATAAATTACGGAGAAGTGAGAATAAAGTGACAATTAGGCGCGAAGACGACAGTAGTCAAGGCGGAAGATATACCACTACAACGACACGATGGCAGTGAGTCAAAGACGGCGAGCGAAGATAATCTACTCTGAGACCAGTGGAGGTGGCGCATGAACTCGACGAGCATTTCCGAGAGCAGCCGAAGGGAGCCGGGCCGGAGCAGCCGACACGAGCGGAGCCGAGCCGGAGCAGCCGACACGAGGGTAGCCGAGAGCAGCCGAAGGAAGCCGAGCCGGAGCAGCTGATTCGAGCCAACCTGCGACCAGCCGAGCTGACCTGGGTGAAGACACCAAAGCTAAGTGCGCGAGTTGCTGCTAGCGAGCTGCTGCGAAGCGTCTTTTCCTATCTGTTCCGTTCCTTTAATATTAATTTTTTCCTATAATTTCGAGTCGCACATAGGAAGGAAAACTGAATTGAGTTTTTCTCTCCTTTTTGCCCATTCCTTTGTCATTTTGGTGACACTTACTGCATGTTGACGCAGCATAAGTAGTTGGTTTCAGTTTGCATGCATTTAATTCTGATATGTTGATTGAATTTCATGAATAGCAGCGTTGTATTGGTTTTGTTTGCTGTGAATTGAAGGGGGGGAAGTAAAGCAACTGAGTTATTATCATAATTGGATTTTCCCGTGGGATTTGTAATATAAACTCACTGAAATGGGGGAAGAGACGGAGTCAAAATTGGCTGAAATGGCTGAAATGCTGGCTAGGTTTGCGGGAAACCCTAATTAATAAAATTGATTCCAAATTTGATTCCCTAATTAATGATTCTGATGAACTTATTTCCAAAGTTCAAACACTAAATAATAAACTTGATTCGAAGTTTGATTCCAAATCTCAAACCCTAATTGATAAACTTGATTCTAAATTTGAAACCCTAAATAATAATTTTAATTCTAAACTTGAGTCCAAATTTGAATCTCTTAATGGTAAGCTCGACATGATGGAAAAGAACGCAGAAGTTCGTCACGATAGCTTAGTTAAAATGCAGAAATTGCACATGGCAGAGTTAGGAAGAAAACTTGACGATTATGGTAATTTGTGGGTCGGGCAGTTAGATAAGGTGTCCTCTCAAATTTCCGAGGTAACAGAAAAGATTAAGAGGCCAGATACAGAAGTAATTTCACTGAACGGAAAGCGGAGGATTAAGGAAGAAGAAAATTCAGGAAGAAGTTTTTATTTTTGACACTATATTAGGTAATGTTCTAAAGGATGAAGTTGAAGTAAACTGTAAAAGTATTATGGCTGCGGAAACAGACGTTCAAGGGTGTAAGGAGAAATTTGTGGAAGACGATATAAAAGAGAAATTTTTTGGAGTAGCGGAGGAATTTTTTTATGATGCTCTTACAGAGGAGAAGTCAAGATTACGGGAGAATGAGGTTATAAAGATTGAAGTGGAGGGATTTTTATCTGTAAATACGGGAGAAGTAAAGTTGGATAGAATCAAAACAGTACGACAGCCATATGGCTATGACAATAGTGACTGGAGCGGGAGCAGTGGCCGACAGTCGGCGCGTACTAGCATATACCGAAGCACTGTTTGGAACCTGTGCCAAAAAAGTTTTGACCGCCGCAACACTGGCGAGCGCGGAAAAAACAAGCGAGCGAGTTAGGTCACTCACTCGGAAGCAATAAAGTGGCAGAATCAGTCATTTGTATAGCAAAACAGTACCAATTGGTATGTGGGAAGGATAAAGTCGACAGAAAATTCATACGGTGGAAAATAAGTGAAGAAAATAAAATTGACAGAAAGTCTATAAGGTGGAAGACGGAGGAAGGTGATCGAACAAGTATCAATTTACCCGATTGTGACCAGATGGTTAAAGGGGAGGAATCCTATCCTGTTATTTTCATATTTTATTTCTTATGTCTTTTTCAATTATCAATCCTTTTTCTGAGAGAAGATCTCTGTACCACTATAAACCCTACTTTCCCCTTACCTTCGAAGACGCGAGCAGTAATGTAGTAGCACGAAGAAGTGTGGTAAAGTGAGTGAAGTGACGCGTGTGATGTGATGCTTAGAGCAGAAAAGTGTACAGGTCATTGACCTGTGTGTAGCTGGTGTTTACATTGAAAGCAATGTTTCTGACAGCAAGCTGTCAACTTGCTATTGAATACTATTCATGTCCTTTTTTTCTATTTTGTGTTCTGTGGGTTTTTTTCTTTTCTTATGTTTACTGTTCCTGATATGTCTGGTGTGTAATATTTTTCTTGTATGTTTGTTGAACTGAATATGTATTTGCTTCTGTATTGTAAGTGTAAGCAAGCAGCCACGCAGACTTAGCGTTATGTTTGACACTATGTATTGGTATGTACCCCATGTTTCTATGTAAATGTTAACAGAAGTGGTCTGTAATGACGAAAGTTGATACCTTTTTCAATGCCAACTTTTCGCCACATTCCAACCGGGGGAGTGTGACATAACAGTTTTTTTTGATAATTGATCAATTTTATCTGAAACCAGATCAATTATCACAAGGTTGTTAGTTAGGGAGTGTAACATAACCGTTGAAATTACGGATATAATTTTAGTATAAATTGTGATCTGAGAAGTAAATGTAATGTCTTTGGTGTTGAGCGATTACTTAGCGCGCTTTGAAACAGTCTTGTATTGGCGACGTTAGAGTAAGCTACGGTCAGCGAGAGCTTATATGCCACGGCCGGGAGCATGTGTGTGTGCGTGTCGCTTAACCGAGGCTCAGAGTTGTAGACATTGTGTGGACATTCTGAAGGTATTTTTGTGGACTATGAAGGTTATTTTGAATGAACTGGTTTCCCATAAACTGTGTATGTGGAACTGCTATTGATTTGGATCACGTCGATTGTGTGATAATTAATTACGGGGCTTGTACTGAATGTTACAGTCCTTGATTATCCTCGAACCTGCATTCTTTGGAGAAGAAGTTTAGTTTTTAAGTTATCTGCTGGCTGGCTTAGATATTTGTAGTTTCGGAGGAATAAATGTGAGTTAATGTGAAAACTGAAGTGCGGTGTATTTCTCAGTACTTTCTTACTTGTTTCTCTGACTACAATTCTAATTTATCTAACTAGTAAAGATCAGCAGATTGGCGACCGCACGGCTGACCGAACTTTTTTTATTTATAAGTGTTAATTCATAATTAAATCTGAAAGCCCCAACAAGTACTACGACAAGATGACTGTGAGCTTGCAACTTTCTCTAACAGCAGATCTAGAATTAACGAAACAGGTGTACTCCTCATATTTTAATTCAGTGATGTCATATGGCATAATTTTTTGGGGAAATTCTCAAAGTAAAAAAGTTTTTATATCGTAGAAAAGAGCTATTAAGATGTTGTGTAGGGTAAATCCAAGAACTTCTTGCAGACAACTTTTTTAAAGAAACTCAATTTTCTGACAATGACTTCTCAGTATATATATTCTCTCATGTGCTTTGTCATAGATCACTTTAACCTGTTTACTTCTAATTCACAGATACAAAATTTCAATACAAGAAACAGAAATATCGTGCATAAAACTCAAACATCTCTGCAATTAGTACAAAGAGGAATTAATTATTCTGGTATACATCTGTTTAATAATATTACCAAGAGTATAAAACAGTTTGCAGATATTAAAGATATATTTAAAGAAAAACTGAGAGATTATCTTATTGGCAACTCCTTCTACTCCAATCAAGAATTTAAAAAAAATAAAAAAATAAAAAATAAAATTTTAATCATTATGACTTTTGAAAAATTCAGTTGTAAAAATTAATGTTTATTGTTATTCTCTTTATTTGTCTTTGTAACATATAATTGTTTTTACTATTATTATAACTCATATTGTATGTATGTGTATTACCCATGACAAGTTTCATTTCCCAGAGGTCCTTCCTCATCAGGGATCCATGAAACAAGACTGATAAATAAAATAAAATAAAAAACAAAAACATATACAATATTTCGGTTTTACGCCATATTCATGTGCTAGGGACTATGTTATATGGTTCAGATGTGCACATGCCAAAGTATACCACATGGCCTCATGACTAGTCATGTGGTAAACTTCGGCATGTGCACATCTCCCAAACCATAAGGTCCCCAGGTGTAAAAATGAAATATTATATATGTTTTTGTTTGATGAAACTAAGGAAAATGGAAGTGGCTTCTAGGCGATATAAATAATAAAGGAAAGGGATTAACCCACCACATACCAAAGTGGATGGCTGCGATGAGAGGGAACACTTATGTTGTCAAACGAATACACAATATTTATATGTTTTTGTTTGTCTACTTTCACTGGTGGAAGCTCCAGCCCAGTAAAATTAAGATGGAGGTTACATGATTCTACTTACTTGGAAACCATCAGACTTGTTAAGAACGGATTTCGACCTCCTTCATATATGTTGAAGGGTACACAGCATATATGTCTGTGGTATAGTAATTTACTACATACCAGACATTTAGAATTTTTTGTTTCTTTGCATACGAATATCTCAAAAACTAGGGCGCATTTTGTGATACGACTATACCACAGACATATATGCTGTGTACCCTTCAACATATATGAAGGAGATGGAAATCTGCTATTAAAAAGTCTGATGGTTCCCAAGTTAAACAGAGAGCTGCAAATTTATTTTAATGACAAGGTGCTTATTCAAAGGCACTATGGGTAGAACCCTGAGGTACAGATGTCATCTAATAAAGACTGCAGCAAAACTCGGTGGGTGTGAACCATCTCATACGAAAGTTGTGTAGGATTCATCAGCCTCAACTCTGGTCATCTGCTTTGGGATTGGTTTATTCTATAGCTTAATACAGTTGCTCTGCATAGCTCAATAGCTCATATACACAGAAGATCAATACTGAGCTGAATGAAACAATGTTAATAATATCTGAAACAATGAAAGCCACCCCTTTCTTCTGGTTGCCAATTCTCAGCCACAGTTGTGCAGACAGTATGTGCTCACTGGAAAATATCAGAAACTCAAAAAGATGCAATCACTCCTGATACAATCATTCTAAGTGTATTTGAATGCCAATAGATTTCTCTCCAGAATGACTCTATTGTGGCAGTGTTTTTGAGACTGCATCCTTTTCTTCTGTCTTGGCCTTTGTTTTTATTACAGTTTTTACATCTTGAAACTGAATAAAATTCTTTTTGCTATAAGAGGCATATTTTTATTTATATTCTTTATTATAAGTGTAATTTTTGTTTGTGAAATGTGTAGTTTATGAAGCAGAGTTTGGGGCCACCCAGCATTTGCCTTGATAGCCGTGGAAAACTACAGGATGGCCACTATATTGCGGACTTTCCTGGTCCAATTCATGGTGCCTCAGTGCACTGAGCCACACTAGAGGGTCCACAATCCCTGCCTCTTACTAAACAATTCAGAAATTAAAATAACACTTATCAAAAGGAATATAACTAAATAAAATGCCTTTATAGCAAAAAGAATTTTATTCAATTACATAGTTACACATTTCACTGACAGATGGCAACACCCTACTTCACTTCCCTCATTAGTACTTAGTATGATCAGGCGGTAGGTATAAAATGCTTGGCTTCAGCGAGGGCATGTGGCTGTAAAACATATCTCCAATTTCACCTATTTTTATATATATATATAAGATTTATTTATTCTTAGTGGCATGTCTCAGTGTCACTTCATCTAGAGCTGCCACTGAAGTGAGCTATCGATATGTTGGGAAAGACTAAGATGATATATATATATCTTATATCTTTAAACGAGCAATTCTTGTATATGTATATATATTTCGGATCTCGGAAACGGCTGTGATGATTTGGATGAAATTTGGTATTTAGATAACGTTTTGACTTTTAAGATTACCTAAATAGTTGTCTTCCCTACAAAAAATCTTATATCTTTAAACGAGCAATTCTTGTATATATATACATATATTTTGGATCTCGGAAACGGCTGTGATGATTTGGATGAAATTTGGTATTTAGATAACGTTTTGACTTTTAAGATTACCTAAATAGTTGTCTTCCCTACAAAAAAGCGAGTTTACAAAATACGAACAATTTTGTCACTCCGTATATCGAAAACGGCACTAGCGCCATCTCGTAGACAATTCAGGTACCAGAAAGCCTACAAATTGATTTTCTTTGATTTCAAAGAATAATTAAACGAACAGTTCTTGTATACTGGCTGACCCTTGGAAATATTAACACTGCAAGTTTAATTGTAAAACATTTAAAAAGGAAGATAATTAAAAATTTATCAATGGTTTTATCAGAAACTTCTTTATAAAGTAATCATCGTTTACTTTTTGACCGTAAAAAGTGGTTGTTAGTTAGTCATTAAATACTACCTCCTTAATTACAAAACATCTTTCGATTTCTGTTCAATGTACAAGATTTCGAGTAGAGTTTGATAATAAAGTAAAAAGCCGCGTGCGAGTGCACATACGAAAGAAAGGGTTCTGATAAATAGAATCTTGCCTTTTGAATCGTCTGACCTTGTGCTTTATTAATGTTTATAACGAAGGTTACTTCTTATGGGAATTGTTTTATTAGCATTTTGAAATGCTGATCAGAAGATGTGAGATTACTGCCATGTATGAGCATAGTTTTATCAGAGTGAATAAATTTAGCACAGATGATGTTCTATTAACGTCACAACCCGATGATGAATTCTTATAGAACTCGATGAAACATATCTAAAATAAAGAATAAATGTTCTTGGTTTTCGAGATATAGCATGTCAAAAATCATTTATAGGTATAGTTCCTTGTGCTTTTGGCGACGTTTATTCTGGTCCAGGCTGTATTTCAACCTAACAACAACCACTAGGTACAAAATAAAACATTGAAATTACATTTCCACCATATAGACATGGTCATTTTGGTGGATTTTTTTTCTGGTCCAGGCTGGAGCTAATCCTAACCTCTTCACTTTTGAGATATAATATCCCGAGAACTAAGCGAGATATCAGAAAAATTCCTTTTTTTCGATTTGTCTCGACGAGTTTCATACGAATTCACCATCAAACTTGGCTATGGCGAAATATGTCTTCTGGTTCAGGTCGCATTTCAACCAACCGCGTAAATTTTGAGATACGATATCTCGAGAACTAAGCGAGATATATATATAAAAATATTTTTTACTTTCAGTTTTTCTCCTCGAGTTACATAAGAATCCATCATCAAGGGTTATCATAGAATCCTCTGAAATACCACAAATCTCGCACCATTAATTAATAGGGCCTATCAAACTGGCATTAAGATTTCTATTTTACATAATAATAGCATTTTTTTAAAAGTAATATGTGAGGCGGTCTCGCAAATGGATCTAGCGATTTGGATGAAATTTCACATGTAGAAAACGTTTTGCTTTTCAAGTTTTTAACACGATTTTTTTAAAAAAAAAAAAAAAAAAAAAGAAAGGAGCACATTTGTATTTGTTTTCTCGAAAACGGCTCTAATCTCATTACGTAGAAGTTTCAGGTACCAGTACGCCTACTGATGTTAGTTAAGCTTCTCTTTGGTGAACTGTGCACCTCAAAACGCCTAGGAAGCCTTCAAGCCTTTTACTTTAATCAAACTTTACTCGAAATCTTGGGTATTGAACAGAAATCGAAAGATACCGAGCGTAGATCGGTCACCCAGGTACTATATATATATCTTATACGAAATTTTTCACGTTGTATGAAAGAAAACCTTCGCCTCAATACGGTATCAACAACTACTTGTTGGCAACTTTTACTACATTACTGGTGTCCAGTGATACAGAGCTTTCTCCAACCGTCCCACATGAGTGCGTCTCGACTGGAATTTTCCGCCGCACTTGTGTTTAAGATCTATTTCATGTTTCTTGAAAGTTAACTGTTTTTGGGGTTCTGCTACTGTTACTAGAACCATTTGCTGTTTCATTTTGATTCATTCTGAGACCGTGCCATTTATCCCAATTATCTCTCTCTCTCTCTCTCTCTCTCTTCTCTCTGGTTTCCGTAGTCTCCCACACCATAAATAATATGTCTCTTGTAACAAAATACCTTGCTGCATTCCGAGGACATGCCTTCCAACTAGCCAGATTACAGTCACACATCCTCTTCTTAAAAGCTTGTCTTAACCTCAATATTCTCCCTAATGGCCTCACAATTAAATTGCCAATATCTGGTTGCCCCCCCCCCCCCAACTTCACCCACACCAACCTGATTCGTGCAGAAACCTGGGCCATCAGGAAACTCTCCTCTGATCCAGACTTGATCATTCTACCGGCAGACAAGGGCTCAACTACGGTGGTCTTGAACCGTTGTGACTATGTCAGTGCAGCACTACGTTAGCTTTCTGATACTAACAATTACCGCCCCCTCAACCATGATCCCACACTTGCAGTGAATGATAGAATAAAAGTGTATATACAGGTTAGTGGACCTCTCCAAGGACTCACTCCCCATTCTGTCTCACTCCTCAATCCAAAAAAGCCATCCACACCTTCACTATACCTGCTTCCTAAAATTCATAAGCCTGTCAACCCAGGACGTCCCATAGTTGCTGCATAGGGCTCACCCACTGAGCATATATCTGCCCTGATTGACCAGCATCTACAGCCCATTTATCAGCCAGCTTCCCTCCTACATCAAAGACACCTGACACTTCCTCTCTCGACTGGCTACAGTACCCACACCTCTTCCCCCTGACTCCCTTCTAGTGATGGTAGATGTGACCTCCTTATACACAAACATTCCCCATTGCCATGGGCTCAGTGCCATGGAGCATTTTCTAGACCAGCGTCCACCCAATAGCCTTCCCACCAGATCTTTCCTGCTCACCTTGGCGGAACTAATACTAAACAACAACTTTTTTTCATTTGAGGGTAAAATCTATCACCAAGTGAGCGGCACTGCCATGGGCACTCGTATGGCTCCCTCATACGCTAACCTCTACCTAGGGCGCCTAGAACAATCATTCATAGCTGCAGCCCATCTGAAACCCCTCTTGTGGGTCAGATTCATTGATGATATTTTCATAATCTGGACCCACGGGGAAGACAACCTACTCAGTTTCCTCAGTAAACTTAACACTGTCAGCTCCTTGAAATTTACATGGACTTACTCCCATACACAGACCAATTTCCTGGATGTTGACCTTTCCCTCACGAATGGCTATAGCTACACAGCTGTCCATATCAAATCCACCAACCTACAACAGTACCTTCATTATGATAGCTGCCACCCTCATCACATCAAACGTTCCATACACTACAGCCTAGGCATTCGAGGCAGTCACATTTGTTCCAATCAACAAGCCCTTCAACAATATGCCAGCAATATCTCTGAAGCCCTGATTTCCTGCAATTACCCACCAGATTTAGTTCACAAACAGGTTTCTTGTGCCACATCACAACCTACTCAACCTATCAACAATCCACAACCTTCTAAAACCCACCATAGCCCTGTTTTGATCACCTGTTACTTCCCAGGCTTGGAATCCGTTAACTCAGTCTTGAGACAAGGTTATGACTTCCTTCAAACCTACCCTGAGATGAGAAACCTCCTTCCTAAAACCCTCCTTCACCCACCCAGAACCTGCTTCAGCAGACCTCCAAACCTCAACCAACTCTTGGTCCATAAGCACGGGGTCCCCCAGCCTGCAAGACAGCCCCAAGATTCATTTCCTTGTAACAGATCCCGTTGCAAATTATGCAGTATGCACCCGCCTTCCACCACCTTTACCAACCCCGTAACTGGGGAAAGCTTTCCCATCACAGGATTCGCCACTTGTGTATCCTCCCACCTTATATACCAACTCACTTGTAACCATTGCCCAGCCTCCTACATTGGACTCACAACAAATCCACTGGCCATCAGAATGAATGGACACCTACAATCAGTACACACCAAGAACCCTGACCACCCTGTATCTCATCATGCCACTATACATGGCACGAACAATTTTAACACCTGCTTCTCAGTCCGCCCCATCAGAGTCATCTCAGATAAAAGCAGTATTTCAGAACTTAGAAGGTGGGAACTGGCCTATCAGTACCAAGTGGGGACCATACAATCTCCAGGTCTAAATTTAAGATAGCACCAATTTTCCTCCCGCCCATCCCCCTCACTTCCACCTTCTCTCATAGAACCACCGCTCACCAGAGCCTATCTTTATAGACTGTGACTTCGAATTTTGCTTATTTTTAGTTTTAGCTTTAACTTAAAATTTCTAAATATATATATATATATATATATTGATACATGTGTCCATTACTTGGTGGGCTTTTGGGACCATTAACTGAGGTATACTGCCCTTCCGCGATGGGTCCTTATGTACAGTTTTGCTTTATACTTGCTATTCATCATCATTTTCCAGCCTGTGCTCTTCTACCCCCACCCGTACTTCCTGTCATGTTGTTTTTCCCCCACCATGAGCCACCGACATTGTGGCTCACACATTTGTCTGCCGGCCGCTTGCGTGCAGCCATCTCACTTCTACTGAGGAAGAGCCATGCTCGTAAATTCTATTCTTTGTGTGTTCATGTTTTTTTTCGTGTACCAACTCCGCAGGAATCCCCTGGCAGTGGTTTTTTATCCTATGCTAATGTTCAATATATCCGCTTTTAGCGCCTTTGTTTCCTAACAGTCCATATGGCCTAACCGGCTTTCCTTTGTGTTGTCCCTTTGTTATCTTTCTTTATGTTCTTTCATCTGTAGTTTCCTTCTATTCTTTCTCTTGCTTTGTGCTGTGTTTTGTTTCACCTTGATAACCCGTTGTCAAAACTCTTTATTTTCTCTGTTCAAATATTTACATTGTCGAACACATAACCTGCTCGCGGAACTATCTATTGTTTCCCGCTCTTATACGAAATTTTATATGCTAGTAATAAAGCAAATCTAATATGTAAATAGACGTGTTTTTCCCGATATTTAACTTTTCAACCGCCACTACCTAGCACAGATCACTGGTGTTTATGTGTAATAGTAGCATGGAGTTTCCTATTGTGCACAATGTTGGCCAAATGCTGATAGCTGGGGGGGGGGGGGGGGTCATATATGATGGTTAAAAGTGGATGATGCACGGTATTTTCATATTTTGACAAAAGACTTGTGCGTCCCTACACTTCTCTTTCCTGCCACAACTTCAAAGCACAGACCATTGGCGTTTCCATATGGTAGCAGCATTGAGTCTCTCATCGTTCTCTATGGTGGTTAGATGTTGGTAGCTATGGTGGTGAGGGAGATATGGTGGTTGAAAGTGGTCAACCTGGGGCACTTTCATATTTCGACCAAAGACGTATGTATCCCTATATATCACTTTTCAGCCAAAACTATCTAGCGCAGTTCACTGGTGTTTGTGTGTGGTAGTAGCATAGAGTCACCGATCGTGCACAACGTTGGCTGAATGTCGATAGCTGTTGGTGTGTGGGAGATATGGTTGTTGAAAGTGGTCGATCAAGGACATTTTCGTATTTTGACCGAAGACGTGGGTCGTATATATCACTTTGCTGCCTAAACTACATAGTGCATACCACTGTTGATTGTGTGTGGTAGTGGCACGAGTTTCCCATCATGGACTATGGTGGTTAGATGTCGGTAGCTATGGGGGTGTTGGAGATATAGTGATTCAAAGTGGTCGATGAAATGCATTTTCCTGTTTTCTATAAAAGACGTGTGTGTCCCTATATTTCACATTGCGGCCAGAACTACCACGGTCATTTGTGTGTGGTAGTAGCCTGGAGTCTTCCATCGTACACTATGGTGATTGCATGTCAGTAGCTGTGGGGATATAGTTGATATGGTGGTTGAAAGTGGTCGACTGAGGGCAATTTTACGTTTCGGCCAAAGACATGTGTCCCTATATTTCACTTTGCAGCCACAAATACCCTGTGCAGATCACTGATGTGGGTGTATATGTGGTATTACCCTCGAGTCTACCATCGTGCACTATGGGGTTACATGTTGGTAGTTCACAATCATAATTCTTTACAATCACAAAGGAAGTCATGGGCTTCAGCTAGTAAATATAATAAATAAATAAATAATAGTAAATATCTTATTTCTGCTTCAATAGTATCGATCCTAAAAAAAATGGATTGTAGATGTGAATTCATAAATCATAAGATATATTTGTTGATTATTTCAGTCTTAAATGTAATAGCCTCTATAGCATGAGCCTCGACAAGCTAAGCCTCCACAGGCTAAGCCCCCTCAGGATTTATTTATTTCCAAAAGTATTAAAATAGCAACTTTTTAGTTAAAATAATTAAAGTATTTTTATGTTGCACCTGTCATAGGTACTTGGTGAAGGGGGTTGTAAGAAATGGTTTCATTTGGCATGTAGGGACGAGGCTGAAAATAGAGATAATGGTTTGGAGGAAGTTGAGAAGTACAGGTGGATGCTGCTAACAGGTCGTAGGAAAAATATGGTTGGTCAGATACTGTGGGGAAAAATAGGTTTTAGCTCTTGCCGCCAGAGTCAGGAGGAGAAGAGCCTCATGTATAAGAAGTAGTAGAAAAGATGCAGCAGACCTTTAGGAATTAGGAGAAGAATAGGGAAAAAGGTATTGGAGGATAAAGGTTAAATTTTTAGGAGTTTCACTAAGGACAATAGAGTAGTGATAGAAACACGAGTTATAGTACAGGGAGTGATTTGAGGAAGGTGGTGAAGGAGGTGCAGAATACCAGGGTTGAGCTCATGCAGGTCCTAATTCACCATGACCAGGCACAATTGAACTATGCTACGAGGTGGGTAAATGGGGAAATGGAAGTGCTACTTGGGAAAGGCATTAGTTCTGTTTGAGGGTTATGTCTGCAAACACCATTGGTAGGTGGGGTTTCACTAGGCTTGGCCTACACCTAAATGAAAGGGAAAAGAGGTTACTTTCTGAGTTGTTAGTCCCGATCACTGGAAATAGACTCCTTACATCATTAATTGTGCCTTTTTTAGATTGGAGCTGCTGGTGAAGAGATGGAAATAAATGATCAAAGTGATACTGATGGGAAAAATCACAGGTGTTAAAGAAATAGATGAAGTTGCTGAAACAATAACTGGCTTGGGTAGAACTGGGAAGGAGGAAGTTAATACAGAAAATATAAAGCCAGTAATAAGGGTGTTTCTGCTGAACTGTAGAAGTATAATGAACAAAGTAATAGATTTTGCAAACTTAATAGATGTACACAAACCATAAGTAATAATAGGGGTAGAGTCTTGGTTAAAATAGGAAGTACTAGACAATGGGGTTTTTCTCGATGGTTACAGAGTGACATGGTTATAGAGATGATCATGACTTACTTGGGATAGATTTCTGGAGTAATAAAAAAGAAAAAATCAGCGTGTAGTCTGCTTACCACAGTGGAAGAATGACAGATGAAGATCAGGCACTTGGGGACAAATTAAATTCATACTCAGATTTCGGAGGTGAGATTAGAATGGCCATTATTAGTGGGGATTTAAATTTAACAGGTGTTAACTGGATAGGGAATAAGATTAATAACACAAGGGAACAGAGATTTTCAAATACCTTCCTAAGAGTAGGAGGATTTACATAAGTGGTAGAGCAAAACACTAGGGGACAAAATATTTCGGAAATATTCCTAATAAAGCCTGATTATAACCTTGTGGAGTGTAAAGTAGCTGAAAGAATAATTGATCATGAAGCAGTTCTAATGGATATCAGAGGATTCAGTAAACCAGCAGCCAAAATTGAAAAGGGGAAATAGGTACAATTATAAAAAGGTACATATTTCAAACTTGAAGAGATATTTCAGAGAACGTTTCAGCATATGGATGGAAGGCACAAAGTACAGTAGAATCAAGTTGGGAAGAGTTCAAGGAGATAATAAGAAAGGGGTAACAAATATTTATTCCAAAATAGAAAATAAAGAGAAGTAAAGAAACTGTGTACTATAATAGAGAGGAGGGGAGATTAGACACATTGGTAAGAAGAGAACATAACAGAGTTATGTCACAGCAGGATAGTAGAGAATATTTAAAACAGCTAAACAAGGACTTAACATTAGCTAAGGAGGTGATGAAAGATGGGTTTATTAATAGTATTGTCAAAGCATTGACTGATGCATCGAGAAATTTTATTTGGTATTTTAGAAAACTGAGAGGAAGGGAGGGTGTTGGGACACTTAAAGATAGGGATGAAGAAGAAGTTACTGAGGATTTGGAAAAGGCAGAGATTTTAAGTATCTGGTATTGTGAGACCATTCGGGACAATGAATCAGCAATGGGTGGGTCCAAACTGGATAATGAGCTTAACAACACAATTAGAAATGAGCAGACCAAAAAATTTGAAATTCATCATGAGGATACCATAAAGAAACTAATGCTGAAAAAACATAAAGGTGATAGTGTAGACAATATTACTACAGATGTGTTAAAGATAGCAGGATGTGACATTGTTATTTATCTTGCAATACTATTTACATTGAGTAGCAGTGCCGGTACATAAAGGAGGGTGAGAAATAGAGTCGAAAAACATAGGCCATTCAGTTTGATATCAGTGATAGGTAAATTAATGGAGACTGATATGTAACCACATCAGAAATATATGTGTGTAGCATGTTTCTCAAGTAGGCAACAAGGCAGGGATATTCATGCAAATCTCAGTTGGTGGTATATTTGCAAGATGAAATGGACAAGGGAGGCCAAATTGATAGTGTATCACTAAATCTTTCAATGGCTTTTGACAGAATGATGTGTTGAATGACAGTAAATAAGGTAAAAACTATTGGAGTGGATAAGAAAGTGATTTTCTGGGTAGAAGAATTTTTAAAAGGTAGAAAACAAAAAGGGTAGGAAATGCAGTATAAAAAGAAGTATAATTAAAAAAGGGAGTGCTAAAGGGTAGCATATTAGGACAATTGCTGTTCATTATTCTAATGAATAATTTGATTGATTGGTTTACTATAAGAAATTAGATTTTTTTCGGATGACATAATGCTGTATAAAAGGATCAAAAAGGTAGAGGACTGTAAACAGTTGCAGGGTTATCTTGACAGGACATCTAGTTGAGTTTGTAAACATGGGATGAAGATGTAAAGGATATGTTAATTTAAATGTGATAAATACTTTTCTTTCAGTGTTCTGGCAGTTGATTTCTTCGCTGATGCTTACCTAAATAGAACTTTTATTAAATATCGCTAATAATCTTCATTTGGTAGTAACATCTCTGTGTGTTGTTAGTACAGTAAAAAAAGTTAGAAGTATAGTATCAGCATTATACAGTGATACCGTTACATGATGACAAAAGTAGCATTTATTACTATTAATTGCTTTATGCAGGCAAGGAAAGGAAACATTGGATAAAGCAGGAAAAAAAGGGGTGGGGGCAAAAGGAAGTAAGAAATAGTGTGCTATTTTGGTTCCAGTCTTGGTGGGTGCATAATATGCAGTTGGTTCTAATAGCTGACCAGTACTCATTAATTTAAGTGGAAGTGATGCTGACTGGAAGAACTCTAATAGCAAAATCTGTGCAAGAATAACAGAAACCTAATGCTATTGTGTGTACAGAAATAGGATGCACAGGATTTTGGCTGAACACTATTTTTCCATGACTTTTCATCCTGCTGGGTAATTTGTTGGTTTTTAAACCTATTTATGGGTGGATACACAAGTTTTTCAGCATGTGCTTGCAAGGGAAAGACCCAGTAGACTTTTACCCATTTTAAGCAAATTCCCAAATTTAATGTTGGCACTTTGCTCAATTTCCTTTTTCTGCCCAAATTCAAAGGTACTATCATTTGTTACATCATTATGAATGAAGTATGCTAGCACTATCAAATATTCCCTGAAAGAGTGTTAAAATGAGTCACTGGTTATGTGAAAATGAAATCAGTCACCTTTCCAGTCATACAAATCGTATAACTATACTGTTATAAATCTGTAAGCAAGCTGTGCGTGTCTCATTACTTGAGTGCAAACTGTGCAAAATCTATCGCAGCAATTTGGATGGTTTTCTAATTTTTAGTGCTAATGGTCTGAATTGAAATCAGCGGAAATAGCTTATATGACTTATATGTACTGAGGGATGGAGAAAATAATTAAATACATTTCTAGACAGGTAATTATGATCCACGGATCACATTGTACTTGAGGTGTTCACTACTTTCAGGAAAACTGACACAAAAAAATCACACTACCTTTTTTTTAGGATCATATTTCTTTTTTTGACTATTTAATCTGTTCTCCAAAATTTGAAACTTTAAAATTAATGGAGTATGTGAATCAAATGTATCAACTATTAATAATATACAATTTACTGTAAGTGCAGTCGCCAGTTTATTACAATCTTTGACAGTTACAAAATTTGTCTCTGGTCCGAAATGTTTTGCAATTCTCACTGAATTTTGTTAATTAGAAATGCTAATGTGTGATATTTGTCCCCTACATGTCACATGGATGTAGAAATCAGATTTTCTCTCGAAGAAAGATGCCTACAATAAAGATCAAAACAGTATGTGTTTCTTATGTGTAAATATTCTGTAATATCATCACCCAAAAAAAATGTGTACAAATTTTGGCTGCTGTTCAAACCACAGCCAATAGTATAAACAGTTCTTTTTATTAAAAAACATTCATAACCCTAATTTTGTAATGTCTGTTTGCTGTTGTAACTTTTATCGCAATATAATTGTAATGTATTACGTGCTAATGAGTTTTTGAAGATAGCAACATGGAACCAATTAAATTAAAAAGTAACTAGGAATCCTAAAACCATATGCTACACTTCATAAATCATAAAACTAAATCCACTGTGCCTTATGCTTTAGCAAAATGAATCAGGTTCATTGTGGTCCTGGCTACATTTCAGCCTGCGACAAACTTCATTAATGTTTCTGTTCGAAAATTATACCTTCTGTCACATGCACATTAATACACTCATTGTATAGTGATCAAACCTTGACCCATTGGACCGAGCGTGGTGGTGTAACAGTTAGCGTTCTGGCCTCGCATTCGGGAGGACGGCTGTTCGAATCCCCGTCCGGGCATTTGGGTTTTCCATGGTTTCCCCAAATCACTCCAGGTGAATGCCAGGATGCTTCCTTCAAAAGGCCATGGCCGAATTCCTTCCCATTTATTGGCCCCTATCCTTTCCCATCTCTAAAGACCTCGCTGTCAAGAGACGTTAAGCAGTTTAAAAAAAAAAATTGATCCATTGGGACTATTTGCATGTGGCTGAAACAATGACATTAGTAATATGATGCCACTGAGAGAAAAAGAAATTAAAAATAATTCTTTGCTGCATTCCAAACTAACTAAAAACTTCGCCAATGATTCAGTTTGAATATCACAGGTCCACTATAAATCAACTGTTATGCAATTGAAACTTGGTCCGCTGGAACTACTTAGATGCAACTAAAATAATGACATTCTTGCCTCGCCAAGTTAATATTTGGTAACAGACTGAAATTGGTAAAGAATTTCTACACATACCAACAAAGCACATGCGTGCAAAGCTGCGGGCAAGTGCTAGTCTTCTTGTAAAATGGTTTGCTCTCTGCTTAAAGTAATTGTGCAGTATATCTATTACATTATTATTATTGTATTGCTAACAGTGCTTCATACATTTTTCTAATTTGTATTAAATTATCTTCTTGAAATGTACTTCAGTTTTTAATTGGTGTCTAGTGTTGCATTCTAATGATACCTAATGTAGAACATCATCATTTGCTTTCTGATCCTGAGTAAAACTGTTACGTAGTAACTAATTTCACCATGATTGATCTTTGATAGACATATTTTCATAACATTTTAATGAAACATGGTTAAATTTTTATATCTAAATATCTTCCAAAAGGAAATAATGTGTATTTTAACAATTCCTAACAAACTTCCCTTTTATCGTACTGTTCTTATCATCATAATTTGATTAATCTGCTTTGTTTGTAAAGTATTTTTGTTTACATTGAGGAATATTATGTTCCCTGTGCAGGTGACCCCTGCTAAGTTGTTGAAGACAGCATTTGGAATTCGTGCACTTTCTGCAGCATATATATCAAAAGTGTTTGTGAAGACTGAAATGCTCTTGAAGAGTAAATCTGTGCAGAACAGTTCCCAGCCACTTGTTAGGTCACGCTCTAGTGAGAATCTTCCTACCAGCCAGTCACAGGTGAACATCCGCATGATGTCCCATACACTCACCGTGAGAGAGGTATGTCACTCAATACATTTATAAAATTCATATCATCACTTGACTTTCAGAATTAAATTCTATTTAGAAATTATAAACATAAAAAAGAAACACTAAAACATTTTGAGAATTTGAATTTATATTCACATTTGTGCAAATAGACTTACAATATTATTTCATTGAAAGGCATTATGTCAACAGCTTGGATAGACACTGCAGTGCTTTGTTAATTTTACTCTTGCACAGTTAAATTGCCTTTGAGAGTCTCTCAAATACAGAGGTATAAATAAAAATCAGTTAAACAAATTTAGCCTCTTGTAAGCTGTTGGAAATTGAAAAATACTGGTTGTTTATTTTCTTTCTGTCTCCCTGTTGTACATGTGATTAGTATTATTTTTGGTTATGAAAACAATATTATACAACTTCATAATTTTGTCACAAGGGCTGTTTTACCTTCTTAGGTGAAATTATACATTCAGGTGATGAATTTTGCGAGTGCTTGAATTTATATTATATTGATATTTTTGTCACATGAGATAAAGAATGAATACAGTTTAAAAATTTCACTTCATGGGAGACTTTTATTCATATTAAAAACTTATATTTCCATATGGTCATTGTAACTGTTGTCCATGTATCAACAGTCTTGGTTGATGTGAACATTGGGAACGTGTTGAGTGAAAATACTTCCCTCAAGCATGCTGTAGACCTTTTTTAATTTTTTCCTTCAGCATTGTGATAGTTGTATTAGTAGTTTGATTGTAATGATTAGTGAAACCTCGCTAATTTAAAATTGATGTATAAGAATCTTTTTGAAACTTGGATCAAATGACATATTGTCATATATCCATAATATCTTTGATAATGTTCTCAATACTCTTTAGAAAAAACTTACAACCCACCAGCCATATAATAAATCGTTAAATATAACGATTTTCTTGATTATAAAGCACTTTAGAAGATCAAACTTAAGCAATATGTTAAGAAAACAAAGTTTTGAAAGGTAAAACCACTAATTCAATCCCCTCTTGTTACATTCATTTCCACAGGTAAAGCAGAAAATTACAATCAACTTGAGGTGTAACATGTATAGGCAGAAAATTTTATTTAAAGAGTTATAGCAAATTTAGCGACTTTTACACCATGTGGAGGAAATAGCAGGTGAAAAAAATCTGTTCAGTAAAAAAAGGTCACTCAATTTCAAAGATATCTTAAAGTTTGTCACATCAACAGATTCAGAGTGAGAAACTACACATTATATGTAAAAATAGTCAAAATAGAAATAGGTTTTTTAGGTAAAATATTTGGAAAAAGTTGAGATTCAGGGTTAAAAATATATTCAAACAAAAGGAAAATATTCACAGTAGAATTTTAGTTTTTTGATTATATCAAAATTTAAGGAATAAAAGTGAAATTTTAGGTTCCATAGTCAGAACTTCCTTGTTAAGTGACCGATTTTGTGATTCACTCTAGACATGTGTAAAAATGACAAAGAATCACTTTGGGGATAAGAGATCAGTTCTAGGAGATAGAGGAGTTCTTTTATAAGAAACATAGTGCTTATTCCGTCTCAAACAGAGCAGTAGTTTAGGAGGCTTAATTTCTAAATGATTTTGGCAATTAAGTTATAATGGCGCGAATGAGAAATGTTAAGGCATAGTTTTGGCTTACATGAATTTCTTCCAAAGTGAAATAAAAATTTCACAGGTTTTCTGCCGGATATTTTCTTTATTATTAAACTCTTTATTTAATAACAACAACGTTTCAGCAATTACCTCCGTTGCCTTCATCAGCTTAGCTGTCAAGACAGTGAATGCCTCATGAGCGAATCCTGGCTCCTATAAGTAGCCCACGCCAGAGAAACTTTCCGCAGCTCTCCCATTGTTCGGCAATGTAACTGCGCTCAGACAGAGTCCAGGCGCAGAGGACTTGAACGGCTTGCTATTGGCCAGGCCAGCACCAATGACTTCGCAAATCCTTTACCCTGTCCTCCCATTG
The DNA here is from genome assembly GCA_031002005.1 of Vandiemenella viatica. Taxonomy (NCBI): domain Eukaryota; kingdom Metazoa; phylum Arthropoda; class Insecta; order Orthoptera; family Morabidae; genus Vandiemenella; species Vandiemenella viatica. The sequence goes on along the minus strand of JARYHS010008074.1, from coordinate 281,432,791 downwards.
GTCAGTGAGTCAGTCGATCTCAGACAGGGTCCCCTCCGAACGGCTGTGTCTAACATGCTGCAATTTTAAATCTTGGAAGATTGGCTCCCACACTTTTCTCAGGAAGAGACCACCATCTCTGTTGATGTTGCTATCACTTACTCAAATCTCCAGCGCTTCTCTGATTACTGATGAGCCAAAACTTTAGTATGGTCGAAGTTTATGCTGTGGAAACTGCAGATATCTTTGGTGCTCGGTGCAGTGTTTCTCAATGGTTCTTATGGTTTGGCTGATGTATTCTTTGCAGCATTTGCAAGGGATTGAATAATCTCCCGGGACTCGAAGGCCAAGGCCGTCTTTTACCATGCGTAACATATCTCGTATCTTCGATGGTGGACTGAAGATACTCCTTACGCCATATTGTGCTAGAATCCTTCCGATCTTCCCAGAAGTATTCCCGCCATAGGGCAGCACAGTGGCGAATTTGGGAGACTCTTCTTGTTCAGGTGTCAGTCTCAGTTTCTGAGGGAAAAGAGCCTGTTTAATCTGCTCTTCTGAATAACCATTCTGTCTGAAAACCTCATGTAGGTGCCTTAGTTCTTCTTGCAGATTATCATCACTGTCTGAGTTCAGAGATCAGTGTTCTCAAGACAGTTTTCCACTGAGCTGGGTGATGAAAACTGGTAGCTCCAAAATACAGGTCTGTGTGCATAGGTTTCCTGTAAATCCTATGCGCCAAAGTACCATCTGGCTAACGTTTAATCAATATGTCCAGGAATGGCAGCGTGCCATCTCTCTCAATCTCCATCGTAAATCGTATGTTTGGATGAATTGAATTCAGATGTTCCAATAATTCTTCGAGAGCCGCTGAGCCATGTTGCCAAACTACAAAAGTGTATCGGAAGGAACATTTTGATTTTAATGGAGCAGTGTCCAGAGCCCTTTCCTCAAAGTCCTCCATATATAAATTGCCTACCAGAGGAGAAAGTTGCGAGCCCATAGCCACACCATCAGTTTGCTCATAGTACCGCCCACTTTATATAAAATATGTAGATGCTAACACATGCTGGAATATTTCTGCAATCCCTTGCTCGAAATGTTGTTGTTTAAGTTCTAAAGTCTCCTTGACAGGCACCCGCGTAAACAGAGAAACAACATCAAAGCTTACCATGAGGTTGGTGTCTGACATGGTCAGACCCTGGATCGTCTGTACAAATTCAGCAGAATTTGTAACATGGTGTATGCAATGACCCATCAGTGGACTCAGGTGGCGTGTAAGATATTTTGCCAGTTGATACATGGGAGCACCGATTGCACTGACAATAGGTCATAAGGACACATTCTCCTTGTGGATTTTTATGGGCCTTATAGGCTGCACGAGATCGTAGGTTCTTGATGGTCTCCTCTGGTAAACTGGATTTGTTCAGTAGGGCTTTTGTTTTGTTGACCACTTTTGAAGTAGGACAGCATCAATCGACTTGTAAGCAGCGTTGCTTGTGTAATAAGCTCCTAATTTTTTAGTCATATTCTACTGATGATAGTAGACCTATCGCATTTCCATTGTCAGCAGGAATGATAATAATTTTTTCATTACTGCGTAGTTCACACAATGCTTGTCGCTCTAGCCTCGTGATGTTGGGCTTTGGTGGTTTGGCCTTCTTCAGAACATGACAGGTTTCACGCCATATCTCTTCTGCTGTATCGGCTGGAAGTGTATGTACAGCTTTTTCCACTGCATGTGCAATGTCCTTCAAAGGCACAACCGAGCGTGGTGGTGTAACGGATAGCGTTCTGGCCTCGCATTCGGGAGGACGGCGGTTCGAATCCCCGTCCGGGCATCCAGATTTGGGTTTTCCATGGTTTCCCCAAATCACTCCAGGTGAATGCCGGGATGCTTCCTTCAAAAAGGCCATGGCCGAATTCCTTCCCATTCCTTGCCCCCATCCTTTCCCGTCTCTAAAGACCACGTTGTTAAAAAGGGACGTTAAACTGTTACAAAAAAAAAAAAAAAAAAAAATCAAAGGCACAGACTTCGGTGTCATAGCGAAATTCAAACCCCTCGCCAGCACTGAAACCGTGGCGTCATCAAGCTTTGCTCCAGTGAGATTAACCACTGTTGGGTTTGCTTTGGACTGGTTGTTGCCGTTCCATGCTCCATGAAGGCGATTATATTTGGAGATATGTCTAGCTGTGCATTTTTCTCATTCAATGCTCTCATGAAGCCAAGTAACTGCGTGAATCCAGTCCAAAGAATATGCAGTCAATGTAGATGTGAGATGTAGGTGGCTTGAGAGTAAGAGCCAAGCATTTTGGTCAAACCCATAAGGGATAAAGCGAATCCGCTCTTGCAAAAGCGCCATGCCATCGCAATGTAAAATCCTTTTAGCACCCTTGCTGTTTATGTGATGGGTTACTCCAACAAATTGAGGCAACACATCGCTGTTCCTACAGCACAGTAGAAAGGCCAAAGTGCTGATAAGTCTGGCCTTCTTTTTGCACAGCTTCTCAAATTGCTTAAGATGATGTACCCTCTCCTCCCCATATAGGTATCTAATATGAGAATTGAGTTTTTCCCGGTGTATGTTTGAAATAAAAATTTCACGGGCTTTCTGCCAAATATTTTCTTTATTATTAAACTTTTATTTAATAACAACAATGCAGCCAAAACGTTTTTGTTATTAAATAAAGAGTTTAATAATGAAGAAAATATCCGGCAGAAAACCTGTGAAATTATTATTTCAAACATGGGGAAAAACTCAATTCTCATATTCATTCAAAATATTCAGTAGAGTGACATATATAAAAGATTAGGAAAATTTTAAGAACTAATTTGATACTAGAATCATCACAGGGCATTAAAAATTTTAAGAGTAATTTAAGATTTTGGGATTTGAAACTTTATAAATTATTAACTTTAAAAGGAAGCAATTTTTGGCATGAGTCATGATGGAACAAAATAATCGGAAAAATAGGAGCTGCATAATACACAGACGGAAAAAAAAATCCCAACACCAAGAAAGACTTGTGTTAGATAAACGAAATTTGGTAGGCGTGTTTATACATCTGAAAGATGACATCGATTCAAATTTCGCGCTTCGCGCATAAGTGTGGCGCTAGTAGCGCTACTCAGAGCTTGCAAATCAGGTTTGCTTTAAATACGCGCTGTAAAGTTTGTGAACGTTATTTACCGCTGAGATTTGACATAGTGAGTTGATGTTAGCCAAGAATGCCTTTAAGAAGACGAAGAAGCCATTATCAACAGCTCACCGAGTTTGAACGAGGTCGTGTAATAGGGCTACGAGAAGGTGGATTTTCTTTTCGCGATATTGCAGAAAGACTTGGCCGGAATGTATCCACTGTGCATGATTGTTGGGTGCAGTGGTCAAGGGATGGTACTGCCTCAAGAAGACCGGGTTCCGGGAGGCCACGTGGCACTACTGAGAGGGAAGACCGCCGTATTCGGCGTACAGCTGTGGCGCATCGTACTGCGTCTGCGGCAGAAATTCGAGCTGCAGTTGGTACCACAGTGACACAACGAACTGTTAGAAATCGGTTACTTCAAGGACAGCTCCGAGCCAGGCGCCCTGTAGCGTGCATTCCACTGACTACAAGCCATCGCCGTTTGCGACTCCAGTGGTGTCAAGCCAGAGCTCATTGGAGGACGGAGTGGAGATCTGTTGTGTTTTCTGATGAAAGCAGGTTCTGCCTTGGTGCCAGTGATGGCCGAGTGTTGGTCAGAAGGAGGCCAGGGGAACGCCTGCAACCAAACTGTCTGCGGCCTAGACACACTGGACCTACACCTGGAGTCATGGTCTGGGGAGCAATTTCCTATGACAGCAGGAGCACTCTTGTGGTTATACCAAACACACTGACTGCAAATTTGTACGTCAGTCTGGTAATTCAACCTGTAGTGCTGCCATTCATGAACAGCATTCAAGGGGGAGTTTTTCAACAGGATAACGCTCGCCCTCATACCGCTGTTGTCTCGCAACGTGCTCTACAGAGTGTCGACATGTTATCTTGGCCTGCGAGATCACCAGATCTGTCTCCAATTGAACACGTATGGGATATCATTGGACGACAACTCCAGCATCATCCACAGCCAGCACTGACCGTCCCAGTATTGACAGCACAAGTACAACAAGCATGGAACTCCATACCACAAAGTGACATTCGAAACCTGTATGACACAATGCATTCACGTTTGCAGGCTTGCATTCAAAATTCTGGAGGTTACACCGGCTATTAATTTAACAGTATTTCACATTTGAAATGCATTTTCTTGAGCTTAAATTAACCTGTGATCTTGAAAATTTAATCAATTAAACATGTTAACTTGACAAATGCATTGTCCAAATTTCATTACTCTACAATAATTTTTTCTTGGTGTTGGGATTTTTTTTTTCCGTCTGTGTATTAAAGTTTCAGGGAGATTGGAGTAAGTTGTTGAACAAAGAAAGTATTTCCCACAGTTGCCCTTGGCCTTCCTCTATATAAAGGGCCAGGATTTCCTTGTTTGAGGAACAGTTTTACACAGGAAACTGATGTGAATGGTCGTGTGTGCTGAGTGCCACAATCAGCAGGCACACTTGAGCGATGTAAGCTGCAGATACTGAGAAAAGTTCTCAAGAGTATTAGGATTTTGGACTTATAAATTTGCAGGATGTGAGAAGTAGTTAATTCAAATAACAGTCATAAGCTAAAAGTGAACTTTGCTTTTGTTCCATGATGGATTAGAATTTCACTTTCACATTTCGGGGCTATTGAGAAAGATTGCCAGCAGTGTGTGGTAGTGTGAGTAATGTCAACCTGCAATCTTAAATTCAAAGATTTGAAAGTTCCGATACCTTACCATAGATCAACACCTGGTACCATCATTTGCTAAGAGCAATTTTTTAAAGAATATAAACATATTTATCTCAAATTGGGCTGTTTTGCTTTCAAATGAACCTACCCATTAACTATTGTGGAGTTATTTCTATAGTACAATGGCTGTTTTCAAGCACTCTTGCAATCTCTGGTAATGGTACTAGGATTGGTCAAAGCTTAGACAAACTCTTTGCAAGTACCAATCCCCAGCAGGTTACATGCTATAGTCACTTTTCCTTTCTTTATACATCACCAGGGAAAGATTCTTTGTCTTGCTTAAAAGATTTTCGTAACTCATTGGGGAACCATTTCTGATAAGCCTCATAAAGTTTATTGTACAACACCATTTCACATCACAAGAACACTTTGCACTTGAAATAATACTTCATTGAGCACTTGAATTAAAGCTACACTAAAGTTCACTAGACAAAAAAAATAAAAAAAAATACATTTATTTTTTCAACGAGCAGTGTGAGGACCCACAGCTAATCAAAATCAAAACACCCTTATTTGAAAACATCAAAACTGTAGAAGCCGTGACTGGTACGGAAAATCCTGTCTCCAAACAAATTTCAGTCTATTTACTATGTGCCTATGTTTATCAATGTGTTGGCTCTTTGGCACCCAAGCACTGAGTTCATCACGCACACATGCACTATCAGCACTTAGGAATGAATCCAAGCAAATGGGACAAGTGGTCCACAAATAGAATATTAAAAATTTATTTCTAATTTAATTAAAGATATAATAACAAAAAAATTAGTATTTTTTTTTAGGTAAAATGGATACAGTACTCATACTGTATTTAAGGCTATATGGAGTATACGCCATAAGCCTACAAACCAGTCTTTCTACAAGCCATGAATATTTCAACCAGTCAAAAATCAAATATTACTAGGAAATGAGAAAATGACAGTGGTTCATACAATTACCTTTTTATATTTTACTGGTCCTTGGGTTCAAAAGGGATGATAAATGCTGGTATATAGCATATCTAACATATGGAAGCAATAAAACTATAGAAAACAAGTAGCCACTTGCTGTTATGTATTCTGCACCCTATTTTAACTGTGCCAAATACAATAAATGAAAAACTACATAGCTTGATTTGTACCATCTCTCCCTTACATAACCCAGAGTTGCTCTTTACCAAACCCCTCCCAGCCATTGATTGAGCCACATAGCTTATGAACACTTTCTTACGAAACTAAACAAGAAGCTGAAGAGATTGTTAAAACAGTTTTTAGATTTTCCTCACAACTTCATTCATGTCAACTGTTAAAGCATCTCTCTTAAAGTAAGGAAGGATAGGGAAGAAAACCGGTCACATGCCACAGATGTGCTCCCTCCTCCTTGCCAAACAGCCTGATCCTATGTCCATGAATAAGGTTTTGAACCGAAATAATTGTAAAGTGTGTTAAGGTTTTTGTGTTCATTTGGCCCTCATACATTCATCTATGGTCTCTGGGGCTTGCTGAATGCAAATTCCTTTTGCATGAAGGATATGCCTGACAAAATGTAACTTAAATTCTATGAACAATATGATGCAGCTGATACTCTTAAAGCCTAGTGCACTCTGGGATTCTTTGTAGTGATACATTGCTGCAGGACTGCGCAATTCTGCCCCGATACTGCTCCAATGCTGCCCCACGACAAAGAGTCATGTCCAAAGTGCCAGAAGCATCTGGATTTAGTTTTAAGGTAATTTTCTTGCTGTTAAGATGCTCGAGAATCTTGCATTTGTGGAAGTGTCAGTAGTACTTCTTTTTCTAGAAAAAAAAGAAAGGTATGCAGAAGAAAAAAGAAAGGTGCTGGTGGACTTATCAGTTATTTAAGAAGGGAAATTCATGCCCATGATCTATTGGATACCCTCAGACTTGAGGATGGGATCACTTTCGGAAATTTTGTGAGGGTAACACCAACTGATTTTGAATGTCTTTTGAGAATGGTCAGGCATCGGATTTCCAAACAGGAGAGTAATTTTATACAACCCATTACTCCTGATATCAAACTTGCTGCCACATTCAGATTCCTTGCAAGTGGGGATTCCTACACAACTCTAATATATACCTTTAAAGTTTCAAAGCAAATAATATCAAATTTTATACAAGAGGTGTGTGAGGCCATCATATTTGTCTTAATAATACATTAACGTAAGTACAAGTAAAATAGAAAATGTAGTATTCATATCCATCAATTTCCCAAGAAGTTTGTAAAATATGATTGCATGGGATAACTATATTCTGTGGCAGGATCTTGACTAACAGAATTTGGTGATAAAACTGTAAGTTCTGAAGTGCAAATACTGCCAGAATGTAGCATTGCTGAACTACAATTTTGTGAGTTAGAGACACGAACAACAGGAACAGCAAAGGTTCATATCCGAACCAAGAAAAAATTCTTGGTGAAGTTCCATTTTTTGTCTCTAATACCAAATTTTTATGTTCCCTTTCAATTTATAAATTTTCATTTTTATTTTGGCCATTGAAATTTTAAAATTTTCAGCTTCCTCCTTCATACAATCTGGTTTAATATCTATGTTTTTATACCAAGATGATGACATGTCCCAAAGACAATGAATGGTCTGCAGGTTTTCTTATCAGTTGAAGGGTAACCTCTGTTGTGCACATAATGATGGATGCAATGTTAATGAATTAAATTAAAGAATAGAGAAAACCAGCACTTTAGCTAATAATGCACAACCCACACCACTTTCTGTGTTGTGAAGGTATTGAATCTGACTCAAAGTAAGGAACACACCCTCACTGCACTTGTTGTGGAACATGTGTCTGAGAATTCCATTTCGAATGGGACTATGACAATGTGTCACGACAAAGAATCCCAGTGTGTACAAGGCTTAAAATCATGATACACATTATAACCATGAGAAGTAACTTGCCATTTCATGGAATCTAAATTATGGACACTTTTATCTTCTCAGCTTTTCGATGTCATGCTAAAATGAAACATAGCTTACGCTACTCATGGGTTCATAAGCAGAACATTGTTAACAGATAGTTATTGCATGATGCATGTTCAGTGAAAAATAAATATCAATTTCTTCACACTTACATCTTAATTTTTCAGCACTATAATGTCATAATAAAATAAAACCTATTTTATTCCTAGAGCCATCATCTATATGTTATTCCAAACCCCATCAAAAATGCTGGGAATGTTTGAGGCATGTTTTGGTGATGAGGCTTGGATGAGTATTAGTAGAATTAGGAATAGTATATTGAATGGAATAGGCAACAGATGCTTTACCAGGCACTTGATTTCATCACGAGGGAGTGGGAAAATTTTCATTTGTAGTTAAGGGAGTCGGATTGGAAAAAATTACCAACAAAAATGAACAACTTACCAGAAATACTTAATGAATTTAAAATAAAAATTCATAAAGGTGAAAGTATTTGGGTGGTTTTATTGTAATCAATTAATTTTGATGAAAAAAGGAAAATTATGGCAAAGGAAAGGAAGTGTCTAGGAAAGTTGCATAGGGGCATGTACCATATCACAATAAAATAAAATATATCCGACATATTTAAACAAAATAAAATCAATAAGAGTAGAGAAATAAACCACAAATACATATATACACGCATGAAATTTACAGGATAAACCTTTCTTTGGCAGAAGAACTTTGTATGTACAATGCATAAGAACTTGTAAGATCGCTTTTATATATTTAAACAAATGAGATGTTGCTGGAGATAATCAGTTTAGGAAGATTTGTCTTTATCAATTAGTTATGATAGATTAGAATGTTTGTGAATGCCATAGTTGCCAGGTGAGGTCACCATTCGGCTGCTTGTAGTGTGTGAGCAGAATTGAGTTCCCAAACAATCCACATCACTCTACCACTTGATTGCAACTGTCTTCCACAAATACTCTTTCTGTATTAGGTGGCTTGGAAAGGACAGTTTGGTTCAGATTGACAATGAAACAGGAAAAGGAGGACTTGGGGATTGGAGAGAATGTACACAAATTGTGTAGAAGGCTAAGAAAATAATTTTGAAAATCATAAAAAATGATGATAATTTTGACAAATAAATGAACAGGAAATGTTTCTATAATATATATATATATCTACAAATACTATATCAATGTCAGAGATAGAGATAGTTAACTGTGATGTGTAAAACCCTCTCTTGTCAGGATGGTTTTAACCAAGGCTAGTGGGCATGTGTGGATGGTTGTGTGCTGATGAACTGACCTTTGGGAATCCAACTATGCTTAACGCATCCTCTTCAGTTCTTCAGGCAGCTCCACTAATACCTTACTGTTGTGACGTTTGGGCTAATGCTTGATACCACTGTGGATTTATGGCCACAGACTGAAGGCTAGAAATGGATTTAAGTTCTAACTGCATGTAGGAAGGTGAGACTTGCAATGGAACCAGTTAATTGGCCTCAAAGACTGAGTAATACAGTTGATAACTTTCCACAAAGTGGACTCCAACTGTCGGCAAATTATCCCAGCCCCAATATAGTAGTTAGTGATTCTAAGAGTGCAAACTGGAATATTAACTGTTAGGCAGATAGCAACCCTGGTTAGGAGGCGGCTATTGAAGTGTGCTCAACTGCTCTCTATCACTGCCTGACAGTAAAAGGCACTCCTTCATAACTTGTGCCTCGGCTGACCTACAATTAGGAAGGGGACTGCACTCTGAACAATGCAAGTGAACAGATTCCTGCCTGGACGTGCACCATGCTGCCCAAATAATAATGGTCCTCAAAATGACCCTGACACTCTGTCTCTAGTAGAACATTAATTGAAAAGGGTGAATGTTTGATTGTAGCTAACAGCTCATTGTTCCTTAGGGATGAACTGTATTGAAGTTAATGTAGGAAGGAAAATTCAAATTAGGATCAACAATATAAAAGAAAGGACTTCAAGAATAGAAGACAGATGAATCAGTTGTAAAGAAACAATAAATTTATTAATATGAAGTTAATAAATATATAGTAAAATCTGAAATATAGAAATCAATAGCTAGTCATCCTTCAAGGCCAGAAAAATGAAAACAATGGATACTCTTAAGTTCGGGAGATAGGGTCAAAGAGAAATGGCTGTTTCAGATTGACTGTGATCTGTTACAATTGAAAGAAAGTTTAAATTGGTATTAATACACCAGTTGATTTTGAGACAACTGTCTGACACAAACACCTACCTACCACACCCTACAGATCCCACCACCTCCATTTGTCAGGAAATAAAAACTTTCCTAGACTTACAAGGTCTCTCTCCCCAGTCCATCTCACTCCTAACTCCCCAAAATCCCCGAACACCCACCCTGTATCTCCTTCCCAAGATCCACAAGGTTGGCAATCCAGGGCGACCTATATTTGCAGCATATGGGTCACCCACTGAACGGATTTCAGCCCTGGTGGACCAGCATCTCCAACCTTTTGTACAGTGTCTTCCCTCCTATGTCAAAGATACCCCACACTTACTTGAACGTCTAGCCACAGTCCATACACCTCTACCTCCAGACTCCTTCCTAGTCTGCATTGATGTAACCTCCCTCTATACCAATATCCCACACTGCCAGGGTCTCAGTGCCCTGGAACACTTCCTAGATCTGCGACACCCACACAGCCGTCCCAGTACTTATTACCTTTCATCCTTGGCTCACATGATCCTGTCCATAAACTTCTTCAACATTAATTCCATGTGGCACTGCCATGAGCACCCGCATGGCCCCCTCTTATGCTAACCTGTTCCTTGGGCGTCTGGAGGAACGTTTCCTCAACCACACCCTCTTCAAACCCACTGTGTGGTTCAGATACATATATGATATATTTATGATCTGGACCCACAGTTAAAATCAACTTGTAGAATTCCTCCATTCCCTTAAGAATAGCCATTCCATTAATTTAACCTGGACCTACTCTCATTCACACATCACGTTCCTCGATGTTGACATCATACTCAGGCAGGGTGCTCTTCAAACCTCTGTCCACATCAAACCCAACTAATCTACAGCAATATCTACATTTCGACAGTTGCCACCCATTCCATACGAAACGTTCCCTTAAAGCCTTGCTATCCATGGCAAACGTATCTGTTCTGATGCTGAATCCCTCTCCAAGTATTCCCAAAACCTATCCCAAGCCCTTATTTCCTGCTCCTACCCAGCATATCGTGTACATAAACAAATTACGCGTGCAATCACCCACCCTCCACGGAACCACTCCCGCCCGGCTCCTTTAGAATCCAACCATAGCCCTGTCTTTGTCACCCAGTTCTCGCCTGGTCTTGAATCCATCAATCAAATCCTACAACAGGGGTACGATTTCCTTCGCTCCTTTCCAGAAATGAGCACTCTCTTGCCTAAAATTCTGCCAACTGTCTCCCGTACTTGTTTCAGCAGACCACCTAACCTCAAAAACATCTTGGTTCACAAATACCCTCCATCTGACTCTCCAAAAACACCTTATGGACCTTTTCCCTGTAATAGACCTCACTGCAAAACCTGCAACATGCATCCTCCCACTACTACATATTCCAACCCTATCACAGCGGAAACCTTTCCCGTAACTGGACATGCCACATGCTCCACAATGCACATCATATACCAGCTGACTTGTCGCCATTGCACAAGTTCTTATATAGGCCTGACTACACAACAACTTTTGACCAGAATGAATTCCCACAGATAAACAGTTCACACCCGCAATTTATATCTTCCCATACTAGAACATGCTAACCACCACAACTCCAACAACCTCAATGACTGTTTCACCGTGAGGGCATCAGAGTTTTCCCCGAAACTACCGCTGCCTCAGAACTTCGCAGATGGGAACTTGCTTACCAAAATATCCTATCTACCAGACACCCACCTGGCCTCAACCACCGATAATATTCCTTTCCTTGTTGCATCACTCATTATTAGCAGTATTAGTAGTAGCATTATTGTCCTTTAACTAATTACCTTATTTTTTTATTATTATTTTTTTCTCAAAATGTATCCGTCCATATTTATTTACTTAATTCCTCCCCCCCCCTTTTTTGGTATATTATTATTTCTACCACCATCTGCGATTTACATATTTATATACAAAATCTCAGTCCCACCCCCATATTGATAATTCACCCAGTCATGTAGCAACCTTCGGCATGTGTACACCTCCTGAGTCTCATGACTCATTTTCTCCAACATGAATAAGGTTTAATAACTGAAATATTGTGTATATTTGTGTTTGTAATATATGTTCTTCTCCCATCGTTGCCTTCAACTTTGATGAGTGATGAGTCATTTTCCCTTTCCTTGCAATTTATATGAGCTATATTTTAGAAATACTTGGTAAGAACATATATCTCTTCTGTGGATATGGAGGTTACATTGTAGGGAGTATGTAGTATGAAATGGATGGCTACTGTAGATGTACTGTTGGATTCTGATTTGTTTGAAGTTGACAGAACAAATGACACGAAAACTTGAGAAAGATATTTCCATGTAGAAGATGGCATAGATAAGAGAATAGGATCAAATGAAGAGCACAGTATGAGTTAATTATATCAGAAAAACTTGTAAGGCAGTTCTTCTCCTATGCCCAGATCATAAAACCAGCTATGATTTGAATCCCAATAGAGGTTTCAGAGGAATGTGATTGAGAAATTACCTTTTGTAACACCCAGTGAAGAGGTGAGCTTGTGACAGAGCCTCACAAGTACGCACAGTAATACCATGAGTTTGGTGATAAATTTTTAAGCTGAAGGAAAAAGTAACTACAGTGGAGAAATAACTACATCAGAGAAGTGAGGAAAGCTGTTGTAGGAAGACTCTGTATTGGGCATCTAGAAAATGTTCCTTAGAGCTGGTCCATGGCAGTGTAGTATTTTTGTCTAAAATATTATGGTGTCATTTATGATAAGACTATAATTTACAGGAATTGAGCCATAGTTGTGGCAAAATATTTCAGGCAATTCTTGGTGTCTTTAAAGTGGATAGAAAGAGATCAGACTCTTAGGTTGCAGGTGTTGATCTTCATAGGATGAGATATGTTCACAGAGCGTGGTGGGTGAATGGTTAACATTCTGGCCTCGCATTCGGGAGGACGTGGGTTCGAATCCCCGTCCGGGCATCCAGATTTGGGTTTTCCATGGTTTCCCCAAATCACTCCAGGTGAATGCCGGGTTGCTTCCTTCGTAAAGGCCATGGCCGAATTCCTTCCTGTTCCTTGTCCCCAATCCCATCCTGCCTCTAATGATCTTAGCCGTCGACGAGGCATAAAGCCGTTAGGGAAAAAAAAGGAGATGTGTTCAGTGGGCAAGCAGTATGTGTCAACTATGCGGCATGCTGGTTTACTGGGCTTTCAAGAGTAGGTGGTGATGCTTCTTTTTGGATTAAGATGGGAATGGATTGTGGTGTGAAATTTTGAAGAGGGTCTTTACATACCTGCTTGTAGGTGGAATAACAAATAAGATGTGAATCAAAAAGAGGTGTAATAAATTAACCATTGATGAAATTTTTTTTTTTATATCACTAATATCCTCTTGATTGATATAAAAATTTGGGATAATTGAGTAAATGGATAATGAGGGTAAATGAATTTTTGCATAGTCAGTCTTTTATCCTGTTTTATTTTGAATATTTATATTTCTGTTGTTATTAATATGTATTCAAATAGAACTAATTTTGACAAATAATGTGATAGGTAACACATGTATTTTAATTGTTTGCTATTATTCGGTAATAGATGTCTATATTCTATACAGGTTACTGTATTTCCTCAGCTATAAAAAATTCAACAAAAAGATTTGAAATATGACAAGAAATTAAGATTATAAAGATAAGATTATTAAAATCGAGGCCAGGAAACTCATTTATTACAGCTTAAAGTGTTTGGATATGGAAACAAAGAAACTGCTGTGAGGCACTGAAAATAGGATAGGGGGAAAAAACAGATACCCGTCACTTACCACAGATGAAGGCAGGAGGGTGAGACGAACATGTAAAAACAAAAAAAAAAAAAAAACACACACACATGCCCAATATTTATGAGCCTAAATCATGTGAGAGGTGAGACATGTGGCAGGGCGAAAATATGTGTCACACCCCGACCTGGCGGCAGGTGTTTTTAGCTGTTCGTCTCGCCCTCATGCCTTCATCTGTGGTGAGTGACGGGTATCTGGGTTTTTTTTCTCCCCTATCCTATCTTATTTTCAGCTTATAGTATTCTTGATTGGTTATTGTAGTCTAGTACCATGCAGTCTCACAGCTAGAGCGAACAAACCAGGATCTTACCCAGCTCTGGAAAATTTTAGATCCATCACTGGTACCACTTAATAAATTATAATTCCTATTTATCTCCTAACTTAAAAACTTTTTATACAGTTTGCTTCATTTTTCCTAGAAATGTTTTAATTTAATTGCAATGGAGCACACCCTCTGATGGCAATTTCCCTAAACAACCAACTTCCCTTTTCCTGCTTCCACCTACATTTGCCCTCTACAAATTTTAACTTTAAATTCTCTCAACGTTTTTCGTAAATTATTCATCATTTCCCTTGGTAACTTATTCCAATCCATGACACCCTTACCAAAAAAAAGAGAATCTTCCCACACCATTGTGCCTCAAATCCAGTGCCAGCTTGTGGTCATGGTTATCTTTTCCCTTCCATGCACTACTTTTCATACCTACACCAATATCTTTCCGTTCCGCATCACCAGTATACACCTTGTACACTCCCATGACCCTCTTCACCCTCCTCCTGTCTTGCAGTGAATACCATTCCAGTTCTTTTATCATGTTTGTTACTGATTGCATTCTGCGATAATTTCCAGAAACAAATCTAGCAACCCTTTTTTGCACACTCTCCAACTCCTGTATTTGATATTCAAAATGTGGGTCTCGTACTACACTACCGTATTCGAGCAATTTTCTGACCAAAGTTTTGTAACCCAATTCCTTTGATACAAATATGTCCTTTCATAGAAATATGTCATATTCTTACACACACAAAGGCCATGAGTAACTAAAATGACTGTAGGGTGTTTTAAAATGTTAAGCTCTCTTGAAACATCACTATCAAAATTTTGTACAATATTGGTAACTATGGAGTGAAAGAACTGCCGTGAGGCAATATTTATTTGGAATGAAAAGACAAGAGCAAAGTTGAAGGGAGGAGAGCAGCAGCAACACGAAAAACACTATTTCTGAGTTAACCCTTTGTTAAGTAGGAAGGCACATGTGGCCGAGCTTGCACAAGCCACATAGTCAACCTGGGGTATAATTTATCTTTCGTTTCCACATATAAAATGTCATACTCTGCAATCATAGAAGTGAAAATAATATGACATTAAAATATAAACGTTGCTGGTGTGATTTACAGCAGATACACATCTAGTTGACTTCATAATCATTTTCATTAACAGTTTTTGTATCTGAAAAAGAACCTTCTAAACCTCTTGGTAAAATATATTTGCCGTACATAGCCCATATTTTTGATTAAAATGATGTTTGTTAGAAAGGTTTTGTAAACTTTTGCAGTATAATCATACAGTTCGAAATTAACGAGGTTTTACTGTAGTGTTTTTCTTTCTTTCTTTTTTCATAACATCAGATCAAGTTTATTAATAATTAAAAGTACTTATTCAGATTTAAATACTGTATGCTGCAACTTTTAGCTCTTACAGAATGCTTTAAATATTTTGTTTTTGTTATATCATCTTACACAAAACTAGGAAAGAATAGGGAAATTCATTCCAACATTTACCATAGATTAATGCAGCTGGATCAATGGGTACAAAAAGATGACCATGTGTAACACACTCTTTTAATATCAAACCTTATTCTTGCAAGTGTATGAGACACATGACGCTCACTGAAAATAAGCTTTAATACTGAAATATTGTCTTACTTTTATTAATCTGTATTGTGTTCATCGTATCCAGCTGCTGTCATCCATGGCAATTGTTGTATTGAATTCCCCTATATTTCATTAGTTTCATTGTCTTAAAGCATTATCCTACCATTATGGTCATAATCTTTTACATGTTACTTCAATTGTATGTTATTCTCTGACATTCATAATGAGTTGTTAGATGTTTCCTTCTCTTTATATATATATATATATTATTTTCATATTTAAACAAAATTAAGTACGTAATTTGGTATGGATTTTTATATCATTATCAAGTATAATTGATGTGTTTATTGGTACTATAATTGTAGAAATTTGATTCAAATTGTTTCATTATTTCTCTTAAACTTTTTTAAAAAATGTATTTACTAAATGTGAATAAAAAATCATGTAAGATGCTAGATCTGCTCTTTTTTTGTGTGTAGACATGGTAACCATTAAATGTCTGCTTGAATTTATTTATCTATTTCTTTTTCAATCATTATGCCCACCCAAGGAGCGTGAATAAACTTATTTAGCAGATGTGTTTTTCTCCTTTTCCCAAAATCTCATCATTCTCTTGCTGAGATCTTCCTACATTCCTCCGTCCAGGTGTTCTTTCTTGTAATATACTTTTTTTTTTTTTTTTGGCAAATTGGTGCTTTTGACCATGCTACTAAATCTACATCTGTACTGTATGATATTTATTTTTTTATTATTATTATTATTTTGGTTGCCATTAGTCTCTCTGCTAGTTTAATACAATCCTCCAACCATTCCTATCTCGAACTAACCCCTTCTTAAGGTGTTCCCCTTGCAACCCATATCCTTGGTATAAAATTTGAAATTAACTTTCTATTTTTCATGCAATCAGGATTTAGTTCTTAACCAAAAGCAGTACTTTTATTTCCCTGTTAGTATAGCATAGTGGGAAGTTGGACACTTGTAAAATTTGTCTAGATACTTTTTTTGTACATTTTTATTGCCTGCATTAACAAAACATATTTCTACACCATAAACCCATCATCCATAATAAGAATTCTTTATGGTAGAGGACATTCATAAACACGTAACTGGGTGCTGTGTGTAAGTGTGCATGCTAGGACGAATTTATTATTGTTGCAGTACTACTACACAATTTTTAGTTAATTAGGAAAAAATCATGCAACAGCTATTGTAATGATGCTGTGCACTTCTAAAAGACATATACTTCTGACACTTTAGATTAATTTGGGACAAGTAGTTTCATTAGCTTCCCCCAATTATTTTATGTTTTCATGTTGACAGGTTGATTTTCTATTTAAGTTGCTTATTTGATTAATGAAGTTTATTCTAGAATGAATTAATCAATACATTTTGGATGTGATCTTGTTAGTGTGATTTATAAGGTTACTGATTGTCTAGTTATTTACTTACTAGATGACCCAAGCTAAAATTCCATAAATACAATGAACTGTAAGGTTGGGAGTTTGTAATAGGATGAAAGGAGAACCGCCTCATTTGTTTCAATTGTTTACTTGTTTTGTGTAATAGGTATGTAACAAAAGTTGACGTCAGTGAGGCAGTTTATTAATATCCCTGTGAAATGTGCTACTGCTATCTAGCAGGTTAGCTTTGAACTGTCTCATTCATGTGACAATCACAATTATTATTTTTTCCCTTTAGGGGCAATTTCCAAAAAATTTCATTCTTAATTTATAATGTTGCCTGAGCGGAGACTTTAAGCTTTTAAATGATACCTCATTTATCGATTTAGGTTAGGTGTCAATATTATAAATGGCTCTTAACAAAACAAAACAAAACAAAAAAAACACATTACAGAAATAATCATACTGTTATCCTTGAAAGGTCGAATTCTGAAAAATTCTTTTTTTAAAATATGATGTGACCAAAGCAGAAACGTTAATATTCAATATGATAGCCCATCTATTTATTTCAGTTACATATCAAGGGAGATAAATGGCTCATGATAAAAAAATATCTTTAAGAAATAATGATGATTTTGCCCTTTAAGGGTGGAATTACAAAAACAAAACAACAAAAAAAAAAAATCCTTAAAATATGATTTCATCAAAGCGGAGACCTTACTATCTAAAATAATATCTCATTTCTTGATTTTGGTTAGATATCAATTGACATAAATAGCTCAAGACAAAAAAATATGTAATGGAAATAATGATAACTATCCCATTAAGGGTTGAATTCCTCGTTTCTTAAAATATGATGTGACCATGGTGGAGACCTTAATCTTTAAAATGATACCTGATTTATCTATCTCGGTTAGATATCAGGGGAGATAAATGACTTGTGACACAAAAACATGCTGTAGAAATATTGATACTTTTGCTCTTTAAGGGTTGAATTCTGAAAAATCCCTGTCTTCATATATATTGTCACCAAAGCGGAGATCTTAATCCTTAAATTGGTCCTTCATTTAACAATTTCAGTTAGGTATCCTGGGTGATAACTGGATAATGGCACAAAATACAGCATTCTGGAAATATTGACATTTTTGCTCTTTAAGGTCGAATTCCGAAAAATTCCTTTCTTAAAATATGGTTAACCAAACTGGAGAGCATAAGCTTTAAAATGACACCTCATTCATAGATTTCGGTTAAGCATGAAGGGAGATAAATGTTTTATGACCAAAAAAAAACACCTTACAGAAATAATATATACTAGATGACCTGTACTCACTTGTTTAGCGTAATAGGTACATAACAAAAGTCAACGCCAGTGAAGTAGTTTATTAATATCTCTGTGATATGAGCTACTGCTATGTAGCGGCTAGGCTGTGAACTGTCTCACATGCGCGACTTTCACAGGTATTACTTTTGCCCTTTAAGGGTAAAATACAAAACAATTTCATTCTTAAGAAATTATGTGACCAAAGCAGAGGACCTTAATCTTTAATATGACTGCTCATTTATCTATTTCAGTTAGATATCAAGGGAGATAAATAGCTCATGACAAAAAAATACATTTTGGAAATAATAATAATTTGGCCTTTAAGTGTCGAATTTCGAAAAATTCCTGTCTTAAATTATGATGTGACCATGGTGAACACCTTATTCCTTAAAATTATACCTCATTTTTCCATATCGGTTCGATATCAAAGGAATTAAATGGCTCGTGACACAAAAATGCATTGTAGAAATATTTATACTTTTGCACTTTAGGGGCCGAATTCTGAAAAATTATTTTCTTAAAATATGACTTTAGCAAAGTTGAAACCTTAATCTCTAAAATAATAGCTAATTCCTCGATTTCGATTATATATCAGGGGAGATCAATAGCTCGTGATAAAAAAAGATATGTAATGGAAATAATAATAATTTTTCCCTTTAAGGATCATATTCTAAAAGATTCCTTTCTTAAATTATAATGTGACAACAGCGGAGACCATAATCTTTAAAATGATACGTCATTTATTTATATCGGTTTGATATCAATGGAGATAAATGGTTCATGACACAAAAATGTGTTGCAGAAATATGTATACTCTTGCCCTTTAATGGTTGAATCCTGAAAAATTCTTTTGTTAATAAATGATGTCGCTAAAACGGAGATCTTAACCTTTCAACTGGTACTTCATTTACCGATTTCAGTTAGTAATGCAAGGAGACAAATGGTTCGTGATACAAAAAGTCACATTTTGGAGATGTTGACATTTTTCCCCTTTAAGGATTGAATTCTTAAAAATTTCTTTCTTAAAACATGATTTGATCAAAGTGAAGACCTTAAGCTTTAAAATGATAATCTCATTCATACATTTCAGTTAGTTATCAAGGGAGATATTGGCTTGTGACAAAACCTTATGGAAATAATATATGTGATGATAAGACATAGCAGGAATGTGCATAGACCACATGCTAAGAGTTATTAATTTGATGTTGTAAGTAAAATATTAGCTCTTGCAAATAATGTTAGTTAACTGATCTCCTTAGAGTTTTGTTGTTTATTATATATGCAACATCTGTGAGTGAAGTATAGGTGGGGAGAAGTTTCTAATGAAAGAGGACCATGTAAGTCACGTGCATTTTCACGGTGCAATAAGCCTGTTAAAGCAAGTTACTATCCTATTATTTTCAGTAGACTTACAGGCTTATTTTGAACATGTCGATATACTTTATGCATGTAATCAACATTACTGGACTTTTACAGAAATTTGTCCGCATACCGCATTTCAGCTTGGGTGTGTATCGGTTTTAGCGGATGAATGTGACTACTTGCTGTGCCAATTTTTATGTTGTCAGCCTTTGGGAATCTGTTGTCTGCATGTAGAGACAAGTCTGATTTATTTTGTGTGTTCTTGGCTTATTTTTTCAGCTGTTAAAATTAAACATTATTATCTGTGAATATCAACTTTTCTTGTTATTTAGTAATCACTCTTATAGAGTCAAAGTTTTATATTATTGAAAAGGAGTTATTTATGTGGTGACCATTAGTATTAAAGAAGAACTGCATATTCAAATTTTGTTATTTTGTTTCATTCACTGTACCAACTTAGATGAACTGAAGTAAATTCTTTCTAATTTACTCATGAATTACTCTTTTAATAAAGTTATAAGAAATGCCACATTATGTTATTCGGGTTTTGACTGTGCTTAATAATATGCCCATTCATTTAGAATTCAGTTTCCCCAAACTTCTTAAGAACCTTTTAAGATAAATGTTAAATGGTTTTTCTATATGATACATTAACAGTTCCATAGTACTGCTTTGAACTAATGACGACATTATCTGTTACAATAAAATTATTGCAACATTAAGAACTTTTTTTCCTTTTTCTTCTTCTTCTAAATGTTATCTCAAACTGTACCTTTTATATCATAAAACTTGATTGGTTTAACTTGTATGTGGTTATGGCGCTAATGACATTGTTCTTGTGTCATAGTTTTGGTCTTTTACAACTAAAACCATTTGTATCTATACTACGTTCGCTCTCATCTGGCGCGTCAAGGTCATGTGCCCCTCGCCCCGCACCTCACCTCACCACCCCCTCCAGTTGCCTTCCCCTCCAAGCGGACCGCTGCCTACAGACATTGTCGTTGGTCGCAGTATTGTCGTGTTTATTCCAATACACCGTTATAAAACGCTGTAAGTGAAATGGCGTCAGTCAAAAACAATTATTGTTGAAGTGTAAAAATTTTTTAAGCCGCTAGAAAACTCTGAAGAGAAAGTAAAAATTCTTTTTAGGGAACCACAAAAAATGACGGCAGAGGCGTGTGGCGTATCGTTACGAACAGTGCAGCGAGTATTTAAACAACGTGTTTCGATAATTAACTGCCACTGGGAAACACATCTAAAAACTGGATTTAATCCTCGAAATGACTAAAAATAATGACTGAAAGCAGTAAGTTTTATTCATTGATATGTAAATAATTTTTATCTTTATTAACATATGATATTGTAGTTGGTAAACACGCAATTTCTATGACATATGATTCACTGATTTCCGGCACGACAGATAGCTCGATTTTACTGAAGAAATAATCAAATTAGAAGTAACATATCGTGATGATGTTTGCGCATGCGCTGCAGCTGTTTCCCCTTTGCCTGTAGGGGTTGGGGCAGTGGAGTGGGGATAGAGCAGAGTGGCCATGACCCACCTTTTCTGTCTGAACATAGTATAGAAACACTTCATAAGTATAAATATGAAATATGTGATGAACAATTTCTCTAATATGAGATGAAGAAAAAAACAATTTCTCATGGTCTCCAACAACTACTCTTTTTTATATAGCAGTAATTGATAGTTTTTTGTTATTCCAAATTTTTGTCTACTGCTAATGGGAGACTGTGGAGGATAATTCGATTGCCAGGTAATAGAATCTCTCTCCTGTCATGGCTGGGCATGCAATTTAATGTGGATTCTGAACCACAAAATCTTCAAAGTATACAGTCATAAGATTCTGTAAGATTCCAGGCCTCACCGGGATTCTAAACTGGCTCCTTATATTTTCAAAACAGCAACCTTAACAGTAATTTACCAGACTGCTCTAAATGATCTCTTACAACAGATGTATAAATGGCATTTGTTCTGGTCAATGGCACGAGAAAATGGGTAAAAATGGCAACTATTCACTGAATGTTCAAATGGTTATTGAAGATTACCTTTAGGAGTCTATAAGAATTCCTGCACTGTATTGTGTTCTTGATTATATTTTCAGAAATTGTTGGCATAAATTTGTCTATTTTTCAAGCCTTGTATGTTGTTTATATCCCCTTTTCGTTGAAGGTCATTAGTAAAGTAACCAAGTTACTTGTTATGTACTGCAACATTGTGAAATTATTTTGAAGGGGTTAAATATTACATGTTCAGAATAATGAATTCATATGGTTGATACTTGTGGGAGTTTAGCCATATGCTCTAATTTGCTAGCAGAACGGTTGTGTTTTTTGTGTTTGTGTAGTGATTTTTGTTGCTGTGGCTCCCATTTCTTCACGTTTGGTAGGTAATGTGTGTACTTTGTTTTGCTTTCTGTATTAACATTTCCTCATGGCATTTCTTCCCGTTTCATTGTTACGAGTGCTAATTTAATTTTTTTATATATATAATTTCTCCATACGTATGTTAACAAATGTTGTTCAGTAGCATTCAAATATTATGATTACTTTGAGTATAGTGCTGTATGTTTGTATAAAAGCTTCAACAGGACATCAATACAAAAGCTACATGAACCTATAGAACGTGTTCCTGACATGCACAGGTCCAATTTTTGTTATTGTTTTGTTATCGTTACAACTCCTTTTTGTAGTTATTACAAGGGTGGCCCAGAAACTAATGCACCACTTTTTTTTCTTCAACAATTATTTATTGAACACAATGAAACTTATCCAAAAGAGGGGATGATATTTCTTCTACTCCCTATTTTTCCACATAATCTCCTTCCCATTCTACGGCCTTCCTCCAGCGAGACACATGAGCGTGTATGCCCTGGCAGTTCCACTTCTTGTTCTATCAACAAAGCCATTTCTTCACTGTGTGAATCAACTCTTCGTCATCCTCAAAATGTCTCCCATGAATGACATTCTTCAATGGCCCAAACAAGTGAAAGCGAGGGAGCTAGGTTAGGGATATAGGGAGGATTGGGTAACACTGTCCAACCTGTTTGGTGATGTGTTCCAATGTCCTCAAACTTGTGTGAGGGAGTGCGTTATCATGTTGAAGCAAACAATCATCTGGATTGTTATGGCATCCAAGTCACTGGAAGTGCTTCTTGAATTTGGTTAATGTGTTCACATATGCCTCAGAATTAATGGTGGTGCCTCTTCGCATCACATCAGCGAGTATGACACCATTACAGTGCAAAAACACAGTGATCGTGACCTTACCAACGGAAGCAGTTATTTGAATTTTTTCTTCTGTGGAGAGTCTGGATGGTGCCATACCATCAATTGCCATTTTGTTTTTGGGCTCAAAATGGTGAACCCAAGTTTCAATACCTGTCGCAATCTGGCCTTTCCCTTGGCTTCAAAATGTTGCAGCAACTCAATACAAATGTTTTTTTCTGAGAATTTTATGTTTCTCCATAATACGGAGCGGAACCCACCATGAACACTGTTTTTCATTATCAAGAGCTCTGACAATTCCACCTACACTTCCTTTGTTGATCGACAGATCCCATGCTGAGTTGTTATGAGTCGGTCATTGTGAATGAGCACATCATCACACTGCATCTTGTCAGATGTTACAGCCATGGGTGGCCTTCCCGACCGCTGCATATCTTGGAGCTCTGCAGAACTGCTTTCAGATGGCCTCATCCTCTGTGTCCAGCGACTAACGGTACTTCTGTCGACTGCTAATGCTCCATAAATTCCACATAAATGTTTGTGAATGTTTCTAACCGTTTCTTGCTCTTCAGTGAGAAATTCAATGACAACACGCTGCTTATAATGTACATCACTCACAGACACCATGTTGAATCATTGCTGCAAGTACGCTATCTGTCGGAAGAAACAGAAACTTTCTGCGCCCACTCTGAAAACTTAAAATAATTCAGATCTAAAGTTTCACATTCGTACCATTGTTAGGAGCTGAGAAAAAAAATATGGTACGTTTGGCAAATGGTTGTGATAACTAGGCCACATTCCACAATTGTATATCTTTGAGAGGAACTACCTTTAGTGCAGTCTTCATAAACATACTTTTTAACATTATTTTGCATGATTAGTCCTGCATTTCCAAATCTTGACACGTGTAATTTATTCTTATGGACTGAAAAAATATTACAAGCTAGCTGCGTGATACACTGTCTGTTTCTGAATGTCATCAGCAGTTTTCGTTGAAACAAAGGGAACATACAAGTGCCTTGTTATAACTAGTCATGGATCCTGACATAATGTGGTGGTTAATAGAAACTTGTAAAATTAGGTTATTTGTATCACGAAAAACCTTCCTGTAGATCAAATAATTTGGAAGATTTTCCATATTAAAACATGTAAGGAACATAAAAATTTGATAGTAGGAAAAAAATTTCTGCATGGAATTTCACAAGTTAAAAATTTGTTTTTGTAATTATTTCCATCACTTAACTGGCTAGTAAAGATTAGCATGATCTTGGGTAAAACATTGGTGGAAAAGTTTTAACTTTTCTTAGAATTAAAGTAATTTTATTCAATACTTTCATCAGATTTCTCATTTTTTGATAGATATTTTTTTTAATTTGAAAGAAAATGAATATTTAAAAATAAACATCTGCAGAAGAAATTCTTTGATTTACAACATTAGTTTATTAAACATTACTTTCATAATTGCATGAATTTTTCACACTCTTTACAAGAAATCTTCATATATACAACTGTGTTCATGAATATGAGGTGTGATAAAAAGCTCTTTATATTTATAGGACAGATAGTCTGATACTAATATTGCGCATTGAATAATTTTGTGTTTTGAAGGAAGAAGAAGTAGGTGTCAGAATTTAATCTTTATGAAGTTACTTCTTTGTTTATTAGTGTGTCCTAAGTGTAGGGTTACTGCTGATGGGTATATTTTAACTTTACATATTAATTATCACCTCTTGGCTATTCTTCCTACTTTATTGTTGCTGGTATAGTTAGACATTTGACGTTAGTAAAATTTGAGTTTGAAGACAGCGATTTGTGTTTCTCTCCAAGATGTAACACTATTTCATTTCTATGCAGTCATCTAAACAGTAGATTTATAGAAGCTTTGCATAGGAAAATGTAACCTTTTCATTGTTTAAATGTTGTATTAGTACAACTCAGTTTGTTATCAGATGTACAGAATACTAGATGCATCTGATTATATTATTTAAATGGAAAGAGACCCGCAGAATTACCCATTCTAACAACTCCCAAATACCTCTTTTATCAACATATACTAACAACTTCGTAGATCCTATAGTGACCAGAATGTAATGCACATATATATTCTTACATTGAAGACAAAGTGGATGTACTAACAATTTGGTTTGTGATGGGGTAGTGGATTAAAAGAATATTGGATACTCTTTGTGGCAGTAATGGGTATGTTGGTTGTTTGTTGCTGCTGCAAAGGGATCTCATTCTCCTGGTGCTCGAGTTCCTTCCATGGGTGTTTATCCCATACATAACATCAAGTCTCATGTGCTAGACCAAGAGGAAGTAAGTAAGTGCATGAAGAGAATGCAAAATTATTTATTAACTGGGTGCATGGATATTAATGTTTTCAGTTAACTGCAGGTAGTTTGTCTCTTTTTTTTTTTTTTGTATGTCATTCTTTGTATAATGTTGCCCTGAGTTTCAAATCATTTTTCTGCTATAGGAGTTGTTAAATTACTCTAATTTCAAAGCTGCTTTGATAGATACATATATTGCATGGCACTTGAAATTTTTATACATTTTAGTTTTAAGAAATGTTTCAACTCACCTCTCGTGTATCTTAAGATGCTTTTGTCCTCAGTGTTAAAATTTTTAATATTGGTTAATTTCCCTCTATTTTCTATATGTTTATTGTATTCTTTTTCAAGAACCATATTATTTGGTATATTATTTAGGTATTAACATACAAAGGTAAAAGTAGCTAACTCGTATCATTGTAACTTGATATGTATTAAAGGATCTGGTAAGCAAGAAACATGGTGCATTAATATTTCATAGTTTAGTTACCTGTTATACTTCTGTTTTGTTGTATGATTGGTTGTTTTTTATTATTATTATTATTCAAAGGTTAGATATTATGACTACATGTTAAATTACTTTAGTACACTGCAGTTTCTGTTCAGTGATGTGCCCTTATAGAATTAGGTGTTCCCTTGCGCTCTTGTTTAGATGTAACAAAAGCACGGCTTCTTCTGTAATTTTCATACTGTTTAGTTTTAGTGTAAAGTTCTGCATGTATGGAAATGCACATTAAATTTGTACATGATTTCCTTGTAGGCCTAATGTAAATCTATCCTAAAATACAGTTATTGTATTCATGTTAAATGACTTTAGACAGGATATGACATCTTCCATTGTTTATGAATGACATAGAAATATTAGGTAGAAGTATTTTTGGGTGTAGGAAAACTGCAAACATGAATTATGGATCTTTTATTCGATTACTTGCAAGCAGTTGGTGAATATACTATTGGATGCAGTTGTGGTGTAGTGTGTGTGTGTTGTGGGGGGGGGGGGGGATGAAAATAAATAAAGTAAAATTTGGAAATAAAATGGAGAGATGTTAGAATGAAATTAAAGCATAAAATCTGTGGAGGATATTAAGAAGCAGATACAAGGGGAATACCTTGTTTGGAAAATAAGGAAGGAAGGAAAATGGAAACTTATGATTTGTAAAAAAAAGAAAACGAAAAAAAACTTTCAAATAATGTAGAAAAATTAATAAACCAAGGAATAATGTGCAAATCAGAAACAATAGTCTTGGTTGCCAGTGTAATGCTGTAATAGATGTGGGAGTGAAAAAGAGAGGGGGAGGGAAAAGTTAACTGTTACAGATTTGGAGCAGCGAGGAAGGTTTTGTTTAGATATGTTTGTTGAATAGAATTAGCAATGCTGTAGAGTTCATTTGTTATGTATTACAGTTTACTGGAAATAGATATGTGTATAAATAAAACATTTAAGGCCCAGTCAACCAGAAAGCAGACTGTCCATAGCAGATTGATTGCAGTCCACAGCAGATTGATAGCAGTCCATCTAAGTTTTAGTGGTCAAACAGAATGCATACAGCTTAAGGATGGACCGGTGTTGAAGCAGTTGTGACCAAAGGCAGACATAATTAAATCTTTTGCTCTCCTTCTTGTTAAAAGTACAGCAGTTCATCTGACGAAGAAGAATCGATTCTCTTGTTTGCATTAAGTAGTTAAATGTGAAAAAAAATTAAAAATGGATCTACAAAATTAATAAAAAGAAGAGAAGATTTCAGGGAATTCCACAAATTGTACAATGTGTTAACTTCTTTAGAATATAGTTTCTGTCGTTATTTTCAAATGTCTCAACAACAGTATGAAGATCTACACAATCCTAAATAGCCAGAAATATCCTATACAACCAGAAATATCAAAGCTGACAACTAACTTGGGAAGGCCCCTCGGGGCAAAGGAAAAGCAAGCAATTTGCTTAAGTGAAGTAGAAAATGCCTTTGGCATTTTAGCTCCAATGTATCATATGTCTTATAGGCCTATGAAGTTGGATGTAGATAGTGCAGTTCATATTGTCAAAACTACATATTGTCTTCACAACTTCATAAGAACTACAAGAAGACACAATAATATCAAATCAGTCCACCAATTCTTTCTCAAATGCAAGTCAATTGAGAGAAAGATCAACTGATGTTGCCTATACTGTACAAAACCATTTTCTAAATTACTTTCACAACCTAAGTTCTTATTCGATTAACTTTATGATAATTATACTATTACAATATTGTACCTTATGGGTTATGGAAAATATTAGAGGCTTTATAAAACAAATAATAGATGTTACTAATCTGATTGTGTCTTTTGCGTATTTCCTTTTTCGTTTTGGCTTGCAGTGCCAAGTGATATAAAAATACATACTCCCGCAAACACTGAACAAGATATTTTTCTTTTTCTGCCACCTGCCCATTACGGACAAGGCATCTGCTGGGCAGAAGGCCACATGCTGTTTGACTAGGATGATGCAGTTCACATGGAAATCAACTTCCTGCTTGACTAGGATTTTACCAAATTATTTATGTTTAAGATGTTTTCAAGTTTACCTTTAATTCTGATTTCTGCACTTACCCGTCATTCATTACAAGAAATTATGTGTGTATTTTGTTTTCAGCTGATAACACTTTGGTCATGGCTTCCAGTGAGGATAACAATGTACCAACCAATTCTTCTTTATACAACTGAAGAGCATGGGTGCAGCTTAACTACTTTTTTTGTTCGTGTCGAACATCATGAGCCTACTCTTTTAATGATAAAGACATGTAACAATGAGGTATTTAATTTTGTGTTTGATGTATGTAGTGCATCTTTTGATTTTTATAGATATAAGATAAATTTTTGCTAGACTTTTTTGTACATTTAATTGAAATTTTGATGTGTTACATTTGTTTTAGACTTTTAAATTATTTATTTTTTGGTTGATAATTGAATACAGTGACCAGTCACAGTAAACTGTGACTGGTCGCTGTATTCAATTATCAACCAAATTTGATATCACAGTCGCTGATTCCACAAGTCCACCATGGACAAAATATTAATATTTTAAATGTATGTTTTATGATGCATTATGTCGCAGTTATGCTGGCTCTTATGTCACTACACTTAAGGTTCTGTGCACACACTATTTTCAGATTCGTTCACTGACAGCCACAAACAAACTTTAACTTGATAAACTAAATAAAAATAAACTTTCTTATTTTAAATATATGCATTTGTTTATAGCACATTCTCACTTCAACTCCCAGCCTTTATGAAATTACGTTAATGGAACTTCAATCCTTAAAGACTACAAGTTGTATCTCGTATAAATTTAGACTGAAAGCAAGGACTCTTCTCAGTCATTCCTAAACACATTTACCAGTTCTTAGGTCATACATATGGTTCATAAAAAAAACAAAAACAATTTATATCAATCCTAGAAATACTTTTCACGCTACTTAAGTTTCTTCATATAGCCACAGATATCACATTCCTCAAGATTAATTCTTCATCAGAATGATGAAGCAGAAATGTGCAATCTCATCAACTTAACTGACTTTTCTCTTTCATTATGGACTGACCTACTCCACGATCTGTAGCAGACTGCCTGCCCGGAAGCCCTTGTATGTCTTTCTCCCAAGTGCATCATGCCTGCGCCCATGGACTCGGTGGATGCTGACATTAGTAGTCGACTACCAGTATTTCAATCTACACAAGCCATGTTTTTAAACTGGGCCATACCTCCCTGAGCCCACAGACTTGGTGGTTACTGACATCGCAAGCAGACCAAACCAACTGCTACTATTTAAAGCTTTTACCAGCCATTCTTCCCCAAGTTAAATTAGTTTCTTAAATTATCTTGCAAAGTAATTGGTAACTGCCATTAATCTGTTACATCCCCCTGCCAGTTTACCCTTGGTATTTAAATTTCAATGCCAAATAGCAATGGTTAAAATCAAATGACACTATCCTCTTGAAACACAACATCCACACTCAACTCACTCCATAGAAAAACATGAAAATTACATAAAATTTCAAACCCTATACTGAATTTAAGTTCTGTTTCTTGATTGGGGTTCGAGATACAAACATTTATTCAGTATATTCCAGTCAAAATATTAACTGTCTAAACTATTCTTCTCTAAATAATAAATTTAATGTAACTACAATGTGTGAAATATGTACAATGTCTCAGTATTAAAAAGCTACAATGTACGAAATGTGTGGGACATAAAACCTGAGAAAATTGTGAAATGTGGAACAGGTGTGAAATTAATCATCAGCAAATTTACTTAATTACCTAAAAATGTGTGAAAAGATGTGCAACATTAAACATCATCAAATACTTAACTACCTAAAAATACAAAAAAATCACAAAATATTAGGTGCTGCCACATCACCAATAATACATTGAACTACCATCATTGTTTGCTCAAATCTAGCGGTGATAGGATGCAGATACAACCAAATAAGCAAAATATTCTTGTATTCCAAAAAAATCACAAAATGTTAGATCCTACCATGTCACCAATAATTCTTTAAACTACCATCAACTCTAGTGGCGATATGGCCCAGATATAACAAAATATTCTTGTAAACAAAATACAAAATTGTCCTTCATCCATTAAATATTACTTCCATTTAATAAAACATGACAAATAAAATTGAATTTACGATGAAACACAAAATAAACTGACCTACAATGTAAATGATTATCTCTAAATGAAGAAAGATATGGTCAAATTTTGAAAAACAGACCTTTATCCTATGAGGCATAACAATATAAGGTGTGGAAATAGTAAGAATTCAACCAAGAGAGGTTGGGATTACAGATTACAAAAATACAGCCCATCACAAGTAAGTAGAAACAATGGTGAGGTAAGCTTGAGGTACGTCGTGTTTGCCAAACATGCCACACACGTGACACAGTTCGCCTCTGAAGAATGAAGTACTTGCAACCCACTCACTGCACTGCATTCCTCAGCTCGTTTCTCTTCAAGTCTTCCCCCGCAGGGGCCTGGTACGCAAGCGCCAGGTACGGGTTTTTCGAACCCGCGGTGCCCGAGCTGGAAACTTGTGAGCGCCGCAAGTTTCCCACACCGTAAGCTCCTACCATGCTTCAACGACCACCGTAAGGTGTGGCGGTGGAACGTTGTGTGCCAAGGAGAACGGGAATCTTGGCTTCATCGCCCGGATTGCGAGGACGGAACAAACCTCTATAAAAAAAAACCCTCAACCTCAAGGTCAGACACGTGCCGAGGAGGCGAATGAGTGATGAGGGAAATCACTCGCTAACGTGCAACCTCAGGGGCACCTGCGCACCCCTGTTGTATTAGCATTTCCTCCTATATTGTTTTTACTCGTGGGACCAAAATTAAGCCTCACAATAAAAACAAAAAAACCCTGCAGTACGGGTGTGCCGCAGAATAATCAAAATACACCCAATTCTAAGAAGAGGGTGAGGGTTGATAGCCCCCCCCCTCTTCTAAAAGTAATAGTAATAGTAACAAAAAAGTTTGTTCGCTTGCGAATGCTTTTATAGTTATGCAACGAGTGGAAGGATCTTTAGAAAAAGTTTCACCTTTTTATATTTCTAAGGGTTTAGAGGGTCTGGTAGGGACCCTAAATACCATTAAAAAGCTGAGGAACGGGACGCTGCTGCTGGAAACAACTTCCAGTAGGCAAGCTACCCAACTCCTGAACTGTGAGAAGCTCGGGGAGTTCGCCGTTACCTGCGAACTCCACAAATCCCTTAACAGCAGCAAAGGCGTTGTCACCTGCCGTGACTTAGTTGACATAGGGACCGAGGAACTCATTGAGGAGTGGAAGGAACAGAAAGTGGTCGAGGTACGTCAGATCACTCGAAGGGTAAATGGCAGTATTGAAAAGACTGCCACCTTCGTCCTGACATTTGACACTCCAGTACTGCCAAAGAACATCAAAGCAGGGTACATTAATTTGAACGTCTGTCCGTATGTTCCGGACCCGATGCGCTGTTTCCAGTGTCAGCGGTTCGGACATACGACGGCATCGTGTAAAGGAAAACCAACCTGTGGTAATTGCGGGAAGGGCGCACATGAGCCGGGTGTTAGTTGCACGCTCCCACAGGTGTGCGTCAACTGCTCCGGTTCGCACCCTGCCTGGAGTAGGGAGTGTCAAGTGTATCTTGAAGAGCGCAAGATACAGGAGCTGAAGACCAAAGAGCGGATTCCCTATGGGGAAACTAAAAAGAAGGCCAAGTCGCTCGCCGCTCCAATTTTCGGAACTACTTTTGCTAAGATGGCTTCAGCTCCCGTCAGGAAGGAGAGTGTTGCTACCCAGACGTCAGTTGCAGACATGAGCACTAGCACAACGTGCTCATGTCAGTGCAAATGCGGTGCAAAATCCGCTAAGATCGCAACATCTAAGACCGCGGACGTTGGTAGCAACACGTCTGCGTCCTCGACCACACCAGCAGCAGCGAAGAAGGATCCACCAGCACTGATAGCGAAAACAACGCCACCTCCAATACCACCACGTGCTATCACGGTGGTAGCATTGCCAACTGCTACAAGTGAGAATGGAGGCAATCAGAAGATCCGTGGCCCGAAGTTTAGACTGACGGACCCGACTCACTTTGTGAAATCCCCTTCTTCGTCCCCTCCCAGACTACCAAGTAGTAGGGAGAAGAAGGGGAAAGGGGCGAAGAAGAAGCAGAAGAAGAACAGCCAGGAGTCAACTGAGTCGGAGTCGTCTGACTCTTCGGAGCCAGAAGAAATAGAAATGCTGGTGGATGAGCCTGATCCCGTTCCTCAGCAGGCAATGACCGAAGACCCACCCGAACCGAGGCGGGTGAAACCAATTTTAGGCAGATCGGTCCAGTTTTAAGACTGATGGGTGACCTCTTTACAGTCACCCAATCGATATGCATGATTTTTATTTTTTGTATTTTTATTATTCATGTCTGTCTGGCCAATATACAGCCAGCAAGACATGTAGTGTTTTTTATCCTCTTTTGAACCTGTTTGGCCCCTTTACAGCCTTACAGGTATTATACAGTTTTAAGTAATGCACACAGTCTTTAACATATATCCCACTTTTTTATATAGGGTCGCTTTACAACCACGTTTGATTTTATTACTTATTTTATTTGCTGTCTGTATGGCCGACCCCTTTACAGTCGACCATGCAGACAGTATTTTAGTACTTTCTTAATCCACAGAGGTAGCTGGTAATAGGGCGCTAATGACCCCACTATAGATGCACCCTAAAGGAACTAGCCAGCGAGTTTCCTTTATCATTTAACTTGGTTGGCCTTTTTACAGTGAACCGGTTATTTTTGCCTTTAATTTTTTATCACCATTTTGCAGCGATCGTTTTAGTGCCCTTTTTAGCTGTCTGTATGTCCTACCTCTTTGTGGCCGGTGATGCAGTTGGCATTTCTTCTAGTATTTCAGTCTTGTTTTTTTTTCCCCCGTCTGTGTGGCTGACCCCTTTACAGTCAGCCATGCGGGCGGTATTTCTGTTGCTGTTTTAATATTTTAGTTTGCTTTACCTTCTGCGTGGCTGACCAAGTCAAAGTCGGCTACGAAAATGATATTAAATCACGCTGTTAAACCAGGTTTTAGTTAGGGCGCTAATAACCTAGATGTTGACGTGCCCTAAAGCCCTAACAACAACAACAACATCTTCAAGTCTTCAACACTTGCACCTCTGCACACAGTCTTTAACATATATCCCACTTTTTTATATAGGGCTTGTTGTCCCACACTATATCTAACATGAAATGTTCCACTTAAAATATTTCTTATTAAAAAATTGTCTATATCTCTAACTGTTTAAACCGTTTTAATGCCATCACATTATAGGTCCTTGATTTAAACTAGCCTCCGCTTGGACCCTAGCCTCGGCCTGTATCAGTTTTTTGAAATTTCACTTTCTTGTCTACTGGGGCTTCTATAGGATCATTTTGATGCAATGTCTGGATTTGTGTGTTATTCTGACTGAAAGAATTACCTCCTCTTACTTTACTCAACCCTCTAATATTGGGTCTTCTTCTGTAGTGTGTGTTTCCGCCTCTACCTGTGTTACCAGCTTCATAATGTCCAGCTTCTCTTGAAAAATCATGGCCTTTGTCTGTCGAGTCAAAATGTTGCTGTGATTTGTGTGTTGTATAGCCCTTTTGTCTCTTGCTACATTGTGCGAAAAACAGATTGATCCCTCAGGCGGTCTTTATTTACTTTGGTAGGGTTGTTGGTCTAGTAATCTTATTGCTCCTGCGACAGTTGTGATGTTCTGTACCAAAAACATGTAAAATACATGGGCTGCCATTCTTCCCACTATATCCTTCACTAGTTCATCTTCTGGTATTGGGTTGGTAAAATGAGAGTCTTTTGCAGCTTCTCTCATAAAAAATTAAAAAATCTTGCAGTTGTTCACTTTCTCATTGAAATGCTCTCTCTCTCTGCACAGTTCCCTCTTTGCTGCATACTGTTCTTGACTAGAAATGATTCATGAATTTCTCTTTAAATTTATTATAGGTCTGGCAGTTTTGGGTTATGCTTTCACCCCACAATCTTGCCTTCTCTCTTAAATGTTAGTAAATGCAGTTAATCTTTTCTTTGTCATTTTACAGTTCAAACAATCAAAAAGACTGAAAACTTGTGAAGAAAGTTACTGGGCATGGGTTCCCATTGTCACTGAATGTAGTCACTAAATTTTACAGGTGCCATGATGGTTACTTTATCTTGGTCGGCGGTAACCATAAGAGTTTGGATATCATTAACTTTCCCTTCAGTTTTCTGGAACATTTCATTGTTATCAGAAGAGTTTGTTTCTATTATATATTTCACTGATACTATCTGACTTCCCATATTCTTAAAACAGTGTTACTATCTCCTTGGAATATTGTATCATACTCTTTTGATTTTACTATATTTGTTTCCACTCTTTCTGCTAGTTCCTTTTGTTGACCCTTTACCCTTTATGTAGACCTGACTTGGCTGTGTTCAATTTTGTTAAACTTCCCTACACATCCAGATAACTGTCCTTGCATCTCTCCCACCGAGCATGGTGGTGTAACGGTTAGCGTTCTAGCCTCGCATTCGGAAGGACGGCGGTTTGAATCCCCGTCCGGGCATCCAGATTTGGGTTTTCCATGGTTTCCCAAATTACTCCAGGCAAATGCCGGGGTGCTTCCTTCGAAAGGCCATGGCAGAATTCCTTCCCATCCTTTCCCGTCTCTAAAGACCTCACTGTTAAGAGACGTTAAGCAGTTAAAAAAATTGCATCTCTCCACAATTTTGATTACATTTTAAAGAATTATCCTTGCCTACCTTAATTTTATCAGTCATATAGTCAGTCATTTTGTTGCAGAACATTTGTAATTTTATTGCAAACCCCTTGATATCACTCATCTATATGATGAAAATGTCCTTTCAGTTGTGTTTGTAAACTGTTATCGGCCTTTACCAACCGTTTTAGTTCCAATCATTGTGTTTCAAACTATGTTTCCTTGGATAAGGACAACTGACTGATTAGGCTTATGAGAAGAGCATCTCCCGTTATGTTTTCAGATGTTTGTTTATACACTACTCATACTGGGGCATTTGCATATTGAGAGATATGAGTGGGTTCCTGAATATCGGTACAAAATGTCTATGTATGTGTTTTTGGAGAGTTATCAAGCCAACTTCCCCAGACACCAAGGATGGCTGTTTATCTGCCCCCATATTTATAATATCCGAGGCTTCAGTATTCCCTTATCTGAGATATTTGAATAGTTTCTACCTGGTAATGGTGACATATTTTCTGAGAATCCAAGTAAATTGGGGGAATCATTCACATTGGAAGACCTGCTACCAAGTGACCCCCTGCTTTCAAAGATATTAGCCTTTCCATTTTAAATTTTTGATCAGCCAAAAAGTTAGTGAAATATGCTG
The DNA here is from genome assembly GCA_031002005.1 of Vandiemenella viatica. NCBI lineage: Eukaryota > Metazoa > Arthropoda > Insecta > Orthoptera > Morabidae > Vandiemenella > Vandiemenella viatica. The sequence goes on along the minus strand of JARYHS010008074.1, from coordinate 281,397,552 downwards.
GTTACTTCAGAGTGTATTCAAAAGGCAATTGTTGGAAACAGCACAGTTAATGGTTTGTGAAACAAGAACCTCCAAAACCCAGCAGAGTGCACACACTAAAATGAAATTCAACAGCACACAAGATACGGAGTTATATATCAGTCTTTATGAGAGATTTTTTTTTGTGCTGTGCAAAAAAACGTTTACTTACCTTTTTTTCCTGCAGCCTGCTTGCCATTCTACTTGAAATTGCAATCATCCATTTCAAAAAATCTGCACTCCACCAGAGATGGTCACTTGTTTGTTTACATTTCACGCTGCCATGTAGTTGCTATCTTACGCCACAGATATTGTTTTCTACACCGCCTTCTCCACTCCAACCTGCACATTGGATCTTGGTTTCTGTCAAGCAATGGTTCCGCCAAATATATCAGAAATACACATTTTTTTTATTATAACGGCATGTTGCAACAAGTCACAATGTCGCAGTTATTCTAGCTGTTAAGTTGCTATACTTCGGTGAACCTTTGAATTTTCTTTTACTGACAGCTGGCAACCAACGTTAGGTTGATAAATTAAATAAAAATGCACTTTCTTATTTTATACACATGCATTTAATTGTTTATAGAATTTTCTCATTCCAACTTCCAACCTTTCTGAAATTACGTTAATTCCTTAAGACTACAGGTTAGACTGTAAGCATGCATTCTTCTCATTCATTCCTAAACACTAATTCTTATGTCATACATTTGGTTCACCTAAAAAAAAAAATGTGATGTTATAAAATCCTGCAAATACTTCTTATATTACTAAAATTTCTTCATATCAGCAAAGAAGTCACTCACATTCCTCAAGGTTAATTCTTCATCAGAATGATGAAGCACGTATGTACAATCTCATCGACTTGAGTGATTGTTCACTTTCATGACAGACTGACCTACTCCACGATCTGTGGCAGACTGCCTGCCTGGAAGTGCATGTGCGTCTATCTTCCAAGTGCACCATGCTCCAAAACTGGGGTTTACACCCCTGCACCACAGACTTGTCGGATACTGACACCACAAGGAGACAATGCCAGATGCCACTATTTAAAACTTTTACCAGCCATTCTTCCCCAAATTAATTTAACTTTTTAAATTATCTTGCAAAGTAACGGGGAAACGTTATCGACCCATTACAATTATTATTGGACTGTTATTAAATGTTAGTTTAGCAGATTAATTAAAATTAGGAGGTTATTGAAACACTTTAGCGAATATTTATTGCACTAGTCATTGTTTTCATGCAGTTTTTCAGTTGTTATCGGTATTAAGTTATGAGATTAGTGTTGTATTTAAATTTACTATTATCCTCACAGTACATTTCTACTTTCCATCATTACATACCAAAATAGAAAGCAGTGCAATGTTGCTTTTTGGCATATTTGAACACCTGCTTCTCAGTTAGGGCAATCCGAGTTTTCCCTGATAACACAACCTCCTGTGAACTACGTAGATGGGAACTAGCCTATCAGAATATCCTGGACACCAGACATCCTCCAGGCCTCAATCTCTAATAAATTCCTCTCACCTGACCCAGCACTAATTATCTCTACTACTTATATTTTTTATATTTCTTATATTTTATTTTTCACTTATAGTTTTTCAAAATTGTGTTATATATGTTATTATTTACCACTGTCAATGATATTATACCGTCAATATTATCAATTATCGATACCGTATGTGAGCTTCATTCCCACCCCTCCTACACCACCATCTGTGTCAGTTACACCATTCACCAGATGGCCAGCTCTGTGTACACATCTGACCCTGCCTGGTGTATAACTTCTGCACGAATAAGGCTGTATGCCGAAATATTGTTTTTTTTGTGTTCGTTGTTCCCATCCACCTTCATCTGTGGTAAGCGTTGGATCATATTTCCCTATGCTTCCTCAGTTTTTTGCCTTAAAGCATTTTCCTGCTCATTGTTGTTATTCATATATATATATATATATATATATATATATATATATATAAATCTATTGATAATAGAAAAATAGTACTATTAGCTTTCAATTGAAAAGTCTGAAATCTTTAAGGTAAATAATTATATTAATAACCAACAGAGCATCTATTTAATTAATTACTCCTATAATTCTAATGATTATTGCTAGTATAATGTCAGTAACACTAGAAATGATCATGGAAAAAAGATCACCACCAGTAGATCAGCTCGAAAACCATTCTCACTGCAATTCTTTTTAATTTTAATTTTTTATGTAAAAATTGAACGGATCCTCCTTATTTTAACTATCATAAAATAATCTACAATAATCACAAGAATATGAAATACACTATTCATTATTATAATTATTCTAATTGGAATATACCATGAATGAAATCAGGTAGCTCTAAAATGAGCAGAATAGGGTTACAGTTATTTATGAAATATGAGTTGAATTCAAAAAGTATTGATAAATCAAATAACGTTAAATTAGAAGTGATTATTCATTCAGTTTCAACCTGAAAATTTGCTTCATTAAATACTTATAAATTTATAAGCCAGATTGTTGTTAATAATGTGATTGAATATTTAGAATTACAATTAAGGACGAATATTTACATTGTAGAATCTGCTAACTTCTATTAATAGAGGTTAAATGCGGTTAATTTCTGTAGTTTAAAAAGCTTAAAATAAAGTATTATTCTCTAATTGTAAACGTATTATCCACTTATATATTTAAACACTTAAAAGTAAATATACCTCTGATACAGCTTCAATGTATTACTCTAAATAAGTTATCCAAGTTAAATAAATATTCAGATGATAAATAACAGTAAAAAAGTCTTACAATTTGAATCGTATCAATTCTACATATAAAATAATATAAATACATACAAAATATATTATTAATTATTTCATTTCATCTGTAATATAAACTTTTTAATTAAACCATATCTACTAAGAGATCCATACAACCTTACTTTAGCCAATCCACTAGTTACTTCAGTTCATATTCAACCAGAATGGTACTTGGTTGCATATGCCATTTTATGATCAGTTCCAAATAAACTTCGAGGAATAATTGCACTAGTTATATCAATTAAAATTTTATTGATCATACCATTCTGAGACAAAACAAAATATTGAGGAATTGATTTGTATCCCATAAATCAAATTATATTTTGAATAATAATCTGAACTGTTATCCTATTAACACTAATTGGAAAATGTCCCTTAGCCCAAATAGTAACAGTAATATACTTCTCATGTTTCATATTGCAAGTACATGAGATAAAATAATTAATTAGCTTAATACCCCCTAAAGCCTATATCTTGAAAATAATATTAGAAGTTTAAATCTTCTATTAACTTAAATATGCTAGTGTGTTTTGACTATATAAGAAAAAAGGCAACACTCTTAATCCAATAAAAAAGCATAAATAATTTAAAGATAAAGGAAGGAAACTTGTTCATGCTAAATATATTTATTTATTGTATCGAAACCTAAAACAAATAAAAAAAATATATAATTACTGTCTTGAAAAAATTTAATCTACGAAAATCCTCACCTAAAATGGTTAAAGATCATAATATTCTCATAAAAATAATACTTGTATATTCAGCAGGAATTATTAAAGTAAAGCCCCCAGCACCATATTCGGTATTAAAACCTGAAACTAACTCGGATTCACCTTCAGAAAAATCAAAAGGAGTACAATTAGTTTCAACTAAACATGAAGCGAAACCTGACAAATAAAAATCATCTATTTAATTGACAGATAGAAAAATAGTATAAATTACATTATCATTTAAGATAATAGAGATCAATAAAATCAATACTAATCTTGCCTGGTATGAAATAGTCTGTGGAAGGGAATGTAAATAGCCTAGTGAAGAATAATTAGAATTAGATGACCACCCAGCAATCATTGTTGTATAAATCCCAAAACTTGTACAACAAAGAAAAAAGAAAACCCCATTTTTAAATAAACACATATAACTCAAATAAGGTAATAATAATTACATAAAGAATGAAATTACTAAGCTAAATACAGAAGGAAAATAATAAATAAAATAAATTGACTTATAAGGAATTGGTTGTTCCCTCAGAAATAATTTAATAGAATCTCTAAATGTCTGAGGAATACAAAAAAACCAACCTTATTTGAACCTTTACAAATTTGCACATATTGTAATACCTTGCGTTCTAATAAAGTTAAAGAAAGCTACTGAACATGCCAATAACCACGATTCCAACAATCTCAATGACTGTTTTACTGTGAGAGCATTCAGAGTTTTTCCTGACAGCACCACTGCAGCAGAACTCCGGAGATGGGAACTAGCATACCAGAATATCCTGGACACCAGACACCCACCTGCCTTTATAAAATCCAACCACTTAACCCATCACATACTTTTTTTTTTTTGTACTAGATATAACTTTTCATGTCAAAACTGTACCCATGCTACATTTGTTCATTTTACCATTGCCTGCAATATATTATGTCGGATGTTGCCGATATATCAATAGTCTACTCCTTAACTTTTCCCCCACTACCCAGTTAGTCATTGGGTGACGTTTGTTGTGTACATGTGTACGGAGCCTAATGGCCCGTTTATCTACCACTGATGAAGGCAGATGCCGAAATATTGTGTATTTGTTTGTCAGCATAAGTGTTCCCTCTCACTGCAGCCGTCAACTTTTGTATGTGGTGGGTTATTTTCCCTGTCCTTTATTATTTAAACCTAAAACCAGTAATAAAATAAAATTGATTACTAATATGATAAAATCATACATCATCAATACTATCTACATAATTGAGATCTAAACTCAATGCCCTTGTCTGCCAAAATGGTATTAATATTCAAATTTTAAGGTTATATTCAGGATAGAAACCAACCTGGCTTATGCTGCTCTGTACTCAGATCATGTAAGTTCGAGTAAACCTAATTATAAAACTTTTGCACCATATATTTATCCTAATCTGACATCGAGATTGCAAACTACTTTATCAATATGAAATCTCTAAAATAATAAGTAACTTAAGCTTTTAATCACAATTTATGGATCATAAAACGTCAATTACTGTTTTGATAAAAGAGAGTTTAGTTTAAGCGTAGGCTTCTGCGGCCAGAGTCAGTTGATTTTTGGCTATCCGGGTGGTGCCGCGTCATGTTTCTTTCAAGAAACATGACGCGGCGCCACCCGGATAGCCAAGAATCAGAGAGTTTAGTTACTCTCTCTGTAACCCCAACAAATTAAAAACTCAAATTTAAATAAAGGTTAACTAATCAACTGAAAAAGAATTATTATAAATCTTTACTGGGTTTTCTCATCCTAGAAATATATTTAAGCATTTTGACTTAATAGTTAAATTCAATGATATGACACAGCTAATTCCACATCAAACTCTTCATTCTTGCCCTTAATTTAAAAACTAGTGATTTTCCAACTTTTGCATGGTTGAAATACTGTGGCTCTTTAATGATTGAGTGAGCAGGAATTATATATCAATAAGAATTTATATTAAATATCATTATATATGAATACGTAATAAATAGTTTATATTATAATAAATAAATATATTACTAAGTTACATAACTTTATATAGATTATTTCCATAATACAATATGCTGTAATCATTAATATTACAATAAACGTTTATATCTATGTGTTAGTCTCAAAGACCTTAATCCTCATTGAGCAAAAAAAAAAGACCACAACACGTTGTGGCTTATCAGTATCTAACTGTTTTTGTTCATGAATAATCAGTCCAATCTGCATTTAATATATATATGATTCCTCTTACCCGTTGCTTTACCAGCCTCTTTAAAAAAAAAAAAAAAAAATGCAAATTTTGTGTTGTGGCTGTTTTGAGTTTGTCACAATGTGTTCTGGCAGTGTTTTGTAAGTGCCATAATGTGAATAACATGTTTTGGCCATTTTCAAGAAACCAGAATGCGTTGTGTTCATTTTTTTCACTTAGTGTGCATTTTCAGTCTTTGAGCCTAACATATATATGTGTGTGTGTGTGTGTGTGTGTGTGTGTGTGTATAAAATAAGTACCAATATGTTTTAATATAGAATATTACTTTTTAAAGATCTCTAATAGGACTTCATAAATATATAGTAAACAATGAAATCAAAGGCACTAAGTAGCAAAAAAATAATTAAATAAGGATAGTGAAATAAGCCACCGCTTACCTCTTAAATGATGGATGTGGGGCGCAAACACACAGAAAAGACAAAAACACAAATGATACAGCAATTTTTGGGACAAGCCCTTTGTCAACAGGAGAACATTATGGGAGGGGATAAAATCTTCTTACGGTGATAGGGAGAGCCGGGGAGACCAGGTTGGTTAGTATGTGTGTAAAACTAGTTGAAAAAGAAGAACGGCTAAAACAAATGAAAATAAATGAACAAAAAAATATTTAAATATATGTAGTCCAGTGGGTAGCCAAGTTCTTCAGTGTTGTATGATTTGTTCCTGCTATCTGAAAAACACGACGACACCTTTTCTACTTCTGGAGAACATCAGGAAGAGTATTTAACAGACCCACCCAAAATAATTCAATCAGTTACTGCTGCAAAGCACAGGAAAAAAAAAATATCATTGCTCCTAAATCAGTTGCTGCCTTGGATAGATGCCAGTTAAGTGTGAGATTCAGTGTACGTTCTTCAAGTTATCGTGGAGGCACTTGGATTTAGTACTGATGATTTTTCTTTAAACAAGTCTTCCTTTCATAAAATGAGGACACAAATGAGGAAGGAATGAGGAGAACCTATAATAACTGATTTTAAAATGACATGTCCCAAATCGTGACCATTCTGTGGGATGGAAAGTTGTTGCCTGGTCTGGTCGTAAGAAGTTTGAAAGAAGAGTGACTACCAAGCCAACTCATAATTACATTTCGTAATGGGGAACTAGTATTTGCGATGAACACCAAGGACCGAGTGTGGCGGTGTAACGGTTAGCGTTCTCGCCTCGCATTCGGGAGGACGGCGGTTCGAATCCCCATCCGCGCATCCAGATTTGGGTTTTCCATGGTTTCCCAAATCACTACAGGCAAATGCCAGGATGCTTCCTTCAAAAGGCCATGGCCGAATTCCTTCCCATTCCTTGCCCCCCATCCTTGCCCCCCATCCTTTCACATCTCTAAAGACCTCGTTGTTGAGAGATGTAAAGCAGTTAAAAAGAACACCTAGGTGAAGTTGTTCTGGAAAGTGACAAAATGCAGATAATTAGCTGGAACACATTTGCATCTAACATAGATCATCTCATTGGTCCTGGGCACTTCTGGAGCAAATATTAGAAAGAAAGTTGATACTGTTTGCATGATGGCCTCAAATTTATGTAAGCACTCTAAAAAAATATTTCAATTACACACAAATTATTAGTACATTTCTGGTTAGCTGAGTTGAAACAAAAATCCTTCGGGAGAGATCACTACAGAGAAGTAATTGAGCTAAGAGTTATATTTTTGGAAAGAGATAGTGGCAAAGCTCTGAAAATTGAGCATCCTCATGCAGTGCATAAAACATGTTGTTTGGCAAGAGACTTTTATTCACTCAAGATACGTTTCCTAAGTTTTCAGCCTAAATTGAGCAAAGAACACAAAATGGTACGAAATTTAGAAAGAGAGAGTATATCTGACTTTGTAGAAAGGTTCACTCCTTTGATGGCAGAAATATCCGGCTCTATTTTGTTTGGTTTATAAAATTAGCTGTCTTGTTTGTACATTATTTTGTATCTTTTTCAACTTGATTAATGCTTACCTACATTATATTTTGAGAAAAACCATGGTGAATTTGTATCTGCGAAGAGCAAGTATTTGTTTTATCGCTTGAAAAATTATAGTGTTCTTCAGGAAGAAACTGCTGTTTTGTAAAGGCGCAAAGAAAGGACTTTTATCTGAAAGAGCTGTAAAATTAATTCATAAGTTTCATGGTTTAATTACAGCCGATGGAGAATGGGAACAATTTTCACGCAAAAACACCGAAACTTGTACCTGCACTGTAAAAAAAGAGATACTAAAAAGAAAATACCACTCATAATTTTTTCCTAATACAAAATGAATTTTTTTTTTTTTTTGTGTGGATTTCATTGATAACCAAGAATTATATATATACATATTTTTAATGATTTAGTCACATGTCAAGCAATACTCAAAATAAGCATTTTGCATAATCTTTCGGTTCTGCTCGGCACGGGTTAATGTCATCATAGGAGGATAAAATTTCGTATGTAAGTAAGTTACATCTACATATATACTCTGCAATTCACAAAATTGTGGGTGGCAGAGGGTTCTCAGCACCAAGGCTAATCTCTTTGTTGTGCATTCCAGTCCCTAATGGTACGAGGGGAAAAAGAAATTCATATAAGAATCAGTGTGGCATTTTATTTCTCTAATTTTATCTTTCCTGTCCTTCCGACTCAAATAGGTTGGTGGAAGAAGTATTTCACTACACTCAAATGTGAAATTGGGAGTACGCATGTTTACCAATAAGTTTAAACAAAACGTGCGTCGTCTATCTACCAAAGACTCCCAGCCTAGTCTACTAATCAGTTCTGTCACACTTTCATAAGGACTGTAGCAAGCGGTCACAAATTGAGCGGCTCTTCTCTGTACTTTCTCTATACTTTCGATCAACCCCTTACGAATCGGGTCCCAAATGGCACAACAATAATCCAAATGTGGACGCACAAGAGTTTTGTACACTTTCTCCTTTGTTTGTTCATTACAATTTTTCAAGATTCGACCTATGAATCGCATCCTAGAATTTGCTCTACCTACTAACGAATTAATGTGTATGTCCCATTTCGTGTTCCTTTGTACTGTTACTCCCAAATATTTCATAGAATCGACCATATCAATAATTGTATTGTTTAACTCGTATTTCTGAACAATTGGATTCTTTTTGTTAGTTATGCTCATTGTCTTGCACTTTTTACAATTTAGAGTAAGTTGCCATTGAGCGCACCAAACCAAAATAATATCTAGATCACGCTGAATTTCTAAGCAATTGGCGAAATTTCTTACTTCCCTATAAATAACCGCATCATCAGAAAACAATCTAAAAAGGCTTTTCACTTTGTCTCCGAGATCGTTTATAAAAATTAAGAAAAGAAGTGGTCCTATTACACTTCCATTCACAAAGCTGATCCGATATACCGTACGCTCGAAGCTTCGCTAAAAGGCGATTGTGTGGCACAGAGTCAAAGGCTTTCTGGAAATCTAAAAAAAATTCATCTACTTGTGAACCTTCATCAGTAACTTTCATTACGTCTTGTGTAAATAGGGCCAGCTATGTTTCACATGATCTTTTCTTCCGAAATCCGTGTTGATTTGTTGTAAGCAAATTATTTTCATCTAGAAAATTCATGATGTTCGAGCATATAATATGCTCCATAACTCTACTACAAATGGATGTTATACATATGGGACGATAGTTTCCAGGATCACTTCGATCACCTTTCTTGAAAATCGGAGTTACTTGTGCGATTTTCCAGTCTGAAGGTACTTTTTGCTTTTCTAATGATTTACTGAATATATCAGACAGATATGGTACGATTTCCGCCGCATACTCTGAAAATACTCTTACTGGAATTCCATACGGCAGTGCCGGATCTAGGGGGGGTCAAACCGGGGCGCTTGCCCCGGGCGACAATTTCAGGGGAGCGGCAAAATCATGTTTGAAGGAGTGGTAAGTGGCAAATTCGTGTGGCGGTGACCTTTTTTTTAGCTCTACTGCCCCAAGCGGCAACCATCAGGGGGCGGCAAAATCAAAGAATAGCTCTGTACCGCCCCAGGCGGCAAATTCTTGTTTGAAGGGGCGGCAATCTCAAGTTTATTCCCCTATTCGGAAAATTTTTAGATCCGCCACTTCCATCCGGGCCCGGTGCTTTCCCCCACTTCAAGAGTTATAATTGCTTAATGATCCCTGCAGTATCTATTCGTAATGATTCCATCACCGACTCGCCACGGCATGGGAAGACGGGAATACTATCCTTATTTTCATTTGTAAATGAATTTTTGAATACAGTATTTAGTACGTTAGCTTTATCGCGACTTTAATTAACTTCGGAACCTTCACGAATTAGTGCTGGAATATTGCTGTTGGTACAATTAACTTTTCGTACATACGACCATAATTTCTTTGGGTTTTCTGTGAGACTCTTAGAGAGAGAGTTGAAGGCCTCGCGCATTACATTCTTAATACGTCCTCTTAACTCAGCTAAGGATTTTAAATCGCTGCGCCACCCCTTCCTTCTTGAGCGTGCATGTATTTTCCTTTGTTTTTTGAGTAATCTTTTAACTTCGCATGAGTACCATGGTGGATCATCCTGCCCCTTTATTGTCCGCTTCGGTATATGTATTTCCATACCTTCCCTGACTATATGTATAAATTGATGCCACATCTCTTCAACGGTGCCCTTTGTTGACTTGAAGTTATGGTAATTATTCCTCAGGTAGGTTCTAAAACACTCCTTTGAGGCCTTACTGAATCTGTATACAATCCACCCTTTTTTCCTTATTCGCTTGGTCATTCATTTGATAGTCGCAACTACCGCTTTGTGATCGCTTATTCCTGTGGTCGTTGAAATGTTGGTGAATAATTCTGGCCTGTTGGTAACCAGCAAATCTAAAATGTTTTCGTTCCCGACATGACACCACGTAGGTTCATTAACTAGCTGTTCGAGATGACTATCTGACAACAAATCGAGAATTACTTCAGAAGCTGCCTTATCCCTGCTACCTGTGATGTGAACGTAATTACGCCAGTCAATATAAGGCAGATTGAAGTCACCTCCTAGAATCATAGCATGATCCTGAAAACGGCTAGCTATACTATTTAAATTAATTCTTAACTCCTCGGCGATAGCTATGTTGGCATCAGGTGTATGGTGGAAGGCGCCTATGATGAGTTTTGACCCAGCAACATTGAGTTTAATCCATATGATTTCACAAATCGTATCAACGTCTATTTCATTACATGGGAGAAATTTACTCACAGCTATAAATACCCCACCTCCATGAGAATGTAATCTGTCTTTACGAAAAACGTTCATGCTATCTTTAAAAGTTTCAGCGGAACTTATTTCCGGTTTCAGTTAACTGTCTGTACCAATAACGATATCCGCTTCTGTACTACAAATAACACTTTCATGTTCCGGTTGTTTGTTACAAACGCTTCTACAGTTAATTACGAGAACTTTTAACTGTCGAGATTCTTTTACGTTGCTCCTACATTCCAGTGTTGCATCTGATTGGGCTGCCCGTAACTGTATTTCGTGTTTCGGGTCTTCCTCCCTCAGCCTAAAAAAAATCCCAGTGCATTCCACATGGCCCCTGCCACCCGTGTAGCCGATTTGCGTGTGTAGTGCACACCTGACCCTATGGCGAAGATCGAGAAATCTGCAGCCAATATCATCACAGATATGTGTAGTCTCTGGTTCAGCCCCTCAATACGGCTCTAAACCAGAGGTCCACAATCAACTCTGTCTACAATGCTACAGATGGTTAGCTCTGCCGATATCTTGCAGCCACTGGCCACAGAGTTCACCCTTTCAGCCAGCCACCGGAAGGAAGAGAGGATAACCTCCGACCCAAGGCGACAAGCATCAATGGTGCTGACATGAGCCACAATCTGTAGTTGGCTACACATTGTCCTTTCTATGGCATCCGGGATGGCCTGTTCCACATCTCGGATCAGGCCATCCAGAATACACACTGAATGGACGTAGGATTTCTTCCCCGAGTAATCCACCATTTCCCTAAGAGGCTCTAATAACCGCCTAACATTAGAGCTCCCAACTACCAGAATGCCCTTTTGTGTTTGCTCAGACGTGAGGGGCCGTCAACTCGCAGTGATTGATTGAAAAAGAATTAGAGGGTATGCGTTTGAATTTTTGAAAGAAAAAAAAGTTTTTTTACTCTTAAAAGGACACCCTAGTATACACTGAGAATGACTGCAGGACTGAGCCAATATGAATCAGCTGAGAAGGATGAGGATTGCAATTTGGGAGAGATTGACTAACAACGATTGCTTGGCAGCAGTTTGATTCTCAGTATTACCAAAAAAGTTACTGTACATTAAAATCTAAGATTGACATCTTTGTTTATTCTACAGAATTCATATTTAAGGTTTGCAGGTGAAAATTTTGATATCTCCTATGCAAATAAGATACAAGATTTTTTCTCGTGAAGAAATAACAAACAAACAAAATCCCATTCCAATTATTTAATTGTTAGATTTTGAACCATTTCCCCTTGTTTTAAAGTGTAAGGAAAATTATAAATTTTTACTAAAAAATGGAAATAAGACAAAACAAGATGGGATGTAAAAAAAATATATATATATACAATTTCCTCAACCTCATTACTCAATTTTCAGGGAGTGAACCACATTTTCATTTCCAAATTCCCTCAAATGTAGTAAATTTGAATAGTGGTTTTTCCTCTTTTACACTGGTTAGGGAGGCAGTCTGTGATCAATTATTTTTAGTTCAATTCCAGTGGCTATAATATTTGTTTAACAAATAATCCATGTGATAAGTAAAACATTAGTACAGACAGTGGTAATTATAGTCTCATATGACTATATTGTTTTTGCAATTATGAGGAGTGTTATTTTCTCCATGTTTCTATGTAAAGAATGTCATGATTCTTTTATATCTCATGACTTTTATAGGCCTAAGTAAGCTGTATGAGCCTACTCTGTTGAACACTTGACACATAATTTTAGGGTCTTCGAGACATGTAGGTTTGATTTTCCTGCTTATTGTTATACAAAGAATTACTTATAATATCAACTATGAAAACACAAAGAAATGCTTTTAAATAATATGAAAATCAGAAAGGATAGAGAAGGTAAACCAATCTCTTACTAATGTTGATGCAGGAGGCCTATGACAACACAAAAAAAAAAAAATGATAATTGCAATTTATCAAAATGTCCATATGCCAAAGATACTGTGTAAATGATATTAACTCTCACTGCTGTCTTGCCTTCAGTTTTGGTAAGTGATGAGTTCCCTTTCCACATCCTTTTTTGTTTTCATACTGGAGGATTTTTTTTTTCTGGTGCATGATCCTAGATTTCTTCTGCTCCTGATCTCACAACTTAAATTACACACACTAATTAAATAATTATAAACTATTTTGTGGTGGCAACACTGAAGAAAATCTTCTTGGACTTCTAGTGAAATCAGAATTACGTTGTATGGCAATATTTTGGGAGATTCCGCTGTCAAACCTCCACTTAACATCAACTGGATTTCTGTCTCATGGGTGCTCATTCATACTCAGCCTCTGGCAGGGAAGGGAGTGCAAGTGTAGGGGGTAGTCAGGCTGAACACCATTCACCAACTGACATCTTGCTCGAGTCGTCCTAGACCTGAGCAGCTGTTTTCCAGACAAGATAATATTTAGTCATCACTGTTACAGAGCTGTGTATTATCTTGAGTAAAATTCAGGATCTCCTTGTCAGGTAACCTAAAATTTCTTTACTTCATAACCAAATTTGTTTAGAGAGCATCGAATTCAACTCAATAACATTGCGGATTAGGTTCAAAGTCGTTTGCTTAGATAATTCAAGTCATATTACAGAATCAGAACATAGTATCAACATTTTCATATAATGGGATTCAGACTATTTTAGAAAAGAAAACGTTGCCTTTATTTTCAGAGCTATTTCAGACACTAACTAGTAACTCATTTATCTAGTTAGTGTCTGAAATAGCGTTTCCTGTAGAGATATGAGACTTTGAAATTTGGAACTAGTATGAAAAATTTTGTGACGCAGTAACACATTTAAAATTCTAGAAGCCTCAATTTTGAAGATAGAGAAATGGTTTATAGCTTAAAAGTAGAGAGGTAACTAAAATTTAAGGATTGGTTTTGGAGGTTCTAATGAAAATAATAGTCTATGTGAGGGAGGAGAAATAGTTAAAATTAGAGGCGAAATAAATTTGAAGGGGGGCTGTGTTTAAATTAAGAGAAATTTTTTCTAGGAATAACACTTCAATTGGTTTTTTAATTTATTCATTAGTTTGGCTGATATCTGAAAAAGAAATAATTAAAATTCATCCCACGATGGCAGTTCCCGCCAGAGGTTATGTAAGAATTCAAACTATGGGAGGAAAGGGGTAAAAATATAAAATGATGAAAAAGCTATCAAATAACTGTTGTTACAGTTAGAGAGTTATGATTCATTATAGAAAATGGTACATAGAATTGATTAAAGCATGTTTAGAGCTGTAAGTCAAATTGTTCAAAAGATATCAATTTTCAAAATTAAATGTCATATAACAATTTTGGTTCACCCTGTTAGGAAATAGTAAACAAGTGGAATTTGGTATCAAAGGAAAGAGGAGAGAAATTAAATCACTCTAAAGGTTATTTGAATTTCGTAGCTTTTGAACTTGGAGAGTTATGGACAATTTTTAGAAATTGGAAGAAAGTAATTTTTTATGGCTTAAGTATGATAGCTACAAAACTTTTCATTAGGATTGACTTTAACATTTGCTAGCTTGGTTACCTACTATAAAAATTTCATGCCAGAAGGAGTTTATTTAGAAACAATGAATTTTGGATTTTGTCATGTAAACAATGAAATTTTTACTTACCGACACTGCAAGAAGCAATACCTATAAATAAGGGTGGGGGGAAAGCCTCATTGCAGTTTGTTGAAATCATTTAAAGAGATCAATGCTAATATGTTACATATGCAGTATTTTTATGAAAATATTTTTTGGCTTTCTAGGCTTTTTATGGCTTATAATAATGGGTACAAGTTTTATAAACCAGTATGTTATTTCTGTTTCCAGATATTTTATTCTTTGTAACATTTCAACTCTGTATCTGCACATGTTATAGGTGTTTGGTGCTTATTGCTCAACGAGATGGTATGAACGAAATGTTAAAGATGATCATGGTAATCGTCAAGCATATTTTGGCACTGGGGAAACTTTCTTATTTAGTTTGTATCCAGAACGTGCCAAATATCCATGGGTAGGTATGGATTGTAGCAATGGAGATCCAAACATTGATCATTCTGCTGAGTTGTTCATGGCTGCTGACTCAAAAATGCTAACTATTGGAGGAGGGTAAGTAAAAAATCTGGGTGTTTTAGCACTTATAATAAAGGCGTGTTATAAATTTTGAGTAGTCAACAGTTACAAAGATTTAAATAATGTTAAAGATATTATAATTATTAACATGGAGAACTGCTCCAACCTCATGCAAATTTGATGGTCATATATTCATTACAATTTTTCTTTAATCTCTTAGTATTCTGATGTAAATTACTTCTACTTTGCCTACCTATTATAATGAATCTCCTCAATTATCTGATTTTTTTTAGCTCTTTCCTCTGTGAATCTCGCATACCTTAAAAATGATGCCCCATTTAAGCTTTTCTTTTTAATAATATTCTTCTCTTGCTTCTTTCTTCGGTCATTACTTCCGTATGTTATCTTTTTTTTTTTATGTGTATACTTCACTCTGAACATCCTTCTATAAAGTTATTTAACAAATGATTGAATTTTTCTTCTTTCTAGTATTTCCAAAGTTGAATCTTCACTTCCATAAAGTAGTAAAGTCCAAACCCACTGTTTTCAGAAATTTGTGGGATCTGTTTTTATATTAAAAAGCTTTTATGTTGAAGAAGGATCTCGTCCTCATTTTCATCATCTGTTTTCATTTCTTTCCTTAAATAATAGAAATCTTTTACCTGTTCTATATCTGTTCCTGTTTAATCTGTTGTTAACACCATCTTGTGTTTAGATTTGATACAAATTCCTCTTTCAATATGTTGTCATTCCATATCGTAATTTATTTATGTTTACTTTTACCTGTAGAGCGACCAGAAACGTTAGACAATCACAACTTCTTTGAACCCTTGTAACACTCTCAAATTTTTCTTTTATGTAATTGATAGTGATATACTTCAGCCTTTCTTGACTCCCTTGCCAGCTAATATTTGTTAAGATTGTTTCTTTTTACTCATAACTATACAGACTATACATATTATTTTTGTTTTAGTACTCTTCTTTAAAATTCCACATGTCTTGACCCATTCAAGCATTACCTGCATCTGCATAAACCAAGAATGTAATCCTGTTTTATTTATCTTTTGTTTTAATTTAATTATAGTTGATAGAATTCATTTGCTTGTACTTCAGGTTTTCTTAAACTCTTTGATATTTTGCAGTATATATCTTCCCTTTCCTTTCTATTCATCACCATCTGGAACAATTTTGAGTAATTGGTCAGATGTATTTTTTACTTGATCCTAATTAATAATTTTGAAAATGAAATATCAGACAGATGGTGCAATAATTTATTTCATTTCTCCATTTTTGAATGCCTCAAATCGCAAAGATTATGCTTTTATAAAATTGGTTGCAATTAGTCAAGGTTTTTTTTCTTTTTTTTTTCTAAGTTTATGCCATGTTTTGATTTCTCTTTTTATAAATTTTAACAATTCTTAGAGAATCTCATCCATTCTTGCAGACTCTTTGAACTTAAATTATTCCACAGACACTCTTCTGTCGTCTTGAATGCTGGTTCTTGTAAACTATTAACAGTAAGAGTTCTTTTTTTTTTAATACACTCTCAAGTCATACGCATCATACAGTGAGTTTGTGTATACCTTTCATGTGTCAGCTCTTTACTTTTAGTTGGAAACAAATTTTCCATCAACACCCTTGGTCTCAGTATTTCATCTTTTTGTTTAATCAAAGTTCATTGTGATTTTCATATATGTTATTATTATTATTATTATTATTATTATTATCATCAATTTAATTGTAAAGGAGCACATGCTTGGGTGGCAATTCCCTTAGTCATCAAATTATCCCCTTTTTATTATTTCTTTAAAATTATCATAAATTTTAAATCCCTTCAGCATTTTTGGTAAATTATTCATAACTTCATTTGATAATTTATTCCAATCCCTTACACTACCTACAAAAGAAAATTTTCCCACTTCCTAATGCTTGAAATCGAGAGCCAGCTTGGGGTCATGATCATCTCTTCCCTTCCATGCATAATTCCTAATTCTTCAAGCAGTATTCTTCCAAGCCCCATCACCAACATATGTCTTGTACACTCCCAGAACTCTCTCATGTTCTTATTTTAGTTCTTCATACTTCCATCGCAGCCATGTTTTGTAAGCTTTCTTGTCTTTTGTTTACCCAATATTTTTACCATGCACCATACATGATGAGGTACACCAGAGAGCATAGTTGTGGTTTTATGTCTCTTTTGTAATCAGCTGGGGATGGTTTCCTCTTAGTGCCCAAAAACTGCGCAGTACCCTCCCTTTGTTTAGGTTGTTTTTAATGGCCTACATTTAGGTTAGTTGTTAAGCCTCAGTGAAGAAATATTTATTCTGTTTCTAAAATATGCATCAAAAAATTCCAGTCTTATGAAAAATGATAGCTTAAATTTGATTGGATAAAAGGGGGCAAAATGTTGTATAATGAGTTTCAAAATTTATAGGCATGCTTCTTACAGTGGAAGTTGTCAGTGACATCAAAACAGTTGTTTGATATTTAATTATCATTTATATCTTTGCTGTTAATAGAGAATGTATTCAAACAATTGATTGATATACCATAGCAATTCTTAACTTCAACTTAGTAGACATTTTGACTCTACATTGTTAAGAAAATGGGAGGGACATATCTGCTAAAATTCTAAAATTGCAGCAATTTCAAGACATTCACTAAACCAGTTTTTAGATAGTATCTAACATAACTTCAAGTACTTTATGTGAAAAGTGAAATTATTTTGATACTGTAAATGTTGAATATAGTAACATAAAATTCTTTTTTATTGTTAGTAGAAGAAGGTAAGAGAGATGATGAGTAATAATGAAATTGTTTTGCAATAGATCTTAACTATTTATCTTTCATGTTATTTTTCAGTAAAGGTCAAGCTATATGGATGGATGAAAATATTCGCTTTGGAAAGACAGACAGATGCCTCACATTTAACAACCCTCCATTGTGTCCAAATGGAGATTTTGAAATAAGGGTCCTTGAGGTTTATGGCTTTTCAGGAGCCTGAATTTCTCTGGACTGTTTTAATGATCTCAGGTTTAATGAACATGGTTGATATAAACACTGTGCAAATATCTGCATTCCATGCATTTGGAAAAATGCATATTTATTATTTATTATAAAGAAACTCCTCTTGTTTAATATGTTTGTACAGTGCTGTTGTTTTAGAGGAGTTTTGCCATTATTTCACAATATCAGTGTGTTAAATTGGATATTATTTGTACCAAATGTTTCATTCTTTAAATTATTGTTTTATAATTGTTACACTTGAATGCTAATGTTTAATATCTTCAAAAATTTTGTTTACGTTGCTTTTTTCACATATGTTTTATGTATGTTATTCAAATAGCAGAATGTATGTTACAGCCCAATTGAATGTGATTGCTTACAGCACTCTTCAAAGACTATTTAATTCTTTGTGTATCTATAAATAATTTATTTCTGTTGTATACACAACATTTTTAAGAAAAACTTTTTATTATTTTTTTAAAAAATAATAATATTTATGTACAGGTCAACAGCAGTTTAATGCTGTTCAAGATATTATAAGTTTAATACCGGTGTGTTAGAAAGTTTAGTTTTAATTGATTGTAGTTTTTGTCTGTATAACTGAGTTAAGGGTGTGTGAGCTAATAAGTACAACTAGATTGTTCTAGTGAAAACATGCTGCCTATGGCTTTAGCTGTCTTTTTGGATAGAGATTCATATAGAAAAATAAGTCCAGCCTATTTTTCTGTACATAGATTTTTTAATAATGAAGAGACTTTTTTGATACACCTCTTTGCCCACCAAGATTAAAACATTAGTTTTTCTAATGATAAGTTCTATACATCCCTTGCAACACTTGAAGTTACCATGTAATTAATTCTTCCAATTAGATGTTACATATCTATCTGATTTTACATTATATCCTTTTCCTTTAATTCTTTCATTCACAGAATGTGTAATTGTTTACATATCTCATCTTTTCTGAAGCAGTACAAATAGTAATTAGTATGATGTAGTAATAAAAATTGTTTAAAAATGTTATGTTAGTGGTTTAAAAATAAAGATATTGTCATTAACTTCCATCTAGCTTAAGGAAGATTTATGAAAGAGAGAAAATAATGATAATTCTCTGAAAGTTATAATCACTGAATTGTAGTTCCATATTTTGCTAGAAGTAAGATATTTGTTTACTGCCAATTGAGGATAATTTTGGCACTTGTACATGATCTTAAATAAGGAAAAGTAAAATATGTGTACTATATTTGCTACCTTCACAATCCCTATTATAGTTTCTGTCTTATTATCTTTTATTGGTTTACATCATACCAATTCTTTTTACTCACACTGACAATGATCAGATTATTTGTTTTAAATTTTTGGTCACTATGTATGGTTTATTTGGTTTTAAAACTGGATACTAAAAAGATTTTATTTTTATCTTTTGTGGCTGTATACTTTGTTCTTATATCATCTTCTATTTTGCTCTCATACTTGACACCTTTCTATTGTCTTTTTTTATTTAAAACAAAAAAATTAAATTTCTTTGAAATTTTATCTAAAGTTTTAAATTTTAATAGCTGTTAATAAAACATACAACAAATGTAAAAAAAATAACATTGTTGAATATAAATTTAGACATGCTAAAATTACTATATAAGACAAGGAAAAAAATACTGTGTGGAACAGTATATGTATCTATGACCTCTTTCTAGTCATTAGGGCAGAGTGCTTTGATATGTGTTCATTTTGTATCACATTTCTCCCAGTACCCTGATACCCATGTTTTTTATTTAACATGTTTTAACATTAAACAGCCATTATTTGGTCAAGAGTAGTGACTAATTATATTTCCTAAAAATGTTGTAGTTTTTTGTTGAATTTTAAGCAGAATTTTCTCTAATCAATAATATTAATTTGTTGATAATTTAAGAGAAATAATGTTGTTTAGCACCAAATAAACAACATTTTAATGATCAAATGTAAAACTGTTTAAACATCGATTTCAAATACATGTGTGAATTTTATTTTGTAGAGATATTGCATACAAAGCTGAGAAATTATTTTTATTTAATCAAGGTTACATTGCTAATAGAGTAAAACATTCAATCAGAAATTCACCAAGTTGATGATGTGGATTGAATGTTTAAACTGCTAGTGTTTAACAACAGGTGCAAATATTTATCACAAGTTGGGTACAAAGACTAAGAAAATATAAAACTTTTCCTTCCTTCACCTCCAACTTTTCCACATATATTGCACAGTTTAAATTGTTTTGAATTTCTGAAAATTAGCCTCACAAATTTCAAGAGAATCATGTAAAATAAAAAAAAAAAAACAGCAGGATTTACTTCCCTTAAACATTCTCTTTCTGTTTGCTTTTTAGCTTCATTTTGACAAGAATTGTTTAGCTGGTAACATGCTGTTTTGATATATATGCAGTATAATGATTATGTTGAAATTAAAAAAAAAAACTGGCAAGAGAAAAATGCAAGCATGGTATAAGTCTTATACCCGTATTTATTTATTCTCAGTAACTATTATAATATCATAATTGTTAAATCAGAAAATTTGATGTTAGAAATGGTAATATATAAGCAGATAAAAACAGATGTGCCTTAAATTTGACTTTGCTACACATAACTAGGAAAAATGTCACCTTTCATCCATAAATGTATTTTAATCTTCTTTTGATGATCTTTGAATTTACTTCCATTTTATTTAATTATGTAATTTTTTTACATCCTACATAAATTCTATTTTTCTTAAAAGGAGACCACCAGGCGTTGGGGTCATAAATTGTACTGAAATTTTAGAGGTGTGTACCAGAATTCAAGTGCAATACTGTGAAATGGTGCTAAGGCATAACTCTCAAGAAATCTAAAAAAAAAAAAAAAAAAATGATCTCATCTTTTTCAAAGATTTGACATGTGTAGCTGATGACATCATAGAATTTGCATTTGATGGTCACTCTAAAATGCAAGACCATGTTAAATAGGTACCTAGCTCAAATCTTTGTAAAGTTTAATTTTTTGCTTTGTTTTTATAAAATCTTTTTATTTTAATGATTAATTCTTAAAACAGGTATTGTTATAATTTTTCCAAGTTACCTGGAATTTTCTTTGAAGGAGACTTTCAAAACTTATGTTGCACTTAGAGTTTCAAATATTCCAAATGAAAATACTTAGCCAAGTGAAAAATAATATCAAACTAAGTACAATAAACATCTGATAGAAAAAACTGCAGATTCATATCTAGATCTTCAACCACAAATTTGAAAAGAAATCGTGTACATGAAACAATGGCTTTCTTCTTTTGTTGCATCTGATATTACCAGAATATATATATTGCCCTGGTTTGATATATACTAATCTAGTACTTGTCAAATAACTAGCAAGATATTTTCAACATGTATTTGCACAATTTTAAGACCTTTAGCTGTTCCAAACAATCCCTAGATGAAAATACTATTGCTAATTTTATTATTTTATTTATTTATCTGTACATTCAGATCGTTCAATCACTAGAGCCTACAACAAACCATTATTTCATAATACTACAGGGTGGTCCCGAATTCATGGTACAAACTTTAATGGTAGGAATATATGGTCGAAAGTGACGCTGGTGTGGCGTAAACAGGGGAAATAACAGCCGAAAGTAAAAACAAAGCTTTTATTGAAAGTGTTGTTGACAAGTGTCATGTTTACATTAAGTGTTCAAAATTGCGTCCACCAGTAGTGATACATGCTTAACAGCATCGTTGGAGCGATTGGCGTACACGTTCAAAGATGCCTGGTATTTCACACACACCTGCAGCAGCTACGGATACACAAAGTCACCCATCGTCTACGGCAGCACAATTGTGAATGGTGCTTTTCCCTACTGCGATGCATCATGTTGAACAGCGGCTAGACATCTACTGCCCTCTACCGGCAATGCTACTAACCAATCACTCCATTTCTCTTTCCTTTTATTTCCCCTGTTTGCGCCTCACCGCGTCAATTGCAACCATACATTCCTATACAATAAATCATTGTTACAATGTCCTGTACCTACCATTATATTTTGTACCATGAATTCGGGACCACCCTGTATAATAACATTTTATACTCGACAAAATTTTGAAAGATAAACAAAAATCCTATATACTATGAAAATGGTACAAATGATTTACTATTATTACTACACACTCTAAGTTATCGTAAACTGTTAATAAAAACTAATATCCACTAATACTAAAGAACTAAACATATTGAGTTTTCAAAAGTTAAGTTGCTAATGGAATTTTTGTACTTGCCTGATTCATTCATGCACAGACAAAATACACAAGCACAAAAATTTAGCTACAAAGAACGAAAACTTTGGCCATGAAGATATGAAAAAAAAGCTAATGGCAGAATGTGTGAGATAAAGCTTAGAAGGGCAAAAAGTGAATAATCTGTGCAGACATTCAAACCAAGGTCACCTGTGTATCCATCCACAGAGAGTACAGAGATAATTGGATGTTAATGCTTTTTATTATTGTTATTATATGAACACAAGTCAAATCTTTCAGTACGTGGAGGTCAATTTTCTTGTAAATACTTCAGAGTGGCATCTTAACACTCGTCCACAGCATTATTCATGAGGTTTGCTCTACAATGATAAAATTTTATAAAAAACTTTGACCCCAACATCTGGTGTCTCCTTGTTGGTGTTTTTTGGTGAATCTGTTCCATCCTCTTTTTATACATTCTAAGAGTCAACATTTTCGCTTTCCATTAAACTCTGTAATTTCAGATAAAATTTAAATAAAAATCATGTCAGTAACATTCCGGTCCTTATTCTTTTGCACAAACTTGGTTATCAATATCACTATCAGTACTTGCATTCAGTAAAGTGAGCCACTCGCTTTGCACCATGAAAATAAACCGTATATGAAATTGGAATTATTTTATTTTTAAAAAAATTCTTGCAGTGTGTCTAAATAAAATCAGAGTAATAAACCATCATTTAAAATGGTTGACAACATGATTGTCAAGAGTCAGATTCAGTCAACATCCTTTATTTGCTTTTTATTGATAGGGGAAAAAACCTGACATATTCTGCTTCTGTACTTCCTTCTCTTTGTCCATCATGATATTAAAATGTCAAATATGGCAAGTAATGATTTCTTTGTGTGTGTTATTTGACCAAAGTGCAGATCATCATGCTAGATACAAATATATCTTCCTGCAGACTGGCTACAAACTAAACCTTTCCCAGAGCAACTCGTACTATAGCACGTGCAATGGTAACAAGTGCTTACTGCAGTTAATGTTTAGTTATTTTTAGTTTTTATGTTAAAAAATGAATAAGCTAGACGTGATTAAATCTTGATTTCACTTAACCAGTTACTTTGGAGAAGGTTTTTGTTGGAGAACTTTAATTTTCAGACCAAGCATTTGCATTCCTGATTCCTCTTTTGTAGATAAAAATGATTTTAAGAAAGTGAGCAGTTCAAACACTCTGTTAAGAAAATTCCACTAGCTTTGTTTAGATATGCTAACTTTTCCAAGTTAAATATGATATGGGGAGAAAAAACTGTTGTTAAGAAATATAAACAGAGATAAGCTTTCAGTTGATAATTCACAAAAAGAGATTTTATCTTTGTGTTTATAACTTTGTTGTATCTTAAATCTCAATTCATTAGTCTTCTGATAAAATGATATTGATTTATTGCATCTTCATTATACAGGTTTCAATGATGGGCTTTAATACAGATATAACTTTTGGAAGGAGCACACACAATGTCCAAAGCCATAGTGGTTAATTTAGTGTGGCACATATTTACTTACTAATATTCATATGCAGGTGGAATTGTTAGAAACTTTAATATATAATAATACCAAATATTACTGATAAAAATATGTAGAATTTAAATACACTACAGAGTAGATAGTTAATTTTCCAAAGTGTTGAATTCTTTGCAGAATAATATCCTTTTTAAATGTTTTATATTAAAGTATCTACCACTAGAAAGAACATAGGGTAAACAAATCTGTATGACTGTTATTTTTCAGCTAATATGACTTTAACATTTCTTACCCAACATAACATGTCTTCAAGCAATTAAATTAAACATGATGCTTGCATTTTTCACTAGCTGCATGTATAATTTCATCATTGGACAATGATTTAAAAAGTTGAATGGAGTTTCTGTTGATTGAGAAATAGTCTAATTACATTATACAATTACAAGAAAGGTTTTTGTCCGTACGCACAATTGGAGATGTGTCGATCTGGATGGAAATGGTTCTACAGATCCGTATCAGTTGTGCTATGGATGGATGTACATCCAAGTGCAAGTCAGACCCGTACATGTTTGGTCTGTTTCTGTGCGCCACATGTCTCTTGCGGCCAGATCTAGAACCGCAGAGGAGCTGCAAACGGATGTAAGACCTGGAGCTGTTCACACTTCTCGCACATTTTGTTCTGTACAGTTCCCATTTGATATCTATGTTTTAAAGAGTTTGTCATTTATTGTGTGATTGGATTACAGCTCCATTTAAAGATACGATTACTGAAAAATTATTTCTTAGTGACTAATTACTGTTAAATAATTATCTATCAAATGTCTATGGATTGTTAAAATCCAGTAGTACTTTTTTTATTGGTCTGGTTCTGGTGTATTTTATGGCACGCTTTTAAGGTGAGGAGTGCTTTACGTGCTAAATAAGAATGGACTTATAATGTTACTCCTAATTTTAATGAGTTAGTCTTATTAAACCTTTAACAATCTGTTTGATTATTATTCCCCTCTAGAGTTTTTAACTTTCTTAATTCTGATGAAGGGTAGCCTAAAATGAGAAAGCAGGTGACACATTTAACGTCTCTTTATTGCAGAAACACAGTTATAATTAAGATTGGTCTCTTTTGGTTTCCAATGCACATTATTCCGAGTGACTTTGATGGCCACTTGTAGAGCAATATTTTATAATGTGACATAAAAAAAACGCACCTTCAGGCATCTCTAGAACTTCTAACAATGTCTCAAACAATTGGTAATTATTAAACCTTAATTTAAAATACTTGTTACTAAATGGGAAATCATCTTAAATGAAATTACAAAAAATTTAAAAGTTTTTGACATTGCACTGAATAAAATAAACATTTTTGAAGCACTGGAAACACATTACAGTAGCTGGTACAACATAACATGTTAATGTGATCTGATTAAAATGCCTGGTATCACAATCAATTTTTCACACACAGCATTTTAAATACTCTATCAAAACAGTCTCATGTACTATACAGAACAAATTAACAGTCATTCACAGTTTAAAATAATTAATTTATAATAGCAGTTTTGGTTTTGTTCATTTATTGTAAACTGGTTCTTAAGCTGGTAGGTTACAGATAGCTAATAATTATTTAAAAGTTTCAGTTTTAGTTTTAAAAAATCTACCAATTAAGAATTTTGCTTTCCTTTTTTTTTTTTTTTTTAAAAAAAAAAAAATACAATAATTACACTGCAACTAAGAAATGATTTAGTTTTCTTCTTGTAGAGGTCCACAGAAATTTTATTTTATCATTATCAAGTCTGATTATACTGTAATTTTATAATATTATGAACAGTGGTGAGTTTCAGATAAAAATAAAACAAAATTCTCACAATTAATCTTATTTCATTTTATAAATTAATGGATGAACATGATATAACTCATACTGCAATCCTCCTTGGTTGGATTTATATCCATCAAATGCTCCACCCGCATGACTGTATGTTCGGACAGGTCTGCTGGACACGTCTGTATATAGGTCCACACATATTCTATTCTACTGTACACTCAGCCTGCCCGCCATACAGATCCGCTGGACTTTGAACTTGGATGTAGGTCAACAGTGCTGGAGATACATCCACACCTGACTCCATTCAAATCTTGGACCTGCCCATCACTTTGCACAATAATAGTTTGTGAGTCATTCCTAGCTGATTTCAAATTCTCTTTGTAAAATAAATTTGCCACGCTTCAAACACGATTTTCCCACCCCCTCAAATTGTTGGCTGAGAAATGAGCCCCACTTTGCTGCCACTACTTCCTAGATCCGACACTTTGTATTGCGATGTGTATCTGATAAAAGCTTTTTCCAAAACCTCTATATTAAACCACAACATGTTACTGTCCTATTCCACATACTAATACTGCTTTCTCAGAGAATGTGCCATAAATTAGATTTTGTAATAAAGCATTTTTGTTACAACAGCTGTTTTTCTTACAAGTGACTGAAAATAAGTGTACATTTTTGGTGGGGGGGGGGGGGGGGAGGAAATATAGAATATTGAAAATAGAATAGTTGGACAAGAGGTCAAACAAATTTCCCTTAAATGTGTAATCAGTGTTGTGATTGTTCAGTACCTAATCTATTGGCTCTCACTTGTCCCTTTCCTCCGTTCCTCTGTTCCTCTTTTCCTTGTTTGTTCGTCTGTAGTTCTCTTGGCTGAACACTGCTTCATTGTAAGTTAGTTGCTGATGCTGATCTATAGAAATTGAACTTTTTAGTACAAGCCCTGCATTTGGTAAATAACTTGACTGTAGTGCATGAGTGTGGGATAGAAACTAAGGGAGAGAAAGAAGAGTAAAAATGTTTACCACTTATCTGCAAATTGTCTAAAGGGAATGAGAAAATAATGGAAGGAATAATTTTTGAATCTATTAGATTAAGGAAAATGGTGGAAGGTAATTCGTGATGACCAGTATTTTTTGATAGGCTAGCTCCACTTAGGTTTAGAAGCCCCTGATAGCTTAAACATTGATGGTGTTTGTGGTATGTTGTGCTGCAGTTAGTTGTTCTGGTCTTTATGTGGCTACCGTTTCTCCATAATCAGCCATTCTGATTGATAATTTGTCATAGTTGTAGTATAATTTTATTTGTCCTCTAAATCATATACATGTACATTATACATAACGATATCACATACATCAATTATAAGTTAAGATATTTACCTTAATTATTTCAGTTAGTATATGTCCACAATTCTTCTTCAGACTAAAAGGAGTGGTTTTGAAGGTATGACATCAACAATTTCTCAAAATTTCCCCTTTTTCACGTAGCTTTTATATAATGGGGTAATATATTGAAAAACTTGATCCCTATGCGAAATGTTCCATTTTGATACATTTTTATTTTTATATGCATAATATGCAAATCTAATTGTTTCCTTGTGTAATGTTTCATTATTTGTTTTTAGAGCTGCATCTTTACCTATGTCATTATTTCAAAAAAAAAAAAAAAAAAACAAACCCAAAACAGAATGGTTTCATTGATGTAAACTCTTGGTAGTGGGAGTATATTCATATATTTAAATAAGGGTCTACAAGATTCCCATGTTTTGTGATTTATCATTATTCTTTTTGTTCTCTTCTCAATTTTGAAAGTGCATCTGATGATAAACCCCAGAATATAATGCCATACTTTATTTGTGAATGCAAATATGCAAAGTATGCACTTTTCAAAGTTTGCTTATAACTGCTTAATTTTAAAATAAGATCAGATTGAATAAACCTTAAAAAAATTAAAAAAAGAGTTTAAACTGTTTGCTAAAGTCAGTTTGTTCTAAATCATATTTGGGTTGGCAGGGTTCCTGTTTTGAGCAATAGTTTTATCACAATTTATTATTAGATGGCTGTTTTTGGACCATGCAGATAGCTGTTTAATGGTTTTATTAATACTTGGCTGAAAAACTTCTTTGGTTTCACCTTTCATTAAAAGTGTTGTCATCTGCAAAGAGAATATTATGATGTGACTTAGCATTTTTGTTTATCTTATTTATATACAAAAGAAACAGGAAAGTTCAAACAACCGAACCCTGTGGAATACCATGTTTAATACTTCTTATGCCTGATACATACTCTCTGATTATTTCACTTTTTGTGTCTTTACATTTTATGGTGACAACCTGTTTCCTTCCATCAAGGTATGACTTGAACCATTTGTATGCTACACCCCTTGATGCCATAATGATAAATAGAGACCGGATTATATGCAACACAAAAAACTAGAAATTTGCATGCAAATATCCCTAAAAATGCTTAAAATATGCATGAAAAGTGTCAAAATATGCAACATTATATAATAAAAAATAGTAATTTTTATATATTTTATTTCAAAATCAGCATGCAATTAGTAAGTAGTTGAATAAAATATTTATAAATTCGATAATTAACAATTATTTAGCTTTTCTTTTCTTATTTTACTTTTGTAAACATAAACAGTCGGGTACTGTTCCAAATATTCAATAGTAGGATTGTTTCTTCGATCTCTCAAAATATTTTTATAAGTGTATATAGACCGTTCCACATTCACTGATGTAACTGGGCAGTAATTGATATTGGGTGCTGTGTTAGCAGTCATTGTTTCTGGAAAAAGTTTGCCCGTCCCATTAATAAAACTTTCAGTTTGACACAACGGTTCAAAACCTTGGTTATTGTTCAAAATATTTTCAAACTTCACTTTAAGTTTATACAGGAATACCTCTGCAATGCGGATTTTATTCATTAGCTGAATAGAGTCAGTCAACGTCAAACCTTGAGTTTCAAGCTTTTTATTACTTGCTAATCACAACTATGGTTTTAATACTAGAATAAAAATGCTTCCTTGTACTGACAAACTGTCACAGCCTCTCCACTATCGAAGTCGTTTAATACACCTTTAATGGTCTTGAAATGTTCCCTGTAGAACAGGAAAGTTTCAACCCCCATCACTCGTCGAGTTACCACTGATTCCAGAGGTAAAAGCATATTTGCCAATTTTTCTTATGGGCATTAATATGAGAATGTACCTTAAGAAACGCTTTGTTGATGAAATCAGTTTATTTCCATTCCCAAACGTGGGGTCATAGTCCTTCAGCATGTCGTCATAGACTAAGAGCTGTGCTGCTAGCAGGTTTTGCGGGTTCAACATAAGATTTTATTTAATAACTAAGTATACTACCGAAAAATATAGCGAAAATACGCATCATATCTAGGTTTTAGGTAAAATATGCAATAATCGATGAAAATGGGTTTAATATGCAAATGCATATAATCCGGTCTCTAATGATAAAGCTTAGATAGGATGATTTTATGATCTACCACATCAAAAGCTTTAGACAAATCTAGAAATTTGCCAGTTACTTTCCATTTTCGTCAATTATTTTTAATATACTGTTAATGCAATCATAAATAGCTGTTCTGGTTGATTTCCTTGCTCTAAAATGATGTAGTGAATCAGATATTATATTATTTTTGTTAATGAAGCTAATTAACTTTTTATACATAATATTCTCTAGTATTTATGAAATCCCAGATGGGATAGTAATAGGCCAATAGTTATCTAGTTTATGTGTTTCTCCCTTCTTATGTATCGGAATAACTTTTGCTAACTTAAATATTTCTAGGAAAGTACCAGATTGTAATGAACTGTTACATAATTGTGTTAGTGGTTGAATGATGTATCTAGCACATTTCTTTATGTATGAAGCTTAACAATTGCTGCAACATAATTGGTAAATAACATCAGTAGGCTACATGGGTGGCATTTCCCTGAAGAGAATGATCTCAACATTGTTGGGAGTGGTTGAGATGCTGGAACTAGGAAATTTTCCATTTCAGTCAGCCAATGGCATTGTAACATGCAGAGATGTGATATCAATGCCAACAAGCTGGATGCAGGCAGATGCATAGGCTTATGGAAAAAGATTCGAGAATGTGCTTGCTATATTGTTGAAGGAAGAAGACTGAGATGTGTGTGGCTAGGGAACTGAAAGTAACAATGATGTGTTCAAGACTACCAAATATCACTTTGAAGCAGTAATAAATTGAGAAAGTGAAATGGACTGAGAAAAGGGAAGTCTGGGAGCAAGACCTTCAAGAAGGCCAAAAGCTGGATGTGGCAAGTCATTGAATAGTGATAGTTCCATTCGCTGAATGTTTTTCCCTGCAGATGTTGAAGTATTTGAAGAAAAGGCCAAATAAAAACAGAAATAGTAAAGATGTGTCATACTTTAATTTATATTTTAAATATTCTTTTGCCAAATTGGTGCTGGAATAAATTTATTAAATAAATGAATGGTTTCAAACTTTATGGTTACCAACCAGAGTTGAAAGTTACATGACATAAGTACAAGAAAAGTTAAGTGTTTGTAAGAAAATATGTAATAGAATTATGGAAAACTATAAAATTCTGATAAAATGATAATTTTTGGCTATAGATTCTTTTGTATCTAACATAGTGGTAACACTGATAGAGAAAAGCTCTTTTTCTTTTGGTGAATAAAAGTTTTAAATCTTGCCACAATTTTTACACTGATTTCAGATCTGTTTACAGATTGATTTTCCTTATTAGGCATAATTTGAATTATTTACATTCGGGGTATCACATACAGGACAGAAGCAAGATTTGTAAACAGAATTTACTGAAGGGTCCAGTCAGTAACTGATACGATAAAGGAGCTGTATTGAGAGTCATTGGAAGACAGGAGGAGGGTGAGGAGAGTACTTGGAGTGTACAAGATGAGGATTGGAGGGATATTGATCAAAGAATTAGGAGTAGTGCACAGAAAGGAAAAGATATCCATTTGGGGTTTCATGCATAAGATGGTAATAAAAATATATTAAGACAGTTATAATTAGACTAGGGAAATTGCCATCTGAATAAGCACTCCATCACAATTTATTTTCATTTACAACACATTTCTAAAATTTTAATGTTTATAGTGATTCAAATAATTGAACAACCCAAGAAATCTAACTGGTAAGTAATCTCTAATGCTTCTGGCCTCACATTGAGGAGCTTGCCAGTTCAAATCCCCATCCAGATTTGGGTTTTCCATGGTGTCCCCAAGTCACCCCATGTGAATGCCATGATGATTCCTTCAAAAAGCCATGACCAAATTCCTTCCCATTCCTTGTCCCCCATTCCCATCCCGTCTCTAATGACCTAATTGTCAACAAAGCGTAAAGCTATAAGTACAAAAAATCTAATGCTTTATTCGAAACAACATCCAAAATACCTATTATGAAAACAACATTTTGTATATCAGGGTTTTTTTTTTAGTGCTGGTCGGAAAGTATCCACTTTTAAAGTCCAGAAAGTGGACATTTAGAAACCTGTTGCACTCTTAACTGCAATGTATATTTGATTCTTCTTCTCTTTTTAGTTTTGGGCCCTCTTTCCTTCCAAAGGATTTCTTAGTTACCTTTTTAAGTATATCTGTATTTGCAGCTCTTTGTGCTAGGCATGCTTAAAAATCTGGATCTTCAGAGAGTTTTCATCACATCTGCTAGTGAAGATGAGAGAATTTGTATGAGAGGTATCTATTTTCTTCTTTTTATGTTTAATCCATGACCTTTAAAGACTATTTTAAAAGCCCTTTCTTCATTTGAAGATGGAGAAAGAACATCTTCACAATCAACTACACCTTTATTTTGAACTTTTTTTTCCAATTTCAATTAGACCAATTCTTATTTTTATAGTTTTTTTTTCTGACATGACCATCACATTTCCAAAGGAAGCAGGCTTATTTTTTATAACATTCTTGCATTCCCATTTTGATTGCCAATGTGTCTTCAATTTAAGTAAATTGTATTACATTTCTCACATTAACATGTCAGGTTTTTTTTAGATGACTCGTAGTGTCAATAAAAATTATGTTAGGGAATGAAAAAAAGAAGGATAAGGGAAATAAACCCATCACTCACCAGAGATGATAATAATAGGGCCACAACAAACAAATAAACATTAACACACTTAATAATATTTTGGTACAAACCTTAATCGTGTTTAGAGATGAGATATATGGCAAAAGTTTCAAATATGTACACACCACACCACATGACTGAAGCCAGAGATGAACAAGGAAGGAATGAGTTGGGAGAAAGTTTTCAAAATATATTACAAATTGTAGTCATTCTCGTAGATTAATGCTTAAGGAAGGTATTTTTGTTAATCTTGAAAAGAAAGACGAATTGTTTTAATTAAAATAGGGAAATAAAAATAAAATTTTTCTTGCCTCTTGTCACGTGACCGAAAACGCACTGGAATTGGAGATCGCTTTAGTGACGTCACCTGCCGGTAGGCGCTGCGGCTGCGTATGGAGTGTTTTCCGCTATCCGTGTTTTTAACTATTTGTTGCTGGTTATCTCTTGTTACTAATGAGATCTTGTGTTGAATATAAAATGAGGAACAATTTGTAGAAGCCTACAGCGGAAATATACCGAAATTTATTTGTCGGACTAGCTATAGAAATTACCACTGTCTTTTATTCTACCGAGCTTGAGAATGTAATAACTTCAATTCGAGAATCATTTATATTTAAACTGGATGTTAGAGATTAACAGAGGCAGTTCCGAGTTGACCATCGTAACTTGTAGATGTGCGACAAGAAATACACTAGCCGCTCTTCCGCGCCAGGCGGGCCGAGTGCCCCAGCGCACTCGACTTTGCCGGCGGGAGCTGCGGCAATGGCGACGACCCGGCTATCCCTACCGAACTTGGAAGCAGACGGAACAACACTGACGACGACCAGGCAGTTCCCACAGGACTTGAGGGTGGACCCCGACGGAATTGTAAGAATAACGCTCACGACGAATCAGCCTACCCACGGATCAGTAGACCCCCGCGCATCGAAGAGAAGAACCTCACCGATCACAGCGGGGAAAGTAAAGCAACCGAGGAATGAACAACGCGCAAGTGGTTCGAAAGTCAGCGTGCCCGTACAACAACTCTCCAGTGCTATTGCCAGCAAAGGGAAGAAAGCAAACAAGAAGAAGAAGGGGACGACCGAGTACTCGGCCGCACATTCCCATTCCAGACGCCTTATACACCACCGCAGACAAACTTAAAAAAAAGCAAATACCCCCAAGCAGACGACTGCTGCCGCAAGCGGAGGAAACCGACGCAAAGCGCAGCAACCAGACGCGAAGGATTTATAACACCCCGCAAAGCCCGCCACCCACACTGGAGCCCGAGCTTGTAATGGAAACCAACAATCCATTCCAGCCCCTGCAGACTGAGGAAAACACCAACCCCGCCAGCTAAGAGATCAGCCCATATTCCACCTATAGTTGTCCAATACGAAGAAAAATTTCAAGACGCTGCACGACCAAGTGAAAGCCGTCGTCAAGGACCCCTTCGCAGCCAAGTCTGCAGGAGGGGACAAAATCAAGTTTACTTTTACTACGGTGGCCGACTACTCAGCGGTCACCGAGATGCTGCAGCAAAAGGGCACCCCATACTACACATTTCCAACTGGGGCCTTACCCCTGCTGAAAGTGGTATTCAGAGGAATACCCAGAACACTTCCAGCCAGCGATCTGAAGGAGGAGCTAAAGGGGATAGGATTCAACGTCCAGACAGTAGCTCAACTAAGGAGGCCGGGCAGCAACGTAGCAATGCCCCTTTTCCTCGCCGTCTTGCCGGACACACCAGAAAATAGAGAGATCTTCAAGTTAGAGACAATATGCCACCTCAAAGTAACTACAGAAAAACTCCGCTCATCACCTGGACCACCTCAATGCTACAATTGCCAGGGGCACATGGCAATGAATTGCAAAATGCCACCAGTTTGTGTCAAGTGCGCTGGTAAACATGATTCCAACCAATGTACAGCGCAGAGAGGACGTGACACGGCGAAATGCTCCAACTGCGGTGGAAACCACGTCGCAAGCTACAAAGGATGCCAGGCGTACAAGAAAGCCCGCGATCGACAAAGAGGACTGCCCGCGGAACAAGACAAAATTCTCCAACGCCGAAAGAAACCGCAAGAGGGAAATCAACAGGAGATCCCGCCAACGGCTGGCCAGCAAGAAGAAGAACCAAATGACATTAACAAGAAAGAAGACCCACGTCAGACTCAGAAAAAGCAGAACCCCAAACGTGAGAAGAATAAGAAACACCCAACTAGTGGTGAATGGGAGCACATACGCGGACACCTGTGCAAACCAGGTCGCCAACCACGCCGAAACACCAAAGGCAGATAGGAAAATAACCTGACTGCGGATCGAGCTGAAACGGTCGGCACCCAACCTGCCCCTTCCAACCAGCCAAGTAAACAAGGAGCAGCTGATAGCCTGGTGCATGGTCTCATGGATAAATGTCTGGAATGATGGACACCATGATGAAAATGATGCTTAACATTATAGAGATGCTAAATCGCTTGCCAATGAACATACAGGCAGCAGTTACGTCAGCTCTAGCTGCAACCACCAGCACTACCCAAGAACATAATGGATAGAGCTCCTCATATACATGGAATCGCGTTTTGTGTGTGGAACGCAAATGGTATCTACAACCAGTCAACTGAGTTCAGACAGTTTATACATGAACAAGGAGTGGACATCTGCTTGGTGTCTGAGACCCATCTGAAACCAGGCATCCGAGTAGCAATACCAAATTACCACTGCTACCGCTATGACCGACCAACAGCAGGCGGTGGCGTAGCTATATATATTAAACGGGGAATCCCACACAACCAAGTGCCTCTCCCGCCAATGAACCAACTTGAAGTGGTGGGAGTCGAAGTAGCCACCGCGAATGGAAAAATCACTGTAGTATCAGCCTATCGTCCACCACGAGCGCAGTTACAAGATGAAGACATCAACAACCTGGCCAGCATAAGGGGCAGGCTGATCATAGGTGGCGATCTGAACTGTAAACACACTGATTGGAACAGTCGAGCGTGTAACAGTTCAGGAAGACAGCTAAGGAGACTGGCAGAAAGGCTAAACATGAATGTAACTGCCCCCGAAGAGCCTACTCACTACCCGGCGAATGGAAGACGTCCCGACGTCTTGGACATTTGCATCAGTAGAGGCATCACAGGATACCTAGCAGCCAGCACCATCAACCGGCTGTCGTCCGATCATTGTCCTGTACTCTTCGAGATAGCGGTAGGACCATGGCAGCTTGAACAGCAAACTGTTCCGGATTACAAACACGCCAACTGGGACAGATACCGACAGATCATCGCCCACGCCTTCGAAACAAGACATCACGAAAATGTGGAGGAGAGCCTGAAGTTCTTTGAAACAACCGTGAAGGAAGCATCGGGAGCCGCCATCCCTTCGAAACAACCAACAACCACGCAATGCAACAGCTTCCACCTCAGCTTCTGGCCATGATCCGAACAAGAACCGGGTCATGAAAGAGTGGAAGCTAACGAGGAATCGAAACACCAAAAGCCTGCTTAATAGACTTCAAAAGGAATTAAAAGCAGCCCTCACAGAACATAGAAATAAGGAATGGGAGGCCAGAGTTTCAATGATACGGCCCAATGAGGACTCCCTGTGGATACAGACAAGGAGACTTACGAAGCGGAAGCAAAGACTTCCTCCGCTCCACGGAGAAAGGGGGTTAGTCTACCTCCCCAGGAGAAGGCGGATGCTCTTGCAGACAACTTTGAGAAGCATTTCTCCCCCTTAGATATGGACATAGACGAAGAGCAGGTGACTGAAATTAGGCGGAGACTGAGAACCTACAAGGAGGCAGCCGCCACCGACGATGCACAGCACATCCCAGAAGTTGACGTCTCAGAAATCAAAAACTGCATCAAGAGACTTCATCCCAATAAAGCACCAGGAATAGATGGAATAAATAACACCTCATAAAGCACCTACCGTTGGAAGCTCTTTCATACTTGGCTGAAGTTTTCAACACTATTCTCAGAACGAGACCTTCCCAAAATGCTGGAAACAGG
This sequence comes from Vandiemenella viatica, assembly GCA_031002005.1. Classification (NCBI taxonomy): domain Eukaryota; kingdom Metazoa; phylum Arthropoda; class Insecta; order Orthoptera; family Morabidae; genus Vandiemenella; species Vandiemenella viatica. The sequence goes on along the minus strand of JARYHS010008074.1, from coordinate 281,361,834 downwards.
CAATAGTCGTTGGGATACACAAGTCCGGCAAGGACCCTGTATTTCCCCAGCACTACCGTCCTATTAGCCTGCTTCCATCGGTTAGTAAAATATTCGAAAGAATACTGCTTACAAGGATGAAGAAGATCATCGATGAAGGAAATCTCATCCCAAACCATCAGATGGGGTTTCGCCGGGAGCACTCTACCACCCACCAACTCCTACGAGTGGTCGAGGAGGCGACTAAGGCTTTCAATCACCGGAACTTCTGTGGACTAGTGCTTCTTGACATAGCTAAGGCCTTCGACTCCGTATGGCACTCCGGGCTGCTATGCAAGCTGTTTGAGCTGGGATTCCCCGGGCCATACGTACAGCTGCTAGAATCGTACCTGCGGGGAAGATCGTTCAGGGTGAGGGTAGGGACAGCTCTCTCCTCGAGAAGAAAAACAAACGCCGGAGTGCCTCAAGGATCGGTTCTGGGACCGGTGTTATACTCACTGTATACATCGGATATCCCGGAAACGGCAGGTGTCAAAACAGCTCAGTATGCCGACGACACGGCAGTTTTCTCCAGCAGCAAAAAAAGGGAACTCGCCACACATCGCCTGCAACAAGCGCTGATAAGATTGAGGCCTGGGCAAGACGATGGCGTATAGCCATCAACCCAGAAAAGACGCAGGCCATCATGCTAGCACACCGACGAGGAAAGAGAAACGCAGTTCATCCGCAAGTGACGCTCCAGGGACAGCCCATTCCATGGAAAATACCGCACACTATCTCGGTGTAACGTTAGATGCCAAACTAACTTGGCGCACGCACATAGAAGAAATAAAGAGAAAAGCCAGCGCGAGACTGCAACAGCTGTATCCACTATTAAACCGAGACGGTACTTTGGCGCCAGCGACTGGAGTAAAAATTTACTGCAGCTTAATAAGACCAGTCATTGAATATGCATGCCCAGTGTGGGGGTATGCTTCAAGGACAAATATCCATAAACTGCAGGTCATACAAAACAGAGCCCTCAAAAGGGCCCTACATCTGCCATCACGATTCCCAACACATGACCTCCATGAAGCAACAGGTCTCCAAACAATTCAGCAAATGTTCCAAGAAAGCGCAGCCGCCTTCTACAGATCCGCACACAAAAACAACAACCCACTCATCAGTAATCTAGGTACATATACAGCAGAAATTGATTTCCATAAACGTCCACTGTCACTGATCCAATAAAATAGCCAACTAGACGACACACCAATGGAAAAGAAGTGAACTATCATAAACGATGAGAAGGAAATGTCGAGAGACAACAACCTTCAATACCACAGCCCAAACGAACGGGCAAATAATGGTGAAGCGGGAAAAGAGATTAACAGAAATCCTTCATAAGAATTACTAAAATTAAGTAAGTTGTTTCAGGAGATATTTACGAGCAAAATGCAAGTGTAGTATAAAGTAGCTAAACACAACAGTTAAATAACTGGATGTTATGGACAATATTTCTTAACTGCGGATAAATAAATATAGATAAGTAATATTTTTTTCAACGAAACTGAATTTATGGTTTACTTATTTACCGACCGCGTTCACTTCACCGCACGTAGAAACTGTAATGTTTAAGTGTTCACTATTAACTAGAAGATAAGTAACGATGCCATGAAGTCCAGGTTAGTGCGTGGTTAAAGAGTTGTATAGGAATTTGAAGATCCTATATTCGAACCTTGATTAGGATAATATTTTTTTCGTTTCTGTTTGCCGTTTGTTGCTTCACAGAATCATGTTTTTATTAGAAGTCATAAAACGTCAAACAAACGTTTAAACAAAACTTGCTGTCATACAAAAAAAACTTATATAAAAAGTTAACCTCCTGCTTTTAATTTTGAAACATACCAGAGATACATCACCATTGCAACAAAACCCAAGTACTCGGCGGTGAATAATAGGATTTATTTTAACAAGAACATTGTACGCTAATCTCTCAACAATTCCGAAACGCTTTGAATACTGTTTGTTGGAATTTTTACGTGACGATACAATTGTATGTTGCCTTTCTGACATAAACGCATCTATTTAAGCGGTATTTACTTTTAAGGCGCAAGTAATTTTCAGTTTTTTAAAACTTTTTATCGGTGTGCAAGTAACGTCCAGTTTCAGATTTGAAGTCTTTTTTGGTTATGTCTCAAATGTTTATAATACTCTTACTATCCAAAAAATTTGTGAAAAATCCGGGAAAAAATGAATGTTTTGGTGGACTTTAGAAAAAGAATATGCGACGCTACCAACAGCAACTAGTATATAAAGAAAACGCTCACAAATAACAAAACAGTACCTGGGTGACCGATCTTCGCTTCCATTAGCTCTCAAATAAATTATAGTGCAAATTATATTTACAGTAAATGATATGCGACTTAGTCGCAATGTCGTCTGGGTTTCTATGAGCAAGTTGCAGTGACTTTTTTCCTATTTCAGCTAATGCGGGAACACTTATGTTTATTTGGAGAGTTTTTATTGTTGTGGTTGTAAATTGATGTACTACACACTATTTATAAACCCTATTTCCAACAATTTATACACGAATTCAGAGAAATAAACCAAACGTTACTTACGTAGAGTGAGCGCCTGCTGGCACGTTACGTCACGAGTGTCGTTGGCCCGCGCCAGGTAGCACAGGAGCATTTTGGCGGGCTTTCAAATACTCTAAATTTTAACGTTGAATTTTACGTAAAATAAACACTTTTGTCAAAAAATAAATAGTACCCGGTAGATACTTGTATCAATAAACTATTTAAAACCATTTTCAAAAAATAGTCAAATATCCAATTGAAAATTGTGGTAAAGTATAATCTGTGAAATGGCTGAACTGAGTAATAAAATATAAAAATTTGGAGAAGCAAGAAAAGTTATATTTAATATGAATAGATTCTTAGGAAACAATAAGCATTAAATAGCAAGACAAATCAAAAATATGAATAGGAGAATAACTCCAGCATACCACAGTTGAGGCAGTACAGCACCAAAACATGGACAGGCACATTTGGTACTGAAATTTTAGGGTGCATGGCCCTCATCAAAAATAGAAAGGGGTAGGCACAAGGTGGTCAACAGAGGGCTCACAGACCATTCGCCGGTGGAGTGGAGGAAAAATCAAATTGAAGATGAGAAGTATGGACTGGGTGTTGAAGAGCATAAGTCTGAGCATTGTAGATATATATATATATATATATATATATATATATATATATATATATATATATATATATGTGTGTGTGTGTGTGTGTGTGTTTGTTGTTCCAGCCACCTTCATCTGTGATAAGTGTTGGGTCATATTTTCCTATCCTTCCTTAGTTTTATTACCTTAAAGCATTTTCCTGCTCATTGTGATTATATATATATAAAAGAATAGTGAAATGAACCACCACTTTCCTTAGTTGATGGTATCATGGGATGAACACATAAAAAACACAAGAATAATAAAATCAATGAATATTTCGGGACTTGGCCCTTTGTCAACAAGAAAACGTTATGGAGGGAGGGTGGTGTAGCACACCGTCTCACAGAATGGCTGTTAGGAACATGGTGGCGGTACATTGAAACAGAAGACAGGGAGAGAGTGACAGTGAATTGGAGCTAGTACTCGAGCAATGAAAAAAGTGCAGAATAATACATTAAAATGTTCATAACATAAATTTGAGAAAGTAAAAGTAAATAAGTAAACAAAAAAAAAAAAATCTATACAGTTATAGAATGTGGTGGTACAATATAGACAGTGGGCAAGGAGGCAAGGAGAGGTTACAGGGAAGGAATAGTATTGACTGGGTATTATCTCAAATTGAGACCAGGAGGCTGCCTTGTTGCTAGTTTGTATTGGTAGGCAAGCTCTCACCTTTCGCGTTCAGAGGAGCTGCTATTGTTTGGGAGGACTCTGATAGCACAGACCGTGAAAAGAGAATCAAAATTATTGGTGTCATGGCAGATGGCATGGATAGCTACTGAATGTTTTGGATTTTAAGTGAAAACTGTCGGTGGCCATTCATTCTTATGGCTAATGGATTGGTAGTCAAACTTATATAGGAAGCCAGGCAGTATTTGCAGGTTAGCCGATATATTACAAGGGAGGTTTTACAGGTGGTGTTTCCTATGATAGGAAAGATCTCGCCATTGATAGGATTGTTGAAAGTGGTGGAGGCATGGTATATGTCGCACATCTTACAGTGGGGTCTATTGCGTGGGAAAAATCCTGGAGGCTGTCTGATGGGATGAGGAAGACTGTGTTTGTGGACTAGGAGTTGGCTGAGGTTGGGAGACCTGCTGAAACAAGTTCTGGGAGGGCCAGGGAGGATTTTTGGAAGAATAGATCTCATTTCTGGGCAGGTTAGTGGGAAATCATAACCCTGCTGAAGGATTCTGTTGCTGGATTCAACGCCAGGGAAGTATTGTGTAACCAGGACTGGACTATGGTTGGTTTCTGGGGGTTTTGAGCAGTCAATAGGTTGAGCGGGTTACAATGTGGCTCGTGAAGTTGCGAGGTGATAGCAAAAAAACGTGTGAGACGATATCCTGGGGCCACACATATCTTCCAAACGTGCTATCAGTTATAGAACAGATTGCAAGAGAACCTGTAAGGATTGGTAAGGCCAACCAGGATTTCTTTAATTATCGCTTTAAAAAAGGATACCTCGAAATCTTCAAATGTCTTGAAGCTATGAATTTCTCAATCTTTTAATGGGTTTTTCCCAATTATTTTTCCTTCAAGAACTAGATGTTACTGGATGACCCGTGCAAAAATTTCACGAATACGATGAATAGTAAAGTTGGTGGTTTATAATAGCATAAAAAAAGAACCGCCTTATTTGTATCAATTATTTAGTGCAATAGGTATGTAAAAAAAAGTAGAAGCCAGTGAAGCAGTTTATTAATATCTCTGTGATATGTGATGCTGCTATCTAGTGGATCACCTCTGAACTGTCTCACATGCATGACTTTCACAGTTATTACTTTTGTCCTTTAAGGATTAAATTCTAAAAAATTTGGTTCTTAATTTATAATGGTGCCCCTGGATGGAGACTTAATTTTTTAAATGATACCACATTTATCAATTTCATTTTTTTAGCTCTACTGATCTTATAGGGGAGGCACAACTGTAAAGCCTAACCTTACCCCGACACAAGCCCCCCCAAAAAACTAAATCCGCTCAAGCCTCCACCCAAACCAAAATTCTATTCAAGCGCCCCTCCCCCCCCCCCCAACACACACACACCAAACCAAAATCCTGGATCCACCACTGATCGGAAGGGAGATAAATGACTTGTAACACAAAAATGCGTTGTAGAAATATTGATACTTTTACCCTTTAAGGGTCTAATTCACAAAAATCCCTTTCTTAAAATATGATGTGATCAAAGTGGAGACGTTAATCTTTAAACTGATACCTCATTTCTCGATTTTGGTTAGATATCAAATGAGATAAATAGCTTGTGACAAAAAATATGTTTTCTAAATAATAATGCTTTTGCCCTTTAACGGTCAACTTCCGAAAAACTCCTTATTTAATATATGAGGTCACCAAAGCAGAGATCTTAATCTTTAAAATAATACTTCATTTATCGATTTCGGTTAGTAATACAGGCATATAAATGGTTTGTGAAACAAAAAACAGCATTTTAGAAATATTGACATTTTTGCCCTTGAAGGGTCGCATGTGAAAAATTCCTTTCTTAAAATATGATGTGACCAAAGCGGATACCTTAATCTTTAAACTGATACCACATTTATCGATTTCGATTACCTATGAAGGGATATAATGGCTTTTGACAAGATACAACTTGTAGAAATAATATATACTAGATGACCCATGTGAAAATTTCTCGAATACAAATAATAGTAAGGTTGGGGGTTTGTAATAGGATGAACCGCCTCATTTGTTTCAATTGTTTATTTGTTTAGTGTAATAGGTAAGTACAAAAGTTGATGCCAGTGAAGCTGTTTATTAATATCTATGTGATAAGTGCTACTGCTGTCTAGCTGCTAAACTCTGAACTGTCTAATCCGCTCGACTTTCACAGTTATTACTTTTGTCCTTCAAGGGTCAAATTCCAAAAAAATTCGTTGTTAATTTATAATATTGCCCGAGTTTAGACTTTAATCATTTAAATGATATATCATGTCCCGTTTCCGGTTAGCTATCAACGATGATAAATGGGTCATAACAAAAAATACGTAATGGAAATAATGATACTTTTGCCTTTAAGGTACAAATTACGATCAAAGCAGAGACCTTAATCTTTAGTATGATAGCTCATTTGTCTGTGTAAAATCTTCTAGGGCTTTCCACCGAGGTAGTGCGTCAATGTAGGGCGACGTTTTGAAGCCTGCCTCAGGCTCCATCTTCCGGCGAAGTGTCGGATTCTTGGAAGCGTCCACGCTTGAAAGGGCTTCGTTTGCCAGGTGACGTCAGTCACGTGTGTCGGGACCAATCAGTGCACACGTGGGGTGCATGGAATTACATGGTGGGACGGTCGGGTAGTGGGGCCGGAGGCGTGGTAGGGATACGCACGGCGGAGGGGAGCGGCCGGTGGCGATAATCTTGCAGCCTTGATCTCTGCCTGCTGAGATGATTTATCGCTGGATTCCATGCCATGCTAAGGTGGTATCCTGAATCCCTAATCACAATTGCATCCGCCAAGCGAATCTCCACGGATTCCTTTATCACACTGTCCCAAAAGTCTTTGGCAAAAGATAATATTTTTGTAGCCTCGAAGTCGAAGGTGTGCCCTTCTTCGATACTGTGCAAAACCACGGCCAACTTAGTGATCTGTTCCTACCGTACACATCTTGCATGTTCTAAACAACGCTGGAATACAGACCGTGTGGTCTGCCCGATATATAGTTGCCCACATTCACAGGGAATTGACTATATGCCCAATCCATCTTTAACGTTACATAATAGGTCCCTTATCTTCTTAGGTGGGTGGAAGAAAGTTTTTATTCCGACTTTGATTAACCTTCTGGCAGTCTTGGCTGAAACTGCCCCGGCATATGGTAGAAACGCACACTGGTTTACTTGCCGCTTCTCGGTCCTATTCTTCATTTCCTTGCGAGAAGCTCTGTTAATTTCTGCGTCACTGTATCCGTTCATACGGAATGTGCGTCGTAAATGACCCAGTTCAGCCGGAAGATTGTCCACGTCACATATGGATCTGGTACGACGTACCAAGGACGACAAAACCGAACTGCGTTGAGCAGGATGGCGGTAGCTCTGCGCCCCAAGATATAAGTCGGTCTGAGTGGGAGTTCTGTAAACACGATGCCCCAGAGTGCCATCTGGATTCCTCGTAATTAAAATATCCAGGAAACGCAGGCAACCGTCCTGTTCCAGCTCCATCGTAAATCTGATATTGTCATTAATTCCATTCAGGTGTTCAAGGAATTCGTCCTGTTTCTCTCATCCGTGCGGCCATATCACAAATGTGTCGTCCACGTATCTGTAAAATGAAGTAGGTCGAATTTCTGCACTCTCAAGAGCGGTGTCTTCAGAATGATCCATAAACATATTGGCCGTCCTCTAATGTGAATATTGTTGAGTGTTTTCACAGCGATGGGGAGATATATGACATTTGCAGGTACTTCTACAATCTTATACCCTGGCGGCACTGTTGGAAAAAATTCGTGTAGTATATGTCCCAACTTGACGAAATTTTTTTTGTACACACACTACACTCTATATGTATGGCGTTAACTTTGAATATCTGCACGGTGTACTCTGAAGTATGAAATCCAGCTTTTAACACAAGTTTCGAAAAACCGAGCAGTGATCCAATTGAGTTTGCTTTACTAAAGTCAATTTCCACAGGCGCTTGTATCTCACATTTGAGTGATTTGTTGTTTGCCCTAATAATCAATGTCTCGTTATTAGTCTGCTTAGCTAAATGGTTGCCAAGTCGTCAATGCAAACCGAACTTGTGGGTATTTCAATCACTCTTTTCTCCAAGTAATGAAATTTACAATTTGACTCGTCAACGTTTGGGATCGAAAATCAACTAATCCGATCGAATACTCGCCTTGACTCAAATCGATCGGTGTAAAGAAATCACAACTCAAGACTGAGCAATTACAAGACAAACAGAGTGTCACAGACATGTGTTACGCTGACCGAGGTTCATGCAAGACTGATGTCAAACATTTTCGTACAAGAACTTTAAACACAAGTGACCACATATGTGTGTGCCATATTCCTGGTAACGTTGAATATTGTACAGTATTCTGTTGCCTGCAAAGTACCGCTGCAATTCAAATGGTGGGGGTAAGTCACCAAATATTTAACCACACCGTCTTTGTACTTGATATACGCAACCCAATGTGTTCCAGCATTTTCAGCACTGTCCACGTTCATTATTCCACATTCACGATCAAGAATTTTTTCATGTTAAACATCAAGCATAAAAACACCACGAAAATGAGATATATGCAGACGTTTTATATATCTACGTATATCCTCATCTGTCAGCGGCTGGATCGAATTTTTTTTCTTCTTCAATCCAGATCCGCCTTTTCTATATGGTTTCAATTATAGACCGTTGCCTTTCATTGCAATTGCTTCCATAGATTCATTGTGCCTTTTTTCTTCGGCCAACTGCTTTTTGGCTTCTTTATCTGCTTTGACAGTTCTGACTATACTCGACACTCTTCCTGCAAGAGCTCCAGCAGCCGACAATACTGCAAAAATAGGAATTAAAGGAAGGATTCCACCCTTCTTCTTCTTCTTCTTTTAAATACCTGCACCCAGCTTCATTTTATCATGCATAGTTCTGTTTTCTAGAAAAGCAGCAGCACGTTCTCGAAACTTTGCATCCTTAGCCTTCGTTCGGTTTGAAGCTTTCTCCGCGAGAATACCATCGGCATTACGTCTATCCACACCCTATGCGTATGCAATGTCATGTTCTCTAAATGGAGTATCTAATGGATTGATTCCAGTTTGACGAAGTTTCAACCGCTTTTCCAGTTTCGTTCTAGGTCCACGAAATTGGTTTCTGGGAATGTGTGCCTCAAATGTCATTTTATCGATTAGCTTGTTTAAGAAGCCACGACTCTTCTTCTTCTTCGTAGGGGGCATTGTTCTCAACTGACGGACTCCTATTTATAGTCAGAGCGCCTTCAAAACTTCGTCAATGTGCTCTTCATCAAACAGCAAGCAACGTTACCTGTGAGAAATGCAGATGTTGCAGACACCAAGCGGAAAAAGAAGAAGAATGGACCTCTGTTCCCCAAGACAGTGAGGGCAATTGTGTGCGGACCTTCAAATTATGGAATCCCCAGTTTGCTTAGATTTGAAAATGTATATATATTTTCCAAGTCACTGTACCAACCATAGTACCAGTTGCTAGAAGAAATGCTGAAGCCCCTTAAGGGAATTCTGTTTTTGACTTTTAACGATAATCAAAGTGTACCGCCGCCCAGTGAAGCCCTACCAAATTCTGTGTTTGTATTTGACGATGTTTCTTGTGGAAAGCAGAATAATATACGAGACTACTTTTGTATGGGGAGTTATCGGTTAGTTGATTCCTTCTACTTGTGTCACACGTACAGCCGGATACGGAAACAGTTGGCCAGAGACAACGACAACTTGATTGTACTCTTTAAACAGGACGATATGAATCTCAAACACATTTATAATGACCACGTTAATACCGATATGTCGTTCTACGAGTTTGAAACTTATGTGGATGCATGTCGTTCAACGAATTTAAAAACTTATGTGGATGCTGCTGGAATTCGAGTAAACACGGATTTGCGGTTATTGACATAGACTGTGGCATGTATCACGGACGGTACCGCAACGGATTTGATTCATCTATACTATTATAAGTCTGTAAGCAAGCTACGTGTGTCTCTTTATTTGAACGGGAGCCACGCAAAAACTATGACAGCAATTTGGTCGGAGTTTCAAATTTTTAGAACTATTTGTGCGAGTCAAAATCTGCGAAAATAACTAATGACTTATATGTACCATGGGAAGAAGCAAGCAATTAAAATCCTTGATATATTGAAAATTGTGGGCCGTGGATGATTACGGACTTTCAATCGCTTACTCCTTTCGCAAAAAACTGACAGAACTAAGTATTCGATTTAATTTTTTTACTTTTCTTATTCAGTTTTTTGTACCGCAGTACTCTAAAGTTAACGGAATACGTAATCACCATTAATTTACATCGTAACATGTCATTGGTCATGTAAAATGCATTAGATTATTAATGTGGTAGACATAGATTGTCTTTGGTAGACAGTTGAAGATTGTCTCTGGTACAACATGTCTAGCGTGATCGCCAGAGGAAGTACAATAAACATTATTACGCCAATATTTTTTCCTTACATGTCGTTATGGATACGAAATTCAGTTTTTTTTTTTTTTTTTTTTAAGAAAGATGTAACTGCACCACTTGCTGACGAAGCGACAGATGTAAATTTCAACAGTTTAGTACCAGTTTCTGGAAGGTTACCAAAGTGGTGCAGCTCCCAAAGATGTCTAAGAAAAAATCTAACAGGTAAATATGTAGTTTATTCTTAATAACTTCTACAGAACTGTATTATTTCGATGGACTTTATTCGATTAATATGTATTTGGTAGCTCACATGTGCAAATTTTCTTAAACGTGTGTACAAATTTTGGCTGCTGTTGAAACCACTAACAGTAAAATAATCAGTTCTTCCTATAAAATAGCTACATAACCCTGATTTTCTAATGTTTATCTCCATAAGCGCAATTGAGTTAATGGCGGTAGCAACATGCAACCAATGAAATTAAAAATTAATTAGGCATCTTAACACCTTATGTTACACCGCTTAAATTATAAAACTAGATCCATTATGCCTTATGCTGTAACGTAGCGTGTCAATTGCCATTCTGGTCCAAGCTGCATTTCAACCTAACGACAAACTTGACTTCTGTCACATACGCATTAATACATTCACTGTTTCGCTATCGAATCTTGGCCTGCTGTAGGTACGTATATGCGACTAAAATAATAACATCAATAATACAGCTTTATTGAAAACAAAGATAAATTAAAATAATTTATTTCCTGATGCTACATCGCATTAATTATAAAGCTAAATCCATATTGTCTCTTGTATTTCAACAATGCTTATCAACTGTCATAATGGTTCAGGTTGTACTTCAACCAAACCACAACCTCAGATAATATTGACGTTCGAAAATCATAGCTTCAGTCAAACGTGCATTAATACATACACTGTACCGTCAACAAATTATGACATTTTGGAATTATTTATATGTGGCTGAAATAATGGCAATAGTAATACAGTGATGTGAAAACGAAGGAAATTAAAAATAATTTTTAACATATGATACCCCACACGATTAGTTTTTATCCATGTAAATTTATATTTTATAACAAAAATATCTGATCGTACTAACATATCGTCAAAATAAAACCAATATCCTAACAGCAAAAGGTAAAAAAAAAAATTAAAGAAAATTAAATTGGGATTGCGATTCACTGGATGAAGGTAGGAGGGCGAAGAGAGTGCTGGGGATATACAGGGCGTTTATTGGTGATGGGGTATGATGGGATATTGGTTAAAGAATTAGGAATAATGCATGTACTATGTACACGACCATGACCACAAGTTGGCGCTCGATTTTATACATAATAGAGCAGGAAAATTTTCTTTTGTTGGTAAGGGTATCGGGGATTGGAAAAAAATAATCAAGTAATGGATAAGTAATGTACCAAAAACCCTTAAGAAAATTTAAATTTGTAAAACAGAAAAATAAATGGGCGAGGGATTTAACACACCAATTATAAAAGAAAATGTTAAAAAATAAAATGAAAGGGAGTAATTAGATGACTGGGAGAATTGACGCCGGAGTATTGACTCCATTGTAATTAAATTAATAATAATATTAAATCGTGCAGTCCTCCGCATCAGCATTTAAAAATGGCAGTCAGAGGTGTTACAGTGACTAACCTAAGTAAGGTAAAGGTAACATTTTAATTCTCTTAAACATTGTTATACCTACTTACATCACAAAATAAAACTCTTTCTAAACATTTTTTCTTCTTCTCACTATAATTATCTCTACGAATTAGTACAGTTAACTTTTCAGATAGTTTTTCTACTAATTCATAAATTGTATAACATTAAAATATGAATGAAACAAAACTCTCAGAAATCAGTATGAAAACCAAACCTAAGGCAATAACTAAACAAAGGATTTAGACTTCACTCCTCTCATCGTTAATATATGGTAATACAATAAAATCGGTAAAGAATTTTTACGCATATCGAAGCAAGCGTACGCGCGTGAAACAGTGAGAAAATGCTAGTTTTTAAGCAAATAGTAAAGCATACTAGGTAATATATTCATTAGAGCCATGGACAAGTTTGGTAGAACATCATTGATACAGAACAAGAAAGTGTTGGTGCACTCACCTCTACACATACTTCTTACAAAAGAAGGAATTTTGTATTGTCAAGGTCAAGTACTCAGATATGTAGCTGACACCAAGGATGATGACTACGTGCTAACAAAACGATATGCTAACAAAGCTATTAATGATAGTATAACGTTTTTAAAATCGATGGAAGTGAGGATGGTTTAGAATATAATCGCAACGGAAAAGTTTCAAGACAAAGCATATGTACTAGATACGGGCCGAAATTATTGTGAAATCCCTGTCGATGGTATGTTCCTCACAGTATACAAACCGAAAAGGGTTGACGTAAAACTTAATTGGGTATACATAAACTATCAAGGAGGGATACTCCAGGAAAATAGAGGTGATAAACTTAAATTTACCCCGCATATAAGCCTTACGAAGCATTTACAGCACAAGTGACTTAGAGATATAAAATAATACAGTAACCTATCATATGCTTCATTTGTTGTGTAAATATGGAAACGAAAACAACTAAACGTGACATCAAAAAAGCCAGGAATGCTATTCGACGCAAGTTACTCGAACTGAAGACTGGCCAGAGCGATTCTGAAAAATTTTTCGTGGGTTTGTTAAGATCTGTGACGGATACTATGGAAAAAGTTTTCTTACCGCAGAGACTTCAGCACTAGCAGTCTTCTGACTCGCTCAAAGAGTTCTTGAGTTAACTAAAGCGAAGTTAACGAGACTGTGATTCAGTGTAAGGCGTAAAAAGAAGAATGATTCTCTATTGATTGGAAATTCACCCATGTCTATTGGAGAAGATGTTATTGTAATCGATGGCACTGAATATGAGAGAACACAAGGCTTAATGGAACTGCTGTTTTTAAAAAAACCTAAAATATATACCAACAAGGACTTGAAAAGCTATTTGGAAATATTAAACACCACAAGTGCCCACAGAGTAAAATTTAATCCATCCGGTAAATTTCGGAACCTTGCAAACAATAACAAGTATAAAAACATAATCTCTAAATTTGTCAGTCAGTCTGGTTCTGGCCTTCTCCCCATGAAGGAATAGGCCTGTTTACACGCACGGTTTTTCCGACGGTCTTGGAGCGTACGCTCGAGGCGCGCGCATCAATCCTTTCTTTACCTCCAGAGAGACCTGGCGGGTGCTCCGAATGCGCACATCTGGCGCGTAGGTCTAACAGGGCCTCGTGTTTACACGTGCATGTCGGTCTGCAGTCTTGATGCGTCAGTACAAGTTCGTTGTTGGTTCGACTTTATTTAACTTACCCTGCTTTAACAAATAAAAATATAAATCTTGAAAAATGTGATCAGGAAATAATTTGGAAGGATTTATAGAACTTGAATTTGTGGAAGGTTAAATCATTTGACTACAAAAATAAAAAATTAAAAAAAAAAATCGTAAATATGATTAGTTAGTATAATTCAGCAGGGTAAATGTATGTGAAAGTGAAAACAAAGATTTCGTCACTGAAAGGATTCAAGAAACTCGGCGGCAATTCGAAAAGAACTGAGAAAAATATATGTAAGCAATTTCAAATCTTGGAGGGATATTCCAGTTGCCAAAAAAACGAAGAGTAGGAGGCAAACATTACTGTGCAGTTATGCTCTTCCTCATGAATGTGTCTTGTTTTGATATTTGTGGTGATACTAACTTTAACTTCACCTTTTTAGGTAAGGGTGTCAGGGATTGCAATAAGCTACAAAGGGAAATGATAAACAATTTACCAAAAACGTTGAAAGAATTTAAAGTTTAAATTTGTAGAGGGCAAATGTAGGTGGGTGCATGAAAGGGGAAGATGGGTGTGTAGGGAAATTGCCACCGGAGCCTGCGCTCCATTGCAATTTAATTAATTATTATTATTATTAAAATGTAGTTATATGTGGAATTGTCGTTTCGCACACAATTTTTTTAAATCATCTGGGTCATTTATTTTCCCGTTGCTCTCACTAGAGGCATGTGTCCATATAGATCTCTAGTTTAGTGCCATCTTTCCGCCCATATACACTTTGTATATTTAATTATATCTGTACCCCCCCCCCCCCCCCCACACACACACAAAATATTCAGCAGCTCATATTGCTCAGTTTGTCATTTCTTTTGCAGGATATTTTAAATACACTTATAAACACAAGCACAACTAACAAAAACAACAACGACCTGAAAACCGAATGTTGCAAGCTGGACCGTCTACAAAACTTTCCAACCCGGCGGAAAGTCCACGCGCCACGGGATAACGGTCAGTTTTGGCGCGTACGCTCCAACCCGCAGTCCTGGCGCGCGCGACTGGAGTGTTGACCATTTTTCGTCGCACGCTTCAGGAGCGACGCTCCAACCTCACGCTCCGTCGCGGCAGTCCGGAGCGCCGTTCCAAACCGCCAGTTTGGAGCGTACGTGTAAACGGGCCTAATGTGTGTATTGGGATGACCCCAACGAAATCGTTGACCGACTGAAGTTGCTTACATCTTCCACATCGGCAGGGCATACAGCACACACCAATCAAATTTTATCAGTGATTAAAGACCTTCGTGAGGGAGACATCATATTGTAACATCGACAATGAAAGAGAGTTTTACAATTCAAAGTTTAAGGCACTCATGACTAGTCATAGTATTAATCACTACTCAACATATACTCATCTGAAAGCATCAATAGTTGAACGACTCAACAGAACTATCAAGAATGCAATGTGGCAAAAATTCACATCCGTGGATTGAATTTCTTCCATAGTTAATATCTAATTACAATAATAAGTGGCACAGGACCATTAAGATGAAACGTTAAAGACAACTCACTACTTTCATCAGTGTACAGTCATATTAAGCTTGTTACTGCTGCAAAATTCAAAGTTGGTGATCATGTTAAAATGAGTAGGTTTAAAGAACAGTTTGAGAAAGGTTATATACCAAACTGGTCAACTGAAGTATTTACCATCAGTAAAGTGAAATTAACAAATCCTGTTACTTATTTACTTAAAGACTATCAAGGTAAAGATATTGCAGGAGCATTTTACCAGCAAGAATTACAGCTAACAAAACTTACAAGTACATTTTTAGTTGAACGAGTGATAAAAAGAAGGAAAAATATGATCTTGGTGAAGTGGCTAAGTTTTGATAAATCACATAACACATGGATTCATAAAAAAAAATTAACTAGAAAAATGTAAACAGTATGTACAGATTTTTTTTCTAATAAACTTATATATATCTGAGCAAATCGCTCGACAAACTTAAAGACTAAGTTTTTACACGGTATATACAGAGGAAATCGCTCAAAAATGGACTTATGTATCTATGGATTGATAAAAAAGATTTAATGTAAAAATTGTACAGATTTTTTCTAATAAATATATATATTTGATTGTAAAATGAATCACAGCCAACCTGTTACAATATTCATTGAATTTATTGTTTACCGGTTTCGACTCGCCTTAAGGGAGTCTTCTTCAGAACTTGTTAGAAAGTATTACATAAATCTAAATAAACTCTTCTCAATAAAATAGTACATTTTGTACTAAAGTCACACATTAAAATATATTTTATAGCTATCCATCCGGCAGCCAACGTGTATCACAGTGCCAGCGTCACATCTAACCTGGGCGGCAGCTTACTGCCGACTAGTTTGTATGTGGAGTTTTTTTATATATATATATATATATAATTGGTCATCCAGTGTACATCGTATCTTTATATGTATGGACACCACAGGATGGACAGGACATTCACACGGACACACAACACTTAACATCCATGCCCGCAGCCGGATTCGAACCGGCGACCTTCGGCACGTGGAGCTAGCTAGCACTCTAGCCCCTACGCTACCGAGGCCGGCGTATGTGGAGTTACCGCCACAATGTAGACAATGTCTTTGATTAAAATTATTTCCGGTATGGGATCATCTATATAGGTGGATTTATCCACTTCCTGCAGAAATAAATCATAAAGTATGGGAGGGGTTCCAATTTATTTTCTCTTTGTCTGAGGTCTCGAATCCTCAAAACGTTTTAAAAACTTGACCGGGTGTAGATTCTCATTTCCACTAAACGTGCTGTATTCAACTTTTTCAGACATAGTACAATGCAGATGAGGTTGCTTGAGTATGTGTATTCAATATATCTGTCACCTGTGTCTTTAACGCAACAAATTGTTCCTCACAATGCTGTATTTTATTACAATTTGTCGCACACACTGCGGTCAAGGCATCAATATCAACATTGGAGCTAATTTTCGCTATTCGTCTCTGAGCCTGTTGTTGCAACTGTTCCAGTGAGGAAATTTTCTTTTTGGATTCATCTAAATCATTTGTGTTCTGCCCCACATATTCCCTAAGTGTGGACACAGTTTTGTTGACCTCTTTATAAGTATCTAACGATTGTGATAGTTGGTCAACCTGTGTGTTTATGGTGTTTTATGGTTTTTTGTCGAAAGTGACTTCAAGTGACTGTTTGGCTTCTGCGAGTGTTTCTTTTTTAAATGATTCGAATTGTTTAGTATGTTCCTCCCGTGTTTGTCTGGTTTGTAACTCGAGTGACTCGAATTTTGTGTCAAATTTTTTATTCTGTGCCTTAAGTGTTTCACGTGTTTGTTTGATTTTTTCAAGTGATTCTTTCCAAGAAGATTCGAATTCCTCCTTGAGTGTTTTGAATTTTTGTATACTGTTCTTCGCGGGTGCCTTTTTTAAACGAATCAAATAGTGAATGTAGCATTTGAAATAATTGTCTTGACTCAACCGGTACTGGCTGTGCACGGTGTACATAACTAGTATCAAAACTAACGACACCATCGTCAGAGAATGACCTAATCGAGAACTCTGGTTGGCTACTAGATGCCAACTGGTCCGGGGTACTGTTCGTTAATGTCAACTGAGCATCTTGTCTAGTGAAAAAGTGTAAGACCGGCACTCAGTTCTAGGGATGTGTCCTGCCCCTGTCAAAAATTATTTTCTGCTTCTTCAATCTCAGCTGGGCTCGCTGCACAACCCAGGGGAGAATTGCTTTCTTCCATACTGAGACGCGTGCTTTATGCAACGGGCCGAAATGTAAATGAGACCCCACAAATAATCTAAAACCACAAAAATCCAACTTGCACACAGACTTTATAGTAATCCCACTTTTTTTGGAGACTGCGGGAATCAATGAATATGCAGAAAAAAAAAAAACAGAAATAAAACATTCAAATCGATTAATACTTTGGTTTAAAATGCTGTTGTGCTTACACACACACAAAAAAAGCATTCAATTGAAAATCTTCTGCTGGAGTGATGTAAATTTTAATCGTAGAAGTCAAACAAATGAACAAAATCTTTGGACCAAAGAACTCTCAAAGTCAGTGATCGATATCTGCACTGAAAACCACTGAATCACCTCCCAGAAGAAGCACCGGTCTACACTGCTGAATTGCAAGCCATTGTAAAAGCTTTAGCATACGGCCTACAGTTGCGGACAGACCGGCTGGTTATTTTATCAGATTCTCGATCCGTCCTACTGAGATTATCCAACCTTGCTGCGGACAACGGAAAAACCTAGGTAATATACGAGATCCTACAGTTGGTAGCAAGGCTTAGAGAAAATGGCTTGGAGGTAACATTTATCTGGACTAAAGGTCACGCCGGAATAGAAGGCAATGAATTAGCTGATCGGCTGGCTAAGGTAGCACCACATCATGGCATGAAAATAAAACATATTCCGGCCTCTGACTTGATCCCCCTACTCCGTAATAAAGCTGGAACGGATTGGAACAGAGAGTGGAGATCAAAAGACCTACATAAAGCTAGTCATTATAGACAGATCCACCCAACAATCACACGGACCCACTGGTACGACAACACGCCAACTACAAGGAAGGTAACATCATTTGTCTCCAGACTGAAATTCAACCGCGGTCGCATTCCTAGTCACCTCTACAGGATCAACATGGTAAACTCCCCCATGTGTGAGTGTGATGGTATCAGCTTTGGGGATATTGACCACATATTTTATCCTGCAGACGACATTGGGATGAATCATCAATATTAATAGTAAAGTTGTGCAGTCTCGGAGCAGAACTGCCTACCAAGGTGCAGACCCTCCATTAAATGAATAAACCAGAATTCTTCATGACCCTCTTCAAGTTTGCATCGAGGAACAGCATCGAAATATGACACCTGAACGAGCCGTATAAAGAGGTCACATGGGCGGACTTTAAACAAAACCACACACTCTCAACAAAACAACAAATCCTATAACAACGCTGACCAATAGAATAATCTGAGTGAAACATTTTATTATCTTGGATATTAAAACTTGTATTATATATATTTGTATGCCACATATTGTATATACATTGTGTGATATTTATCGATAAATGTATACGCACTTATAAGTTGTAAATCTGACCATGTACTTAACAAAAGGATAATATGAAGTATTGATAAGATGTATTCCGCTGGCTGTATGGTACTCACCAAATACTAATAAAAATAAATAAATAAATAAATAAATAAAATTTATGCTCCAAAGTATTCTCTCTTTACGCTTAGTAGATTTGACAGTCTTGCTCGCACAAGAAAATATGGCGCTAGATCCGTATCTTGAAATGTAGCAGGCACCAAATACACAAAAATTAGAAATTCTGGATGACTCTTTGTTTACTAAACACGGAAATTCACGAATACTTGTTACTACAATTACGCGACAAGCCACACAGTAACAATAATGCTATATGCCATGCATATGCGTTACATATAATACCACGTAATAATGTGGTACTTCGATGTCTTTAAAGTGAAAAATTCCTACTTGAAAAATTACAATTTTAACATGTAAGCAATTTGAAATTCCTTATATATCAATACTGCAGCAGAAAAATTAAGTGCTAGACGTCCGTTTTGAGAGGCAGACTGGAAACTGATGTCTCCAGGCAGCTGCTCAGCTCGAATCTGCAGTAAGCAGCACGCAGTTCTGCGCCGTAAAACTGCTTTGCGGTCAACTGCTCCCAGTAGCGGGAAGTTTTGCGTCTCAGGAAACTGTCAAAATCCGCGTCGTGTAAGATGGTAGTAGACAGCGTGTTCTCTCATACACACTGTTGTCTGTTGGTTATCAGACACGGCTTCAATTAACTCGGAAGCGTGATTTTCGGAAATACGTAAAAAGAAACTAGTCTTTTCAGGTCACAACACAGATGCCATGTGGCGATTTAATAGCGCAGTCTACTGTCAGTTGGCGGAGAGGTAACTTCCTTGTTCAGTGAACGAAGCGAGTGGATGTCAACTGCTAGTTTGTTTACGCTGTGGTTATCGTGAAGAAAAGTAAACTAAGTGGAACGCTTGTTCTCTTTTCGTTTGTGCATTGAAAGAAGATGGCATTAGTTACCAGAATGAACACCCTGAAGATCGCCTTCGATCGGGCATTCGTTAGACCAACAACATTTGAAATACATGAATGGCTCTATGATAAAGTGAAAATCTGTGATGAACAGATTTTAGCGATACAGTTAGACGCCTTCCAAAATAGTGTGTTCGGAAAAATGATAAACGAGAAATGTTGGGAATCTGAAATTCGACCACTCTGGTATGGGTACAAAGTATGTAAGAAAATTAAACCTTTCTTTTGAGATATCAAACGAGTCCATACTCCATGCTGTTAAACCATTTGGGACGGCGATAGAGATTACAGATTATAAGTGGGGCGAGAACATTCGTTTTAAAAAAGCAAATGTAGTACGCATTGTGAAGATCTAAATCACACAACACATTCCGTCATACATTAATGTATGTGCGTTACGTGCCTTGGCAAATTTACGAAGGATAACTTCGAACTTGCTCGATGTGTGCTTTGTGAATGGATCGAGAATTTTCTAACTGGTCGGTCACAGTATGTCGTCGTTGAAGGAGAAAGTTCTTCTAATCTAGATGTTACATCGGGTGTACCTCAAGGACCACTTCTTTTCTTAATTTTTATAAACGATCTCGGAGACAAAGTGAAAAGCATTTTTAGATTGTTTGCTGATGATGCGGTTATTTATAGGGAAGTAAGGAATTTGGCCGATTGTTTAGAAATTCAGCGTGATCTGGATGTTATTTTGGCTTGGTGCGCAGAGTGGCAACTTACACCAAATTGTAAAACGTGCAAGACAATGAGCATAACTAACAAAAAGAATCCAATTGTTCAGAAATGTGAGTTAAACAATTCAGTTATTGATATGGTCGATTCTATGAAATATTTGGGAGTAACAGTACAAAGGAACATGAAATGGGACATACACATTAATTAGGTCGAATCTTGAAAAATTGTAATGAACAAACAAAGGAGATAGCGTACAAATCTCTTGTGCGTCCACATTTGGACTATTGTTGTGCCATTTGGGATCCGTTTCGTAAGGGATTGATCGAAAGTATAGAGAAAGTACAGAGAAGAGCCGCTCGATTCGTGACCGCTTGCTACAGTCCTTATGAAAACGTCACAGAACTGATTAGTAGACTAGGCTGGGAGTCTCTGGTAGATAGACGACACACGTTTCGTTTAAACTTATTGGTAATTCCACTTTCACTTACGAGTGTAGTGAAATACTTCTTCCATCAACCTATTTGAGCCGGATTCTTACATGAATTCTTTTCTCCCTTGTACCATTAGGGATTGGAATGCACAACAAAGAGATTAGCTTTGGTGCTGAGCACCCTCTGCCACCCACAATTTTGTGAATTGCAGAGTATATATGTAGATGTAGATGTCAATCCACGGAACATGTCCGAGCTAACTGCCCCCGTAAACAATCGGTGTGCTGCCACTAACGTATGTTAGCCATACAGTGACGCAGACATACCAGGAATAAGACCAGTCAGTTTGGCTTGCAGCCGAGGATTGAGGAAGTAAGCGGTGTGATCGAGTGAGGAAGTGAGACGTGTTTACCTGCGCGAGTGTAAGTGGCAGCGAAGCGGACTCATCTCCCGACGACTATCAACAGCGAGAAATATTCAAAGAATTAGTGGACAGCTGTATTAGTTTACATCAATAGAAGACAACCTACCCGCGGTAATATATCCTTGGCTGAGCACATTTCGTGAGTCCCTTCTGCCCCGAGGGAGAGAGGAAATGGCGGAAGCAAGTGACGGAATCAACCCGGGAAAAGAAGAGGTTATTACCGTGTGCCAGAGTGACCAAGAGATGATGGAAACAGTCAGGAAGAAAACTGAGGAAACCCACAACGACACCGACGAGGAAGAAAAGTACAAACTGAGGAAGAAACGTAAGCGGCAGACAAGAGGATCGTCATGAAAGAGAAAGCAGAAGAACCGATGATCACCGAATCGATTTCTAGTAGAGGTAAGGAGATAAAGGGCAGCCTAGCGTCCCCATCTCAAACAATTCCCTGTATACTGTCAGAAGATGGAGGCCATCAGCGTAACGCCTTACACAACCATCTGACAATTAGTCAGTCAAGTCTAGAAAGAGAAGTAGCAGTTAAGCAGAATCCTCCCGCGCCGGCAATGCGGAAGAGGCTTTATAATGACAAGGCAGAGGGACCATATGTTGTAATAATCGAGAACGCATCAGATAGTTCTTCTCTACACCCAATTCAGCTGGGGAAAACTTTTTATAACAAGGTCAGCGGACTCTAACTTCTCAATCAGCTATGGAAAAACAGAATGTCTATGGAATTTTTGTGTGCCAGTGCTGCTATCAGCTTCGTTGAAAACAAGAAGTTTCTTCAATATTTGGATCTGCAGGCTTATACTCCGGCAAATCGAGTAGAAAGAAAAGGGATTGTCAAATTTGTTCCTACGGATCTAGCAGAAGAAGAATTAAGGGTTAACGCTGGTTCGTCGGCAAGGCGGAAACTATATTCCTGCAGATCGTTCTCATAACCATTGATAACCAACTCCTGCCTGAGAGGATAGGGATATTCTACCCGAGATTCAATGTATCCCCCTACATATTTCCTGTGATGCAGTGCTTTAGATGTTATGGATTTGGTCATATGGCCAAATTCTGTAAAGGGAAAGAAATATGTATTATGTGTGGTGAAGAACACAATATATCGCGTTGCTGAAATGAATTAAAAAATGCGCAAACTGTGGAGGAGATCACAAAGCCAATGATAGGAGATGCCCTGAACGCAAGCGACAGGAAGAGGTTAAGGCAAAATTGGCTACTGATAACAAGATGAAGTTACCAATACAAAGTAGTGGATTTCCCACCTATACAGAGTAAAGGGTACAGCGCCGTGACGAAGCCACAGGAAATGGGTAGCAATGCCAAAGTACCGTCAGTACACCCAAGGAATCTATTGCGATCCAAACTGAAGAAGCGACCAGCATAGAACTAACTAGCAGAGAATCAGGAGAAGACATCGTTAATATAATAGTTAAAATAGTGGTCATGGTTATAGCACAGCTGATGAAGGGCAAGCTGGCAGCCACCACTGTGAAGAAAATCCAGGAAGAAGCAGTTCGACAAGTGCTGCAAGAAGTAAAAGAAATGGGACCAAGTGGAACTACATCGGTGGCGCCAAATATGTTAGTTAAAAATGAATAGGAGGACTAAACTTACAGTGTTACAGTCGAACGCACGTAGCCTATTACCAAAATAGGACGAAATTCAAAGAACCATCACAGAACACAAGGCCAACTTAGTCCTTATATCAGAAACGTAGTTGCGCAACTCATCTAATATAAACATTAAGAATTTTAATATGTTTCGGAAAGACAGAGAAGATGGGCACGGGGGCGTAGCCATCTTGGTGAGAAGCCACATTAATAGCTCCGTGCATAGATTAGCGGCACCAAATGCCAACATAGAAATGCTATCAGTAGACCGCTTTTATGATGGGCCTATCAAAGCGGCCACCGTTATATATTAACCACCTCAAGTCAACCTAAAGGAAGAAGATTGGTCGGCTGTATCCAATCAGCTGGCGCCAAATAGTGTGGTTGGAGGAGACTTCAACGCTCACCATTCGTTATGGCAAGACAGCTACGTAGGCATGCAGGGAATCGAACTCGCCCACGCCATCTCAGCCTCCTCATTTACCGTTCTTAACAACAAACATGGAACTAGACTTGGTGCTTCTAGTCAGAGAAATTCGTCTCCAGATACCACTCTCATATCGATGAACCTAATGCACAGATCGAAATGGAATCTGCTACCAGACACTGTCGGAAGTGATCATTGCGTCCTCAAATTATCCTTAGACTGGAATCTCCCATATGTCCGCCGGCACTCAAGTGAAAGGTGGTTGTGTAGCAGGGCTAACTCGGCTTGTCACGAAGGAAAGATCAGTACACTGTTGGAGTAGTGGGAAGGATCAACTGACGATATACAAGGTCGGTACAACGAATTTCAGGAGAGACCGCTGCAGAAGAGGCTATACCAGAGGTTAAAACTTACACTAGAAGAGAGCTCATTAGAAAACCATGGTGGAACAGTGACTGCTCGCGAGCTTCTGCCAGGCGGCGTTTGGCTACCAAAACACATTTGCACGCCGCCACTCAGGAGAATTTAGTAGAACTCAAGAAAAGAACTGCTGAAGCATGAGAACCATTAGAAAGTCCAAACGAGAATGCTGGAAGAGTTTTTGTTCCTATTTTAAATATGGTGCGTCGATCCAAGAGACTTGGCCGAAACTGAACTGGTTTAAGGGTGAGAGGCCGGCTACCAATTGGATATCGTTGGATATCGTCAGACAGACAAGCAGCGGAGGAGTTCCTAGTCTGGTTCACTCCTCAATAAGTACCCAAACAGGTGGAATCCCACACGAGTAGTGACGTAGGCGACGGTCCAACAGGGTCGGCGGATTCCTTCTTTAACCTATCAGAACTATTACACGCCCTACGGAAGAAAGATACTGCCCCGGGGATGGACGTTATTACCTACACAATGATCGAAAAACTTCCTCTTAAAGCGAAGCAAACCATGCTGGATCTCTTCAATACTATGATGGACTTCTCCTATGTTCCTAATCAGTGGTGGGAGGCAATCTTTATTCCCGTGTGTAAACCCCACAGGAAGAAGAATGCTATCTCGTCATTTCGCCCTATTTCTCTACTTCCTTGCCCGATAAAACTGATGAGTGCAATGATTAAAAACAGGATCGAGTGCCACCTAGAGCATCATAGGTTACTTGATACGAGAACTATGGGCTTTCGAAAAGGCTTCAGCACCTTAGATAACATCAGCACGCTGGTGACAGATATACAGCTGTCATTTACGAGAAGAAATTATTTAGTGGCTGCATTCCTGGAAATTAAGGACGCGTACAATAATGTGCAGATAGATATACTCGTGGGCATTATGGAAAAGATGTGCCTACCTTGCAAGTTGTGGTGGGCCGATACCTAGCCCGAAGAGTGAATTCAGTTTTTACCGCGGAGGGAGACAGAATCAGTAGGCAAGTTTTCAAAGGGCTATCGCAGGGCGACCCTATGAGCCCTTTACTATTCAATATCTACATGGCAGACATACATAACATCCTAATGGGCCTAGTATCCTTCCTCCAATATGCGGACGACATTGTTGTATATATCTCTCACCCCGACATAGAAACGGCCTGTAAAATACTAGAGGAGCAATTGAAGCTGATACTAAAGATATTGCTGGACAAGGGGCTAGAAACATCATTTGAAAAAAGCAATATTTGTGTGTTTACTCAAAGACAGCTACGAGGAAATGATTGTGCAATTATATTAAATGGCTACACACTGGAGTTAGATAAAGAGATCAAATTCTTGGGAATGTGGCTAGACTCGAAGCTAACATGGAGAAGGCATGTCATGGAACTGCAGCAGTCATGTATGCAACGCCTGAACTGCTTCAAAGCCCTCGACGCTCCGACCTGGGGCGCGGACCCTCGACTACTCCGTCATGTATTCTGTTGTGTAGTGAGGAGCCGAATGGAATACGGAGGTTTCCTGTACTAAACTGCTGCCAAGACCCTCCTAGCAAATTTGGACTGCATTCAATCCGCAGCTCTGCGAATAGTCGGAGGTTTTGTAAAATCTACCCCCATCGCTGTGATGGAGGCAGAATTAACCATTCCACCTTTGAGCATAAGAAGAAGAAAATTGGGGTTGAACTTCTGGCTAAAGGTGTGGTCCATGAAGTCACACCCCCTACAGAGGAAGATGTAGCTCCTTGCGCATGAAAGCTCAGCCAAATCACGTCAACAACAGAAAAAAACCCAACCTGGTACAGTATTTTCAGACAACGGCCCCGTGGAATATACACAGACAAGAGATCAACGAGATGTTCAGCGAAGAAGATACGTGGCAAAGGGCGGAGATCTCGTCGCGAATACACCTGTCTCTGATTAAGGGTCTGGCAGACAAAAAACTACCTTACAGATAGAATTAAAGCAGCTGGCGTTAGAAACCTTGAATACGCGATCGAAGGGATGGCGGAAAGTATTCACCGATGGCTCAAGGGTAATGCAATGCTAAGGTCGATGCAGACTGTGGCCTTTATGAAGATTGTAGACTGCCGGCTCTCAATCTTCTCATCTGAGATGTATGCAATCCTGAGAGCCATACAATATATAGAACGATCCGTTTGGACCAAAGAAGTGATATGTTCGGATTCGCAAAGTGCCTTGCAGGTTATCATAGGCATCCCGAAAGGCCTGTGCAGAAACTACCTGATATATGAAGTTGGTAGAGAAATTTGGTAGAGCCATACACAGAGGTATAGAAGTGTGCCTGCAATAGATCCCAGGTCACGTGGGAGTGACAGGGAACGAGCTAGTGGACAGAATCGCTCGACGGCGTCTTCAGGTTCTCGATACTGAGAACATTCCAGTGCCATATAGCGACTGTGAGGGGAAGTAGGTGATAGGTAACGGGAATTAATATTTATTGAGAATTGGTACATAAAATTTAGTCGTTGTATGTTGCGAGACATTTTAGTTAGCTACAGGCGACGCAGGACGTAGTTTCATTTAGCAGGTAGCGTGGGACGCTAAGGTTGCAATTTAGCAAAGAAAGTTCTCGAGAGACGCTACATGCAGCCCCTCCCAAGGTATAGGTAGTGTGACGTCAGGTGGTTCCGTTATTCCCATTGGCTTAGCGCAGTGACATGAGGCACTTGTAACCTAGTGACGCTTTGTGTTGACAAAACCGTAGGGCACGCCGTGCTCGTCCTTTATCTTGTTCTAGTAGCCGTCCATTGAGCATGTAGTCGCATAATGTAGGTAAGGCGCGCAATGCCTCGGTTTGGTCTCCAAATTTAGCTTGTGGCTCTCCAAATTAGTTAGTTTGACTCTAAAAGTATTCAGTCTTTGTCGTAATCATTTCTGAAGTATGCGGTTTGTTTTTAAGATTAATAATACGTCGAAAAGTAGCTCGAACTGCTCCAGTGTAACTTGTCCGGTTGGCTAAGCTTCCCCATTGATTTTGTTGGTAGATGTGGCCCGCCAGTAATAATAATTATTCAGTCATCGCTGCATTGCAATGGTTATTTGTGTATGTGTGTGAGAAAGCGGCCTAATTGTGTTTGTCGTTGTGAAGTAATAAGTACTTGAGTATAGGAAGCATTTGTTGGAGTAAAGTCAGTAATTATGTGTCAACCTTAAGGCAGTAAATTCAGTTTTTGATGAAAGACTTGTCATTTTCTCTTCAGTTTCAAGCTAGTTGGTAAACGGACAAAATGTATGATAGGTTTTTTTTATATTAAATGATTTGTAACTTAATCCGCACAAGTTTGTGTGTCTCATTTAACACTCGCAGTCTAAAGAATCAACGACCCCTCATCCCGCTATTATATTGTGTTTTCAGAATAATATTGCTAGCTTAGTACTTTGTAACAGAAGTAATATCATAAAGAAGAGTGAACGATAAACAAGGTTCATGAGGTAAGCGATATCAATGTTTTGTGATTATGTGTAGGTTCAAAAGAAACTTTAGCGCAGTTTGGTAATTTATGCGTAGTAAAACAATTACCTGGTGTCAGAACCTGATATAAATTGCTAGAAATAACATCTTCTGGCTAATATCCCCCCCCCCCTAATTTCCATTGTAAGTAAACTTAAAGTTGAATAAAAAATCTTTAGTAACATTGAATAATAAATATAATAGCAACCACTCATGCCACACCTGATATATGAAGTTGGTAGAGAACTTTAGAAAGCCATACACAGAGGTATAGAAGTGTGCCTACAATTGATTCCTGGTCACGTTGGAGTGACAGGGAACGAGCTAGCGGACAGGATCGTTCGATGGCATCTTCAGGTTCTTGATACTGAGAACATTCCATTTACCGACTTCAGAATGATTGCGTCGTCAAGGCTCTCAACGCATAGTAAAGGAAGTGGAACGAAAAGGCCCAAGAGAAAGGGCTATGGTACCGCGCCATCGCTAATCAAGTTACGCCAAAACCATGATTCCATGAAGTGGATCTTCACAGGAATCCAATCATGCTTTTTAGTAGGTTAAGAACGGGGCACACCTGGCTAAATGATAAAGTTTCTACCGAAGGTCTCTGATTCTCCGAACTGCGAATCTTGTGATGAAGTGGAGGATATATACCACTTCCTGCTAAGATGTAAGCGCCTCCGCGAATACAGAAGAACCATCTTAAAAGGCGGCCTACATATAGAAGACATCGCCGATGCGCCTAATAAGAAAGCGATTAACTTAATTTACTTATATGTGCCTAAAACTAAAGGCATGATATAAATACTAGATTTACATTACTCAATGTAACTGGCTATATTAGCCTAAGGGTAAAGCCAATTTAAAAAAAAGACCAGTCTGAACTTCTGCAGCAGTTTTCTCCACTGCAGAAAGCGGAATGTTTACTACGTCCGATGACAGAAGCGATGCAGCAGGAAACCGACATTACACAGTATAGTCCAACAACTCATTCTCACCAACGGAATAAAACACAAAGCAATAAGATGAACAAGTCTCACCTTATAGACCATGATTATTCAGCAACCACACAAATCACAAATGTCGATGATCCACAAGATATTGTGAATGAAGGAATACTAATTAATCTAACTACACATACGGACTGTGAGGAATCAGAAAATAGAATGATGTTCACGACGGACATACAGTCTACAGCAGATGAGATAGAGACTTAACGCCTGGCATCAGTCAAGGTCCACAGAAAAAGTCAAGGGAGGAAGCGACCTGAGGCAAATGTAAAACAAACAAGAGACAGTCCAACCAAGATGAAAATATTAGAAAAAGCGAGAACTAGGGGTACGAAATTAAAGAAGCAAGTAAGTGATACGGGCCTGGTACCTCCTACACTAATATCACTTCCTGATGAACATAAACTAACGGACGGAAATACAGAGAAAGTAATTAATAATTTTAAATGGGCAAAAGACCAACTGCAAGAAACCCAGATAGAGGACATGCATTTAGAATGAAATAGCATGTTAATGCGATATAATCGTGAGGTGTAAAGAGTCTATTTGATAAAACTACCACTAAGGAAACAAGGAGATGTGCATTGTTAGCACGATTCAAATGTATACAATGGCAACACTAAATATAAACTCGATTATCAGCCCTCTTAAAGTGAAAATGCTGCAAGACTATGTTAGAGCCGAAAATCTTGACATTCTACTCCTGCAAGAAGTTCCAAACGATAACCTAGAAAGCATCTCTGGATACAATTTTACAAGTAACGTAGGTGGCGATATCAGCCTCGGAACAGCGATCTGAACCAAAGTCGGTATTGAAACCTCAGAAGTAACAAGGTTCTAAAACGGAAGAACTATAGCTTGCACGATAGACAGTATTAGAATAATAAATGTATACACTCCCTAAGATAGTAATCAACTAGCCAAGAGGGCGGAATATTTCAAAAACAGCCAAACATTACACATGACAAAGAACATCCGACAAACTATTTTAGGAGGAGACTTCAACTGCGTTTTAAATCAGAAAGATCAAACACCCAACTTCAATAAGAGCATCGAATTGAAATATATCATAAACAATTTCAAATTACTAGACACATGGGAAGTAATAAATGGAGATAATACAGGGTTCACAAACACTACTTGGAAATATGTATCACGATTAGACCGTATATACATCAGTCACGAGATAAAGAGTGAAGTACAAACAACAGAACTGTGACCGGTCGAATTCTAAGACTATGTTGCCTACCAGTGCAAAAATAAACCTATTAAGGTTCTTTCGGTGGTTTAAGAACTGCATTAATTAATTAAAAAGTCCACCAAAAAAATTAGGTGAAGATGCTTGTTTATTTTGATCCAAACAACAAGTCAGCGATATTCACAATTATAGGTACAATACAGAGATGCACAGTCGCAAAGAAACTCTCTGTGAACTTAACTGAATGATTGAAACTCTCTGTAACACTGAATAGCGGAATGAATGCTTAATACTAAACTACTCTGTCCAGGCGATCTGTTTATATAGAGTCTATCGAAATTACCAGAATTCTTCAAAGGCATCCGCCCGATATTTCTCGATCATTAACAATCACTCAAACAATCCAACATATTAAAAACAATCGGAATTAATACAAAATTAATTAACAACATTACAAAATGATCAGAAATGGTAATTATAGATACTTAAATACAAAATTATTTACAGAAATCCTTTCAAACGGTAGAAAATTGTCCTGTAGACATCGTAACTTACATTAATATATGTAATTACAAACATTTAAGAATTTCTCTTGCACCATTCGGTTCTTAAACATATTAATTGGACTTAATTAATTTTCTTACATAAAACAAAGTCTATATACACTGGTTTACAAGAAATTACAAAATAAACATATCAAATCACTTTCAAGCAAACTTTAGCTCACTACAAATATTTCATACAGTACAATACTATTCAAAATTCAGGTATTAGGGCTGTTACACTAGCTAAACAAAATAAATACACCGGGAGAGGATACTGGAAATTAAATTAAATATATCAATTCTCGAGCATCAACAGCTACAACAGAACTTCGCAGATACATGGCAACAATGCTACAACCAAACACGGAATTCTCAGACCATGTTGCCTACCAGTGCCAAATAAACCTAGCTAAACAGATTAAATACACCGGGAGAGGATACTGGAAATTAAATATATCAATTCTCGAGCATCAACAACTACAACAGAACTTCGCAGATACAGGGCAACAATGCTACAACCAAACACGGAGATTTCAGTCAACTATAGAATGGTGGACAAAATTGGCAAAACCGAAGATTCAACGGATGTTGAAGACCTATAGCACCGAATTAAAAAAGTGGCAACAGCAAAAAGAAGCATTCTACTATATTTGTTTAAGAGATTTATATAAAAAGGTGGAAACAGAAAAAAACCTTCTCGAGATAAGAAAATCAGGGCAAAAATAATAGCAATGAAGAGGAGATAACACGAAGGAATTAAAATCAGAAGCAGATTACATGACACCTTATCCACTGAAGACGCCTCAATTTATAATCTAGTGCAAGAAAAATGCAGATCGAAGAGAAATCTGATCACAGAGCTGAAGACAGAAGAAGGAGAAGTCCACAAAACCCAAAATGCAATAAAACAACAAGCTCACAAGTATTATAAGCACCTTTTCGAAAAAGTAGATAGTACCATAGTCCCAGACAGAATATTAGCTTCTATAGAACAAGTGAACGATGAAGATCGTGTAGACCATAACAAGATAATTGACGAGGAAGAAGCTTATGCAGCAATCCAAAGAAGCCCGAAAAACAAATCACAAATCTCCGGCACCAGATGGCTTCGGAATTGAGTTCTACGCAACCTTTTGGAATAAGACAAACTCCTACAAATATATAAGGAAATTATGGAACAAAAAATTTTTCCTGAGGAATCTGTAGCCAGACTAACAGTATTAGTCCCCAAAAAGGTGAAGGCTAATAATATGAAAAGCTTTTATATGATTACTTTTCGAGGTCCTTAGATGGCCGATGTCGAAGAGAAGAGCTTTAGACCTATAATTTTACTGAACAGTGATAGTAAAATATTCGCTAGGGTGTTAGCCTCAGAATAGAAGATAAAATTCATAAGGTGATATAAACCCACCAGGCCGCTGTTGGATATAACAGATTAATTGTCCAACTTGTCAGAATATCGTGAGGTCATAGGCTATATGAACACAAGTAGCTCAGAGGGTACCATCCTCTCATTTGATCTCGATCGAGCCTGTGATAGAGTTAACCATAACTTTCTGAAACAAACGATGATAAAGATGGTATTTGTGGAAGAGATATCCAATATAGTAAATGATATACTAAACAAGACAACAACAAAGATAATTGTCAACGGGATGATTAGCGGACTTATACGAATTAGGCGATCAGTAAGACAAAGATGTCCTCTATCTATGATCCTATTTGTAATTTCCCTTGAGCTACTATTGATAAAATTTACAGAAACAGTAACAGGACTCGTCACAGGAATTGGGAAAGTGAAATATACGGCCTATGCTGATGATGTCGTAGTCTTTGCAAACGATACAACAGATACTGAATTCGCAAAACAAACCATCGATAGTTACAGTCAAAAAATCAAAAATCATGGATATTGTAGTGGGTTTGAGATCTAACAAACCCTCCTGGCTGGAAGAAAACTCGGATATCAACCTCCTGGGAAATAAATTCCAAAAATGATTGCAAAAAAGTGCGGCAACAAATTGGCGGAACCTATTAGCCAAAATTAGAGCTTGACTTCAACAACATTCACTGAGAACACTTAATATGATACAGAGAGTGCAACTAAATAACACATTTGTCCTTGGAAAGCTATGGTACACTTCGCAAGAATTTCCAGTTTCTACACCCTTAGCACGCAACATTCTGTCTGCGGTCAGATACTTTATTCACAGAGAAATCTTCAAAATTAAAGTTAAAGTACTAACTCTAACTAAACAAGAGGGAGACTTGGCCTTGTCGATGTCTATAAGAAGAGTAAAGCTCTCTTCGTTAAAAATATTCTACAGGCAAAAAACAGGAATCCGCAAGGCATTACAGCGCACCTGATCGGCCTATACAAGCCGCAAGGCATTTCACCACCTATCAGCATCGTCGGAATACCAAACCAGCTGAAATACTTCACAACTTCTACCAGGAACTCAGCTACCTGAAGATCCAACACAAAAATAACTGCCCTTTAACAACAAAAATAATCTACAATATTATGAACACCCCTGGAAATAGACAGGAAACGAAGTATCCAACTATTATATGGAAAAATCCTTGGAAAAATGTTCATAACCCAGAGTTTCAGGCACTCGTACATTCAATCTGGTTCAAGGTGGTCAATGAGACAATAGCCACAAACTCCAAACTAAATCGAATCCTTCTTCTACAAATGGATAGATGTAACCACTGTCAAATGGCAGACACTCTAACCGATAGCTTTACCTGCCACCATGTCAAAGACATTTGTAACTGGGTAAAGCGAACCGCAGCACATATATTAGATAACACCACGAGAAGAATAACTCCTGAACTTCTGCTTAAGCCAGACATCACAACAGATTCGGAACATAAAAGAGACGCCTTAATATGGCTAATGGGAAACACTATGTACTATATATTTTCTCAAAAGAATCCACATATAGAGAACTATTGGATCCAACTTGTGGTAGACTACCACAGATTCAAGAGGAGGAAAAAAAAGAAAAAGAGAAAATTCCCTTCACAAACTATTTGGATAAAATTATACCATTTAAATAAATAATAGTTCAAAGGAAAATAGCTGCATAATCCAAGAAATTACATTGTAAAATAATAATAAAAATCTTCGCTAATAAGCTTCCATCAGAACATATATAAATTTTTAATAGCTGTTTTATTTAATAATTTTGTAAGTTTTACTCCAATTGCTTGTTAGTAAACTGTTTCTGTTATAACTGTAATTTAAATTATATTGTATTTATTATTGTGAATTGGTAAAATAAAAAAGACCTATACACCCAGAAAACTGCAGCATGGCTAAACACATAAGCATGTCTGGAATTAGGAGGGAAAAAAATGTAAAGTAAGCTGATACAACAAGGTTGTTGAACTGGTTGGTAAATGAACATAAAAAAAAATATGCAGATTTTTGAGGGGCTCTTGCCATTTGTTCAAAGTATGTGAACCAGAAGTAGGTATTTCTGAAGATCAACGAAAAATGCAAAAGTCATAAATAAATTTTTAGTTTTACAATATTATATAAGAAGATTTATTAAAAATTAACAAATACAAAGACATCAAATTATTAAGGATAAACTGAAGTACATAAAAGCCTTGAAAGATATACGGAGGGATTTAAATATGATGTTTGCAACTTTTTTTAATACTAAAATATTTAATTAAAGCACAAAAATCTAACGAATGAGCTACGTCATTTTCAATTCAGACAATAGAAAGCGCTGAAAGTCGATATTGTGTCATCGAATCCTTCAATTATGTTTTAATAATTTTTAACCATGAAAAACTTTTTTATGAGGACGCAATCTTGTTAGGTGTGGTGGCAATAATTTTCAGGACTAATTCGATAGTGGGTACATCTCAGTTAATGTTTTTTTTTCTGTTATATAACTCATCACCGCAATAAGTACGTTGTTTTCTTCTTATACAAGGATAAACATATTCAATTCTTCATACAATTCATGTACATCAGTATCAGATGTTTCTCCTGCTGTTAGAGGTACTTGCAAGTCACTGCATTGCTTCAAAAGTTGTTACTAATTTCCTTTAATCTTTTTATGTTATGCGTGAAAACAAATATGTTTCCATCATGTTTCAGTGCCTCTAATCTACTTTGGCAGCTCGAGCGCACATAGTCAACATTAAGATACAAATAGATTATTTTGAAAATCTCCTCCGTAGGCAATTCAAGAGCTTCATCTTACCCTTCATAATCAAATTTAGTTCTCACGATTAAGAACTTTGTCGATATCATTATCATCAGCTGTTTCTCTCGATGTTACTAAGGATGATTGGAAACCATTTTCCAGATAATTATCAAGCCAATGTGTAAATGGTTATAAGTGTTTTATAGACGCATCTAATTACATTTTTCGTATTCCAACATTTTTCATTATAATATTTAACTTTTTAAGGATGTCATTACCATACGACGAGAACAACTAAAAATTCGTTGGTAATTATTTCATTTTCTATAGAGTGGCATTCACCAACGAACTTGAATTTTCTGCTAAATCCCTCAAAGCATCAAATATATCTCTTAGTTGGTATTTAAAGGCCTTCACCGATTGCATTCCCATCTATTTTCAGAAAGTGATTTTAGCGAAAAATATTTTACAAGTGCTTTTAAAATAGTCCACTCGATCCGGCAGAAAGCCGATGCCGCATCTTCTAGGATAAGATTCCAGCTATGTAACAAATAAACAGGTGGATTAATTTCAAGTTTGTGGACACCACTTTTTTATCAACGCATCATTGGCTTCATTGTCATATCCCTGGCATCTCCAGTTATATACCCAGCTGTTCTAGCTCTGTGATTATATAATTAATGAAACTCTCAGACATGGTTTTTTCGACAGCTAAGAAGCCAATAAAATTTTCTTCAAGGAAAGCTGTATTTTTATTAAAAAATCTTATAATAATTGCTCAACACGAGAAACATCACAAGTACAATAATTGAATAATATCTATTCTTTACTATTTTGTCAACAGTGAGTCTTCAAGTGACTTTCCATTAATTGTATCATTTTGAATATTTTTTTGGAGATAGTGGTCATTAATCGTCTTGTCTGTTACTTGTTTTAGGTGAAGTCGTAACATTAGATCAAATCGGGATATTAACATTACTAAATCTAAAAAGTTGCCGCTAGTCTCAGAATAATCTGAGTCAGATATTAATTTCTCTCTCTGACCACTAAAGGCCTAATTGTGAGATGTTAAAATAGTTACAATAGTAAGCAGTCTTTCTGAACTGTGTTTCCAATGCTGCCTTTCTTCAGTCAGGACTTTTGGTTTACTTTTTGACGGTGCAGTCCGGTGTCGGGCTGGTGGATGTGGAGAAGCATATGGAGAGAGTTTGGAAATTTCCACTTTTTCACGCCCAAATGATGTATTCGTGTTATTGACTGCCTTTAAAAGTCCTCACTTCCATGTTCATCAGATTATCATAATATGTACACTGTGCCTTTCTAAAACATTCGTAAAAATTCGTTTCATCATCCATCTGATGCTGTGACATAGGAAACATTCTATTATTGGTGTGTGTTTTGGGATAACCAAAAATAAAGTACATTATGTAGAAAAAGATTACACTTATTTTATTATGTTTGAATGCATATTTTTTAATACTTCTAGATTTTATCTAATGTTTCAGCTGGTTATGGCGTGCGATTGCGGTACGGAACGTCCCTGGTTGTGACTTAAAATTGACCTTTATTTCTGGCAAAGCGTTGATTTGTTAATTCGGTGGTAGGACGTTGCATAGTTGGAATTCTACATTAAACTGTAGGTCTCCTATTCCTGGTAGGATTACCGACATAAGATAGATGCATTGCACAGCTGGTAAGAAACTCTGCAACTAGGTCTTTGAGACCACAAAATATATAATAATCTCATTCTTTATTAACAAAACATTCGAGTGAATCGAAAGTAACATCCAACAAAACAAACACGTCAAATGCGAAGTGACTGACGTTTGACATTTCATTGCAATTGCATTCAGAAACGCGAGGATGTTTCAATCCAGTATAGCGTCAGAAAGACTTTTAATGGGGGTTTGTTAATACTGCGTTTGGATACAACAGGGCGTTTCATTTACGACGCGTCCGCGCGCACGGCAATAATCCCCAGGGGCAGCGCCGGCTCGCTTGCCCGCAGCTCACACGGGGCAGCGCCCGTGCTCGGGAACGGCTCTTGAGTGCGTCGTTTTGTTACCCTATAGCACGTGCTGGAAATGTTGGCCATCGGCTGCAATACACGCTTGACATCTTCTAAGGACGTTTTGGCTAATTCTCTGCAGTGTTTGTGAAGAACTATTATTAATTTTAGTTCTTTTGTTTACCCTAAGTTCCTCTTCCGTACCGGGACTTGAATCAAAAACACGCTCTTTTAGGTAACCCCACAAAAATAAACCACAAGGTGTCATGTCTGGAGAACGCGGAGGCCATAATCCACGACTGATAATTTGATTCTAATTGTAAACACGCTTTAAAACACGCATAGAATTTTCGGCTATATGGGGAGTTGCACTGTCTTTTTGAAAATGACCGTAATTTATTTTATCTTCTGTCAGCTGTTCAAAAAAGGTATTTAAAATATTGTACACGTAGCGAGAAGATGTAATTGTTTCAGTAAAAAACACTTGTCCAATAATTCGCCTCGCACTAATTGCACACCGAACTCTAACTTTCACATCGTGTTGCGGCTGTTCGTGGATTAGATGTGGATTTCTGTACTCCAGCACCGACTGTTTTGATTATTTACGCGTCCACTTAAATAAAAATACGCCTCATCGGTGAAAAATGTCAATTGCGGACCCAGCTCGCCATCGTGCACACTTTGCATAAACCAGTTTGCGAACCTCATTCATGCAGTGTAATCTGCTTGTTTTAATTCGTGAACAGCAGTTGTTCGATAAGGGCGCATTTTCTGAAATTTTGTAGCCCTATATTAGGGTTACCAGACGTCCCCGTTTGCGGGGACAGTCCCCGTATTTAGCTCTCTGTCCCCGGACAGATTTCGTCCCCGCAATGTCCCCGGATTTTTACTGTTGTCCTCAGATGTTTTTTTTTTTTTTTTTTTTTTTTTTTTTTTTTTTTTTTATCAAGCGAGAGATCTTTCAAAGCCTTGATTTGCTAATGCATTCATTTAAACCAAGAGATACGAACTGCATTTAGTTCCTTGTACTTGCCTAGTAATAAGAGAAAATTACAAGGATACTGCGTCTTCGACACAATATCATTGGAAAATCATGTCTCCTTGCTGTGTGCAACATGGCTGTCTGTGATCTTCATTTAAAATACAAAATATATAAAAATGATGAATATGTTTCTTTTAAGTTAACCCAACCATTAATCATGTAACAATCATATAACTTATAAAAGTGCAACGTGTCATTAGTACAAATGTCGAAAGCGTCACCGGATTTTGGTGAAAAAGTTCTGAAGTGTCCCCGGATTCGGAGAAAAAATTCTGGTAACCCTACCCTATATGCACTTGCTTTGGAAACATCGACTTCCTGAGAGAGTCGTCTGAGGGATTTTCTGGGAGAGTTTTCCAAACGAGATAAGATTTCTTCGACTTTTCTTTCAGTAAGAACGGAGCGCTTACGTTTCTTAGGCATGTCCACTAGGGAACCTGTAGCACGCAATTTGTTTACCCATCTTTGTATAGTTGACCTGTGCGGACTTCGGCTCCTGGAAATTTTTCAATAAACATACGCCTACACCTCCTTGCAGATTCGTATTTTACATAACAATCATAAAGGTAAACTTGTTGGTCCAAAGTATACTTCATCTTGACTTCAAAGTATAGTTCACCTTCACTTCACAAAATTTAACTGAGAATTGAGTTGTAACAGCGCATAATGCAGTGTTGCGAAGGGCCCGATATCGTCAGAGGGGCGGCCCACGCATTGTTGGAGCACGGGGGTTACCCGTAAGGAAGTGGAACTTAGGGTAAGCAATAGAACTAAAATTAATAATATTTCTTCACAAACACTGCAGAGAGTTATCCAAAATCTCCTTTGAAGATTTCAAGCGTTTATTGAAGCCGATGGCCAACATTTTCAGCACGTGCTATAGGTAAAGTGACCAGATTTTAACATTGCTAAAGCGGGACACCATTGACGGGGAGGGGGGGGGGGTGTTCTTGATTAAAAAGTTGGTCTGTATGGAGTACCAAAAAATTTTATATAACCCAAAATAGTATTTTAAACATTTTTTTTTTATTTCAACATAAGTACAATTTACAGATATAATACATTAAAAATCTTGTATAGTATTTTTTCTTTAGCATATTTCTCATATGAGTGAATTTTTTTCAGTAAATTGCTGTCATTGTTTAAAAACTCGTAAAATTTTTCACAAGACTTTGTTAAATTAAATTTCACACATTATATGGCCTTCAAAGTCTCAGCTCTTAATTGTGACTTTTCTGATGTCCACACTTTATTTACCGTAGAAAAAACGCGTTCAGTCGCAGCATTAATTCCTGGTAAGGACAGCGCGTATTCTACAGTTTTTAGTGCATTATTGTATGGAACATGGTTTGTTTCAAAATGATGAAATATTTCTTATCATTTGTTCTCTATTGTGACTTTTGCTGAAGACCAAAATTTAACCTTTTCCTTGTCAATATATTTTTTTAAATAATGATAGTTTATTAAAAAGATCATATTCGGACATGTTACAATACGGAAAATTTTGAGTAATATGATCGAATGATTTTTGCTCATCATTGCAATTATGTTCTGAATTTGCAGTAATGTGAGTCGTAAGTTCACTTTCAAGGCCGACGCTAGACTTTTTGACGCCTCTATAAAATACAGTATAAATAATAAGAGTACGATTTGCTAAATTCAAGAACATTTATGTATTTATGAAATAAACGAATTACCTAATTATCTGATCAGCTGATTTGTTGACATCTCTTGTTTAACTAGCATTAGGACGCAGCACGATGTATATCGTCTAAGAGGCAGTTACAAAATGCTTTCTCTGTTGTCTCTGGTTTTCGTCGTTGCCAGTGTCGAAAAATGCCATTGTTCATTAAGTCTAAACAATTGTGGTCAAATGTTACCAACTGACCAACAGTGCGACCTTTGATAACCAGTTCTTGATAATCACTTCTCGATAATCAGTTCTCAACAATTATTTGTTTTTATTAAAGTTTAACATTATAAAATTAACTAAAATAATATAAAACTCCTATCCTGACGAAATAGCCACATGGCCGCCGAAAACCGAATATTCCCTTCCCGTTCTCTAGCTCAGTGGTCCGCAACCTTTTCTATCTCGCGGCACACCATAAGGTTATCCATAAATCTCGCAGTACACCGTACCGGACGGATAGTTGATTTAAAAAAATAAAAAAAGTCCTCATAACACGATTTTTTTTTTTTTTTTTTTTTTTTTTTATTTTTTTTATTTTTTTTTTTTTTTTTTTGCGTATACAGCCTCATAACAAGTAAAAACTTATAGCTACAGTGGTTGCATAAAATTAATAATCTGGCAGTTTTATATTACTATTAAAGTAAATAATTGTACACATACCTTCAATGTGACACCTGTGCCTGCTTAACTGCACACAGATGGCTAATTCGTCGAGAAATCGTTGGCAATGCAAGCCTCATTTCTTCATCGACGGATTTGAGTCTTTCCCTTTTGGTTGTTTTAATCTCAGTCAACGTCGAGAAGCCCAATTCACATAAATATGTAGTTGAAAATGGCAATAAAAACATTAACTGCCATGTCGGAGATAGCCGGATATTCATTCCTTATTGTTAGCCAAAACGTATCTAAAGGAACTCGAGAAGCTTTAATTTCAAAGTTCTGTCAGCTTTTAAATCTGCGAGTTCCTCTTGAATATTTATTGGAAGATGTTCCGATTTTGTAACGAATGGATCACGAACCCTCGAAATCTTCAACACTATCTCCAAAGTACTTTTTAAATCTCTGCTGCAAGCCTTCTAAATGTTCTTTAATTAAGTCCGAACATCTCACACGAGCCATTTTCAATCCTCTGTAAACACAAAACCAACTAGTTCTCAAATCCCTTAATCTTATCCATACTAACAAGAATATTTTCGTTCCTACCTTGCATTTTGATGTTCATCTCATTCAAGTGTACAAAAATGTCGGAAAGATATGCCAACTTACATACCCATTCGCCATCTGCGAATAAATCCGCGTACTTGTGAATTTCAACAGTCAAAAATACATGGACCTCTTCTCTAAGTTCAAATATTCGCGTTAACACCATTCCTCGTGACAGCCAACGTACTTCTGATTGTAGGAGGAATGTAGTGTGTTCCGAACCAATTTCCTGACATAAAACGGAAAATAGTCTCGAATTTAGGGGCCGCGATTTTATGACGTTCCCAACTTTTACTACTTCGTCCAGCACATCTTTCAGAGAAGGTGGCAGAGACTTAGGCAACAACAGCTTCGATGATTTACTTCGCGTACTTCAGCTGCAAATCCTTTCACTAGGCCTATCATAGCATCTGCTCCATCTGTACAAACAGTAACCTTCCATGTTAATTCATTAATGCGCAAATATTCATCAGTCAAACGAAATATTTCATCACCGGTAGTACGATCTGGAAGTTCTTTGCAAAAGAAGAAATGACTTACAATTACATTTCCATCAATATAGCGAATTTAAGCCAGAAGTTGTGCATGGCGACTAATAA
This sequence comes from Vandiemenella viatica, assembly GCA_031002005.1. Lineage (NCBI taxonomy): Eukaryota > Metazoa > Arthropoda > Insecta > Orthoptera > Morabidae > Vandiemenella > Vandiemenella viatica. The sequence goes on along the minus strand of JARYHS010008074.1, from coordinate 281,321,127 downwards.
CTGTGGACTCGTCGATCTGAAGTGAGAACTTCTGACTGTTGCTGATTTTCTTCCTCATAATGTCTTCAATATCACGAGACATATCAATAACTCGGCGACTGATTGTGTCAGCAGAAAGAGGAATTTTTGAAATTTCACTAGCAGATTCTAAACTCAGAACTATTCTCACCATATCTTTACAAACAGGCTTTAACAGCGTTTCACCTATTGTATATCGTTCCTTGGCCTTTACTAAAAATTCGGCTGCCTCATAACTAGCTTCCTGTAATTTTTTTCAGAAACACTTACTGTAGCGGTCATGAAAGTTCTTTGTTTTTTCTTATTTTCCAACAACCTACGAAAATAATTGACATCTTTGTTTGACAGAGAAGAATGTTTTGTTGACAAACGTCGTTTCAATTTACTGGGAACCATTGCAGCGTTGCTGAGTTTTTCACCACAAACGATACACTCGGGGATAGGGCACGTTTTTTCACCACACCAAGAAAACCCACAGGATAAGTAATTATCACTATATTTCCGCTGCATTAACTTTTGTTCCCTTCTTTGTGACTCAACGCTTTCATCAGTTGCACTCATAGTCGGAACACTCCGTTCAAGGAATTTGTCCATCTTGAAGAAATAAAAGTCTGCTAATTGTAATAGAAAATATAAAGACGAACTACTACAGTCAAACCTCGTTAGTACGAACCTCGGTAAAACGAATTCCTCGATAAGACGAATTTTTTAAAATCCCCTTGAAACTTCCATAAAGGTCAATGCTAAAAACACCTCTATACAAAGCAGTAATTAGGTTAAAAACCTCGATAAGACGAATTTGTTTGTGACATGGGCTAGGACTGATTAACCTCTATACAACGAATATTCTTAGCACAAGACCTCTACAAGACGAATGTTACCTCTTTAAGACGAATTTCTTATGATCTTAACCTCCATAGTGCGTAGTTTTCAAAACAAACAGAAGCGTGTCTTAACATGAAACTCCCCACCCTACCCTCTTCCTTCATCAGTCATTGTTTGGCACGTGCCTTTGCAGTGTTGAGTAACCCTTCCGGCTGTGTTTTTAAGTGTCCCTTCCGGCTGTGTTTTAAGACTGACCGTTGTGCGTATCTTTATTGTATGAACAGTAATGGCAGGGAAAAAGTCAAAAACGGCGCTAACAGTAGAGTTCAAGCGTAAAGTTTTGAAGCATGTGGAAGAAAACCCGTTGAAGAAGAAAATCACCATTGCTAAGGAGTTTAACATCCCTTCAACAACGTTAGCAACGATTATAAAGAATAGAGACAAGTACGATGAAGCAAGTGGACTTTCTAAGTTTTGCAAACGCGCAAAGACCGGTGAATTTCAGGAAGTAGACAAAGCCACTTTAAAGTGGTTAAAGCAGTGCCGCGATAAAAATTTGTCAATCGGAGGCCCTATTCTCCAAGAAAAGGCACAGCAGTTTGCTGTACAATTGGGACACCCTGATTTTCGTGCCAGTAATGGCTGGCTGGAAAAATTTAAAAAAAGGAATGATATTGTTTTTAAAAATGTGTGTGGTGAATGTGCGTCTGTGGACAGTACAATATGCGATGATTGGAAAGAAAAACTTGCTGACATTACTCAGGGTTACCACCCAGATGATATATATAATGCAGACGAGACCGGACTTTTTTTCAAGTGCCTACCAGATAAAACAATGACGTTTAAAGGAGACCCTTGCAATGGAGGCAAACACAGCAAAGACCGATTAACTGTGTTGCTTGGAGTCAACGCTTCGGGAAAAAATAAGCTCAAGCCTTTGGTTATTGGCAAGTCACAAAAACCTACATGTTTTAAAAATGTGAACAGTTTACCAACACTGTATAAGGCCAACTCAAAAGCGTGGATGAATGGTGATGAGTTCAGTGCATGGCTGAAAACTGTAAACACAGAAATGAAGAAGAAAAAGAAAAAGATCCTGCTGTTTATTGACAATTGTAGTGCACACGGAACTGTTCCAAACTTGTCAAACATCTCAGTCCAATTTCTTCCCCCAAACACCACATCAAAGCTCCAACCACTTGACCAGGGAATTATTAAAAATTTCAAAGTGAACTACAGAAAGGAGGTTGTTCGGCAGTTTTTGACAGATATGGATCAAGACGTACCGACTAAAATCAACGTTTTAAATGCAATGTGGATGATTAACAAGGCCTGGTCAAACGTAACCGACAAAACTGTTTTTAACTGTTTTGCAAAATGTGGATTTCGTGTGACGGACCTCGAAGATGAGGACGATGACCAACCTCGAACTCCAGCACCCCAAAATGCAGAAGTAGGCCCAGATCAAAACTGGAACAAAGTTACCGAAAGACTAGGCGTCCAAGAAATGGAGTTTGAAGAATTTGTTGATTTCGATGATAATGTAGCAGTATGTGGAGAGCTGACGGATGAGGATATCCTGGATTCTGTTCAACCCTCAAATCATAAAGAAGATGACGCAGCTGAAGATGATGACGAGGATGCAGCCGCGGAGAGTGATCGACCGGAACTGTCAACGAAAGACGCAAGAGAAGCTATTGATATGCTCAAGTGTTTTTTCTTAAAGAAAAATGCTTTAAGTGATAGTGTAGTGAAAGCCATCATCGATTTGGATTCCACATTGGATATGGTAACCCTTCATGCAAGTAAGCAATCTAAAATTGATGACTTTTTTAAGATTAGTTAGTCCTTATTTATTATATGTACATACTACATATGTATAAGTTTGGTTTCCATTTATATTTACCGTATTTTGGCTTCAGATTTGTTTTCATTTTACTATACAGTACATGGTTTTCAAACAGTTTATTGTTTGTTTTGATACTTGAGTGATTTAAATATAAACGAGTATGTATTTTTAAAATTGCTACATACATGTTTTTTTTCTTTTTTTTTTTTTTTTTTTTTTTTTTTTCTTTTTAACCTTTTTCCTACATTGAAAAAATAACTTTAGTGTAACGGTAACAATGATTCGTATTATAGAGGTTGGCCATAAAAATCTTCGTTTTATAGAGGTTATCTCAGAGCGAGGAGAAACCTCTATAAGACGAATAACGGCAGTATTAAACCTCGATAAAACGAACCTCTTTATTAAGAATACCTCGGTAGTACGAATTTTTCCCTTACCCCTTGAAATTCGTCTTATAGAGGTTCGACTGTAACAGTTTTCAGACCTCTTCAGAGCACAGCTATGGTAGAACGGAAGTAACTGTAAGAAGCGGGATTTATACACTTCAAAGAAGTACCCATTGTTTTTACAATGATGTGCAACGGTACAGGAACAAAGTAGAATTGTTGGAGAAGCACCAACACCGAACACTTAATAAAATAAGGCTTGGTAAGTTCTGCTAATCCCAGCAGTTTAGACTGAGGGAAAAGCGCATACACAGAACATGCGGTAAATATAACGGCACCTCAAAGCGCAGCAGTAGAGGCGAGGAAGAAAAAAAAAATTTTGAAAATGAATAAACATAACTAATAGCAAGTGTGAGTATTTCTTAAAATACGTATTACGTAGCAATACGCGGCACATGAAACTAAAATGCAATTAATAAAAAAAATTGGCAATTAATTCCTTATAACTGGTAAAATTTCACGGCACACCTTTCACCTTGTCGCAGCACACCACTGCTCTAGCTTGTCATGCATACGTTTAAAAAATCGTGGTTTAAAACACCACGGGACAAATTGTTAAAAATTGGGACTGTCCCGCCAAAAGCGGGACGTCTGGTCACCTTAGCTATAGGGTAAGAAATCGACGCACTCAAGAGCCGTTCCCGAGCAGAGAGTTCCCGAGCGCGGGCGCTGCCCCGTGTGAGCTGCCGGCAAGCGAGCCGGTGCTGCCCCAGGGGATTATTGCGCGCGGACGCGTCATAAATGAAACGCCCTGTATTTTTGTGAGAAAAGGATCGACGTGAGTCAGATAAAGAAAATATTTTAACGTACTTTATTACTTTCGTAGATTGTAAAGTACGCCTACGCAAAATAAAGAACACTATAATAGAATATAGTTGGCAATCTTGGCTGACTCCCAACTCATATTTAGGGAAACAACCAAATCAAAACGTTAAAGGAGAGTGAGGTCAGCAGGAACACATTCGTCACACGGCCGAGCTACGGACAAATGTGAACACAGGAAGGGTGAGTCTTCTTCACTCGGCCGAATGTCGGTTCGGTGACGGTGCGGAGCAGTGCAGGTCAAGTGTGACTCGATCTTCCAGCGTAAGGTGACAGGAGTTGACGAACGAAATGAAACACGGCGATTTCCCGAGCGTAAACATTATGAAAGTAAGAAACTGAGCGTTCAAATGGGTTTTCTAATACCGGAGATTCAAACATTAATGAATTTTTCGACTATGTTTTACAGTTAAATTATAAAAAATATTATTATTCAGTGATAAATTATTTAATTTTTATACCATTAATCTTACTTGCTATACAAATGTGACAATGAGAAGATCTAAATGAGCATTTTGATTAGGTACTAACTAATATATACTTTACTATCGATTAAACTTTATTTTATTGTTATCACTAATAGCTAAAGATAATTTTTGTTGTTGTTGCGCGAGGCTCCTCCTGTTCGCCACCCCCTAAGACCGCCTCTGCATAGAGAATAACATGCAAATGAATGTTTGAGCGGGCTTGCGATAAAGCATGTGATAATGTGATTGTTGGGCTTGCAGGTTTCTACTTGTTCCAGAAATATCATCACAGTTAGGGATGATCGATATTCATCGATGGTGAATAAACATCTATGTTTAGCTCGAAAACATCGATATTTTGACATCGATGTTTTGACTTCGATAACATCGACACATCGATGCTAAGAGAATAAAATATCGAAACGTCAATATATTCTTTAGGGCCATCTAGCGTGCATTGGATGTACTAGCTAGATGACTATCAAGTTCAACTATTTTACACTAGATGATACTGATCAACGTAACCGGAGTAGGCCGTACGAATAGTTTACATCTCTGCATTTTCTAAGGGATTAATAAAAAAAAAAAATACTGTCAACTTCAACGCTCGCTTGATTCTCGTAAGTGCGTGTGTGTTGTGAGTGAACTTGTGTAGCGAAGCGAATTTAATTTGCTATTGATATTGTAAATTACGAAATAACAGGTATGGTAAATCTTTATTCTGTATTGTATTATTATTTCTTTGACCAGTATCTTTTGCGGTAATATATCCCAACAATGTAGGCACCATGAGTTTGTTCACTGTATTATTTCATACTTTTAGTTTATTTTGTGTAAAAAGTGGATACATTGCCCGAGATTAAGTATTTCCTGGTTGCTGCTTTTGTTTTGCATTGAAGGAGTGTTAAGGATTCTTTTTTCGGTGTCGGTTGGCTTTGCATGCAGGTGAGTGAATTACTAAATGCTTAACGCTTTTTGTATTGCATGGTGGGCCAGTGACGGAGGGATTACATACGGTTAGGAATGAGCGATATTAATAGATATTGGCGAAATATTGTATTGTATTTTCAATAACAATAAACACATTTAATAAATAGAATAAACAGTTTTACTTCCTACCGAAAACATCGATGTTTTAGACATATCGATGTTTTTCTGTCGATGTTTATCGCACATCGATACTTTTGAATCGATGTTAACATCGATGTCAACATCGATGTTTTTCTAATATCGATCATCCCTAATCACAGTACGCTTTAAAGTTCACTCTGGATTTATTCACACAACACATACATGAAATCCACCACCACCTCTAATTAGAGTCTTTACTTTGACCGTGGATAAATCTTATTGTACCACTTCTCCTCAGACTTCAGATTCTGACCACGCTTCAGTCTAGTTAAGTTACACGCTGCGTTCCAACCTTGAAATACTACCGTCCCGTCTTTTTTCACGAAACATTTGTCGAAAATGGTTAAAGGACACATTCATAATGCTTTTATGTACACTCAATAACTAATTAAAGGAAGTCGGGTTCACTTTACGACTTCACGTGCCGCGTTATGACTCTCTCGTGACATTGTCTCTGCTCGCGACTGACTGAACAATTACTTTACTGCGCGCCTCCGCGCTCAACAATGCTTCGTGGAAACGACTAACCTTTACAAATAATTGATTTTATTTAATTCTCTGATCATCTCACGCTTCCCAAATGTTTAATTAATCCTCAATATC